>OU964969.1:0-600000 GCA_918808275.2 Dolichovespula sylvestris
CCTCTGGTGACCTCATTTTGCGTGTCCTAAGCGTCTTAGAAGATAGCAAAGGTCATTGACCTCTGTGACCTCATTTTGCGTGTCCGGGGCGTCTTAGAAGGTAGCAAAGGTCATTGACCTCTGATGACCTCATTTTGCGTGTCTGGGGCGTCTTAGAAGGTAGCAAGGCCATTGACCTCTGGTGACCTCATTTTGCGTGTCCGGGGCGTCTTAGAAGGTAGCAAAGGTCATTGACCTCTGGTTACCTCATTTTGCGTGTCCGGGGTGTCTTAGAAGATAGCAAAGGTCATTGACCTCTGGTGACCTCATTTTGCGTGTCCGGGGCGTCTTAGAAGGTAGCAAAGGTCATTGACCTCTGGTGACCTCATTTTGTGTGTCCGGGTCGTCTTAGAAGGTAGCAAAGGTCATTGACCTCTGGTGACCTCATTTTGCGTGTCCGGGGCGTCTTAGGAGATAGCAAAGGTCATTGACCTCTGGTGACCTCATTTTGCGTCTGCGGGGCGTCTTAGAAGGTAGCAAAGGTCATTGACCTTTGGTGACCTCATTTTGCGTGTCCGGGGCGTCTTAGAAGGTAGCAAAGGTCATTGACCTCTGGTGACCTCATTTTGCGTGTCCGGGGCGTCTTAGAAGGTAGCAAAGGTCATTGACCTCTGGTGACCTCATTTTGCGTGTGCGGAGCTACTAAGAGGATAGCAAAGGTCATTGACCTCTGGTGACCTCATTTTGCGTGTCCGGGGCGTCTTAGAAGGTAGCAAAGTTCAATGACCTCTGATGACCTCATTTTGCGTATCTGGGGCGTCTTAGAAGGTAGCAAAGGTCATTGACCTCTGGTGACCTCATTTTGCGTGTCCGGGGCGTCTTAGAAGGTAGCAAAGGTCATTGACCTCTGGTGACCTCATTTTGCGTGTCCTAAGCGTCTTAGAAGATAGCAAAGGTCATTGACCTCTGGTGACCTCATTTTGCGTGTCCGGGGCGTCTTAGAAGGTAGCAAAGGTCATTGACCTCTGATGACCTCATTTTGCGTGTCTGGGGCGTCTTAGAAGGTAGCAAGGCCATTGACCTCTGGTGACCTCATTTTGCGTGTCCGGGGCGTCTTAGAAGGTAGCAAAGGTCATTGACCTCTGGTTACCTCATTTTGCGTGTCCGGGGTGTCTTAGAAGATAGCAAAGGTCATTGACCTCTGGTGACCTCATTTTGCGTGTCCGGGGCGTCTTAGAAGGTAGCAAAGGTCGTTGACCTCTGTTGACCTCATTTTGCGTGTCCGGGGCGTCTTAGAAGGTAGCAAAGGTCCTTGACCTCTGGTAACCTCATTTTGCGTGTCCGGGGCGTCTTAGAAGGTAGCAAAGGTCATTGACCTCTGGTGACCTCATTTTGTGTGTCCGGGTCGTCTTAGAAGGTAGCAAAGGTCATTGACCTCTGGTGACCTCATTTTGCGTGTCCGGGGCGTCTTAGAAGGTAGCAAAGGTCATTGACCTCTGGTGACCTCATTTTGCGTCTGCGGGGCGTCTTAGAAGGTAGCAAAGGTCATTGACCTTTGGTGACCTCATTTTGCGTGTCCGGGGCGTCTTAGAAGGTAGCAAAGGTCATTGACCTCTGGTGACCTCATTTTGCGTGTCCGGGGCGTCTTAGAAGGTAGCAAAGGTCATTGACCTCTGGTTACCTCGTTTTGCGTGTCCGGGGCATCTTAGAAGGTAGCAAAGGTCATTGACCTCTGGTGACCTCATTTTGCGTGTCCGGGGCGTCTTAGAAGGTAGCAAAGGTCATTGAACTCTGGTGACCTCATTTTGCGTGTCAGGGGCGTCTTAGAAGGTAGCAAAGTTCATTGACCTCTGATGACCTCATTTTGCGTATCTGGGGCGTCTTAGAAGGTAGCAAAGGTCATTGACCTCTGGTGACCTCATTTTGCGTGTCCGGGGCGTCTTAGAAGGTAGCAAAGGTCATTGACCTCTGGTGACCTCATTTTGCGTGTCCTAAGCGTCTTAGAAGATAGCAAAGGTCATTGACCTCTGGCGACCTCATTTTGCGTGTCCGGGGCTTCTTAGAAGGTAGCAAAGGTCGTTGACCTTTGGTGACCTCATTTTGCGTGTCCGGGGCGTCTTAGAAGGTAGCAAAGGTCATTGACCTCTGGTGACCTCATTTTGCGTGTCCGGGGCGTCTTAGAAGGTAGCAAAGGTCATTGACCTCTGGTTACCTCATTTTGCGTGTCCGGAGAGTCTTAGAAGATAGCAAAGGTCATTGACCTCTGATGACCTCATTTTGCGTGTCTGGGGCGTCTTAGAAGGTAGCAAGGCCATTGACCTCTGGTGACCTCATTTTGCGTGTCCGGGGCGTCTTAGAAGGTAGCAAAGTTCAATGACCTCTGATGACCTCATTTTGCGTATCTGGGGCGTCTTAGAAGGTAGCAAAGGTCATTGACCTCTGGTGACCTCATTTTGCGTGTCCGGGGCGTCTTAGAAGGTAGCAAAGGTCATTGACCTCTGGTGACCTCATTTTGCGTGTCCTAAGCGTCTTAGAAGATAGCAAAGGTCATTGACCTCTGGTGACCTCATTTTGCGTGTCCGGGGCGTCTTAGAAGGTAGCAAAGGTCATTGACCTCTGATGACCTCATTTTGCGTGTCTGGGGCGTCTTAGAAGGTAGCAAGGCCATTGACCTCTGGTGACCTCATTTTGCGTGTCCGGGGCGTCTTAGAAGGTAGCAAAGGTCATTGACCTCTGGTTACCTCATTTTGCGTGTCCGGGGTGTCTTAGAAGATAGCAAAGGTCATTGACCTCTGGTGACCTCATTTTGCGTGTCCGGGGCGTCTTAGAAGGTAGCAAAGGTCGTTGACCTCTGTTGACCTCATTTTGCGTGTCCGGGGCGTCTTAGAAGGTAGCAAAGGTCCTTGACCTCTGGTAACCTCATTTTGCGTGTCCGGGGCGTCTTAGAAGGTAGCAAAGGTCATTGACCTCTGGTGACCTCATTTTGTGTGTCCGGGTCGTCTTAGAAGGTAGCAAAGGTCATTGACCTCTGGTGACCTCATTTTGCGTGTCCGGGGCGTCTTAGAAGATAGCAAAGGTCATTGACCTCTGGTGACCTCATTTTGCGTCTGCGGGGCGTCTTAGAAGGTAGCAAAGGTCATTGACCTTTGGTGACCTCATTTTGCGTGTCCGGGGCGTCTTAGAAGGTAGCAAAGGTCATTGACCTCTGGTGACCTCATTTTGCGTGTCCGGGGCGTCTTAGAAGGTAGCAAAGGTCATTGACCTCTGGTTACCTCGTTTTGCGTGTCCGGGGCATCTTAGAAGGTAGCAAAGGTCATTGACCTCTGGTGACCTCATTTTGCGTGTCCGGGGCGTCTTAGAAGGTAGCAAAGGTCATTGAACTCTGGTGACCTCATTTTGCGTGTCAGGGGCGTCTTAGAAGGTAGCAAAGTTCATTGACCTCTGATGACCTCATTTTGCGTGTCAGGGGCGTCTTAGAAGGTAGCAAAGGTCATTGACCTCTGGTGACCTCATTTTGCGTGTCCGGGGCGTCTTAGAAGGTAGCAAAGGTCATTGACCTCTGGTGACCTCATTTTGCGTGTCCTAAGCGTCTTAGAAGATAGCAAAGGTCATTGACCTCTGGCGACCTCATTTTGCGTGTCCGGGGCTTCTTAGAAGGTAGCAAAGGTCGTTGACCGTTGGTGACCTCATTTTGCGTGTCCGGGGCGTCTTAGAAGGTAGCAAAGGTCATTGACCTCTGGTGACCTCATTTTGCGTGTCCGGGGCGTCTTAGAAGGTAGCAAAGGTCATTGACCTCTGGTTACCTCATTTTGCGTGTCCGGAGAGTCTTAGAAGATAGCAAAGGTCATTGACCTCTGATGACCTCATTTTGCGTGTCTGGGGCGTCTTAGAAGGTAGCAAGGCCATTGACCTCTGGTGACCTCATTTTGCGTGTCCGGGGCGTCTTAGAAGGTAGCAAAGGTCATTGACCACTGGTGACCTCAGTTTGCGTGTCCGGGGCGTCTTAGAAGGTAGGAAAGGTCATTGACCTCTGGTGACCTCATTTTGCGTGTCCGGGGCGTCTTAGAAGGTAGCAAAGGTCATTGACCTCAGGTTACCTCATTTTGCGTGTCCGGGGCGTCTTAGAAGATAGCAAAGGTCATTGACCTCTGGTGACCTCATTTTGCGTGTCCGGGGCGTCTTAGAAGGTAGCAAAGGTCATTGACCGCTGGTGAGCTCATTTTGCGTGTCCGGGGCGTCTTAGAAGGTAGCAAAGGTCATTGACCTCTGGTGACCTCATTTTGCGTGTCCGGGGCGTCTCAGAAGGTAGCAAAGGTCATTGACCTCTGGTGACCTCATTTTGCGTGTGCGGAGCTACTAAGAGGATAGCAAAGGTCATTGACCTCTGGTGACCTCATTTTGCGTGTCCGGGGCGTCTTAGAAGGTAGCAAAGGTCATTGACCTCTGGTGACCTCATTTTGCGTGTGCGGAGCTACTAAGAGGATAGCAAAGGTCATTGACCTCTGGTGACCTCATTTTGCGTGTCCGGGGCGTCTTAGAAGGTAGCAAAGGTCATTGACCTCTGGTGACCTCATTTTGCGTGTGCGGAGCTACTAAGAGGATAGCAAAGGTCATTGACCTCTGATGACCTCATTTTGCGTGTGCGGAGCTTCTAAGTGGATAGCAAGTTCATTGACCTCTGGTGACCTCATTTTGCGTGTCCGGGGCGTCTTAGAAGGTAGCAAAGTTCATTGACCTCTGATGACCTCATTTTGCGTGTCTGGGGCGTCTTAGAAGGTAGCAAAGGTCATTGACCTCTGGTGACCTCATTTTGGGTGTCCGGGGCATCTTAGAAGGTAGCAAAGGTCATTGACCTCTGGTGACCTCATTTTGCGTGTCCGGGGCGTCTTAGAAGGTAGCAAAGGTCATTGAACTCTGGTGACCTCATTTTGCGTGTCAGGGGCGTCTTAGAAGGTAGCAAAGGTCATTGACCTCTGGTGACCTCATTTTGCGTGTCCGGGGCGTCTTAGAAGGTAGCAAAGGTCATTGACCTCTGGTGACCTCATTTTGCGTGTCCGGGGCGTCTTAGAAGGTAGCAAAGGTCATTGACCTCTGGTTACCTCGTTTTGCGTGTCCGGGGAGTCTTAGAAGGTAGCAAAGGTCATTGATTTCTGGTGACCTCATTTTGCGTGTTCGGGGCGTCTTAGAAGGTAGCAAAGGTCATTGACCTCTGGTGACCTCATTTTGCGTGTGCGGAGCTACTAAGAGGATAGCAAAGGTCATTGACCTCTGGTGACCTCATTTTGCGTGTCCGGGGCGTCTTAGAAGGTAGCAAAGTTCATTGACCTCTGATGACCTCATTTTGCGTATCTGGGGCGTCTTAGAAGGTAGCAAAGGTCATTGACCTCTGGTGACCTCATTTTGCGTGTCCGGGGCGTCTTAGAAGGTAGCAAAGGTCATTGACCTCTGGTGACCTCATTTTGCGTGTGCGGAGCTACTAAGAGGATAGCAAAGGTCATTGACCTCTGGTGACCTCATTTTGCGTGTCCGGGGCGTCTTAGAAGGTAGCAAAGTTCATTGACCTCTGATGACCTCATTTTGCGTATCTGGGGCGTCTTAGAAGGTAGCAAAGGTCATTGACCTCTGGTGACCTCATTTTGCGTGTCCGGGGCGTCTTAGAAGGTAGCAAAGGTCATTGACCTCTGGTGACCTCATTTTGCGTGTCCTAAGCGTCTTAGAAGATAGCAAAGGTCATTGACCTCTGGTGACCTCATTTTGCGTGTCCGGGGCGTCTTAGAAGGTAGCAAAGGTCATTGACCTCTGATGACCTCATTTTGCGTGTCTGGGGCGTCTTAGAATGTAGCAAGGCCATTGACCTCTGGTGACCTCATTTTGCGTGTCCGGGGCGTCTTAGAAGGTAGCAAAGGTCATTGACCTCTGGTTACCTCATTTTGCGTGTCCGGGGTGTCTTAGAAGATAGCAAAGGTCATTGACCTCTGGTGACCTCATTTTGCGTGTCCGGGGCGTCTTAGAAGGTAGCAAAGGTCGTTGACCTCTGTTGACCTCATTTTGCGTGTCCGGGGCGTCTTAGAAGGTAGCAAGGCCATTGACCTCTGGTGACCTCATTTTGCGTGTCCGGGGCGTCTTAGGAGATAGCAAAGGTCATTGACCTCTGGTGACCTCATTTTGCGTCTGCGGGGCGTCTTAGAAGGTAGCAAAGGTCATTGACCTTTGGTGACCTCATTTTGCGTGTCCGGGGCGTCTTAGAAGGTAGCAAAGGTCATTGACCTCTGGTGACCTCATTTTGCGTGTCCGGGGCGTCTTAGAAGGTAGCAAAGGTCATTGACCTCTGGTTACCTCGTTTTGCGTGTCCGGGGCATCTTAGAAGGTAGCAAAGGTCATTGACCTCTGGTGACCTCATTTTGCGTGTCCGGGGCGTCTTAGAAGGTAGCAAAGGTCATTGAACTCTGGTGACCTCATTTTGCGTGTCAGGGGCGTCTTAGAAGGTAGCAAAGTTCATTGACCTCTGATGACCTCATTTTGCGTGTCCGGGGCGTCTTAGAAGGTAGCAAAGGTCATTGACCTCTGGTGACCTCATTTTGCGTGTCCGGGGCGTCTTAGAAGGTAGCAAAGGTCATTGACCGCTGGTGAGCTCATTTTGCGTGTCCGGGGCGTCTTAGAAGGTAGCAAAGGTCATTGACCTCTGGTGACCTCATTTTGCGTGTCCGGGGCGTCTTAGAAGGTAGCAAAGGTCATTGACCTCTGGTGACCTCATTTTGCGTGTGCGGAGCTACTAAGAGGATAGCAAAGGTCATTGACCTCTGGAGACCTCATTTTGCGTGTCCGGGGCGTCTTAGAAGGTAGCAAAGTTCATTGACCTCTGATGACCTCATTTTGCGTATCTGGGGCGTCTTAGAAGGTAGCAAAGGTCATTGACCTCTGGTGACCTCATTTTGCGTGTCCGGGGCGTCTTAGAAGGTAGCAAAGGTCATTGACCTCTGGTGACCTCATTTTGCGTGTCCGGGGCGTCTTAGAAGGTAGCAAAGGTCATTGACCTCTGGTGACCTCATTTTGCGTGTCCTAAGCGTCTTAGAAGATAGCAAAGGTCATTGACCTCTGGTGACCTCATTTTGCGTGTCCGGGGCGTCTTAGAAGGTAGCAAAGGTCATTGACCTCTGATGACCTCATTTTGCGTGTCTGGGGCGTCTTAGAAGGTAGCAAGGCCATTGACCTCTGGTGACCTCATTTTGCGTGTCCGGGGCGTCTTAGAAGGTAGCAAAGGTCATTGACCTCTGGTTACCTCATTTTGCGTGTCCGGGGTGTCTTAGAAGATAGCAAAGGTCATTGACCTCTGGTGACCTCATTTTGCGTGTCCGGGGCGTCTTAGAAGGTAGCAAAGGTCGTTGACCTCTGTTGACCTCATTTTGCGTGTCCGGGGCGTCTTAGAAGGTAGCAAAGGTCCTTGACCTCTGGTAACCTCATTTTGCGTGTCCGGGGCGTCTTAGAAGGTAGCAAAGGTCATTGACCTCTGGTGACCTCATTTTGTGTGTCCGGGTCGTCTTAGAAGGTAGCAAAGGTCATTGACCTCTGGTGACCTCATTTTGCGTGTCCGGGGCGTCTTAGAAGATAGCAAAGGTCATTGACCTCTGGTGACCTCATTTTGCGTCTGCGGGGCGTCTTAGAAGGTAGCAAAGGTCATTGACCTTTGGTGACCTCATTTTGCGTGTCCGGGGCGTCTTAGAAGGTAGCAAAGGTCATTGACCTCTGGTGACCTCATTTTGCGTGTCCGGGGCGTCTTAGAAGGTAGCAAAGGTCATTGACCTCTGGTTACCTCGTTTTGCGTGTCCGGGGCATCTTAGAAGGTAGCAAAGGTCATTGACCTCTGGTGACCTCATTTTGCGTGTCCGGGGCGTCTTAGAAGGTAGCAAAGGTCATTGAACTCTGGTGACCTCATTTTGCGTGTCAGGGGCGTCTTAGAAGGTAGCAAAGTTCATTGACCTCTGATGACCTCATTTTGCGTGTCAGGGGCGTCTTAGAAGGTAGCAAAGGTCATTGACCTCTGGTGACCTCATTTTGCGTGTCCGGGGCGTCTTAGAAGGTAGCAAAGGTCATTGACCTCTGGTGACCTCATTTTGCGTGTCCTAAGCGTCTTAGAAGATAGCAAAGGTCATTGACCTCTGGCGACCTCATTTTGCGTGTCCGGGGCTTCTTAGAAGGTAGCAAAGGTCGTTGACCGTTGGTGACCTCATTTTGCGTGTCCGGGGCGTCTTAGAAGGTAGCAAAGGTCATTGACCTCTGGTGACCTCATTTTGCGTGTCCGGGGCGTCTTAGAAGGTAGCAAAGGTCATTGACCTCTGGTTACCTCATTTTGCGTGTCCGGAGAGTCTTAGAAGATAGCAAAGGTCATTGACCTCTGATGACCTCATTTTGCGTGTCTGGGGCGTCTTAGAAGGTAGCAAGGCCATTGACCTCTGGTGACCTCATTTTGCGTGTCCGGGGCGTCTTAGAAGGTAGCAAAGGTCATTGACCACTGGTGACCTCAGTTTGCGTGTCCGGGGCGTCTTAGAAGGTAGGAAAGGTCATTGACCTCTGGTGACCTCATTTTGCGTGTCCGGGGCGTCTTAGAAGGTAGCAAAGGTCATTGACCTCTGGTTACCTCATTTTGCGTGTCCGGGGCGTCTTAGAAGATAGCAAAGGTCATTGACCTCTGGTGACCTCATTTTGCGTGTCCGGGGCGTCTTAGAAGGTAGCAAAGGTCATTGACCGCTGGTGAGCTCATTTTGCGTGTCCGGGGCGTCTTAGAAGGTAGCAAAGGTCATTGACCTCTGGTGACCTCATTTTGCGTGTCCGGGGCGTCTTAGAAGGTAGCAAAGGTCATTGACCTCTGGTGACCTCATTTTGCGTGTGCGGAGCTATTAAGAGGATAGCAAAGGTCATTGACCTCTGGTGACCTCATTTTGCGTGTCCGGGGCGTCTTAGAAGGTAGCAAAGGTCATTGACCTCTGGTGACCTCATTTTGCGTGTGCGGAGCTACTAAGAGGATAGCAAAGGTCATTGACCTCTGGTGACCTCATTTTGCGTGTGCGGAGCTTCTAAGAGGATAGCAAGTTCATTGACCTCTGGTGACCTCATTTTGCGTGTCCGGGATGTCTTAGAAGGTAGCAAAGTTCATTGACCTCTGATGACCTCATTTTGCGTGTCTGGGGCGTCTTAGAAGGTAGCAAAGGTCATTGACCTCTGGTGACCTCATTTTGGGTGTCCGGGGCATCTTAGAAGGTAGCAAAGGTCATTGACCTCTGGTGACCTCATTTTGCGTGTCCGGGGCGTCTTAGAAGGTAGCAAAGGTCATTGAACTCTGGTGACCTCATTTTGCGTGTCAGGGGCGTCTTAGAAGGTAGCAAAGGTCATTGACCTCTGGTGACCTCATTTTGCGTGTCCGGGGCGTCTTAGAAGGTAGCAAAGGTCATTGACCTCTGGTGACCTCATTTTGCGTGTCCGGGGCGTCTTAGAAGGTAGCAAAGGTCGTTGACCTCTGGTTACCTCGTTTTGCGTGTCCGGGGAGTCTTAGAAGGTAGCAAAGGTCATTGATTTCTGGTGACCTCATTTTGCGTGTTCGGGGCGTCTTAGAAGGTAGCAAAGGTCATTGACCTCTGGTGACCTCATTTTGCGTGTGCGGAGCTACTAAGAGGATAGCAAAGGTCATTGACCTCTGGTGACCTCATTTTGCGTGTCCGGGGCGTCTTAGAAGGTAGCAAAGTTCATTGACCTCTGATGACCTCATTTTGCGTATCTGGGGCGTCTTAGAAGGTAGCAAAGGTCATTGACCTCTGGTGACCTCATTTTGCGTGTCCGGGGCGTCTTAGAAGGTAGCAAAGGTCATTGACCTCTGGTGACCTCATTTTGCGTGTGCGGAGCTACTAAGAGGATAGCAAAGGTCATTGACCTCTGGTGACCTCATTTTGCGTGTCCGGGGCGTCTTAGAAGGTAGCAAAGTTCATTGACCTCTGATGACCTCATTTTGCGTATCTGGGGCGTCTTAGAAGGTAGCAAAGGTCATTGACCTCTGGTGACCTCATTTTGCGTGTCCGGGGCGTCTTAGAAGGTAGCAAAGGTCATTGACCTCTGGTGACCTCATTTTGCGTGTCCTAAGCGTCTTAGAAGATAGCAAAGGTCATTGAACTCTGGTGACCTCATTTTGCGTGTCAGGGGCGTCTTAGAAGGTAGCAAAGTTCATTGACCTCTGATGACCTCATTTTGCGTATCTGGGGCGTCTTAGAAGGTAGCAAAGGTCATTGACCTCTGGTGACCTCATTTTGCGTGTCCGGGGCGTCTTAGAAGGTAGCAAAGGTCATTGACCTCTGGTGACCTCATTTTGCGTGTCCTAAGCGTCTTAGAAGATAGCAAAGGTCATTGACCTCTGGCGACCTCATTTTGCGTGTCCGGGGCTTCTTAGAAGGTAGCAAAGGTCGTTGACCTTTGGTGACCTCATTTTGCGTGTCCGGGGCGTCTTAGAAGGTAGCAAAGGTCATTGACCTCTGGTGACCTCATTTTGCGTGTCCGGGGCGTCTTAGAAGGTAGCAAAGGTCATTGACCTCTGGTTACCTCATTTTGCGTGTCCGGAGAGTCTTAGAAGATAGCAAAGGTCATTGACCTCTGATGACCTCATTTTGCGTGTCTGGGGCGTCTTAGAAGGTAGCAAGGCCATTGACCTCTGGTGACCTCATTTTGCGTGTCCGGGGCGTCTTAGAAGGTAGCAAAGGTCATTGACCACTGGTGACCTCAGTTTGCGTGTCCGGGGCGTCTTAGAAGGTAGGAAAGGTCATTGACCTCTGGTGACCTCATTTTGCGTGTCCGGGGCGTCTTAGAAGGTAGCAAAGGTCATTGACCTCAGGTTACCTCATTTTGCGTGTCCGGGGCGTCTTAGAAGATAGCAAAGGTCATTGACCTCTGGTGACCTCATTTTGCGTGTCCGGGGCGTCTTAGAAGGTAGCAAAGGTCATTGACCGCTGGTGAGCTCATTTTGCGTGTCCGGGGCGTCTTAGAAGGTAGCAAAGGTCATTGACCTCTGGTGACCTCATTTTGCGTGTCCGGGGCGTCTCAGAAGGTAGCAAAGGTCATTGACCTCTGGTGACCTCATTTTGCGTGTGCGGAGCAACTAAGAGGATAGCAAAGGTCATTGACCTCTGGTGACCTCATTTTGCGTGTCCGGGGCGTCTTAGAAGGTAGCAAAGGTCATTGACCTCTGGTGACCTCATTTTGCGTGTGCGGAGCTACTAAGAGGATAGCAAAGGTCATTGACCTCTGGTGACCTCATTTTGCGTGTCCGGGGCGTCTTAGAAGGTAGCAAAGGTCATTGACCTCTGGTGACCTCATTTTGCGTGTGCGGAGCTACTAAGAGGATAGCAAAGGTCATTGACCTCTGATGACCTCATTTTGCGTGTGCGGAGCTTCTAAGTGGATAGCAAGTTCATTGACCTCTGGTGACCTCATTTTGCGTGTTCGGGGCGTCTTAGAAGGTAGCAAAGTTCATTGACCTCTGATGACCTCATTTTGCGTGTCTGGGGCGTCTTAGAAGGTAGCAAAGGTCATTGACCTCTGGTGACCTCATTTTGGGTGTCCGGGGCATCTTAGAAGGTAGCAAAGGTCATTGACCTCTGGTGACCTCATTTTGCGTGTCCGGGGCGTCTTAGAAGGTAGCAAAGGTCATTGAACTCTGGTGACCTCATTTTGCGTGTCAGGGGCGTCTTAGAAGGTAGCAAAGGTCATTGACCTCTGGTGACCTCATTTTGCGTGTCCGGGGCGTCTTAGAAGGTAGCAAAGGTCATTGACCTCTGGTGACCTCATTTTGCGTGTCCGGGGCGTCTTAGAAGGTAGCAAAGGTCGTTGACCTCTGGTTACCTCGTTTTGCGTGTCCGGGGAGTCTTAGAAGGTAGCAAAGGTCATTGATTTCTGGTGACCTCATTTTGCGTGTTCGGGGCGTCTTAGAAGGTAGCAAAGGTCATTGACCTCTGGTGACCTCATTTTGCGTGTGCGGAGCTACTAAGAGGATAGCAAAGGTCATTGACCTCTGGTGACCTCATTTTGCGTGTCCGGGGCGTCTTAGAAGGTAGCAAAGTTCATTGACCTCTGATGACCTCATTTTGCGTATCTGGGGCGTCTTAGAAGGTAGCAAAGGTCATTGACCTCTGGTGACCTCATTTTGCGTGTCCGGGGCGTCTTAGAAGGTAGCAAAGGTCATTGACCTCTGGTGACCTCATTTTGCGTGTGCGGAGCTACTAAGAGGATAGCAAAGGTCATTGACCTCTGGTGACCTCATTTTGCGTGTCCGGGGCGTCTTAGAAGGTAGCAAAGTTCATTGACCTCTGATGACCTCATTTTGCGTATCTGGGGCGTCTTAGAAGGTAGCAAAGGTCATTGACCTCTGGTGACCTCATTTTGCGTGTCCGGGGCGTCTTAGAAGGTAGCAAAGGTCATTGACCTCTGGTGACCTCATTTTGCGTGTCCTAAGCGTCTTAGAAGATAGCAAAGGTCATTGACCTCTGGTGACCTCATTTTGCGTGTCCGGGGCGTCTTAGAAGGTAGCAAAGGTCATTGACCTCTGATGACCTCATTTTGCGTGTCTGGGGCGTCTTAGAATGTAGCAAGGCCATTGACCTCTGGTGACCTCATTTTGCGTGTCCGGGGCGTCTTAGAAGGTAGCAAAGGTCATTGACCTCTGGTTACCTCATTTTGCGTGTCCGGGGTGTCTTAGAAGATAGCAAAGGTCATTGACCTCTGGTGACCTCATTTTGCGTGTCCGGGGCGTCTTAGAAGGTAGCAAAGGTCGTTGACCTCTGTTGACCTCATTTTGCGTGTCCGGGGCGTCTTAGAAGGTAGCAAGGCCATTGACCTCTGGTGACCTCATTTTGCGTGTCCGGGGCGTCTTAGGAGATAGCAAAGGTCATTGACCTCTGGTGACCTCATTTTGCGTCTGCGGGGCGTCTTAGAAGGTAGCAAAGGTCATTGACCTTTGGTGACCTCATTTTGCGTGTCCGGGGCGTCTTAGAAGGTAGCAAAGGTCATTGACCTCTGGTGACCTCATTTTGCGTGTCCGGGGCGTCTTAGAAGGTAGCAAAGGTCATTGACCTCTGGTTACCTCGTTTTGCGTGTCCGGGGCATCTTAGAAGGTAGCAAAGGTCATTGACCTCTGGTGACCTCATTTTGCGTGTCCGGGGCGTCTTAGAAGGTAGCAAAGGTCATTGAACTCTGGTGACCTCATTTTGCGTGTCAGGGGCGTCTTAGAAGGTAGCAAAGTTCATTGACCTCTGATGACCTCATTTTGCGTGTCAGGGGCGTCTTAGAAGGTAGCAAAGGTCATTGACCTCTGGTGACCTCATTTTGCGTGTCCGGGGCGTCTTAGAAGGTAGCAAAGGTCATTGACCGCTGGTGAGCTCATTTTGCGTGTCCGGGGCGTCTTAGAAGGTAGCAAAGGTCATTGACCTCTGGTGACCTCATTTTGCGTGTCCGGGGCGTCTTAGAAGGTAGCAAAGGTCATTGACCTCTGGTGACCTCATTTTGCGTGTGCGGAGCTACTAAGAGGATAGCAAAGGTCATTGACCTCTGGAGACCTCATTTTGCGTGTCCGGGGCGTCTTAGAAGGTAGCAAAGTTCATTGACCTCTGATGACCTCATTTTGCGTATCTGGGGCGTCTTAGAAGGTAGCAAAGGTCATTGACCTCTGGTGACCTCATTTTGCGTGTCCGGGGCGTCTTAGAAGGTAGCAAAGGTCATTGACCTCTGGTGACCTCATTTTGCGTGTCCGGGGCGTCTTAGAAGGTAGCAAAGGTCATTGACCTCTGGTGACCTCATTTTGCGTGTCCTAAGCGTCTTAGAAGATAGCAAAGGTCATTGACCTCTGGTGACCTCATTTTGCGTGTCCGGGGCGTCTTAGAAGGTAGCAAAGGTCATTGACCTCTGATGACCTCATTTTGCGTGTCTGGGGCGTCTTAGAAGGTAGCAAGGCCATTGACCTCTGGTGACCTCATTTTGCGTGTCCGGGGCGTCTTAGAAGGTAGCAAAGGTCATTGACCTCTGGTTACCTCATTTTGCGTGTCCGGAGAGTCTTAGAAGATAGCAAAGGTCATTGACCTCTGGTGACCTCATTTTGCGTGTCCGGGGCGTCTTAGAAGGTAGCAAAGGTCGTTGACCTCTGTTGACCTCATTTTGCGTGTCCGGGGCGTCTTAGAAGGTAGCAAAGGTCCTTGACCTCTGGTAACCTCATTTTGCGTGTCCGGGGCGTCTTAGAAGGTAGCAAAGGTCATTGACCTCTGGTGACCTCATTTTGTGTGTCCGGGTCGTCTTAGAAGGTAGCAAAGGTCATTGACCTCTGGTGACCTCATTTTGCGTGTCCGGGGCGTCTTAGGAGATAGCAAAGGTCATTGACCTCTGGTGACCTCATTTTGCGTCTGCGGGGCGTCTTAGAAGGTAGCAAAGGTCATTGACCTTTGGTGACCTCATTTTGCGTGTCCGGGGCGTCTTAGAAGGTAGCAAAGGTCATTGACCTCTGGTGACCTCATTTTGCGTGTCCGGGGCGTCTTAGAAGGTAGCAAAGGTCATTGACCTCTGGTTACCTCGTTTTGCGTGTCCGGGGCATCTTAGAAGGTAGCAAAGGTCATTGACCTCTGGTGACCTCATTTTGCGTGTCCGGGGCGTCTTAGAAGGTAGCAAAGGTCATTGAACTCTGGTGACCTCATTTTGCGTGTCAGGGGCGTCTTAGAAGGTAGCAAAGTTCATTGACCTCTGATGACCTCATTTTGCGTATCTGGGGCGTCTTAGAAGGTAGCAAAGGTCATTGACCTCTGGTGACCTCATTTTGCGTGTCCGGGGCGTCTTAGAAGGTAGCAAAGGTCATTGACCTCTGGTGACCTCATTTTGCGTGTCCTAAGCGTCTTAGAAGATAGCAAAGGTCATTGACCTCTGGCGACCTCATTTTGCGTGTCCGGGGCTTCTTAGAAGGTAGCAAAGGTCGTTGACCTTTGGTGACCTCATTTTGCGTGTCCGGGGCGTCTTAGAAGGTAGAAAAGGTCATTGACCTCTGGTGACCTCATTTTGCGTGTCCGGGGCGTCTTAGAAGGTAGCAAAGGTCATTGACCGCTGGTGAGCTCATTTTGCGTGTCCGGGGCGTCTTAGAAGGTAGCAAAGGTCATTGACCTCTGGTGACCTCATTTTGCGTGTCCGGGGCGTCTTAGAAGGTAGCAAAGGTCATTGACCTCTGGTGACCTCATTTTGCGTGTGCGGAGCTATTAAGAGGATAGCAAAGGTCATTGACCTCTGGTGACCTCATTTTGCGTGTCCGGGGCGTCTTAGAAGGTAGCAAAGGTCATTGACCTCTGGTGACCTCATTTTGCGTGTGCGGAGCTACTAAGAGGATAGCAAAGGTCATTGACCTCTGGTGACCTCATTTTGCGTGTGCGGAGCTTCTAAGAGGATAGCAAGTTCATTGACCTCTGGTGACCTCATTTTGCGTGTCAGGGGCGTCTTAGAAGGTAGCAAAGTTCATTGACCTCTGATGACCTCATTTTGCGTGTCTGGGGCGTCTTAGAAGGTAGCAAAGGTCATTGACCTCTGGTGACCTCATTTTTCGTGTCCGGGGCATCTTAGAAGGTAGCAAAGGTCATTGACCTCTGGTGACCTCATTTTGCGTGTCCGGGGCGTCTTAGAAGGTAGCAAAGGTCATTGAACTCTGGTGACCTCATTTTGCGTGTCAGGGGCGTCTTAGAAGGTAGCAAAGGTCATTGACCTCTGGTGACCTCATTTTGCGTGTCCGGGGCGTCTTAGAAGGTAGCAAAGGTCATTGACCTCTGGTGACCTCATTTTGCGTGTCCGGGGCGTCTTAGAAGGTAGCAAAGGTCGTTGACCTCTGGTTACCTCGTTTTGCGTGTCCGGGGAGTCTTAGAAGGTAGCAAAGGTCATTGATTTCTGGTGACCTCATTTTGCGTGTTCGGGGCGTCTTAGAAGGTAGCAAAGGTCATTGACCTCTGGTGACCTCATTTTGCGTGTGCGGAGCTACTAAGAGGATAGCAAAGGTCATTGACCTCTGGTGACCTCATTTTGCGTGTCCGGGGCGTCTTAGAAGGTAGCAAAGTTCATTGACCTCTGATGACCTCATTTTGCGTATCTGGGGCGTCTTAGAAGGTAGCAAAGGTCATTGACCTCTGGTGACCTCATTTTGCGTGTCCGGGGCGTCTTAGAAGGTAGCAAAGGTCATTGACCTCTGGTGACCTCATTTTGCGTGTGCGGAGCTACTAAGAGGATAGCAAAGGTCATTGACCTCTGGTGACCTCATTTTGCGTGTCCGGGGCGTCTTAGAAGGTAGCAAAGTTCATTGACCTCTGATGACCTCATTTTGCGTATCTGGGGCGTCTTAGAAGGTAGCAAAGGTCATTGACCTCTGGTGACCTCATTTTGCGTGTCCGGGGCGTCTTAGAAGGTAGCAAAGGTCATTGACCTCTGGTGACCTCATTTTGCGTGTCCTAAGCGTCTTAGAAGATAGCAAAGGTCATTGACCTCTTGTGACCTCATTTTGCGTGTCCGGGGCGTCTTAGAAGGTAGCAAAGGTCATTGACCTCTGATGACCTCATTTTGCGTGTCTGGGGCGTCTTAGAAGGTAGCAAGGCCATTGACCTCTGGTGACCTCATTTTGCGTGTCCGGGGCGTCTTAGAAGGTAGCAAAGGTCATTGACCTCTGGTTACCTCATTTTGCGTGTCCGGGGTGTCTTAGAAGATAGCAAAGGTCATTGACCTCTGGTGACCTCATTTTGCGTGTCCGGGGCGTCTTAGAAGGTAGCAAAGGTCGTTGACCTCTGTTGACCTCATTTTGCGTGTCCGGGGCGTCTTAGAAGGTAGCAAGGCCATTGACCTCTGGTGACCTCATTTTGCGTGTCCGGGGCGTCTTAGGAGATAGCAAAGGTCATTGACCTCTGGTGACCTCATTTTGCGTCTGCGGGGCGTCTTAGAAGGTAGCAAAGGTCATTGACCTTTGGTGACCTCATTTTGCGTGTCCGGGGCGTCTTAGAAGGTAGCAAAGGTCATTGACCTCTGGTGACCTCATTTTGCGTGTCCGGGGCGTCTTAGAAGGTAGCAAAGGTCATTGACCTCTGGTTACCTCGTTTTGCGTGTCCGGGGCGTCTTAGAAGGTAGCAAAGGTCATTGACCTCTGGTGACCTCATTTTGCGTGTGCGGAGCTACTAAGAGGATAGCAAAGGTCATTGACCTCTGGTGACCTCATTTTGCGTGTCCGGGGCGTCTTAGAAGGTAGCAAAGTTCATTGACCTCTGATGACCTCATTTTGCGTATCTGGGGCGTCTTAGAAGGTAGCAAAGGTCATTGACCTCTGGTGACCTCATTTTGCGTGTCCGGGGCGTCTTAGAAGGTAGCAAAGGTCATTGACCTCTGGTGACCTCATTTTGCGTGTCCTAAGCGTCTTAGAAGATAGCAAAGGTCATTGACCTCTGGTGACCTCATTTTGCGTGTCCGGGGCGTCTTAGAAGGTAGCAAAGGTCATTGACCTCTGATGACCTCATTTTGCGTGTCTGGGGCGTCTTAGAAGGTAGCAAGGCCATTGACCTCTGGTGACCTCATTTTGCGTGTCCGGGGCGTCTTAGAAGGTAGCAAAGGTCATTGACCTCTGGTTACCTCATTTTGCGTGTCCGGGGTGTCTTAGAAGATAGCAAAGGTCATTGACCTCTGGTGACCTCATTTTGCGTGTCCGGGGCGTCTTAGAAGGTAGCAAAGGTCGTTGACCTCTGTTGACCTCATTTTGCGTGTCCGGGGCGTCTTAGAAGGTAGCAAAGGTCCTTGACCTCTGGTAACCTCATTTTGCGTGTCCGGGGCGTCTTAGAAGGTAGCAAAGGTCATTGACCTCTGGTGACCTCATTTTGTGTGTCCGGGTCGTCTTAGAAGGTAGCAAAGGTCATTGACCTCTGGTGACCTCATTTTGCGTGTCCGGGGCGTCTTAGGAGATAGCAAAGGTCATTGACCTCTGGTGACCTCATTTTGCGTGTCCGGGGCGTCTTAGAAGGTAGCAAAGGTCATTGACCTCTGGTTACCTCGTTTTGCGTGTCCGGGGCGTCTTAGAAGGTAGCAAAGGTCATTGACCTCTGGTTACCTCGTTTTGCGTGTCCGGGGCATCTTAGAAGGTAGCAAAGGTCATTGACCTCTGGCGACCTCATTTTGCGTGTCCGGGGCGTCTTAGAAGGTAGCAAAGGTCATTGAACTCTGGTGACCTCATTTTGCGTGTCAGGGGCGTCTTAGAAGGTAGCAAAGTTCATTGACCTCTGATGACCTCATTTTGCGTATCTGGGGCGTCTTAGAAGGTAGCAAAGGTCATTGACCTCTGGTTACCTCGTTTTGCGTGTCCGGGGCATCTTAGAAGGTAGCAAAGGTCATTGACCTCTGGCGACCTCATTTTGCGTGTCCGGGGCGTCTTAGAAGGTAGCAAAGGTCATTGAACTCTGGTGACCTCATTTTGCGTGTCAGGGGCGTCTTAGAAGGTAGCAAAGTTCATTGACCTCTGATGACCTCATTTTGCGTATCTGGGGCGTCTTAGAAGGTAGCAAAGGTCATTGACCTCTGGTGACCTCATTTTGCGTGTCCGGGGCTTCTTAGAAGGTAGCAAAGGTCGTTGACCTTTGGTGACCTCATTTTGCGTGTCCGGGGCGTCTTAGAAGGTAGAAAAGGTCATTGACCTCTGGTGACCTCATTTTGCGTGTCCGTGGCGTCTTAGAAGGTAGCAAAGGTCATTGACCTCTGGTTACCTCATTTTGCGTGTCCGGAGAGTCTTAGAAGATAGCAAAGTTCATTGACCTCTGATGACCTCATTTTGCGTGTCTGGGGCGTCTTAGAAGGTAGCAAGGCCATTGACCTCTGGTGACCTCATTTTGCCTGTCCGGGGCGTCTTAGAAGGTAGCAAAGGTCATTGACCACTGGTGACCTCAGTTTGCGTGTCCGGGGCGTCTTAGAAGGTAGGAAAGGTCATTGACCTCTGGTGACCTCATTTTGCGTGTCCGGGGCGTCTTAGAAGGTAGCAAAGGTCATTGACCTCTGGTTACCTCATTTTGCGTGTCCGGGGCGTCTTAGAAGATAGCAAAGGTCATTGACCTCTGGTGACCTCAATTTGCGTGTCCGGGGCGTCTTAGAAGGTAGCAAAGGTCATTGACCGCTGGTGAGCTCATTTTGCGTGTCCGGGGCGTCTTAGAAGGTAGCAAAGGTCATTGACCTCTGGTGACCTCATTTTGCGTGTCCGGGGCGTCTTAGAAGGTAGCAAAGGTCATTGACCTCTGGTGACCTCATTTTGCGTGTGCGGAGCTACTAAGAGGATAGCAAAGGTCATTGACCTCTGGTGACCTCATTTTGCGTGTCCGGGGCGTCTTAGAAGGTAGCAAAGGTCATTGACCTCTGGTGACCTCATTTTGCGTGTGCGGAGCTACTAAGAGGATAGCAAAGGTCATTGACCTCTGGTGACCTCATTTTGCGTGTGCGGAGCTTCTAAGTGGATAGCAAGTTCATTGACCTCTGGTGACCTCATTTTGCGTGTTCGGGGCGTCTTAGAAGGTAGCAAAGTTCATTGACCTCTGATGACCTCATTTTGCGTGTCTGGCGCGTCTTAGAAGGTAGCAAAGGTCATTGACCTCTGGTGACCTCATTTTGGGTGTCCGGGGCATCTTAGAACGTAGCAAAGGTCATTGACCTCTGGTGACCTCATTTTGCGTGTCCGGGGCGTCTTAGAAGGTAGCAAATGTCATTGAACTCTGGTGACCTCATTTTGCGTGTCAGGGGCGTCTTAGAAGGTAGCAAAGGTCATTGACCTCTGGTGACCTCATTTTGCGTGTCCGGGGCGTCTTAGAAGGTAGCAAAGGTCATTGATTTCTGGTGACCTCATTTTGCGTGTTCGGAGCTTCTAAGAGGATAGCAAGGTCATTGATCTCTGGTGACCTCATTTTGCGTGTCCTGGGCGTCTCAAAAGATAGCAAAGGTCATTGACCTCTGGTGACCTCATTTTGAGTGTATGGGGCGTGTTAGAAGATAGCAAAGTTCATTGACATCTGGTGACCTCATTTTGCGTGTCCGGGGCGTCTTAGAAGGTAGAAAAGGTCATTGACCTCTGGTGACCTCATTTTGCGTGTCCGGGGCGTCTTAGAAGGTAGCAAAGGTCATTGACCTCTGGTGACCTCATTTTGCGTGTCCGGGGCGTCTTAGAAGGTAGAAAAGGTCATTGACCTCTGGTGACCTCATTTTGCGTGTCCGGGGCGTCTTAGAAGGTAGCAAAGGTCATTGACCTCTGGTGACCTCATTTTACGTGTCCGGGGCGTCTTAGAAGGTAGCAAAGGTCATTGACCTTTGGTGACCTCATTTTGCGTGTCCGGGGCGTCTTAGAAGGTAGCAAAGGTCATTGACCTCTGGTGACCTCATTTTGCGTGTCCGGGGCGTCTTAGAAGGTAGCAAAGGTCGTTGACCTCTGGTTACCTCGTTTTGCGTGTCCGGGGAGTCTTAGAAGATAGCAAAGGTCATTGACCTCTGGTGACCTCATTTTGCGTGTTCGGAGCTTCTAAGAGGATAGCAAGGTCATTGATCTCTGGTGACCTCATTTTGCGTGTCCTGGGCGTCTTAGAAGGTAGCAAAGGTCATTGACCTCTGGTGACCTCATTTTGAGTGTATGGGGCGTGTTAGAAGATAGCAAAGTTCATTGACCTCTGGTGACCTCATTTTGCGTGTCCGGGGCGTCTTAGAAGGTAGAAAAGGTCATTGACCTCTGGTGACCTCATTTTGAGTGTATGGGGCGTGTTAGAAGATAGCAAAGTTCATTGACCTCTGGTGACCTCATTTTGCGTGTGCGGGGCGTCTTAGAAGGTAGCAAAGGTCATTGACCTTTGGTGACCTCATTTTGCGTGTCCGGGGCGTCTTAGAAGGTAGCAAAAGTCATTAACCTCTGGTGACCTCATTTTGCGTGTCCGGGGCGTCTTAGAAGGTAGCAAAGGTCGTTGACCTCTGGTTACCTCGTTTTGCGTGTCCGGGGAGTCTTAGAAGATAGCAAAGGTCATTGACCTCTGGTGACCTCATTTTGCGTGTTCGGAGCTTCTAAGAGGATAGCAAGGTCATTGATCTCTGGTGACCTCATTTTGCGTGTCCTGGGCGTCTCAAAAGATAGCAAAGGTCATTGACCTCTGGTGACCTCATTTTGAGTGTATGGGGCGTGTTAGAAGATAGCAAAGTTCATTGACATCTGGTGACCTCATTTTGCGTGTCCGGGGCGTCTTAGAAGGTAGCAAAGGTCATTGACCTCTGGTGACCTCATTTTGCGTGTCCGGGGCGTCTTAGAAGGTAGCAAAGGTCATTGACCTCTGGTGACCTCATTTTGCGTGTGCGGAGCTACTAAGAGGATAGCAAAGGTCATTGACCTCTGGTGACCTCATTTTGCGTGTCCGGGGCGTCTTAGAAGGTAGCAAAGTTCATTGACCTCTGATGACCTCATTTTGCGTATCTGGGGCGTCTTAGAAGGTAGCAAAGGTCATTGACCTCTGGTGACCTCATTTTGCGTGTCCGGGGCGTCTTAGAAGGTAGCAAAGGTCATTGACCTCTGGTGACCTCATTTTGCGTGTCCTAAGCGTCTTAGAAGATAGCAAAGGTCATTGACCTCTGGTGACCTCATTTTGCGTGTCCGGGGCGTCTTAGAAGGTAGCAAAGGTCATTGACCTCTGATGACCTCATTTTGCGTGTCTGGGGCGTCTTAGAAGGTAGCAAGGCCATTGACCTCTGGTGACCTCATTTTGCGTGTCCGGGGCGTCTTAGAAGGTAGCAAAGGTCATTGACCTCTGGTTACCTCATTTTGCGTGTCCGGGGTGTCTTAGAAGATAGCAAAGGTCATTGACCTCTGGTGACCTCATTTTGCGTGTCCGGGGCGTCTTAGAAGGTAGCAAAGGTCGTTGACCTCTGTTGACCTCATTTTGCGTGTCCGGGGCGTCTTAGAAGGTAGCAAAGGTCCTTGACCTCTGGTAACCTCATTTTGCGTGTCCGGGGCGTCTTAGAAGGTAGCAAAGGTCATTGACCTCTGGTGACCTCATTTTGTGTGTCCGGGTCGTCTTAGAAGGTAGCAAAGGTCATTGACCTCTGGTGACCTCATTTTGCGTGTCCGGGGCGTCTTAGGAGATAGCAAAGGTCATTGACCTCTGGTGACCTCATTTTGCGTCTGCGGGGCGTCTTAGAAGGTAGCAAAGGTCATTGACCTTTGGTGACCTCATTTTGCGTGTCCGGGGCGTCTTAGAAGGTAGCAAAGGTCATTGACCTCTGGTGACCTCATTTTGCGTGTCCGGGGCGTCTTAGAAGGTAGCAAAGGTCATTGACCTCTGGTGACCTCATTTTGCGTGTCCGGGGCGTCTTAGAAGGTAGCAAAGGTCATTGACCTCTGGTTACCTCGTTTTGCGTGTCCGGGGCATCTTAGAAGGTAGCAAAGGTCATTGACCTCTGGCGACCTCATTTTGCGTGTCCGGGGCGTCTTAGAAGGTAGCAAAGGTCATTGAACTCTGGTGACCTCATTTTGCGTGTCAGGGGCGTCTTAGAAGGTAGCAAAGGTCATTGAACTCTGGTGACCTCATTTTGCGTGTCAGGGGCGTCTTAGAAGGTAGCAAAGGTCATTGACCTCTGGTGACCTCATTTTGCGTGTCCGGGGCGTCTTAGAAGGTAGCAAAGGTCATTGACCTCTGGTGACCTCATTTTGCGTGTCCGGGGCGTCTTAGAAGGTAGCAAAGGTCGTTGACCTCTGGTTACCTCGTTTTGCGTGTCCGGGGAGTCTTAGAAGGTAGCAAAGGTCATTGATTTGTGGTGACCTCATTTTGCGTGTTCGGAGCTTCTAAGAGGATAGCAAGGTCATTGATCTCTGGTGACCTCATTTTGCGTGTCCTGGGCGTCTCAAAAGATAGCAAAGGTCATTGACCTCTGGTGACCTCATTTTGCGTGTCGGGGCGTCTTAGAAGATAGCAAAGGTCATTGACCTCTGGTGACCTCATTTTGCGTGTGCGGGGCGTCTTAGAAGGTAGCAAAGGTCATTGACCTTTGGTGACCTCATTTTGCGTGTCCGGGGCGTCTTAGAAGGTAGCAAAAGTCATTAACCTCTGGTGACCTCATTTTGCGTGTCCGGGGCGTCTTAGAAGGTAGCAAAGGTCGTTGACCTCTGGTTACCTCGTTTTGCGTGTCCGGGGAGTCTTAGAAGATAGCAAAGGTCATTGACCTCTGGTGACCTCATTTTGCGTGTTCGGAGCTTCTAAGAGGATAGCAAGGTCATTGATCTCTGGTGACCTCATTTTGCGTGTCCGGGGCGTCTTAGAAGGTAGAAAAGGTCATTGACCTCTGGTGACCTCATTTTGCGTGTCCGGGGCGTCTTAGAAGGTAGAAAAGGTCATTGACCTCTGGTGACCTCATTTTGCGTGTCCGGGGCGTCTTAGAAGGTAGCAAAGGTCATTGACCTCTGGTGACCTCATTTTACGTGTCCGGGGCGTCTTAGAAGGTAGCAAAGGTCATTGACCTTTGGTGACCTCATTTTGCGTGTCCGGGGCGTCTTAGAAGGTAGCAAAGGTCATTGACCTCTGGTGACCTCATTTTGCGTGTCCGGGGCGTCTTAGAAGGTAGCAAAGGTCGTTGACCTCTGGTTACCTCGTTTTGCGTGTCCGGGGAGTCTTAGAAGATAGCAAAGGTCATTGACCTCTGGTGACCTCATTTTGCGTGTTCGGAGCTTCTAAGAGGATAGCAAGGTCATTGATCTCTGGTGACCTCATTTTGCGTGTCCTGGGCGTCTCAAAAGATAGCAAAGGTCATTGACCTCTGGTGACCTCATTTTGAGCGTATGGGGCGTGTTAGAAGATAGCAAAGTTCATTGACCTCTGGTGACCTCATTTTGCGTGTCCGGGGCGTCTTAGAAGGTAGAAAAGGTCATTGACCTCTGGTGACCTCATTTTGAGTGTATGGGGCGTGTTAGAAGATAGCAAAGTTCATTGACCTCTGGTGACCTCATTTTGCGTGTGCGGAGCTTCTAAGTGGATAGCAAGTTCATTGACCTCTGGTGACCTCATTTTGCGTGTTCGGGGCGTCTTAGAAGGTAGCAAAGTTCATTGACCTCTGATGACCTCATTTTGCGTGTCTGGGGCGTCTTAGAAGGTAGCAAAGGTCATTGACCTCTGGTGACCTCATTTTGGGTGTCCGGGGCATCTTAGAAGGTAGCAAAGGTCATTGACCTCTGGTGACCTCATTTTGCGTGTCCGGGGCGTCTTAGAAGGTAGCAAAGGTCATTGAACTCTGGTGACCTCATTTTGCGTGTCAGGGGCGTCTTAGAAGGTAGCAAAGGTCATTGACCTCTGGTGACCTCATTTTGCGTGTCCGGGGCGTCTTAGAAGGTAGCAAAGGTCATTGACCTCTGGTGACCTCATTTTGCGTGTCCGGGGCGTCTTAGAAGGTAGCAAAGGTCGGTGACCTCTGGTTACCTCGTTTTGCGTGTCCGGGGAGTCTTAGAAGGTAGCAAAGGTCATTGATTTCTGGTGACCTCATTTTGCGTGTTCGGGGCGTCTTAGAAGGTAGCAAAGGTCATTGACCTCTGGTGACCTCATTTTGCGTGTGCGGAGCTACTAAGAGGATAGCAAAGGTCATTGACCTCTGGTGACCTCATTTTGCGTGTCCGGGGCGTCTTAGAAGGTAGCAAAGTTCATTGACCTCTGATGACCTCATTTTGCGTATCTGGGGCGTCTTAGAAGGTAGCAAAGGTCATTGACCTCTGGTGACCTCATTTTGCGTGTCCGGGGCGTCTTAGAAGGTAGCAAAGGTCATTGACCTCTGGTGACCTCATTTTGCGTGTGCGGAGCTACTAAGAGGATAGCAAAGGTCATTGACCTCTGGTGACCTCATTTTGCGTGTCCGGGGCGTCTTAGAAGGTAGCAAAGGTCATTGACCTCTGGTTACCTCATTTTGCGTGTCCGGGGCGTCTTAGAAGGTAGAAAAGGTCATTGACCTCTGGTGACCTCATTTTGCGTGTCCGGGGCGTCTTAGAAGGTAGCAAAGGTCATTGACCTCTGGTGACCTCATTTTGCGTGTCCGGGGCGTCTTAGAAGGTAGAAAAGGTCATTGACCTCTGGTGACCTCATTTTGCGTGTCCGGGGCGTCTTAGAAGGTAGCAAAGGTCATTGACCTCTGGTGACCTCATTTTACGTGTCCGGGGCGTCTTAGAAGGTAGCAAAGGTCATTGACCTTTGGTGACCTCATTTTGCGTGTCCGGGGCGTCTTAGAAGGTAGCAAAGGTCATTGACCTCTGGTGACCTCATTTTGCGTGTCCGGGGCGTCTTAGAAGGTAGCAAAGGTCGTTGACCTCTGGTTACCTCGTTTTGCGTGTCCGGGGAGTCTTAGAAGATAGCAAAGGTCATTGACCTCTGGTGACCTCATTTTGCGTGTTCGGAGCTTCTAAGAGGATAGCAAGGTCATTGATCTCTGGTGACCTCATTTTGCGTGTCCTGGGCGTCTCAAAAGATAGCAAAGGTCATTGACCTCTGGTGACCTCATTTTGAGTGTATGGGGCGTGTTAGAAGATAGCAAAGTTCATTGACCTCTGGTGACCTCATTTTGCGTGTCCGGGGCGTCTTAGAAGGTAGAAAAGGTCATTGACCTCTGGTGACCTCATTTTGAGTGTATGGGGCGTGTTAGAAGATAGCAAAGTTCATTGACCTCTGGTGACCTCATTTTGCGTGTGCGGGGCGTCTTAGAAGGTAGCAAAGGTCATTGACCTTTGGTGACCTCATTTTGCGTGTCCGGGGCGTCTTAGAAGGTAGCAAAAGTCATTAACCTCTGGTGACCTCATTTTGCGTGTCCGGGGCGTCTTAGAAGGTAGCAAAGGTCGTTGACCTCTGGTTACCTCGTTTTGCGTGTCCGGGGAGTCTTAGAAGATAGCAAAGGTCATTGACCTCTGGTGACCTCATTTTGCGTGTTCGGAGCTTCTAAGAGGATAGCAAGGTCATTGATCTCTGGTGACCTCATTTTGCGTGTCCTGGGCGTCTCAAAAGATAGCAAAGGTCATTGACCTCTGGTGACCTCATTTTGAGTGTATGGGGCGTGTTAGAAGATAGCAAAGTTCATTGACATCTGGTGACCTCATTTTGCGTGTCCGGGGCGTCTTAGAAGGTAGCAAAGGTCATTGACCTCTGGTGACCTCATTTTGCGTGTCCGGGGCGTCTTAGAAGGTAGCAAAGGTCATTGACCTCTGGTGACCTCATTTTGCGTGTGCGGAGCTACTAAGAGGATAGCAAAGGTCATTGACCTCTGGTGACCTCATTTTGCGTGTCCGGGGCGTCTTAGAAGGTAGCAAAGTTCATTGACCTCTGATGACCTCATTTTGCGTATCTGGGGCGTCTTAGAAGGTAGCAAAGGTCATTGACCTCTGGTGACCTCATTTTGCGTGTCCGGGGCGTCTTAGAAGGTAGCAAAGGTCATTGACCTCTGGTGACCTCATTTTGCGTGTCCTAAGCGTCTTAGAAGATAGCAAAGGTCATTGACCTCTGGTGACCTCATTTTGCGTGTCCGGGGCGTCTTAGAAGGTAGCAAAGGTCATTGACCTCTGATGACCTCATTTTGCGTGTCTGGGGCGTCTTAGAAGGTAGCAAGGCCATTGACCTCTGGTGACCTCATTTTGCGTGTCCGGGGCGTCTTAGAAGGTAGCAAAGGTCATTGACCTCTGGTTACCTCATTTTGCGTGTCCGGGGTGTCTTAGAAGATAGCAAAGGTCATTGACCTCTGGTGACCTCATTTTGCGTGTCCGGGGCGTCTTAGAAGGTAGCAAAGGTCGTTGACCTCTGTTGACCTCATTTTGCGTGTCCGGGGCGTCTTAGAAGGTAGCAAAGGTCCTTGACCTCTGGTAACCTCATTTTGCGTCTGCGGGGCGTCTTAGAAGGTAGCAAAGGTCATTGACCTTTGGTGACCTCATTTTGCGTGTCCGGGGCGTCTTAGAAGGTAGCAAAGGTCATTGACCTCTGGTGACCTCATTTTGCGTGTCCGGGGCGTCTTAGACGGTAGCAAAGGTCATTGACCTCTGGTTACCTCGTTTTGCGTGTCCGGGGCATCTTAGAAGGTAGCAAAGGTCATTGACCTCTGGCGACCTCATTTTGCGTGTCCGGGGCGTCTTAGAAGGTAGCAAAGGTCATTGAACTCTGGTGACCTCATTTTGCGTGTCAGGGGCGTCTTAGAAGGTAGCAAAGGTCATTGAACTCTGGTGACCTCATTTTGCGTGTCAGGGGCGTCTTAGAAGGTAGCAAAGGTCATTGACCTCTGGTGACCTCATTTTGCGTGTCCGGGGCGTCTTAGAAGGTAGCAAAGGTCATTGACCTCTGGTGACCTCATTTTGCGTGTCCGGGGCGTCTTAGAAGGTAGCAAAGGTCGTTGACCTCTGGTTACCTCGTTTTGCGTGTCCGGGGAGTCTTAGAAGGTAGCAAAGGTCATTGATTTCTGGTGACCTCATTTTGCGTGTTCGGAGCTTCTAAGAGGATAGCAAGGTCATTGATCTCTGGTGACCTCATTTTGCGTGTCCTGGGCGTCTCAAAAGATAGCAAAGGTCATTGACCTCTGGTGACCTCATTTTGCGTGTCGGGGCGTCTTAGAAGATAGCAAAGGTCATTGACCTCTGGTGACCTCATTTTGCGTGTGCGGGGCGTCTTAGAAGGTAGCAAAGGTCATTGACCTTTGGTGACCTCATTTTGCGTGTCCGGGGCGTCTTAGAAGGTAGAAAAGGTCATTGACCTCTGGTGACCTCATTTTGCGTGTCCGGGGCGTCTTAGAAGGTAGCAAAGGTCATTGACCTCTGGTGACCTCATTTTACGTGTCCGGGGCGTCTTAGAAGGTAGCAAAGGTCATTGACCTTTGGTGACCTCATTTTGCGTGTCCGGGGCGTCTTAGAAGGTAGCAAAGGTCATTGACCTCTGGTGACCTCATTTTGCGTGTCCGGGGCGTCTTAGAAGGTAGCAAAGGTCGTTGACCTCTGGTTACCTCGTTTTGCGTGTCCGGGGAGTCTTAGAAGATAGCAAAGGTCATTGACCTCTGGTGACCTCATTTTGCGTGTTCGGAGCTTCTAAGAGGATAGCAAGGTCATTGATCTCTGGTGACCTCATTTTGCGTGTCCTGGGCGTCTCAAAAGATAGCAAAGGTCATTGACCTCTGGTGACCTCATTTTGAGTGTATGGGGCGTGTTAGAAGATAGCAAAGTTCATTGACCTCTGGTGACCTCATTTTGCGTGTCCGGGGCGTCTTAGAAGGTAGAAAAGGTCATTGACCTCTGGTGACCTCATTTTGAGTGTATGGGGCGTGTTAGAAGATAGCAAAGTTCATTGACCTCTGGTGACCTCATTTTGCGTGTGCGGAGCTTCTAAGTGGATAGCAAGTTCATTGACCTCTGGTGACCTCATTTTGCGTGTTCGGGGCGTCTTAGAAGGTAGCAAAGTTCATTGACCTCTGATGACCTCATTTTGCGTGTCTGGGGCGTCTTAGAAGGTAGCAAAGGTCATTGACCTCTGGTGACCTCATTTTGGGTGTCCGGGGCATCTTAGAAGGTAGCAAAGGTCATTGACCTCTGGTGACCTCATTTTGCGTGTCCGGGGCGTCTTAGAAGGTAGCAAAGGTCATTGAACTCTGGTGACCTCATTTTGCGTGTCAGGGGCGTCTTAGAAGGTAGCAAAGGTCATTGACCTCTGGTGACCTCATTTTGCGTGTCCGGGGCGTCTTAGAAGGTAGCAAAGGTCATTGACCTCTGGTGACCTCATTTTGCGTGTCCGGGGCGTCTTAGAAGGTAGCAAAGGTCGGTGACCTCTGGTTACCTCGTTTTGCGTGTCCGGGGAGTCTTAGAAGGTAGCAAAGGTCATTGATTTCTGGTGACCTCATTTTGCGTGTTCGGGGCGTCTTAGAAGGTAGCAAAGGTCATTGACCTCTGGTGACCTCATTTTGCGTGTGCGGAGCTACTAAGAGGATAGCAAAGGTCATTGACCTCTGGTGACCTCATTTTGCGTGTCCGGGGCGTCTTAGAAGGTAGCAAAGTTCATTGACCTCTGATGACCTCATTTTGCGTATCTGGGGCGTCTTAGAAGGTAGCAAAGGTCATTGACCTCTGGTGACCTCATTTTGCGTGTCCGGGGCGTCTTAGAAGGTAGCAAAGGTCATTGACCTCTGGTGACCTCATTTTGCGTGTGCGGAGCTACTAAGAGGATAGCAAAGGTCATTGACCTCTGGTGACCTCATTTTGCGTGTCCGGGGCGTCTTAGAAGGTAGCAAAGTTCATTGACCTCTGATGACCTCATTTTGCGTATCTGGGGCGTCTTAGAAGGTAGCAAAGGTCATTGACCTCTGGTGACCTCATTTTGCGTGTCCGGGGCGTCTTAGAAGGTAGCAAAGGTCATTGACCTCTGGTGACCTCATTTTGCGTGTCCTAAGCGTCTTAGAAGATAGCAAAGGTCATTGACCTCTGGTGACCTCATTTTGCGTGTCCGGGGCGTCTTAGAAGGTAGCAAAGGTCATTGACCTCTGATGACCTCATTTTGCGTGTCTGGGGCGTCTTAGAAGGTAGCAAGGCCATTGACCTCTGGTGACCTCATTTTGCGTGTCCGGGGCGTCTTAGAAGGTAGCAAAGGTCATTGACCTCTGGTTACCTCATTTTGCGTGTCCGGGGTGTCTTAGAAGATAGCAAAGGTCATTGACCTCTGGTGACCTCATTTTGCGTGTCCGGGGCGTCTTAGAAGGTAGCAAAGGTCGTTGACCTCTGTTGACCTCATTTTGCGTGTCCGGGGCGTCTTAGAAGGTAGCAAAGGTCCTTGACCTCTGGTAACCTCATTTTGCGTGTCCGGGGCGTCTTAGAAGGTAGCAAAGGTCATTGACCTCTGGTGACCTCATTTTGTGTGTCCGGGTCGTCTTAGAAGGTAGCAAAGGTCATTGAACTCTGGTGACCTCATTTTGCGTGTCCGGGGCATCTTAGAAGGTAGCAAAGGTCATTGACCTCTGGCGACCTCATTTTGCGTGTCCGGGGCGTCTTAGAAGGTAGCAAAGGTCATTGAACTCTGGTGACCTCATTTTGCGTGTCAGGGGCGTCTTAGAAGGTAGCAAAGTTCATTGACCTCTGATGACCTCATTTTGCGTATCTGGGGCGTCTTAGAAGGTAGCAAAGGTCATTGACCTCTGGTGACCTCATTTTGCGTGTCCGGGGCGTCTTAGAAGGTAGCAAAGGTCATTGACCTCTGGTGACCTCATTTTGCGTGTCCTAAGCGTCTTAGAAGATAGCAAAGGTCATTGACCTCTGGCGACCTCATTTTGCGTGTCCGGGGCTTCTTAGAAGGTAGCAAAGGTCGTTGACCTTTGGTGACCTCATTTTGCGTGTCCGGGGCGTCTTAGAAGGTAGAAAAGGTCATTGACCTCTGGTGACCTCATTTTGCGTGTCCGTGGCGTCTTAGAAGGTAGCAAAGGTCATTGACCTCTGGTTACCTCATTTTGCGTGTCCGGAGAGTCTTAGAAGATAGCAAAGGTCATTGACCTCTGATGACCTCATTTTGCGTGTCTGGGGCGTCTTAGAAGGTAGCAAGGCCATTGACCTCTGGTGACCTCATTTTGCGTGTCCGGGGCGTCTTAGAAGGTAGCAAAGGTCATTGACCACTGGTGACCTCAGTTTGCGTGTCCGGGGCGTCTTAGAAGGTAGGAAAGGTCATTGACCTCTGGTGACCTCATTTTGCGTGTCCGGGGCGTCTTAGAAGGTAGCAAAGGTCATTGACCTCTGGTTACCTCATTTTGCGTGTCCGGGGCGTCTTAGAAGATAGCAAAGGTCATTGACCTCTGGTGACCTCATTTTGCGTGTCCGGGGCGTCTTAGAAGGTAGCAAAGGTCATTGACCGCTGGTGAGCTCATTTTGCGTGTCCGGGGCGTCTTAGAAGGTAGCAAAGGTCATTGACCTCTGGTGACCTCATTTTGCGTGTCCGGGGCGTCTTAGAAGGTAGCAAAGGTCATTGACCTCTGGTGACCTCATTTTGCGTGTGCGGAGCTACTAAGAGGATAGCAAAGGTCATTGACCTCTGGTGACCTCATTTTGCGTGTCCGGGGCGTCTTAGAAGGTAGCAAAGGTCATTGACCTCTGGTGACCTCATTTTGCGTGTGCGGAGCTACTAAGAGGATAGCAAAGGTCATTGACCTCTGGTGACCTCATTTTGCGTGTGCGGAGCTTCTAAGTGGATAGCAAGTTCATTGACCTCTGTTGACCTCATTTTGCGTGTTCGGGGCGTCTTAGAAGGTAGCAAAGTTCATTGACCTCTGATGACCTCATTTTGCGTGTCTGGGGCGTCTTAGAAGGTAGCAAAGGTCATTGACCTCTGGTGACCTCATTTTGGGTGTCCGGGGCATCTTAGAACGTAGCAAAGGTCATTGACCTCTAGTGACCTCATTTTGCGTGTCCGGGGCGTCTTAGAAGGTAGCAAAGGTCATTGAACTCTGGTGACCTCATTTTGCGTGTCAGGGGCGTCTTAGAAGGTAGCAAAGGTCATTGACCTCTGGTGACCTCATTTTGCGTGTCCGGGGCGTCTTAGAAGGTAGCAAAGGTCATTGACCTCTGGTGACCTCATTTTGCGTGTCCGGGGCGTCTTAGAAGGTAGCAAAGGTCGTTGACCTCTGGTTACCTCGTTTTGCGTGTCCGGGGAGTCTTAGAAGGTAGCAAAGGTCATTGATTTCTGGTGACCTCATTTTGCGTGTTCGGAGCTTCTAAGAGGATAGCAAGGTCATTGATCTCTGGTGACCTCATTTTGCGTGTCCTGGGCGTCTCAAAAGATAGCAAAGGTCATTGACCTCTGGTGACCTCATTTTGCGTGTCGGGGCGTCTTAGAAGATAGCAAAGGTCATTGACCTCTGGTGACCTCATTTTGCGTGTGCGGGGCGTCTTAGAAGGTAGCAAAGGTCATTGACCTTTGGTGACCTCATTTTGCGTGTCCGGGGCGTCTTAGAAGGTAGCAAAAGTCATTAACCTCTGGTGACCTCATTTTGCGTGTCCGGGGCGTCTTAGAAGGTAGCAAAGGTCGTTGACCTCTGGTTACCTCGTTTTGCGTGTCCGGGGAGTCTTAGAAGATAGCAAAGGTCATTGACCTCTGGTGACCTCATTTTGCGTGTTCGGAGCTTCTAAGAGGATAGCAAGGTCATTGATCTCTGGTGACCTCATTTTGCGTGTCCTGGGCGTCTCAAAAGATAGCAAAGGTCATTGACCTCTGGTGACCTCATTTTGAGTGTATGGGGCGTGTTAGAAGATAGCAAAGTTCATTGACATCTGGTGACCTCATTTTGCGTGTCCGGGGCGTCTTAGAAGGTAGAAAAGGTCATTGACCTCTGGTGACCTCATTTTGCGTGTCCGGGGCGTCTTAGAAGGTAGCAAAGGTCATTGACCTCTGGTGACCTCATTTTGCGTGTCCGGGGCGTCTTAGAAGGTAGAAAAGGTCATTGACCTCTGGTGACCTCATTTTGCGTGTCCGGGGCGTCTTAGGAGGTAGCAAAGGTCATTGACCTCTGGTGACCTCATTTTACGTGTCCGGGGCTTCTTAGAAGGTAGCAAAGGTCATTGACCTTTGGTGACCTCATTTTGCGTGTCCGGGGCGTCTTAGAAGGTAGCAAAGGTCATTGACCTCTGGTGACCTCATTTTGCGTGTCCGGGGCGTCTTAGAAGGTAGCAAAGGTCATTGACCTCTGGTTACCTCGTTTTGCGTGTCCGGGGAGTCTTAGAAGATAGCAAAGGTCATTGACCTCTGGTGACCTCATTTTGCGTGTTCGGAGCTTCTAAGAGGATAGCAAGGTCATTGATCTCTGGTGACCTCATTTTGCGTGTCCTGGGCGTCTCAAAAGATAGCAAAGGTCATTGACCTCTGGTGACCTCATTTTGAGTGTATGGGGCGTGTTAGAAGATAGCAAAGTTCATTGACCTCTGGTGACCTCATTTTGCGTGTCCGGGGCGTCTTAGAAGGTAGAAAAGGTCATTGACCTCTGGTGACCTCATTTTGAGTGTATGGGGCGTGTTAGAAGATAGCAAAGTTCATTGACCTCTGGTGACCTCATTTTGCGTGTGCGGGGCGTCTTAGAAGGTAGCAAAGGTCATTGACCTTTGGTGACCTCATTTTGCGTGTCCGGGGCGTCTTAGAAGGTAGCAAAAGTCATTAACCTCTGGTGACCTCATTTTGCGTGTCCGGGGCGTCTTAGAAGGTAGCAAAGGTCGTTGACCTCTGGTTACCTCGTTTTGCGTGTCCGGGGAGTCTTAGAAGATAGCAAAGGTCATTGACCTCTGGTGACCTCATTTTGCGTGTTCGGAGCTTCTAAGAGGATAGCAAGGTCATTGATCTCTGGTGACCTCATTTTGCGTGTCCTGGGCGTCTCAAAAGATAGCAAAGGTCATTGACCTCTGGTGACCTCATTTTGAGTGTATGGGGCGTGTTAGAAGATAGCAAAGTTCATTGACATCTGGTGACCTCATTTTGCGTGTCCGGGGCGTCTTAGAAGGTAGCAAAGGTCATTGACCTCTGGTGACCTCATTTTGCGTGTCCGGGGCGTCTTAGAAGGTAGCAAAGGTCGTTGACCTCTGGTTACCTCGTTTTGCGTGTCCGGGGAGTCTTAGAAGGTAGCAAAGGTCATTGATTTCTGGTGACCTCATTTTGCGTGTTCGGAGCTTCTAAGAGGATAGCAAGGTCATTGATCTCTGGTGACCTCATTTTGCGTGTCCTGGGCGTCTCAAAAGATAGCAAAGGTCATTGACCTCTGGTGACCTCATTTTGCGTGTCGGGGCGTCTTGGAAGATAGCAAAGGTCATTGACCTCTGGTGACCTCATTTTGCGTGTGCGGGGCGTCTTAGAAGGTAGCAAAGGTCATTGACCTTTGGTGACCTCATTTTGCGTGTCCGGGGCGTCTTAGAAGGTAGCAAAAGTCATTAACCTCTGGTGACCTCATTTTGCGTGTCCGGGGCGTCTTAGAAGGTAGCAAAGGTCGTTGACCTCTGGTTACCTCGTTTTGCGTGTCCGGGGAGTCTTAGAAGATAGCAAAGGTCATTGACCTCTGGTGACCTCATTTTGCGTGTTCGGAGCTTCTAAGAGGATAGCAAGGTCATTGATCTCTGGTGACCTCATTTTGCGTGTCCTGGGCGTCTCAAAAGATAGCAAAGGTCATTGACCTCTGGTGACCTCATTTTGAGTGTATGGGGCGTGTTAGAAGATAGCAAAGTTCATTGACATCTGGTGACCTCATTTTGCGTGTCCGGGGCGTCTTAGAAGGTAGAAAAGGTCATTGACCTCTGGTGACCTCATTTTGCGTGTCCGGGGCGTCTTAGAAGGTAGTAAAGGTCATTGACCTCTGGTGACCTCATTTTGCGTGTCCGGGGCGTCTTAGAAGGTAGAAAAGGTCATTGACCTCTGGTGACCTCATTTTGCGTGTCCGGGGCGTCTTAGAAGGTAGCAAAGGTCATTGACCTCTGGTGACCTCATTTTACGTGTCCGGGGCGTCTTAGAAGGTAGCAAAGGTCATTGACCTTTGGTGACCTCATTTTGCGTGTCCGGGGCGTCTTAGAAGGTAGCAAAGGTCATTGACCTCTGGTGACCTCATTTTGCGTGTCCGGGGCGTCTTAGAAGGTAGCAAAGGTCGTTGACCTCTGGTTACCTCGTTTTGCGTGTCCGGGGAGTCTTAGAAGATAGCAAAGGTCATTGACCTCTGGTGACCTCATTTTGCGTGTTCGGAGCTTCTAAGAGGATAGCAAGGTCATTGATCTCTGGTGACCTCATTTTGCGTGTCCTGGGCGTCTTAGAAGGTAGCAAAGGTCATTGACCTCTGGTGACCTCATTTTGAGTGTATGGGGCGTGTTAGAAGATAGCAAAGTTCATTGACCTCTGGTGACCTCATTTTGCGTGTCCGGGGCGTCTTAGAAGGTAGAAAAGGTCATTGACCTCTGGTGACCTCATTTTGAGTGTATGGGGCGTGTTAGAAGATAGCAAAGTTCATTGACCTCTGGTGACCTCATTTTGCGTGTGCGGGGCGTCTTAGAAGGTAGCAAAGGTCATTGACCTTTGGTGACCTCATTTTGCGTGTCCGGGGCGTCTTAGAAGGTAGCAAAAGTCATTAACCTCTGGTGACCTCATTTTGCGTGTCCGGGGCGTCTTAGAAGGTAGCAAAGGTCGTTGACCTCTGGTTACCTCGTTTTGCGTGTCCGGGGAGTCTTAGAAGATAGCAAAGGTCATTGACCTCTGGTGACCTCATTTTGCGTGTTCGGAGCTTCTAAGAGGATAGCAAGGTCATTGATCTCTGGTGACCTCATTTTGCGTGTCCTGGGCGTCTCAAAAGATAGCAAAGGTCATTGACCTCTGGTGACCTCATTTTGAGTGTATGGGGCGTGTTAGAAGATAGCAAAGTTCATTGACATCTGGTGACCTCATTTTGCGTGTCCGGGGCGTCTTAGAAGGTAGCAAAGGTCATTGACCTCTGGTGACCTCATTTTGCGTGTCCGGGGCGTCTTAGAAGGTAGCAAAGGTCATTGACCTCTGGTGACCTCATTTTGCGTGTGCGGAGCTACTAAGAGGATAGCAAAGGTCATTGACCTCTGGTGACCTCATTTTGCGTGTCCGGGGCGTCTTAGAAGGTAGCAAAGTTCATTGACCTCTGATGACCTCATTTTGCGTATCTGGGGCGTCTTAGAAGGTAGCAAAGGTCATTGACCTCTGGTGACCTCATTTTGCGTGTCCGGGGCGTCTTAGAAGGTAGCAAAGGTCATTGACCTCTGGTGACCTCATTTTGCGTGTCCTAAGCGTCTTAGAAGATAGCAAAGGTCATTGACCTCTGGTGACCTCATTTTGCGTGTCCGGGGCGTCTTAGAAGGTAGCAAAGGTCATTGACCTCTGATGACCTCATTTTGCGTGTCTGGGGCGTCTTAGAAGGTAGCAAGGCCATTGACCTCTGGTGACCTCATTTTGCGTGTCCGGGGCGTCTTAGAAGGTAGCAAAAGTCATTAACCTCTGGTGACCTCATTTTGCGTGTCCGGGGCGTCTTAGAAGGTAGCAAAGGTCGTTGACCTCTGGTTACCTCGTTTTGCGTGTCCGGGGAGTCTTAGAAGATAGCAAAGGTCATTGACCTCTGGTGACCTCATTTTGCGTGTTCGGAGCTTCTAAGAGGATAGCAAGGTCATTGATCTCTGGTGACCTCATTTTGCGTGTCCTGGGCGTCTCAAAAGATAGCAAAGGTCATTGACCTCTGGTGACCTCATTTTGAGTGTATGGGGCGTGTTAGAAGATAGCAAAGTTCATTGACATCTGGTGACCTCATTTTGCGTGTCCGGGGCGTCTTAGAAGGTAGAAAAGGTCATTGACCTCTGGTGACCTCATTTTGCGTGTCCGGGGCGTCTTAGAAGGTAGCAAAGGTCATTGACCTCTGGTGACCTCATTTTGCGTGTCCGGGGCGTCTTAGAAGGTAGAAAAGGTCATTGACCTCTGGTGACCTCATTTTGCGTGTCCGGGGCGTCTTAGAAGGTAGCAAAGGTCATTGACCTCTGGTGACCTCATTTTACGTGTCCGGGGCGTCTTAGAAGGTAGCAAAGGTCATTGACCTTTGGTGACCTCATTTTGCGTGTCCGGGGCGTCTTAGAAGGTAGCAAAGGTCATTGACCTCTGGTGACCTCATTTTGCGTGTCCGGGGCGTCTTAGAAGGTAGCAAAGGTCGTTGACCTCTGGTTACCCTCGTTTTGCGTGTCCGGGGAGTCTTAGAAGATAGCAAAGGTCATTGACCTCTGGTGACCTCATTTTGCGTGTTCGGAGCTTCTAAGAGGATAGCAAGGTCATTGATCTCTGGTGACCTCATTTTGCGTGTCCTGGGCGTCTCAAAAGATAGCAAAGGTCATTGACCTCTGGTGACCTCATTTTGAGTGTATGGGGCGTGTTAGAAGATAGCAAAGTTCATTGACCTCTGGTGACCTCATTTTGCGTGTCCGGGGCGTCTTAGAAGGTAGAAAAGGTCATTGACCTCTGGTGACCTCATTTTGAGTGTATGGGGCGTGTTAGAAGATAGCAAAGTTCATTGACCTCTGGTGACCTCATTTTGCGTGTCCGGGGCGTCTTAGAAGGTAGAAAAGGTCATTGACCGCTGGTGAGTTCATTTTGCGTGTCCGGGGCGTCTTAGAAGGTAGCAAAGGTCATTGACCTCTGATGACCTCATTTTGCGTGTCTGGGGCGTCTTAGAAGGTAGCAAGGCCATTGACCTCTGGTGACCTCATTTTGCGTGTCCGGGGCGTCTTAGAAGGTAGCAAAGGTCATTGACCTCTGGTGACCTCATTTTGCGTGTCCTAAGCGTCTTAGAAGATAGCAAAGGTCATTGACCTCTGGTGACCTCATTTTGCGTGTCCGGGGCGTCTTAGAAGGTAGCAAAGGTCATTGACCTCTGATGACCTCATTTTGCGTGTCTGGGGCGTCTTAGAAGGTAGCAAGGCCATTGACCTCTGGTGACCTCATTTTGCGTGTCCGGGGCGTCTTAGAAGGTAGCAAAAGTCATTAACCTCTGGTGACCTCATTTTGCGTGTCCGGGCGTCTTAGAAGGTAGCAAAGGTCGTTGACCTCTGGTTACCTCGTTTTGCGTGTCCGGGGAGTCTTAGAAGATAGCAAAGGTCATTGACCTCTGGTGACCTCATTTTGCGTGTTCGGAGCTTCTAAGAGGATAGCAAGGTCATTGATCTCTGGTGACCTCATTTTGCGTGTCCTGGGCGTCTCAAAAGATAGCAAAGGTCATTGACCTCTGGTGACCTCATTTTGAGTGTATGGGGCGTGTTAGAAGATAGCAAAGTTCATTGACATCTGGTGACCTCATTTTGCGTGTCCGGGGCGTCTTAGAAGGTAGAAAAGGTCATTGACCTCTGGTGACCTCATTTTGCGTGTCCGGGGCGTCTTAGAAGGTAGCAAAGGTCATTGACCTCTGGTGACCTCATTTTGCGTGTCCGGGGCGTCTTAGAAGGTAGAAAAGGTCATTGACCTCTGGTGACCTCATTTTGCGTGTCCGGGGCGTCTTAGAAGGTAGCAAAGGTCATTGACCTCTGGTGACCTCATTTTACGTGTCCGGGGCGTCTTAGAAGGTAGCAAAGGTCATTGACCTTTGGTGACCTCATTTTGCGTGTCCGGGGCGTCTTAGAAGGTAGCAAAGGTCATTGACCTCTGGTGACCTCATTTTGCGTGTCCGGGGCGTCTTAGAAGGTAGCAAAGGTCGTTGACCTCTGGTTACCTCGTTTTGCGTGTCCGGGGAGTCTTAGAAGATAGCAAAGGTCATTGACCTCTGGTGACCTCATTTTGCGTGTTCGGAGCTTCTAAGAGGATAGCAAGGTCATTGATCTCTGGTGACCTCATTTTGCGTGTCCTGGGTGTCTCAAAAGATAGCAAATGTCATTGACCTCTGGTGACCTCATTTTGAGTGTATGGGGCGTGTTAGAAGATAGCAAAGTTCATTGACCTCTGGTGACCTCATTTTGCGTGTCCGGGGCGTCTTAGAAGGTAGAAAAGGTCATTGACCTCTGGTGACCTCATTTTGAGTGTATGGGGCGTGTTAGAAGATAGCAAAGTTCATTGACCTCTGGTGACCTCATTTTGCGTGTCCGGGGCGTCTTAGAAGGTAGAAAAGGTCATTGACCGCTGGTGAGTTCATTTTGCGTGTCCGGGGCGTCTTAGAAGGTAGCAAAGGTCATTGACCACTGGTGACCTCAGTTTGCGTGTCCGGGGCGTCTTAGAAGGTAACAAAGGTCATTGACCTCTGGTGACCTCATTTTGCGTGTCCGGGGCGTCTTAGAAGGTAGCAAAGGTCATTGACCTCTGATGACCTCATTTTGCGTGTCTGGGGCGTCTTAGAAGGTAGCAAGGCCATTGACCTCTGGTGACCTCATTTTGCGTGTCCGGGGCGTCTTAGAAGGTAGCAAAGGTCATTGACCTCTGGTTACCTCATTTTGCGAATCCGGGGTGTCTTAGAAGATAGCAAAGGTCATTGACCTCTGGTGACCTCATTTTGCGTGTCCGGGGCGTCTTAGAAGGTAGCAAAGGTCGTTGACCTCTGTTGACCTCATTTTGCGTGTCCGGGGCGTCTTAGAAGGTAGCAAAGGTCCTTGACCTCTGGTAACCTCATTTTGCGTGTCCGGGGCGTCTTAGAAGGTAGCAAAGGTCATTGACCTCTGGTGACCTCATTTTGTGTGTCCGGGTCGTCTTAGAAGGTAGCAAAGGTCATTGACCTCTGGTGACCTCATTTTGCGTGTCCGAGGCTTCTTAGAAGGTAGCAAAGGTCGTTGACCTCTGATGACCTCATTTTGCGTGTCTGGGGCTTCTTAGAAGGTAGCAAAGGTCATTGACCTCTGGTGACCTCATTTTGGGTGTCCGGGGCATCTTAGAAGGTAGCAAAGGTCATTGACCTCTGGTGACCTCATTTTGCGTGTCCGGGGCGTCTTAGAAGGTAGCAAAGGTCATTGAACTCTGGTGACCTCATTTTGCGTGTCAGGGGCGTCTTAGAAGGTAGCAAAGGTCATTGACCTCTGGTGACCTCATTTTGCGTGTCCGGGGCGTCTTAGAAGGTAGCAAAGGTCATTGACCACTGGTGACCTCAGTTTGCGTGTCCGGGGCGTCTTAGAAGGTAGGAAAGGTCATTGACCTCTGGTGACCTCATTTTGCGTGTCCGGGGCGTCTTAGAAGGTAGCAAAGGTCATTGACCTCTGGTGACCTCATTTTGCGTGTCCGGGGCGTCTTAGAAGATAGCAGGTCATTGACCTCTGGTGACCTCATTTTGCGTGTCCGGGGCGTCTTAGAAGGTAGCAAAGGTCGTTGACCTCTGGTTACCTCGTTTTGCGTGTCCGGGGAGTCTTAGAAGGTAGCAAAGGTCATTGACCTCTGGTGACCTCATTTTGCGTGTTCGGAGCTTCTAAGAGGATAGCAAGGTCATTGATCTCTGGTGACCTCATTTTGCGTGTCCTGGGCGTCACAAAAGATAGCAAAGGTCATTGACCTCTGGTGACCTCATTTTGCGTGTCCGGGGCGTCTTAGAAGGTAGCAAAGGTCGTTGACCTCTGGTTACCTCGTTTTGCGTGTCCGGGGAGTCTTAGAAGATAGCAAAGGTCATTGACCTCTGGTGACCTCATTTTGCGTGTTCGGAGCTTCTAAGAGGATAGCAAGGTCATTGATCTCTGGTGACCTCATTTTGCGTGTCCTGGGCGTCTCAAAAGATAGCAAAGGTCATTGACCTCTGGTGACCTCATTTTGAGTGTATGGGGCGTGTTAGAAGATAGCAAAGTTCATTGACCTCTGGTGACCTCATTTTGCGTGTCCGGGGCGTCTTCGAAGGTAGAAAAGGTCATTGACCTCTGGTGACCTCATTTTGCGTGTCCGGGGCGTCTTAGAAGGTAGCAAAAGTCATTGACCTCTGGTGACCTCATTTTGCGTGTCCGGGGCGTCTTAGAAGGTAGCAAAGGTCATTGACCTCTGGTGACCTCATTTTGCGTGTCCGGGGCGTCTTAGAAGATAGCAGGTCATTGACCTCTGGTGACCTCATTTTGCGTGTCCGGGGCGTCTTAGAAGGTAGCAAAGGTCGTTCACCTCTGGTTACCTCGTTTTGCGTGTCCGGGGAGTCTTAGAAGGTAGCAAAGGTCATTGACCTCTGGTGACCTCATTTTGCGTGTTCGGAGCTTCTAAGAGGATAGCAAGGTCATTGATCTCTGGTGACCTCATTTTGCGTGTCCTGGGCGTCACAAAAGATAGCAAAGGTCATTGACCTCTGGTGACCTCATTTTGCGTGTCCGGGGCGTCTTAGAAGGTAGCAAAGGTCGTTGACCTCTGGTTACCTCGTTTTGCGTGTCCGGGGCGTCTTAGAAGGTAGCAAAGGTCATTGAACTCTGGTGACCTCATTTTGCGTGTCCGGGGCGTCTTAGAAGGTAGCAAAGGTCATTGACCTCTGGTTACCTCATTTTGCGTGTCCGGGGTGTCTTAGAAGATAGCAAAGGTCATTGACCTCTGGTGACCTCATTTTGCGTGTCCGGGGCGTCTTAGAAGGTAGCAAAGGTCGTTGACCTCTGTTGACCTCATTTTGCGTGTCCGGGGCGTCTTAGAAGGTAGCAAAGGTCCTTGACCTCTGGTAACCTCATTTTGCGTGTCCGGGGCGTCTTAGAAGGTAGCAAAGGTCATTGACCTTTGGTGACCTCATTTTGTGTGTCCGGGTCGTCTTAGAAGGTAGCAAAGGTCATTGACCTCTGGTGACCTCATTTTGCGTGTCCGGGGCGTCTTAGAAGATAGCAAAGGTCATTGACCTCTGGTGACCTCATTTTGCGTCTGCGGGGCGTCTTAGAAGGTAGCAAAGGTCATTGACCTTTGGTGACCTCATTTTGCGTGTCCGGGGCGTCTTAGAAGGTAGCAAAGGTCATTGACCTCTGGTGACCTCATTTTGCGTGTCCGGGGCGTCTTAGAAGGTAGCAAAGGTCATTGACCTCTGGTTACCTCGTTTTGCGTGTCCGGGGCATCTTAGAAGGTAGCAAAGGTCATTGACCTCTGGTGACCTCATTTTGCGTGTCCGGGGCGTCTTAGAAGGTAGCAAAGGTCATTGAACTCTGGTGACCTCATTTTGCGTGTCAGGGGCGTCTTAGAAGGTAGCAAAGTTCATTGACCTCTGATGACCTCATTTTGCGTATCTGGGGCGTCTTAGAAGGTAGCAAAGGTCATTGACCTCTGGTGACCTCATTTTGCGTGTCCGGGGCGTCTTAGAAGGTAGCAAAGGTCATTGACCTCTGGTGACCTCATTTTGCGTGTCCTAAGCGTCTTAGAAGATAGCAAAGGTCATTGACCTCTGGCGACCTCATTTTGCGTGTCCGGGGCTTCTTAGAAGGTAGCAAAGGTCGTTGACCTTTGGTGACCTCATTTTGCGTGTCCGGGGCGTCTTAGAAGGTAGCAAAGGTCGTTGACCTCTGTTGACCTCATTTTGCGTGTCCGGGGCGTCTTAGAAGGTAGCAAAGGTCATTGACCTCTGGTGACATCATTTTGTGTGTCCGGGGCGTCTTAGAAGATAGCAAAGGTCATTGACCTCTGGTGACCTCATTTTGCGTGTGCGGGGCGTCTTAGAAGGTAGCAAAGGTCATTGACATTTGGTGACCTCATTTTGCGTGTCCGGGGCGTCTTAGAAGGTAGCAAAGGTCATTGACCTCTGGTGACCTCATTTTGCGTGTCCGGGGCGTCTTAGAAGGTAGCAAAGGTCATTGACCTCTGGTTACCTCGTTTTGCGTGTCCGGGGAGTCTTAGAAGATAGCAAAGGTCATTGACCTCTGGTGACCTCATTTTGCGTGTTCGGAGCTTCTAAGAGGATAGCAAGGTCATTGATCTCTGGTGACCTCATTTTGCGTGTCCTGGGCGTCTCAAAAGATAGCAAAGGTCATTGACCTCTGGTGACCTCATTTTGAGTGTATGGGGCGTGTTAGAAGATAGCAAAGTTCATTGACCTCTGGTGACCTCATTTTGCGTGTCCGGGGCGTCTTAGAAGGTAGAAAAGGTCATTGACCTCTGGTGACCTCATTTTGCGTGTCCGGGGCGTCTTGGAAGGTAGCAAAGGTCATTGACCTCTGGTGACCTCATTTTGCGTGTCCGGGGCGTCTTAGAAGGTAGAAAAGGTCATTGACCTCTGGTGACCTCATTTTGCGTGTCCGGGGCGTCTTAGAAGGTAGCAAAGGTCATTGACCTCTGGTGACCTCATTTTGCGTGTCCGGGGCGTCTTAGAAGGTAGCAAAGGTCATTGACCTCTGGTTACCTCATTTTGCGTGTCCGGGGAGTCTTAGAAGATAGCAAAGGTCATTGACCTCTGGTGACCTCGTTTTGCGTGTCCGGGGCGTCTTAGAAGGTAGCAAAGGTCATTGACCTCTGGTGACCTCATTTTGCGTGTCCGGGGCGTCTTAGAAGGTAGAGAAGGTCATTGACCTCTGGTGACCTCATTTTGCGTGTCCGGGGCGTCTTAGAAGGTAGCAAAGGTCATTGACCTCTGGTGACCTCATTTTGCGTGTGCGGAGCTTCTAAGAGGATAGCAAGGTCATTGACCTCTGGTGACCTCATTTTAGGTGTCCGGGAGCGTCTTAGAAGATAGCAAAGGTCGTTGACCTCTGGTGACCTCATTTTGCATGTGCGGGAGCGTCTTAGAAAATTGCAAAGGTCATTGACCTCTGCTGACATCATTTTGCGTGTCCGGGAGCGTCTTAGAAGGTAGCAAAGGTCATTGACCTCTGGTGACCTCATTTTGCGTGTCCGGGGCGTCTTAGAAGGTAGCAGAGGTCATTGACCACTGGTGACCTCATTTTGCGTGTCCTGGGCGTCTCAAAAGATAGCAAAGGTCATTGACCTCTGCTGACCTCATTTTGCGTGTCCGGGGCGTCTTAGAAAATAGCAAAGGTCATTGACATCTGGTGACCTCATTTTGCGTGTCCGGGGCGTCTTAGAAGGTAGCAAAGGTCATTGACCTCTGGTGACCTCATTTTGCGTGTCCGGGGCGTCTTAGAAGGTAGCAAAGGTCATTGACCTCTGGTGACCTCTTTTTGCGTGTCCGGGAGCTTCTTAGAAGATAGCAAAGGTCATTAACCTCTGTTGACCTCATTTTGCGTGTCCGGGAGCTTCTAAGTGTATAGCAAAGGTCATTAACCTCTGGTGATCTCATTTTGCGTGTGCGGGAGCGTCTTAGAAAGTTGCAAAGGTCATTGACCTCTGCTGACATCATTTTGTGTGTCCGGGAGCGTCTTAGAAGATAGCAAAGGTCTTAGACCTCTGGTGACCTCATTTTACGTGTCCGGGACCGTCTTAGACGATTGCAAAGTTCATTGACCTCTGGTGACCTCATTTTGCGTTTCCGGGGCGTCTTAGAAGGTAGCAAAGGTCATTGACCTCTGGTGACCTCATTTTGCGTGTCCGAGAGCTTCTTAGAAGATAGCAAACGTCATTGACCTTTGGTGACCTCATTTTGCGTGTCCTGGGCGTCTCAAAAGATAGCAAAGGTCATTGACCTCTGGTGACCTCATTTTGAGTGTATGGGGCGTGTTAGAAGATAGCAAAGTTCATTGACCTCTGGTGACCTCATTTTGCGTGTCCTAAGCGTCTTAGAAGATAGCAAAGGTCATTGACCTCTGGCGACCTCATTTTGCGTGTCCGGGGCTTCTTAGAAGGTAGCAAAGGTCGTTGACCTTTGGTGACCTCATTTTGCGTGTCCGGGGCGTCTTAGAAAGTAGAAAAGGTCATTGACCTCTGGTGACCTCATTTTGCGTGTCCGGGAGCGTCTTAGAAGGTAGCAAAGGTCATTGACCTCTGGTGACCTCATTTTGCGTGTCCGGGGCGTCTTAGAAGGTAGCAGAGGTCATTGACCACTGGTGACCTCATTTTGCGTGTCCTGGGCGTCTCAAAAGATAGCAAAGGTCATTGACCTCTGCTGACCTCGTTTTGCCTGTCCGGGGCGTCTTAGAAAATAGCAAAGGTCATTGACATCTGGTGACCTCATTTTGCGTGTCCGGGGCGTCTTAGAAGGTAGCAAAGGTCATTGACCTCTGGTGACCTCATTTTGCGTGTCCGGGGCGTCTTAGAAGGTAGCAAAGGTCATTGACCTCTGGTGACCTCTTTTTGCGTGTCCGGGAGCTTCTTAGAAGATAGCAAAGGTCATTGACCTCTGGTGACCTCATTTTGCGTGTCCGGGAGCTTCTAAGTGTATAGCAAAGGTCATTAACCTCTGGTGATCTCATTTTGCGTGTGCGGGAGCGTCTTAGAAAGTTGCAAAGGTCATTGACCTCTGCTGACATCATTTTGTGTGTCCGGGAGCGTCTTAGAAGATAGCAAAGGTCTTAGACCTCTGGTGACCTCATTTTGCGTGTCCGGGACCGTCTTAGACGATTGCAAAGTTCATTGACCTCTGGTGACCTCATTTTGCGTTTCCGGGGCGTCTTAGAAGGTAGCAAAGGTCATTGACCTCTGGTGACCTCATTTTGCGTGTCCGAGAGCTTCTTAGAAGATAGCAAACGTCATTGACCTTTGGTGACCTCATTTTGCGTGTCCGGGAGCGTCTTAGAAGACAGCAAAGGTCATTGACCTCTGGTGACCTCATTTTGCGTGTACGGGAGCGTCTTAGAAAGTTGCAAAGGTCATTGACCTCTGCTGACATCATTTTGTGTGTCCGGGAGCGTCTTAGAAGATAGCAAAGGTCTTAGACCTCTGGTGACCTCATTTTGCGTGTCCGGGAACTTCTTAGAAGATAGCAAAGGTCATTGACCTCTGGTGACCTCATTTTGCGTGTCCGGGACCGTCTTAGAAGATTGCAAAGTTCATTGACCTCTGGTGACCTCATTTTGCGTGTGCGGGAGCGTCTTAGAAGATAGCAAAGGTCTTTGACCTCTGGTGACCTCATTTTGCGTGTCCGGGAGCGTCTTAGAAGACAGCAAAGGTCATTGACCTCTGGTGACCTCATTTTGCGTGTCCGGGAGCTTCTAAGAGTATAGAAAATGTCTTTGACCTCTGGTGACCTCATTTTGCGTGTCCGGGAGCTTCTTAGAAGTTATCAAAGGTCATTAACCTCTGGTGACCTCATTTTGCGTGTCCGGGAGCTTCTTAGAAGATAGCAAAGGTCATTGACCTCGGGTGACCTCATTTTGCGTGTGCGGGAGCGTCTTAGAAGATAGCAAAGGTCATTGACCTCTGGTGACCTCATTTTGCGTGTCCGGGACCGTCTTAGAAGATTGCAAAGTTCATTGACCTCTGGTGACCTCATTTTGCGTGTGCGGGAGCGTCTTAGAAGATAGCAAAGGTCATTGACCTCTGGTGACCTCATTTTGCGTGTCCGGGACCGTCTTAGAAGATTGCAAAGTTCATTGATCTCTGGTGACCTCATTTTGCGTGTGCGGGAGCGTCTTAGAAAATTGCAAAGGTCATTGACCTCTGCTGACCTCATTTTGCGTGTCCGGGAGCGTCTTAGAAGATAGCAAAGGTCTTTGACCTCTGGTGACCTCATTTTGCGTGTGCGGGAGCGTCTTAGAAGATAGCAAAGGTCTTTGACCTCTGGTGACCTCATTTTGCGTGTCCGGGAGCTTCTCAGAAGATAGCAAAGGTCATTGACCTCTGGTGACCTCATTTTGCGTGTCCGGGAGCGTCTTAGAAGATAGCAAAGGACATTGACCTCTGGTGACCTCATTTTGCGTGTCCGGGACCGTCTTAGAAGATTGCAAAGTTCATTGATCTCTGGTGACCTCATTTTGCGTGTGCGGGAGCGTCTTAGAAAATTGCAAAGGTCATTGACCTCTGCTGACCTCATTTTGCGTGTCCGGGAGCGTCTTAGAAGATAGCAAAGGTCTTTGACCTCTGGTGACCTCATTTTGCGTGTGCGGGAGCGTCTTAGAAGATAGCAAAGGTCATTGACCTATGGTGACCTCATTTTGCGTGTCCGAGACCGTCTTAGAAGATTGCAAAGTTCATTGACCTCTGGTGCCCTCATTTTGCGTGTGCGGGAGCGTCTTAGAAGATTGCAAAGTTCATTGACCACTGGTGACCTCATTTTGCGTGTCCGGGAGCGTCTTAGAAGATAGCAAAGGTCGTTGACCTCTGGTGACCTCATTTTGCGTGTGCGGGAGCGTCTTAGAAAATTGCAAAGGTCGTTGACCTCTGCTGACCTCATTTTGCGTGTCCGGGAGCGTCTTAGAAGATAGCAAAGGTCGTTGACCTCTGGTGACCTCTTTTTGCGTGTCCGGGAACTTCTTAGAAGATAGCAAAGGTCATTGACCTTTGGTGACCTCATTTTGCGTGTCGGGAGCTTCTTAGAAGATAGCAAAGGTCATTGACCTCTGGTGACCTCATTTTGCGTGTGCGGGAGCGTCTTAGAAGATAGCAAAGGTCTTTGACCTCTGGTGACCTCATTTTGCGTGTCCGGGAGCTTCTCAGAAGATAGCAAAGGTCATTGACCTCTGGTGACCTCATTTTGCGTGTCCGGGAGCTTCTAAGAGTATAGAAGAGGTCATTGACCTCTGGTGACCTCATTTTGCGTGTCCGGGAGCTTCTTAGAAGTTATCAAAGGTCATTAACCTCTGGTGACCTCATTTTGCGTGTCCGGGAGCTTCTTAGAAGATAGCAAAGGTCATTGACCTCTGGTGACCTCATTTTGCGTGTCCGGGAGCTTCTAAGAGTATAGAAAAGGTCATTGACCTCTGGTGACCTCATTTTGCGTGTCCGGGAGCTTCTTAGAAGTTATCAAAGGTCATTAACCTCTGGTGACCTCATTTTGCGTGTCCGGGAGCTTCTTAGAAGATAGCAAAGGTCATTAACCTCTGGTGACCTCATTTTGCGTGTCCGGGAGCTTCTAAGTGTATAGCAAAGGTCATTAACCTCTGGTGATCTCATTTTGCGTGTGCGGGAGCGTCTTAGAAAGTTGCAAAGGTCATTGACCTCTGCTGACATCATTTTGTGTGTCCGGGAGCGTCTTAGAAGATAGCAAAGGTCTTAGACCTCTGGTGATCTCATTTTGCGTGTCCGGGACCGTCTTAGACGATTGCAAAGTTCATTGACCTCTGGTGACCTCATTTTGCGTATCCGGGAGCTTCTAAGAGTATAGCAAAGGTCATTGACCTCTGGTGACCTCATTTTGCGTGTACGGGGCGTCTTAGAAGGTAGCAAAGGTCATTGACCTCTGGTGACCTCATTTTGCGTGTCCGGGGCGTCTTAGAAGGTAGCAAAGGTCATTGACCTCTGGTGACCTCTTTTTGGGTGTCCGGGAGCGTCTTAGAAGATAGCAAAGGTCATTGACCTCTGGTGACCTCATTTTGCGTGTACGGGAGCGTCTTAGAAAGTTGCAAAGGTCATTGACCTCTGCTGACATCATTTTGTGTGTCCGGGAGCGTCTTAGAAGATAGCAAAGGTCTTAGACCTCTGGTGACCTCATTTTGCGTGTCCGGGAACTTCTTAGAAGATAGCAAAGGTCATTGACCTCTGGTGACCTCATTTTGCGTGTCCGGGACCGTCTTAGAAGATTGCAAAGTTCATTGACCTCTGGTGACCTCATTTTGCGTGTGCGGGAGCGTCTTAGAAGATAGCAAAGGTCTTTGACCTCTGGTGACCTCATTTTGCGTGTCCGGGAGCGTCTTAGAAGACAGCAAAGGTCATTGACCTCTGGTGACCTCATTTTGCGTGTCCGGGAGCTTCTAAGAGTATAGAAAATGTCTTTGACCTCTGGTGACCTCATTTTGCGTGTCCGGGAGCTTCTTAGAAGTTATCAAAGGTCATTAACCTCTGGTGACCTCATTTTGCGTGTCCGGGAGCTTCTTAGAAGATAGCAAAGGTCATTGACCTCGGGTGACCTCATTTTGCGTGTGCGGGAGCGTCTTAGAAGATAGCAAAGGTCATTGACCTCTGGTGACCTCATTTTGCGTGTCCGGGACCGTCTTAGAAGATTGCAAAGTTCATTGACCTCTGGTGACCTCATTTTGCGTGTGCGGGAGCGTCTTAGAAGATAGCAAAGGTCATTGACCTCTGGTGACCTCATTTTGCGTGTCCGGGACCGTCTTAGAAGATTGCAAAGTTCATTGATCTCTGGTGACCTCATTTTGCGTGTGCGGGAGCGTCTTAGAAAATTGCAAAGGTCATTGACCTCTGCTGACCTCATTTTGCGTGTCCGGGAGCGTCTTAGAAGATAGCAAAGGTCTTTGACCTCTGGTGACCTCATTTTGCGTGTGCGGGAGCGTCTTAGAAGATAGCAAAGGTCTTTGACCTCTGGTGACCTCATTTTGCGTGTCCGGGAGCTTCTCAGAAGATAGCAAAGGTCATTGACCTCTGGTGACCTCATTTTGCGTGTCCGGGAGCGTCTTAGAAGATAGCAAAGGACATTGACCTCTGGTGACCTCATTTTGCGTGTCCGGGACCGTCTTAGAAGATTGCAAAGTTCATTGATCTCTGGTGACCTCATTTTGCGTGTGCGGGAGCGTCTTAGAAAATTGCAAAGGTCATTGACCTCTGCTGACCTCATTTTGCGTGTCCGGGAGCGTCTTAGAAGATAGCAAAGGTCTTTGACCTCTGGTGACCTCATTTTGCGTGTGCGGGAGCGTCTTAGAAGATAGCAAAGGTCATTGACCTATGGTGACCTCATTTTGCGTGTCCGAGACCGTCTTAGAAGATTGCAAAGTTCATTGACCTCTGGTGCCCTCATTTTGCGTGTGCGGGAGCGTCTTAGAAGATTGCAAAGTTCATTGACCACTGGTGACCTCATTTTGCGTGTCCGGGAGCGTCTTAGAAGATAGCAAAGGTCGTTGACCTCTGGTGACCTCATTTTGCGTGTGCGGGAGCGTCTTAGAAAATTGCAAAGGTCGTTGACCTCTGCTGACCTCATTTTGCGTGTCCGGGAGCGTCTTAGAAGATAGCAAAGGTCGTTGACCTCTGGTGACCTCTTTTTGCGTGTCCGGGAACTTCTTAGAAGATAGCAAAGGTCATTGACCTTTGGTGACCTCATTTTGCGTGTCGGGAGCTTCTTAGAAGATAGCAAAGGTCATTGACCTCTGGTGACCTCATTTTGCGTGTGCGGGAGCGTCTTAGAAGATAGCAAAGGTCTTTGACCTCTGGTGACCTCATTTTGCGTGTCCGGGAGCTTCTCAGAAGATAGCAAAGGTCATTGACCTCTGGTGACCTCATTTTGCGTGTCCGGGAGCTTCTAAGAGTATAGAAGAGGTCATTGACCTCTGGTGACCTCATTTTGCGTGTCCGGGAGCTTCTTAGAAGTTATCAAAGGTCATTAACCTCTGGTGACCTCATTTTGCGTGTCCGGGAGCTTCTTAGAAGATAGCAAAGGTCATTGACCTCTGGTGACCTCATTTTGCGTGTCCGGGAGCTTCTAAGAGTATAGAAAAGGTCATTGACCTCTGGTGACCTCATTTTGCGTGTCCGGGAGCTTCTTAGAAGTTATCAAAGGTCATTAACCTCTGGTGACCTCATTTTGCGTGTCCGGGAGCTTCTTAGAAGATAGCAAAGGTCATTAACCTCTGGTGACCTCATTTTGCGTGTCCGGGAGCTTCTAAGTGTATAGCAAAGGTCATTAACCTCTGGTGATCTCATTTTGCGTGTGCGGGAGCGTCTTAGAAAGTTGCAAAGGTCATTGACCTCTGCTGACATCATTTTGTGTGTCCGGGAGCGTCTTAGAAGATAGCAAAGGTCTTAGACCTCTGGTGATCTCATTTTGCGTGTCCGGGACCGTCTTAGACGATTGCAAAGTTCATTGACCTCTGGTGACCTCATTTTGCGTATCCGGGAGCTTCTAAGAGTATAGCAAAGGTCATTGACCTCTGGTGACCTCATTTTGCGTGTACGGGGCGTCTTAGAAGGTAGCAAAGGTCATTGACCTCTGGTGACCTCATTTTGCGTGTCCGGGGCGTCTTAGAAGGTAGCAAAGGTCATTGACCTCTGGTGACCTCTTTTTGGGTGTCCGGGAACTTCTTAGAAGATAGCAAAGGTCATTGACCTCTGGTGACCTCATTTTGCGTGTCCGAGAGCTTCTTAGAAGATAGCAAAGGTCATTGACCTTTGGTGACCTCATTTTGCGTGTCGGGAGCTTCTTAGAAGATAGCAAAGGTCATTGACCTCTGGTGACCTCATTTTGCGTGTGCGGGAGCGTCTTAGAAGATAGCAAAGGTCATTGACCTCTGGTGACCTCATTTTGCGTGTCCGGGACCGTCTTAGAAGATTGCAAAGTTCATTGACCTCTGGTGACCTCATTTTGCGTGTGCGGGAGCGTCTTAGAAGATAGCAAAGGTCATTGACCTCTGGTGACCTCATTTTGCGTGTCCGGGAGCTTCTAAGAGTATAGAAAATGTCATTGACCTCTGGTGACCTCATTTTGCGTGTCCGGGAGCTTCTTAGAAGTTATCAAAGGTCATTGACCTCTGGTGACCTCATTTTGCGTGTCCGGGTGCTTCTTAGAAGATAGCAAAGGTCATTGACCTCTGGTGACCTCATTTTGCGTGTGCGGGAGCGTCTTAGAAGATAGCAAAGGTCATTGACCTCTGGTGACCTCATTTTGCGTGTCCGGGACCGTCTTAGAAGATTGCAAAGTTCATTGATCTCTGGTGACCTCATTTTGCGTGTGCGGGAGCGTCTTAGAAAATTGCAAAGGTCATTGACCTCTGCTGACCTCATTTTGCGTGTCCGGGAGCGTCTTAGAAGATAGCAAAGGTCTTTGACCTCTGGTGACCTCTTTTTGCGTATCCGGGAACTTCTTAGAAGATAGCAAAGGTCATTGACCTCTGGTGACCTTATTTTGCGTGTCCGAGAGCTTCTCAGAAGATAGCAAAGGTCATTGACCTTTGGTGACCTCATTTTGCGTGTCGGGAGCTTCTTAGAAGATAGCAAAGGTCATTGACCTCTGGTGACATCATTTTGCGTGTCCGGGACCGTCTTAGAAGATTGCAAAATTCATTGACCTCTGGTGCCCTCATTTTGCGTGTGCGGGAGCGTCTTAGAAGATAGCAAAGTTCTTCGACCTCTGGTGACCTCATTTTGCGTGTCGGGAGCTTCTTAGAAGATAGCAAAGGTCATTAACCTCTGGTGACCTCATTTTGCGTGTGCGGGAGCGTCTTAGAAGATAGCAAATGTCTTTGACCTCTGGTGACCTCATTTTGCGTGTCCGGGAGCGTCTTAGAAGATTGCAAAGTTCATTGACCACTGGTGACCTCATTTTGCGTGTCCGGGAACTTCTTAGAAGATAGCAAAGGTCATTGACCTCTGGTGACCTCATTTTGCGTGTCCGAGAGCTTCTTAGAAGATAGCAAAGGTCATTGACCTTTGGTGACCTCATTTTTCGTGTCGGGAGCTTCTTAGAAGATAGCAAAGGTCATTGACCTCTGGTGACCTCATTTTGCGTGTGCGGGAGCGTCTTAGAAGATAGCAAAGGTCATTGACCTCTGGTGACCTCATTTTGCGTGTCCGGGGCGTCTTAGAAGGTAGAAAAGGTCATTGACCTCTGGTGACCTCATTTTGCGTGTCCGGGGCGTCTTAGAAGGTAGCAAAGGTCATTGACCTCTGGTGACCTCATTTTGCGTGTCCGGGGCGTTTTAGAAGGTAGAAAAGGTCATTGACCTCTGGTGACCTCATTTTGCGTGTCCGGGGCGTCTTAGAAGGTAGCAAAGGTAATTGACCTCTGGTGACCTCATTTTGCGTGTCCGGGGCGTCTTAGAAGATAGCAAAGGTCATTGACCTTTGGTGACCTCATTTTGCGTGTCGGGAGCTTCTTAGAAGATAGCAAAGGTCATTGACCTCTGGTGACCTCATTTTGCGTGTGCGGAGCTTCTAAGAGGATAGCAAGGTCATTGACCTCTGGTGACCTCATTTTGCGTGTCCGGGGCGTCTTAGAAGGTAGCAAAGGTCATTGAACTCTGGTGACCTCATTTTGCGTGTCAGGGGCGTCTTAGAAGGTAGCAAAGTTCATTGACCTCTGATGACCTCATTTTGCGTATCTGGGGCGTCTTAGAAGGTAGAAAAGGTCATTGACCTCTGGTGACCTCGTTTTGCGTGTCCGGGGCGTCTTAGAAGGTAGCAAAGGTCATTGACCTCTGGTGACCTCATTTTGCGTGTCCGGGGCGTCTTAGAAGGTAGAGAAGGTCATTGACCTCTGGTGACCTCATTTTGCGTGTCCGGGGCGTCTTAGAAGGTAGCAAAGGTCATTGACCTCTGGTGACCTCATTTTGCGTGTGCGGAGCTTCTAAGAGGATAGCAAGGTCATTGACCTCTGGTGACCTCATTTTAGGTGTCCGGGAGCGTCTTAGAAGATAGCAAAGGTCGTTGACCTCTGGTGACCTCATTTTGCATGTGCGGGAGCGTCTTAGAAAATTGCAAAGGTCATTGACCTCTGCTGACCTCATTTTGCGTGTCCGGGACCGTCTTAGACGATTGCAAAGTTCATTGACCTCTGGTGACCTCATTTTGCGTTTCCGGGGCGTCTTAGAAGATAGCAAAGGTCATTGGCCTCTGGTGACCTCATTTTGCGTGTCCGGGAGCTTCTAAGAGTATAGAAGAGGTCATTGACCTCTGGTGACCTCATTTTGCGTGTCCGGGAGCTTCTTAGAAGTTATCAAAGGTCATTAACCTCTGGTGACCTCATTTTGCGTGTCCGGGAACTTCTTAGAAGATAGCAAAGGTCATTGACCTCTGGTGACCTCATTTTGCGTGTCCGAGAGCTTCTTAGAAGATAGCAAAGGTCATTGACCTTTGGTGACCTCATTTTTCGTGTCGGGAGCTTCTTAGAAGATAGCAAAGGTCATTGACCTCTGGTGACCTCATTTTGCGTGTGCGGGAGCGTCTTAGAAGATAGCAAAGGTCATTGACCTCTGGTGACCTCATTTTGCGTGTCCGGGGCGTCTTAGAAGGTAGAAAAGGTCATTGACCTCTGGTGACCTCATTTTGCGTGTCCGGGGCGTCTTAGAAGGTAGCAAAGGTCATTGACCTCTGGTGACCTCATTTTGCGTGTCCGGGGCGTTTTAGAAGGTAGAAAAGGTCATTGACCTCTGGTGACCTCATTTTGCGTGTCCGGGGCGTCTTAGAAGGTAGCAAAGGTAATTGACCTCTGGTGACCTCATTTTGCGTGTCCGGGGCGTCTTAGAAGATAGCAAAGGTCATTGACCTTTGGTGACCTCATTTTGCGTGTCGGGAGCTTCTTAGAAGATAGCAAAGGTCATTGACCTCTGGTGACCTCATTTTGCGTGTGCGGAGCTTCTAAGAGGATAGCAAGGTCATTGACCTCTGGTGACCTCATTTTGCGTGTCCGGGGCGTCTTAGAAGGTAGCAAAGGTCATTGAACTCTGGTGACCTCATTTTGCGTGTCAGGGGCGTCTTAGAAGGTAGCAAAGTTCATTGACCTCTGATGACCTCATTTTGCGTATCTGGGGCGTCTTAGAAGGTAGAAAAGGTCATTGACCTCTGGTGACCTCGTTTTGCGTGTCCGGGGCGTCTTAGAAGGTAGCAAAGGTCATTGACCTCTGGTGACCTCATTTTGCGTGTCCGGGGCGTCTTAGAAGGTAGAGAAGGTCATTGACCTCTGGTGACCTCATTTTGCGTGTCCGGGGCGTCTTAGAAGGTAGCAAAGGTCATTGACCTCTGGTGACCTCATTTTGCGTGTGCGGAGCTTCTAAGAGGATAGCAAGGTCATTGACCTCTGGTGACCTCATTTTAGGTGTCCGGGAGCGTCTTAGAAGATAGCAAAGGTCGTTGACCTCTGGTGACCTCATTTTGCATGTGCGGGAGCGTCTTAGAAAATTGCAAAGGTCATTGACCTCTGCTGACCTCATTTTGCGTGTCCGGGACCGTCTTAGACGATTGCAAAGTTCATTGACCTCTGGTGACCTCATTTTGCGTTTCCGGGGCGTCTTAGAAGGTAGCAAAGGTCATTGACCTCTGGTGACCTCATTTTGCGTGTCCGAGAGCTTCTTAGAAGATAGCAAAGGTCATTGACCTTTGGTGACCTCATTTTGCGTGTCCGGGAGCGTCTTAGAAGACAGCAAAGGTCATTGACCTCTGGTGACCTCATTTTGCGTGTGCGGGAACGTCTTAGAAAATTGCAAAGGTTGTTGACCTCTGCTGACCTCATTTTGCGTGTCCGGGAGCGTCTTAGAAGATAGCAAAAGTCTTTGACCTCTGGTGACCTCTTTTTGCGTGTCCGGGAACTTCTTAGAAGATAGCAAAGGTCATTGACCTCTGGTGACCTCATTTTGCGTGTCCGAGAGCTTCTTAGAAGATAGCAAAGGTCATTGACCTCTGGTGACCTCATTTTGCGTGTGCGGGAGCGTCTTAGAAGATAGCAAAGGTCATTGACCTCTGGTGACCTCATTTTGCGTGTCCGGGGCGTCGTAGAAGGTAGAAAAGGTCATTGACCTCTGGTGACCTCATTTTGCGTGTCCGGGGCGTCTTAGAAGGTAGCAAAGGTCATTGACCTCTGGTGACCTCATTTTGCGTGTCCGGGGCGTTTTAGAAGGTAGAAAAGGTCTTTGACCTCTGGTGACCTCATTTTGCGTGTCCGGGAGCTTCTTAGAAGATAGCAAAGGTCATTGGCCTCTGGTGACCTCATTTTGCGTGTCCGGGAGCTTCTAAGAGTATAGAAGAGGTCATTGACCTCTGGTGACCTCATTTTGCGTGTCCGGGAGCTTCTTAGAAGTTATCAAAGGTCATTAACCTCTAGTGACCTCATTTTGCGTGTCCGGGAGCTTCTTAGAAGATAGCAAAGGTCATAGACCTCTGGTGACCTCATTTTGCGTGTCCGGGAGCTACTAAGAGTATAGAAAAGGTCATTGACCTCTGGTGACCTCATTTTGCGTGTCCGGGAGCTTCTTAGAAGTTATCAAAGGTCATTAACCTCTGGTGACCTCATTTTGCGTGTCCGGGAGCTTCTTAGAAGATAGCAAAGGTCATTAACCTCTGGTGACCTCATTTGGCGTGTCCGGGAGCTTCTAAGTGTATAGCAAAGGTCATTAACCTCTGGTGATCTCATTTTGCGTGTGCGGGAGCGTCTTAGAAAGTTGCAAAGGTCATTGACCTCTGCTGACATCATTTTGTGTGTCCGGGAGCGTCTTAGAAGATAGCAAAGGTCTTAGACCTCTGGTGATCTCATTTTGCGTGTCCGGGACCGTCTTAGACGATTGCAAAGTTCATTGACCTCTGGTGACCTCATTTTGCGTATCCGGGAGCTTCTAAGAGTATAGCAAAGGTCATTGACCTCTGGTGACCTCATTTTGCGTGTACGGGGCGTCTTAGAAGGTAGCAAAGGTCATTGACCTCTGGTGACCTCATTTTGCGTGTCCGGGGCGTCTTAGAAGGTAGCAAAGGTCATTGACCTCTGGTGACCTCTTTTTGCGTGTCCGGGAACTTCTTAGAAGATAGCAAAGGTCATTGACCTCTGGTGACCTCATTTTGCGTGTCCGAGAGCTTCTTAGAAGATAGCAAAGGTCATTGACCTTTGGTGACCTCATTTTGCGTGTCGGGAGCTTCTTAGAAGATAGCAAAGGTCATTGACCTCTGGTGACCTCATTTTGCGTGTCCGGGAGCTTCTAAGAGTATAGAAAAGGTCATTGACCTCTGGTGACCTCATTTTGCGTGTCCGGGAGCTTCTTAGAAGTTATCAAAGGTCATTAACCTCTGGTGACCTCATTTTGCGTGTCCGGGAGCTTCTTAGAAGATAGCAAAGGTCATTAACCTCTGGTGACCTCATTTTGCGTGTCCGGGAGCTTCTAAGTGTATAGCAAAGGTCATTAACCTCTGGTGATCTCATTTTGCGTGTGCGGGAGCGTCTTAGAAAGTTGCAAAGGTCATTGACCTCTGCTGACATCATTTTGTGTGTCCGGGAGCGTCTTAGAAGATAGCAAAGGTCTTAGACCTCTGGTGATCTCATTTTGCGTGTCCGGGACCGTCTTAGACGATTGCAAAGTTCATTGACCTCTGGTGACCTCATTTTGCGTATCCGGGAGCTTCTAAGAGTATAGCAAAGGTCATTGACCTCTGGTGACCTCATTTTGCGTGTACGGGGCGTCTTAGAAGGTAGCAAAGGTCATTGACCTCTGGTGACCTCATTTTGCGTGTCCGGGGCGTCTTAGAAGGTAGCAAAGGTCATTGACCTCTGGTGACCTCTTTTTGCGTGTCCGGGAACTTCTTAGAAGATAGCAAAGGTCATTGACCTCTGGTGACCTCATTTTGCGTGTCCGAGAGCTTCTTAGAAGATAGCAAAGGTCATTGACCTTTGGTGACCTCATTTTGCGTGTCGGGAGCTTCTTAGAAGATAGCAAAGGTCATTGACCTCTGGTGACCTCATTTTGCGTGTGCGGGAGCGTCTTAGAAGATAGCAAAGGTCATTGACCTCTGGTGACCTCATTTTGCGTGTCCGGGAGCTTCTAAGAGTATAGAAAATGTCATTGACCTCTGGTGACCTCATTTTGCGTGTCCGGGAGCTTCTTAGAAGTTATCAAAGGTCATTGACCTCTGGTGACCTCATTTTGCGTGTCCGGGAGCTTCTTAGAAGATAGCAAAGGTCATTAACCTCTGGTGATCTCATTTTGCGTGTGCGGGACCGTCTTAGAAGATTGCAAAATTCATTGACCTCTGGTGCCCTCATTTTGCGTGTGCGGGAGCGTCTTAGAAGATAGCAAAGTTCTTCGACCTCTGGTGACCTCATTTTGCGTGTCGGGAGCTTCTTAGAAGATAGCAAAGGTCATTAACCTCTGGTGACCTCATTTTGCGTGTGCGGGAGCGTCTTAGAAGATAGCAAATGTCTTTGACCTCTGGTGACCTCATTTTGCGTGTCCGGGAGCGTCTTAGAAGATTGCAAAGTTCATTGACCACTGGTGATCTCATTTTGCGTGTGCGGGACCGTCTTAGAAGATTGCAAAGTTCATTGACCTCTGGTGCCCTCATTTTGCGTGTGCGGGAGCGTCTTAGAAGATAGCAAAGTTCTTCGACCTCTGGTGACCTCATTTTGCGTGTCGGGAGCTTCTTAGAAGATAACAAAGGTCATTAACCTCTGATGACCTCATTTTGCGTGTGCGGGAGCGTCTTAGAAGATAGCAAATGTCTTTGACCTCTGGTGACCTCATTTTGCGTGTCCGGGAGCGTCTTAGAAGATTGCAAAGTTCATTGACCACTGGTGACCTCATTTTGCGTGTCCGGGAGCGTCTTAGAAGATAGCAAAGGTCGTTGACCTCTGGTGACCTCATTTTGCGTGTGCGGGAACGTCTTAGAAAATTGCAAAGGTCGTTGACCTCTGCTGACCTCATTTTGCGTGTCCGGGAGCGTCTTAGAAGATAGCAAAGGTCTTTGACCTCTGGTGACCTCTTTTTGCGTGTCCGGGAACTTCTTAGAAGATAGCAAAGGTCATTGACCTCTGGTGACCTCATTTTGCGTGTCCGAGAGCTTCTTAGAAGATAGCAAAGGTCATTGACCTTTGGTGACCTCATTTTTCGTGTCGGGAGCTTCTTAGAAGATAGCAAAGGTCATTGACCTCTGGTGACCTCATTTTGCGTGTGCGGGAGCGTCTTAGAAGATAGCAAAGGTCATTGACCTCTGGTGACCTCATTTTGCGTGTCCGGGGCGTCTTAGAAGGTAGAAAAGGTCATTGACCTCTGGTGACCTCATTTTGCGTGTCCGGGGCGTCTTAGAAGGTAGCAAAGGTCATTGACCTCTGGTGACCTCATTTTGCGTGTCCGGGGCGTTTTAGAAGGTAGAAAAGGTCATTGACCTCTGGTGACCTCATTTTGCGTGTCCGGGGCGTCTTAGAAGGTAGCAAAGGTCATTGACCTCTGGTGACCTCATTTTGCGTGTCCGGGGCGTCTTAGAAGGTAGCAAAGGTCATTGACCTCTGGTTACCTCATTTTGCGTGACCGGGGAGTCTTAGAAGATAGCAAAGGTCATTGACCTCTGGTGACCTCATTTTGCGTGTTCGGAGCTTCTAAGAGGATAGCAAGGTCATTGACCTCTGGTGACCTCATTTTGCGTGTCCGGGGCGTCTTAGAAGGTAGCAAAGGTCATTGAACTCTGGTGACCTCATTTTGCGTGTCAGGGGCGTCTTAGAAGGTAGCAAAGTTCATTGACCTCTGATGACCTCATTTTGCGTATCTGGGGCGTCTTAGAAGGTAGAAAAGGTCATTGACCTCTGGTGACCTCGTTTTGCGTGTCCGGGGCGTCTTAGAAGGTAGCAAAGGTCATTGACCTCTGGTGACCTCATTTTGCGTGTCCGGGGCGTCTTAGAAGGTAGAGAAGGTCATTGACCTCTGGTGACCTCATTTTGCGTGTCCGGGGCGTCTTAGAAGGTAGCAAAGGTCATTGACCTCTGGTGACCTCATTTTGCGTGTGCGGAGCTTCTAAGAGGATAGCAAGGTCATTGACCTCTGGTGACCTCATTTTAGGTGTCCGGGAGCGTCTTAGAAGATAGCAAAGGTCGTTGACCTCTGGTGACCTCATTTTGCATGTGCGGGAGCGTCTTAGAAAATTGCAAAGGTCATTGACCTCTGCTGACCTCATTTTGCGTGTCCGGGAGCGTCTTAGAAGATAGCAAAGGTCTTTGACCTCTGGTGACCTCATTTTGCGTGTCCGGGAGCTTCTAAGAGTATAGAAAATGTCATTAACCTCTGGTGACCTCATTTTGCGTGTCCGGGAGCTTCTTAGAAGTTATCAAAGGTCATTGACCTCTGGTGACCTCATTTTGCGTGTCCGGGAGCTTCTAAGAGTATAGAAAATGTCATTGACCTCTGGTGACCTCATTTTGCGTGTCCGGGACCGTCTTAGAAGATTGCAAAGTTCATTGACCTCTGGTGACCTCATTTTGCGTGTGCGGGAGCGTCTTAGAAGATAGCAAAGGTCATTGACCTATGGTGACCTCATTTTGCGTGACCGAGACCGTCTTAGAAGATTGCAAAGTTCATTGACCTCTGGTGCCCTCATTTTGCGTGTGCGGGAGCGTCTTAGAAGATTGCAAAGTTCATTGACCACTGGTGACCTCATTTTGCGTGTCCGGGAGCGTCTTAGAAGATAGCAAAGGTCGTTGACCTCTGGTGACCTCATTTTGCGTGTGCGGGAGCGTCTTAGAAAATTGCAAAGGTCGTTGACCTCTGCTGACCTCATTTTGCGTGTCCGGGAGCGTCTTAGAAGATAGCAAAGGTCTTTGACCTCTGGTGACCTCTTTTTGCGTGTCCGGGAACTTCTTAGAAGATAGCAAAGGTCATTGACCTTTGGTGACCTCATTTTGCGTGTCGGGAGCTTCTTAGAAGATAGCAAAGGTCATTGACCTCTGGTGACCTCATTTTGCGTGTCCGGGACCGTCTTAGAAGATTGCAAAGTTCATTGACCTCTGGTGACCTCATTTTGCGTGTGCGGGAGCGTCTTAGAAGATAGCAAAGGTCATTGACCTCTGGTGACCTCATTTTGCGTGTCCGGGAGCTTCTAAGAGTATAGAAAATGTCATTGACCTCTGGTGACCTCATTTTGCGTGTCCGGGAGCTTCTTAGAAGTTATCAAAGGTCATTGACCTCTGGTGACCTCATTTTGCGTGTCCGGGAGCTTCTAAGAGTATAGAAAATGTCATTGACCTCTGGTGACCTCATTTTGCGTGTCCGGGACCGTCTTAGAAGATTGCAAAGTTCATTGACCTCTGGTGACCTCATTTTGCGTGTGCGGGAGCGTCTTAGAAGATAGCAAAGGTCTTTGACCTCTGGTGACCTAATTTGCGTGTCCGGGAGCGCCTTAGAAGATTGCAAAGTTCATTGACCACTGGTGACCTCATTTTAGGTGTCCGGGAGCGTCTTAGAAGATAGCAAAGGTCATTGACATCTGGTGACCTCATTTTGCGTGTCCGGGAGCTTCTTAGAAGATAGCAAAGGTCATTGACCTCTGGTGACCTCATTTTGCGTGTCCGAGAGCTTCTTAGAAGATAGCAAAGGTCATTGACCTTTGGTGACCTCATTTTGCGTGTCGGGAGCTTCTTAGAAGATAGCAAAGGTCATTGACCTCTGGTGACCTCATTTTGCGTGTGCGGGAGCGTCTTAGAAGATAGCAAAGGTCATTGACCTCTGGTGACCTCATTTTGCGTGTCCGGGACCGTCTTAGAAGATTGCAAAGTTCATTGATCTCTGGTGACCTCATTTTGCGTGTGCGGGAGCGTCTTAGAAAATTGCAAAGGTCATTGACCTCTGCTGACCTCATTTTGCGTGTCCGGGAGCGTCTTAGAAGATAGCAAAGGTCTTTGACCTCTGGTGACCTCTTTTTGCGTATCCGGGAACTTCTTAGAAGATAGCAAAGGTCATTGACCTCTGGTGACCTTATTTTGCGTGTCCGAGAGCTTCTCAGAAGATAGCAAAGGTCATTGACCTTTGGTGACCTCATTTTGCGTGTCGGGAGCTTCTTAGAAGATAGCAAAGGTCATTGACCTCTGGTGACCTCTTTTTGCGTGTCCGGGAACTTCTTAGAAGATAGCAAAGGTCATTGACCTCTGGTGACCTCATTTTGCGTGTCCGAGAGCTTCTTAGAAGATAGCAAAGGTCATTGACCTTTGGTGACCTCATTTTTCGTGTCGGGAGCTTCTTAGAAGATAGCAAAGGTCATTGACCTCTGGTGACCTCATTTTGCGTGTGCGGGAGCGTCTTAGAAGATAGCAAAGGTCATTGACCTCTGGTGACCTCATTTTGCGTGTCCGGGACCGTCTTAGAAGATTGCAAAGTTCATTGACCTCTGGTGACCTCATTTTGCGTGTGCGGGAGCGTCTTAGAAGATAGCAAAGGTCTTTGAACTCTGGTGACCTCATTTTGCGTGTCCGGGAGCGTCTTAGAAGATAGCAAAGGTCATTGACCTCTGGTGACCTCAATTTGCGTGTCCGGGAACTTCTTAGAAGTTAGCAAAGGTCATTGACCTCTGGTGACCTCATTTTGCGTGTGCGGGAGCTTCTCAGAAGATAGCAAAGGTCATTGACCTTTGGTGACCTCATTTTTCGTGTCGGGAGCTTCTTAGAAGATAGCAAAGGTCATTGACCTCTGGTGACATCATTTTGCGTGTCCGGGACCGTCTTAGAAGATTGCAAAATTCATTGACCTCTGGTGCCCTCATTTTGCGTGTGCGGGAGCGTCTTAGAAGATAGCAAAGTTCTTCGACCTCTGGTGACCTCATTTTGCGTGTCGGGAGCTTCTTAGAAGATAGCAAAGGTCATTAACCTCTGGTGACCTCATTTTGCGTGTGCGGTAGCGTCTTAGAAGATAGCAAATGTCTTTGACCTCTGGTGACCTCATTTTGCGTGTCCGGGAGCGTCTTAGAAGATTGCAAAGTTCATTGACCACTGGTGACCTCATTTTGCGTGTCCGGGAGCGTCTTAGAAGATAGCAAAGGTCGTTGACCTCTGGTGACCTCATTTTGCGTGTGCGGGAACGTCTTAGAAAATTGCAAAGGTCGTTGACCTCTGCTGACATCATTTTGCGTGTCCGGGAGCGTCTTAGAAGATAGCAAAGGTCATTGACCTCTGGTGACCTCATTTTGCGTGTCCGGGAGCGTCTTAGAAGATAGCAAAGGTCATTGACCTCTGGTGACCTCATTTTGCGTGTCCGGGAGCTTCTAAGAGTATAGAAAATGTCATTGACCTCTGGTGACCTCATTTTGCGTGTCCGGGAGCGTCTTAGAAGATTGCAAAGTTCATTGACCACTGGTGACCTCATTTTGCGTGTCCGGGAGCGTCTTAGAAGATAGCAAAGGTCGTTGACCTCTGGTGACCTCATTTTGCGTGTGCGGGAGCGTCTTAGAAAATTGCAAAGGTCGTTGACCTCTGCTGACCTCATTTTGCGTGTCCGGGAGCGTCTTAGAAGATAGCAAAGGTCTTTGACCTCTGGTGACCTCTTTTTGCGTGTCCGGGAACTTCTTAGAAGATAGCAAAGGTCATTGACCTCTGGTGACCTCATTTTGCGTGTCCGAGAGCTTCTTAGAAGATAGCAAAAGTCATTGACCTTTGGTGACCTCATTTTGCGTGTCGGGAGCTTCTTAGAAGATAGCAAAGGTCATTGACCTCTGGTGACCTCATTTTGCGTGTGCGGGAGCGTCTTAGAAGATAGCAAAGGTCATTGACCTCTGGTGACCTCATTTTGCGTGTCCGGGACCGTCTTAGAAGATTGCAAAGTTCATTGATCTCTGGTGACCTCATTTTGCGTGTGCGGGAGCGTCTTAGAAGATAGCAAAGGTCTTTGACCTCTGGTGACCTCAATTTGCGTGTCCGGGAGCGTCTTAGAAGATAGCAAAGGTCATTGACCTCTGGTGACCTCATTTTGCGTGTCCGGGAACTTCTTAGAAGTTAGCAAAGGTCATTGCCCTTTGGTGACCTCATTTTGCGTGTGCGGGAGCGTCTTAGAAGATAGCAAATGTCTTTGACCTCTGGTGACCTCATTTTGCGTGTCCGGGAGCGTCTTAGAAGATTGCAAAGTTCATTGACCACTGGTGACCTCATTTTGCGTGTCCGGGAGCGTCTTAGAAGATAGCAAAGGTCGTTGACCTCTGGTGACCTCATTTTGCGTGTCCGGGAGCTTCTAAGAGTATAGAAAATGTCATTGACCTCTGGTGACCTCATTTTGCGTGTCCGGGAGCTTCTTAGAAGTTATCAAAGGTCATTGACCTCTGGTGACCTCATTTTGCGTGTCCGGGAGCTTCTAAGAGTATAGAAAATGTCATTGACCTCTGGTGACCTCATTTTGCGTGTCCGGGACCGTCTTAGAAGATTGCAAAGTTCATTGACCTCTGGTGACCTCATTTTGCGTGTGCGGGAGCGTCTTAGAAGATAGCAAAGGTCTTTGACCTCTGGTGACCTAATTTGCGTGTCCGGGAGCGTCTTAGAAGATTGCAAAGTTCATTGACCACTGGTGACCTCATTTTAGGTGTCCGGGAGCGTCTTAGAAGATAGCAAAGGTCATTGACATCTGGTGACCTCATTTTGCGTGTCCGGGAGCTTCTTAGAAGATAGCAAAGGTCATTGACCTCTGGTGACCTCATTTTGCGTGTCCGAGAGCTTCTTAGAAGATAGCAAAGGTCATTGACCTTTGGTGACCTCATTTTGCGTGTCGGGAGCTTCTTAGAAGATAGCAAAGGTCATTGACCTCTGGTGACCTCATTTTGCGTGTGCGGGAGCGTCTTAGAAGATAGCAAAGGTCATTGACCTCTGGTGACCTCATTTTGCGTGTCCGGGACCGTCTTAGAAGATTGCAAAGTTCATTGATCTCTGGTGACCTCATTTTGCGTGTGCGGGAGCGTCTTAGAAAATTGCAAAGGTCATTGACCTCTGCTGACCTCATTTTGCGTGTCCGGGAGCGTCTTAGAAGATAGCAAAGGTCTTTGACCTCTGGTGACCTCTTTTTGCGTATCCGGGAACTTCTTAGAAGATAGCAAAGGTCATTGACCTCTGGTGACCTTATTTTGCGTGTCCGAGAGCTTCTCAGAAGATAGCAAAGGTCATTGACCTTTGGTGACCTCATTTTGCGTGTCGGGAGCTTCTTAGAAGATAGCAAAGGTCATTGACCTCTGGTGACCTCTTTTTGCGTGTCCGGGAACTTCTTAGAAGATAGCAAAGGTCATTGACCTCTGGTGACCTCATTTTGCGTGTCCGAGAGCTTCTTAGAAGATAGCAAAGGTCATTGACCTTTGGTGACCTCATTTTTCGTGTCGGGAGCTTCTTAGAAGATAGCAAAGGTCATTGACCTCTGGTGACCTCATTTTGCGTGTGCGGGAGCGTCTTAGAAGATAGCAAAGGTCATTGACCTCTGGTGACCTCATTTTGCGTGTCCGGGACCGTCTTAGAAGATTGCAAAGTTCATTGACCTCTGGTGACCTCATTTTGCGTGTGCGGGAGCGTCTTAGAAGATAGCAAAGGTCTTTGAACTCTGGTGACCTCATTTTGCGTGTCCGGGAGCGTCTTAGAAGATAGCAAAGGTCATTGACCTCTGGTGACCTCTTTTTGCGTGTCCGGGAACTTCTTAGAAGATAGCAAAGGTCATTGACCTCTGGTGACCTCATTTTGCGTGTCCGAGAGCTTCTTAGAAGATAGCAAAGGTCATTGACCTTTGGTGACCTCATTTTTCGTGTCGGGAGCTTCTTAGAAGATAGCAAAGGTCATTGACCTCTGGTGACCTCATTTTGCGTGTGCGGGAGCGTCTTAGAAGATAGCAAAGGTCATTGACCTCTGGTGACCTCATTTTGCGTGTCCGGGACCGTCTTAGAAGATTGCAAAGTTCATTGACCTCTGGTGACCTCATTTTGCGTGTGCGGGAGCGTCTTAGAAGATAGCAAAGGTCTTTGAACTCTGGTGACCTCATTTTGCGTGTCCGGGAGCGTCTTAGAAGATAGCAAAGGTCATTGACCTCTGGTGACCTCAATTTGCGTGTCCGGGAACTTCTTAGAAGTTAGCAAAGGTCATTGACCTCTGGTGACCTCATTTTGCGTGTGCGGGAGCTTCTCAGAAGATAGCAAAGGTCATTGACCTTTGGTGACCTCATTTTTCGTGTCGGGAGCTTCTTAGAAGATAGCAAAGGTCATTGACCTCTGGTGACCTCATTTTGCGTGTGCGGGAGCGTCTTAGAAGATAGCAAAGGTCATTGACCTCTGGTGACCTCATTTTGCGTGTCCGGGACCGTCTTAGAAGATTGCAAAGTTCATTGACCTCTGGTGACCTCATTTTGCGTGTGCGGGAGCGTCTTAGAAGATAGCAAAGGTCTTTGAACTCTGGTGACCTCATTTTGCGTGTCCGGGAGCGTCTTAGAAGATAGCAAAGGTCATTGACCTCTGGTGACCTCTTTTTGCGTGTCCGGGAACTTCTTAGAAGATAGCAAAGGTCATTGACCTCTGGTGACCTCATTTTGCGTGTCCGAGAGCTTCTTAGAAGATAGCAAAGGTCATTGACCTTTGGTGACCTCATTTTTCGTGTCGGGAGCTTCTTAGAAGATAGCAAAGGTCATTGACCTCTGGTGACCTCATTTTGCGTGTGCGGGAGCGTCTTAGAAGATAGCAAAGGTCATTGACCTCTGGTGACCTCATTTTGCGTGTCCGGGACCGTCTTAGAAGATTGCAAAGTTCATTGACCTCTGGTGACCTCATTTTGCGTGTGCGGGAGCGTCTTAGAAGATAGCAAAGGTCTTTGAACTCTGGTGACCTCATTTTGCGTGTCCGGGAGCGTCTTAGAAGATAGCAAAGGTCATTGACCTCTGGTGACCTCAATTTGCATGTCCGGGAACTTCTTAGAAGTTAGCAAAGGTCATTGACCTCTGGTGACCTCATTTTGCGTGTGCGGGAGCTTCTCAGAAGATAGCAAAGGTCATTGACCTTTGGTGACCTCATTTTTCGTGTCGGGAGCTTCTTAGAAGATAGCAAAGGTCATTGACCTCTGGTGACATCATTTTGCGTGTCCGGGACCGTCTTAGAAGATTGCAAAATTCATTGACCTCTGGTGCCCTCATTTTGCGTGTGCGGGAGCGTCTTAGAAGATAGCAAAGTTCTTCGACCTCTGGTGACCTCATTTTGCGTGTCGGGAGCTTCTTAGAAGATAGCAAAGGTCATTAACCTCTGGTGACCTCATTTTGCGTGTGCGGGAGCGTCTTAGAAGATAGCAAATGTCTTTGACCTCTGGTGACCTCATTTTGCGTGTCCGGGAGCGTCTTAGAAGATTGCAAAGTTCATTGACCACTGGTGACCTCATTTTGCGTGTCCGGGAGCGTCTTAGAAGATAGCAAAGGTCGTTGACCTCTGGTGACCTCATTTTGCGTGTGCGGGAACGTCTTAGAAAATTGCAAAGGTCATTGACCTCTGCTGACCTCATTTTGCGTGTGCGGGAGCGTCTTAGAAGATAGCAAAGGTCATTGACCTCTGCTGACCTCATTTTGCGTGTCCGGGAGCGTCTTAGAAGATAGCAAAGGTCTTTGACCTCTGGTGACCTCATTTTGCGTGTCCGGGAGCTTCTTAGAAGATAGCAAAGGTCATTGACCTCTGGTGACCTCATTTTGCGTGTCCGGGAGCTTCTAAGAGTATAGAAAAGGTCATTGACCTCTGGTGACCTCATTTTGCGTGTCCGGGAGCTTCTTAGAAGTTATCAAAGGTCATTAACCTCTGGTGACCTTATTTTGCGTGTCCGGGAGCTTCTAAGAGTATAGCAAAGGTCATTGACCTTTGGTGACCTCATTTTGCGTGTCGGGAGCTTCTTAGAAGATAGCAAAGGTCATTGACCTCTGGTGACCTCATTTTGCGTGTGCGGGAGCGTCTTAGAAGATTGCAAAGTTCATAGACCTCTGGTGACCTCATTTTGCGTGTGCGGGAGCGTCTTAGAAGATAGCAAAGGTCTTTGACCTCTGGTGACCTCATTATGCGTGTCCAGGAGCGTCTTAGAAGATTGCAAAGTTCATTGACCACTGGTGACCTCATTTTAGGTGTCCGGGAGCGTCTTAGAAGATAGCAAAGGTCGTTGACCTCTGGTGACCTCATTTTGCATGTGCGGGAGCGTCTTAGATGATAGCAAAGGTCTTTGACCTCTGGTGACCTCTTTTTGCGTGTCCGGGAACTTCTTAGAAGATAGCAATGGTCATTGACCTCTGGTGACCTCATTTTGCGTGTCCGAGAGCTTCTTAGAAGATAGCAAAGGTCATTGACCTCTGGTGACCTCATTTTGCGTGTCCGGGAACTTCTTAGAAGTTAGCAAAGGTCATTGACCTCTGGTGACCTCATTTTGCGTGTGCGGGAGCGTCTTAGAAGATAGCAAAGGACATTGACCTCTGCTGACCTCATTTTGCGTGTCCGGGAGCGTCTTAGAAGATAGCAAAGGTCTTTGACCTCTGGTGACCTCATTTTACGTGTCCGGGAGCGTCGTAGAAGATAGCAAAGGTCATTGACCTCTGGTGACCTCATTTTGCGTGTCCGGGAGCGTCTTAGAAGATAGCAAAGGTCATTGACCTCTGGTGACCTCATTTTGCGTGTCCGGGAGCTTCTTAGAAGATAGCAAAGGTCATTGACCTCTGGTGACCTCATTTTGCGTGTGCGGGAGCGTCTTAGAAGATAGCAAAGGTCATTGACCTCTGCTGACCTCATTTTGCGTGTCCGGGAGCGTCTTAGAAAATTGCAAAGGTCGTTGACCTCTGCTGACCTCATTTTGCGTGTCCGGGAGCGTCTTAGAAGATAGCAAAGGTCTTTGACCTCTGGTGACCTCTTTTTGCGTGTCCGGGAACTTCTTAGAAAATAGCAAAGGTCATTGACCTCTGGTGACCTCATTTTGCGTGTCCGAGAGCTTCTTAGAAGATAGCAAAGGTCATTGACCTTTGGTGACCTCATTTTTCGTGTCGGGAGCTTCTTAGAAGATAGCAAAGGTCATTGACCTCTGGTGACCTCATTTTGCGTGTGCGGGAGCGTCTTAGAAGATAGCAAAGGTCATTGACCTCTGGTGACCTCATTTTGCGTGTCCGGGACCGTCTTAGAAGATTGCAAAGTTCATTGACCTCTGGTGACCTCATTTTGCGTGTGCGGGAGCGTCTTAGAAGATAGCAAAGGTCTTTGAACTCTGGTGACATCATTTTGCGTGTCCGGGAGCGTCTTAGAAGATAGCAAAGGTCATTGACCTCTGGTGACCTCATTTTGCGTGTGCGGGAGCGTCTTAGAAGATAGCAAATGTCTTTGACCTCTGGTGACCTCATTTTGCGTGTCCGGGAGCGTCTTAGAAGATTGCAAAGTTCATTGACCACTGGTGACCTCATTTTGCGTGTCCGGGAGCGTCTTAGAAGATAGCAAAGGTCGTTGACCTCTGGTGACCTCATTTTGCGTGTGCGGGAGCGTCTTAGAAAATTGCAAAGGTCGTTGACCTCTGCTGACCTCATTTTGCGTGTCCGGGAGCGTCTTAGAAGATAGCAAAAGGTCTTTGACCTCTGGTGACCTCTTTTTGCGTGTCCGGGAACTTCTTAGAAGATAGCAAAGGTCATTGACCTCTGGTGACCTCATTTTGCGTGTCCGAGAGCTTCTTAGAAGATAGCAAAGGTCATTGACCTTTGGTGACCTCATTTTGCGTGTCGGGAGCTTCTTAGAAGATAGCAAAGGTCATTGACCTCTGGTGACCTCATTTTGCGTGTGCGGGAGCGTCTTAGAAGATTGCAAAGTTCATTGACCACTGGTGACCTCATTTTGCGTGTCCGGGAGCGTCTTAGAAGATAGCAAAGGTCGTTGACCTCTGGTGACCTCATTTTGCGTGTGCGGGAGCGTCTTAGAAGATAGCAAAGGTCTTTGACCTCTGGTGACCTCATTTTGCGTGTCCGGAAGCGTCTTAGAAGATAGCAAAGGTCATTGACCTCTGGTGACCTCATTTTGCGTGTCCGGGAACTTCTTAGAAGTTAGCAAAGGTCATTGACCTCTGGTGACCTCATTTTGCGTGTCCGAGAGCTTCTTAGAAGATAGCAAAGGTCATTGACCTTTGGTGACCTCATTTTGCGTGTCGGGAGCTTCTTAGAAGATAGCAAAGGTCATTGACCTCTGGTGACCTCATTTTGCGTGTGCGGGAGCGTCTTAGAAGATAGCAAAGGTCATTGAGCTCTGGTGACCTCATTTTGCGTGTCCGGGACCGTCTTAGAAGATTGCAAAGTTCATTGACCTCTGGTGACCTCATTTTGCGTGTCCGGGAACTTCTTAGAAGTTAGCAAAGGTCATTGACCTCTGGTGACATCATTTTGCGTGTGCGGGAGCGTCTTAGAAGATAGCAAATGTCATTGACCTCTGCTGACCTCATTTTGCGTGTCCGGGAGCGTCTTAGAAGATAGCAAAGGTCATTGACCTCTGGTGACCTCATTTTGCGTGTCCGGGAACTTCTTAGAAGATAGCAAAGGTCATTGACCTCTGGTGACCTCATTTTGCGTGTCCGGGAGCGTCTTATAAGATAGCAAAGGTCATTGACCTCTGCTGACCTCATTTTGCGTGTGCGGGAGCGTCTTAGAAGATAGCAAAGGTCATTGACCTCTGCTGACCTCATTTTGCGTGTCCGGGAGCGTCTTAGAAGATAGCAAAGGTCTTTGACCTCTGGTGACCTCATTTTGCGTGTCCGGGAGCTTCTTAGAAGATAGCAAAGGTCATTGACCTCTGGTGACCTCATTTTGCGTGTCCGGGAGCTTCTAAGAGTATAGAAAAGGTCATTGACCTCTGGTGACCTCATTTTGCGTGTCCGGGAGCTTCTTAGAAGTTATCAAAGGTCATTAACCTCTGGTGACCTTATTTTGCGTGTCCGGGAGCTTCTAAGAGTATAGCAAAGGTCATTGACCTTTGGTGACCTCATTTTGCGTGTCGGGAGCTTCTTAGAAGATAGCAAAGGTCATTGACCTCTGGTGACCTCATTTTGCGTGTGCGGGAGCGTCTTAGAAGATTGCAAAGTTCATAGACCTCTGGTGACCTCATTTTGCGTGTGCGGGAGCGTCTTAGAAGATAGCAAAGGTCTTTGACCTCTGGTGACCTCATTATGCGTGTCCAGGAGCGTCTTAGAAGATTGCAAAGTTCATTGACCACTGGTGACCTCATTTTAGGTGTCCGGGAGCGTCTTAGAAGATAGCAAAGGTCGTTGACCTCTGGTGACCTCATTTTGCATGTGCGGGAGCGTCTTAGAGAATTGCAAAGGTCATTGACCTCTGCTGACCTCATTTTGCGTGTCCGGGAGGGTCTTAGATGATAGCAAAGGTCTTTGACCTCTGGTGACCTCTTTTTGCGTGTCCGGGAACTTCTTAGAAGATAGCAATGGTCATTGACCTCTGGTGACCTCATTTTGCGTGTCCGAGAGCTTCTTAGAAGATAGCAAAGGTCATTGACCTCTGGTGACCTCATTTTGCGTGTCCGGGAACTTCTTAGAAGTTAGCAAAGGTCATTGACCTCTGGTGACCTCATTTTGCGTGTGCGGGAGCGTCTTAGAAGATAGCAAAGGACATTGACCTCTGCTGACCTCATTTTGCGTGTCCGGGAGCGTCTTAGAAGATAGCAAAGGTCTTTGACCTCTGGTGACCTCATTTTACGTGTCCGGGAGCGTCGTAGAAGATAGCAAAGGTCATTGACCTCTGGTGACCTCATTTTGCGTGTCCGGGAGCGTCTTAGAAGATAGCAAAGGTCATTGACCTCTGGTGACCTCATTTTGCGTGTCCGGGAGCTTCTTAGAAGATAGCAAAGGTCATTGACCTCTGGTGACCTCATTTTGCGTGTCCGAGAGCTTCTTAGAAGATAGCAAAGGTCATTGACCTTTGGTGACCTCATTTTTCGTGTCGGGAGCTTCTTAGAAGATAGCAAAGGTCATTGACCTCTGGTGACCTCATTTTGCGTGTGCGGGAGCGTCTTAGAAGATAGCAAAGGTCATTGACCTCTGGTGACCTCATTTTGCGTGTCCGGGACCGTCTTAGAAGATTGCAAAGTTCATTGACCTCTGGTGACCTCATTTTGCGTGTGCGGGAGCGTCTTAGAAGATAGCAAAGGTCTTTGAACTCTGGTGACATCATTTTGCGTGTCCGGGAGCGTCTTAGAAGATAGCAAAGGTCATTGACCTCTGGTGACCTCATTTTGCGTGTCCGGGAACTTCTTAGAAGTTAGCAAAGGTCATTGACCTCTGGTGACCTCATTTTGCGTGTGCGGGAGCTTCTCAGAAGATAGCAAAGGTCATTGACCTTTGGTGACCTCATTTTGCGTGTCGGGAGCTTCTTAGAAGATAGCAAAGGTCATTGACCTCTGGTGACATCAATTTGCGTGTCCGGGACCGTCTTAGAAGATTGCAAAATTCATTGACCTCTGGTGCCCTCATTTTGCGTGTGCGGGAGCGTCTTAGAAGATAGCAAAGTTCTTCGACCTCTGGTGACCTCATTTTGCGTGTCGGGAGCTTCTTAGAAGATAGCAAAGGTCATTAACCTCTGGTGACCTCATTTTGCGTGTGCGGGAGCGTCTTAGAAGATAGCAAATGTCTTTGACCTCTGGTGACCTCATTTTGCGTGTCCGGGAGCGTCTTAGAAGATTGCAAAGTTCATTGACCACTGGTGACCTCATTTTGCGTGTCCGGGAGCGTCTTAGAAGATAGCAAAGGTCGTTGACCTCTGGTGACCTCATTTTGCGTGTGCGGGAACGTCTTAGAAAATTGCAAAGGTCGTTGACCTCTGCTGACCTCATTTTGCGTGTCCGGGAGCGTCTTAGAAGATAGCAAAGGTCTTTGACCTCTGGTGACCTCTTTTTGCGTGTCCGGGAACTTCTTAGAAGATAGCAATGGTCATTGACCTCTGGTGACCTCATTTTGCGTGTCCGAGAGCTTCTTAGAAGATAGCAAAGGTCATTGACCTCTGGTGACCTCATTTTGCGTGTCCGGGAACTTCTTAGAAGTTAGCAAAGGTCATTGACCTCTGGTGACCTCATTTTGCGTGTGCGGGAGCGTCTTAGAAGATAGCAAAGGACATTGACCTCTGCTGACCTCATTTTGCGTGTCCGGGAGCGTCTTAGAAGATAGCAAAGGTCTTTGACCTCTGGTGACCTCATTTTGCGTGTGCGGGAGCGTCTTAGAAGATAGCAAAGGTCTTTGACCTCTGGTGACCTCATTTTGCGTGTCCGGAAGCGTCTTAGAAGATAGCAAAGGTCATTGACCTCTGGTGACCTCATTTTGCGTGTCCGGGAACTTCTTAGAAGTTAGCAAAGGTCATTGACCTCTGGTGACCTCATTTTGCGTGTCCGAGAGCTTCTTAGAAGATAGCAAAGGTCATTGACCTTTGGTGACCTCATTTTGCGTGTCGGGAGCTTCTTAGAAGATAGCAAAGGTCATTGACCTCTGGTGACCTCATTTTGCGTGTGCGGGAGCGTCTTAGAAGATAGCAAAGGTCATTGAGCTCTGGTGACCTCATTTTGCGTGTCCGGGACCGTCTTAGAAGATTGCAAAGTTCATTGACCTCTGGTGACCTCATTTTGCGTGTCCGGGAACTTCTTAGAAGTTAGCAAAGGTCATTGACCTCTGGTGACCTCATTTTGCGTGTGCGGGAGCGTCTTAGAAGATAGCAAAGGTCATTGACCTCTGCTGACTTCATTTTGCGTGTCCGGGAGCGTCTTAGAAGATAGCAAAGGTCATTGACCTCTGGTGACCTCATTTTGCGTGTCCGGGAACTTCTTAGATGATAGCAAAGGTCATTGACCTCTGGTGACCTCATTTTGCGTGTCCGGGAGCGTCTTATAAGATAGCAAAGGTCATTGACCTCTGCTGACCTCATTTTGCGTGTGCGGGAGCGTCTTAGAAGATAGCAAAGGTCATTGACCTCTGCTGACCTCATTTTGCGTGTCCGGGAGCGTCTTAGAAGATAGCAAAGGTCTTTGACCTCTGGTGACCTCATTTTGCGTGTCCGGGAGCTTCTTAGAAGATAGCAAAGGTCATTGACCTCTGGTGACCTCATTTTGCGTGTCCGGGAGCTTCTAAGAGTATAGAAAAGGTCATTGACCTCTGGTGACCTCATTTTGCGTGTCCGGGAGCTTCTTAGAAGTTATCAAAGGTCATTAACCTCTGGTGACCTTATTTTGCGTGTCCGGGAGCTTCTTAGAAGATAGCAAAGGTCATTAACCTCTGGTGACCTCATTTTGCGTGTCCGGGAGCTTCTAAGTGTATAGCAAAGGTCATTAACCTCTGGTGATCTCATTTTGCGTGTGCGGGAGCGTCTTAGAAAGTTGCAAAGATCATTGACCTCTGCTGACATCATTTTGTGTGTCCGGGAGCGTCTTAGAAGATAGCAAAGGTCTTTGACCTCTGGTGACCTCATTTTGCGTGTCCGGGACCGTCTTAGACGATTGCAAAGTTCATTGACCTCTGGTGACCTCATTTTGCGTATCCGGGAGCTTCTAAGAGTATAGCAAAGGTCATTGACCTTTGGTGACCTCATTTTGCGTGTCGGGAGCTTCTTAGAAGATAGCAAAGGTCATTGACCTCTGGTGACCTCATTTTGCGTGTGCGGGAGCGTCTTAGAAGATTGCAAAGTTCATAGACCTCTGGTGACCTCATTTTGCGTGTGCGGGAGCGTCTTAGAAGATAGCAAAGGTCTTTGACCTCTGGTGACCTCATTATGCGTGTCCAGGAGCGTCTTAGAAGATTGCAAAGTTCATTGACCACTGGTGACCTCATTTTAGGTGTCCGGGAGCGTCTTAGAAGATAGCAAAGGTCGTTGACCTCTGGTGACCTCATTTTTCGTGTCGGGAGCTTCTTAGAAGATAGCAAAGGTCATTGACCTCTGGTGACCTCATTTTGCGTGTGCGGGAGCGTCTTAGAAGATAGCAAAGGTCATTGACCTCTGGTGACCTCATTTTGCGTGTCCGGGACCGTCTTAGAAGATTGCAAAGTTCATTGACCTCTGGTGACCTCATTTTGCGTGTGCGGGAGCGTCTTAGAAGATAGCAAAGGTCTTTGAACTCTGGTGACCTCATTTTGCGTGTCCGGGAGCGTCTTAGAAGATAGCAAAGGTCATTGACCTCTGGTGACCTCATTTTGCGTGTCCGGGAACTTCTTAGAAGTTAGCAAAGGTCATTGACCTCTGGTGACCTCATTTTGCGTGTGCGGGAGCTTCTCAGAAGATAGCAAAGGTCATTGACCTTTGGTGACCTCATTTTGCGTGTCGGGAGCTTCTTAGAAGATAGCAAAGGTCATTGACCTCTGGTGACATCATTTTGCGTGTCCGGGACCGTCTTAGAAGATTGCAAAATTCATTGACCTCTGGTGCCCTCATTTTGCGTGTGCGGGAGCGTCTTAGAAGATAGCAAAGTTCTTCGACCTCTGGTGACCTCATTTTGCGTGTCGGGAGCTTCTTAGAAGATAGCAAAGGTCATTAACCTCTGGTGACCTCATTTTGCGTGTGCGGGAGCGTCTTAGAAGATAGCAAATGTCTTTGACCTCTGGTGACCTCATTTTGCGTGTCCGGGAGCGTCTTAGAAGATTGCAAAGTTCATTGACCACTGGTGACCTCATTTTGCGTGTCCGGGAGCGTCTTAGAAGATAGCAAAGGTCGTTGACCTCTGGTGACCTCATTTTGCGTGTGCGGGAACGTCTTAGAAAATTGCAAAGGTCATTGACCTTTGGTGACCTCATTTTTCGTGTCGGAAGCTTCTTAGAAGATAGCAAAGGTCATTGACCTCTGGTGACCTCATTTTGCGTGTCCGGGAGCGTCTTAGAAGATAGCAAAGGTCTTTGACCTCTGGTGACCTCTTTTTGCGTGTCCGGGAACTTCTTAGAAGATAGCAAAGGTCATTGACCTCTGGTGACCTCATTTTGCGTGTCCGAGAGCTTCTTAGAAGATAGCAAGAGTCATTGACCTTTGGTGACCTCATTTTTCGTGTCGGAAGCTTCTTAGAAGATAGCAAAGGTCATTGACCTCTGGTGACCTCATTTTGCGTGTGCGGGAGCGTCTTAGAAGATAGCAAAGGTCATCGACCTCTGGTGACCTCATTTTGCGTGTCCGGGACCGTCTTAGAAGATTGCAAAGTTCATTGACCTCTGATGACCTCATTTTGCGTGTGCGGGAGCGTCTTAGAAGATAGCAAAGGTCTTTGAACTCTGGTGACCTCATTTTGCGTGTCCGGGAGCGTCTTAGAAGATAGCAAAGGTCATTGACCTCTGGTGACCTCATTTTGCGTGTCCGCGACCGTCTTAGAAGATTGCAAAGTTCATTGACCTCTGGTGACCTCATTTTGCGTGTGCGGGAGCGTCTTAGAAGATAGCAAAGGTCTTTGAACTCTGGTGACCTCATTTTGCGTGTCCGGGAGCGTCTTAGAAGATAGCAAAGGTCATTGACCTCTGCTGACCTCATTTTGCGTGTCCGGGAGCGTCTTAGAAGATAGCAAAGGTCTTTGACCTCTGGTGACCTCATTTTGCGTGTGCGGGAGCGTCTTAGAAGATAGCAAAGGTCATTGACCTCTGGTGACCTCATTTTGCGTGTCCGGGACCGTCTTAGAAGATTGCAAAGTTCATTGACCTCTGGTGACCTCATTTTGCGTGTGCGGGAGCGTCTTAGAAGATAGCAAAGGTCTTTGACCTCTGGTGACCTCATTTTGCGTGTCCAGGAGCGTCTTAGAAGATAGCAAAGGTCATTGACCTCTGGTGACCTCATTTTGCGTGTCCGGGAGCGTCTTAGAAGATAGCAAAGGTCATTGACCTCTGGTGACCTCATTTTGCGTGTCCGGGAGCTTCTAAGTGTATAGAAAATGTCATTGACCTCTGGTGACCTCATTTTGCGTGTCCGGGAGCTTCTTAGAAGTTATCAAAGGTCATTAACTTCTGGTGACCTCATTTTGCGTGTCCGGGAGCTTCTTAGAAGATAGCAAAGGTCATTGACCTCGGGTGACCTCATTTTGCGTGTGCGGGAGCGTCTTAGAAGATAGCAAAGGTCATTGACCTCTGGTGACCTCATTTTGCGTGTCCGGGACCGTCTTAGAAGATTGCAAAGTTCATTGACCTCTGGTGACCTCATTTTGCGTGTGCGGGAGCGTCTTAGAAGATAGCAAAGGTCATTGACCTCTGGTGACCTCATTTTGCGTGTCCGGGACCGTCTTAGAAGATTGCAAAGTTCATTGATCTCTGGTGACCTCATTTTGCGTGTGCGGGAGCGTCTTAGAAGATAGCAAAGGTCATTGACATCTGGTGACCTCATTTTGCGTGTCCGGGAGCTTCTTAGAAGATAGCAAAGGTCATTGACCTCTGGTGACCTCATTTTGCGTGTCCGAGAGCTTCTTAGAAGATAGCAAAGGTCATTGACCTTTAGTGACCTCATTTTGCGTGTCGGGAGCTTCTTAGAAGATAGCAAAGGTCATTGACCTCTGGTGACCTCATTTTGCGTGTGCGGGAGCGTCTTAGAAGATAGCAAAGGTCATTGACCTCTGGTGACCTCATTTTGCGTGTCCGGGACCGTCTTAGAAGATTGCAAAGTTCATTGATCTCTGGTGACCTCATTTTGCGTGTGCGGGAGCGTCTTAGAAGATAGCAAAGGTCTTTGACCTCTGGTGACCTCAATTTGCGTGTCCGGGAGCGTCTTAGAAGATAGCAAAGGTCATTGACCTCTGGTGACCTCATTTTGCGTGTCCGGGAACTTCTTAGAAGTTAGCAAAGGTCATTGCCCTTTGGTGACCTCATTTTGCGTGTGCGGGAGCGTCTTAGAAGATAGCAAATGTCTTTGACCTCTGGTGACCTCATTTTGCGTGTCCGGGAGCGTCTTAGAAGATTGCAAAGTTCATTGACCACTGGTGACCTCATTTTGCGTGTGCGGGAGCGTCTTAGAAGATAGCAAAGGTCTTTGACCTCTGGTGACCTCAATTTGCGTGTCCGGGAGCGTCTTGGAAGATAGCAAAGGTCATTGACCTCTGGTGACCTCATTTTGCGTGTCCGGGAACTTCTTAGAAGTTAGCAAAGGTCATTGCCCTTTGGTGACCTCATTTTGCGTGTGCGGGAGCGTCTTAGAAGATAGCAAATGTCTTTGACCTCTGGTGACCTCATTTTGCGTGTCCGGGAGCGTCTTAGAAGATTGCAAAGTTCATTGACCACTGGTGACCTCATTTTGCGTGTCCGGGAGCGTCTTAGAAGATAGCAAAGGTCTTTGACCTCTGGTGACCTCATTTTGCGTGTCCGGGAGCTTCTTAGAAGATAGCAAAGGTCATTGACCTCTGGTGACCTCATTTTGCGTGTCCGGGAGCTTCTAAGAGTATAGAAAAGGTCATTGACCTCTGGTGACCTCATTTTGCGTGTCCGGGAGCTTCTTAGAAGTTATCAAAGGTCATTAACCTCTGGTGACCTCATTTTGCGTGTCCGGGAGCTTCTAAGTGTATAGCAAAGGTCATTAACCTCTGGTGATCTCATTTTGCGTGTGCGGGAGCGTCTTAGAAAGTTGCAAAGATCATTGACCTCTGCTGACATCATTTTGTGTGTCCGGGAGCGTCTTAGAAGATAGCAAAGGTCTTTGACCTCTGGTGACCTCATTTTGCGTGTCCGGGACCGTCTTAGACGATTGCAAAGTTCATTGACCCCTGGTGACCTCATTTTGCGTATCCGGGAGCTTCTAAGAGTATAGCAAAGGTCATTGACCTTTGGTGACCTCATTTTGCGTGTCGGGAGCTTCTTAGAAGATAGCAAAGGTCATTGACCTCTGGTGACCTCATTTTGCGTGTGCGGGAGCGTCTTAGAAGATTGCAAAGTTCATAGACCTCTGGTGACCTCATTTTGCGTGTGCGGGAGCGTCTTAGAAGATAGCAAAGGTCTTTGACCTCTGGTGACCTCATTATGCGTGTCCAGGAGCGTCTTAGAAGATTGCAAAGTTCATTGACCACTGGTGACCTCATTTTAGGTGTCCGGGAGCGTCTTAGAAGATAGCAAAGGTCGTTGACCTCTGGTGACCTCATTTTGCATGTGCGGGAGCGTCTTAGAGAATTGCAAAGGTCATTGACCTCTGCTGACCTCATTTTGCGTGTCCGGGAGGGTCTTAGATGATAGCAAAGGTCTTTGACCTCTGGTGACCTCTTTTTGCGTGTCCGGGAGCGTCTTAGAAGATAGCAAAGGTCGTTGACCTCTGGTGACCTCATTTTGCGTGTGCGGGAGCGTCTTAGAAAGTTGCAAAGATCATTGACCTCTGCTGACATCATTTTGTGTGTCCGGGAGCGTCTTAGAAGATAGCAAAGGTCTTTGACCTCTGGTGACCTCATTTTGCGTGTCCGGGACCGTCTTAGACGATTGCAAAGTTCATTGACCCCTGGTGACCTCATTTTGCGTATCCGGGAGCTTCTAAGAGTATAGCAAAGGTCATTGACCTTTGGTGACCTCATTTTGCGTGTCGGGAGCTTCTTAGAAGATAGCAAAGGTCATTGACCTCTGGTGACCTCATTTTGCGTGTGCGGGAGCGTCTTAGAAGATTGCAAAGTTCATAGACCTCTGGTGACCTCATTTTGCGTGTGCGGGAGCGTCTTAGAAGATAGCAAAGGTCTTTGACCTCTGGTGACCTCATTATGCGTGTCCAGGAGCGTCTTAGAAGATTGCAAAGTTCATTGACCACTGGTGACCTCATTTTAGGTGTCCGGGAGCGTCTTAGAAGATAGCAAAGGTCGTTGACCTCTGGTGACCTCATTTTGCATGTGCGGGAGCGTCTTAGAGAATTGCAAAGGTCATTGACCTCTGCTGACCTCATTTTGCGTGTCCGGGAGGGTCTTAGATGATAGCAAAGGTCTTTGACCTCTGGTGACCTCTTTTTGCGTGTCCGGGAACTTCTTAGAAGATAGCAATGGTCATTGACCTCTGGTGACCTCATTTTGCGTGTCCGAGAGCTTCTTAGAAGATAGCAAAGGTCATTGACCTCTGGTGACCTCATTTTGCGTGTCCGGGAACTTCTTAGAAGTTAGCAAAGGTCATTGACCTCTGGTGACCTCATTTTGCGTGTGCGGGAGCGTTTTAGAAGATAGCAAAGGACATTGACCTCTGCTGACCTCATTTTGCGTGTCCGGGAGCGTCTTAGAAGATAGCAAAGGTCTTTGACCTCTGGTGACCTCATTTTACGTGTCCGGGAGCGTCGTAGAAGATAGCAAAGGTCATTGACCTCTGGTGACCTCATTTTGCGTGTCCGGGAGCGTCTTAGAAGATAGCAAAGGTCATTGACCTCTGGTGACCTCATTTTGCGTGTCCGGGAGCTTCTTAGAAGATAGCAAAGGTCATTGACCTCTGGTGACCTCATTTTGCGTGTGCGGGAGCGTCTTAGAAGATAGCAAAGGTCATTGACCTCTGCTGACCTCATTTTGCGTGTCCGGGAGCGTCTTAGAAAATTGCAAAGGTCGTTGACCTCTGCTGACCTCATTTTGCGTGTCCGGGAGCGTCTTAGAAGATAGCAAAGGTCTTTGACCTCTGGTGACCTCTTTTTGCGTGTCCGGGAACTTCTTAGAAGATAGCAAAGGTCATTGACCTCTGGTGACCTCATTTTGCGTGTCCGAGAGCTTCTTAGAAGATAGCAAAGGTCATTGACCTTTGGTGACCTCATTTTTCGTGTCGGGAGCTTCTTAGAAGATAGCAAAGGTCATTGACCTCTGGTGACCTCATTTTGCGTGTGCGGGAGCGTCTTAGAAGATAGCAAAGGTCATTGACCTCTGGTGACCTCATTTTGCGTGTCCGGGACCGTCTTAGAAGATTGCAAAGTTCATTGACCTCTGGTGACCTCATTTTGCGTGTGCGGGAGCGTCTTAGAAGATAGCAAAGGTCTTTGAACTCTGGTGACCTCATTTTGCGTGTCCGGGAGCGTCTTAGAAGATAGCAAAGGTCATTGACCTCTGGTGACCTCATTTTGCGTGTCCGGGAACTTCTTAGAAGTTAGCAAAGGTCATTGACCTCTGGTGACCTCATTTTGCGTGTGCGGGAGCTTCTCAGAAGATAGCAAAGGTCATTGACCTTTGGTGACCTCATTTTGCGTGTCGGGAGCTTCTTAGAAGATAGCAAAGGTCATTGACCTCTGGTGACATCATTTTGCGTGTCCGGGACCGTCTTAGAAGATTGCAAAATTCATTGACCTCTGGTGCCCTCATTTTGCGTGTGCGGGAGCGTCTTAGAAGATAGCAAAGTTCTTCGACCTCTGGTGACCTCATTTTGCGTGTCGGGAGCTTCTTAGAAGATAGCAAAGGTCATTAACCTCTGGTGACCTCATTTTGCGTGTGCGGGAGCGTCTTAGAAGATAGCAAATGTCTTTGACCTCTGGTGACCTCATTTTGCGTGTCCGGGAGCGTCTTAGAAGATTGCAAAGTTCATTGACCACTGGTGACCTCATTTTGCGTGTCCGGGAGCGTCTTAGAAGATAGCAAAGGTCGTTGACCTCTGGTGACCTCATTTTGCGTGTGCGGGAACGTCTTAGAAAATTGCAAAGGTCGTTGACCTCTGCTGACCTCATTTTGCGTGTCCGGGAGCGTCTTAGAAGATAGCAAAGGTCTTTGACCTCTGGTGACCTCTTTTTGCGTGTCCGGGAACTTCTTAGAAGATAGCAAAGGTCATTGAGCTCTGGTGACCTCATTTTGCGTGTCCGAGAGCTTCTTAGAAGATAGCAAAGGTCATTGACCTTTGGTGACCTCATTTTTCGTGTCGGGAGCTTCTTAGAAGATAGCAAAGGTCATTGACCTCTGGTGACCTCATTTTGCGTGTGCGGGAGCGTCTTAGAAGATAGCAAAGGTCATTGACCTCTGGTGACCTCATTTTGCGTGTCCGGGACCGTCTTAGAAGATTGCAAAGTTCATTGACCTCTGGTGACCTCATTTTGCGTGTGCGGGAGCGTCTTAGAAGATAGCAAAGGTCTTTGAACTCTGGTGACCTCATTTTGCGTGTCCGGGAGCGTCTTAGAAGATAGCAAAGGTCATTGACCTCTGGTAACCTCATTTTGCGTGTCCGGGAACTTCTTAGAAGTTAGCAAAGGTCATTGACCTCTGGTGACCTCATTTTGCGTGTGCGGGAGCGTCTTAGAAGATAGCAAAGGTCATTGACCTCTGGTGACATCATTTTGCGTGTCCGGGAGCGTCTTAGAAGATAGCAAAGGTCATTGACCTCTGGTGACCTCATTTTGCGTGTCCGGGAACTTCTTAGAAGATAGCAAAGGTCATTGACCTCTGGTGACCTCATTTTGCGTGTCCGGGAGCGTCTTATAAGATAGCAAAGGTCATTGACCTCTGGTGACCTCATTTTGCGTGTGCGGGAGCGTCTTAGAAGATAGCAAAGGTCATTGACCTCTGCTGACCTCATTTTGCGTGTCCGGGAGCGTCTTAGAAGATAGCAAAGGTCTTTGACCTCTGGTGACCTCATTTTGCGTGTGCGGGAGCGTCTTAGAAGATAGCAAAGGTCATTGACCTCTGGTGACCTCATTTTGCGTGTCCGGGACCGTCTTAGAAGATTGCAAAGTTCATTGACCTCTGGTGACCTCATTTTGCGTGTGCGGGAGCGTCTTAGAAGATAGCAAAGGTCTTTGACCTCTGGTGACCTCATTTTGCGTGTCCAGGAGCGTCTTAGAAGATAGCAAAGGTCATTGACCTCTGGTGACCTCATTTTGCGTGTCCGGGAGCTTCTAAGAGTATAGAAAATGTCATTGACCTCTGGTGACCTCATTTTGCGTGTCCGGGAGCTTCTTAGAAGTTATCAAAGGTCATTAACTTCTGGTGACCTCATTTTGCGTGTCCGGGAGCTTCTTAGAAGATAGCAAAGGTCATTGACCTCGGGTGACCTCATTTTGCGTGTGTGGGAGCGTCTTAGAAGATAGCAAAGGTCATTGACCTCTGGTGACCTCATTTTGCGTGTCCGGGACCGTCTTAGAAGATTGCAAAGTTCATTGACCTCTGGTGACCTCATTTTGCGTGTGCGGGAGCGTCTTAGAAGATAGCAAAGGTCATTGACCTCTGGTGACCTCATTTTGCGTGTCCGGGACCGTCTTAGAAGATTGCAAAGTTCATTGACCTTTGGTGACCTCATTTTGCGTGTCGGGAGCTTCTTAGAAGATAGCAAAGGTCATTGACCTCTGGTGACATCATTTTGCGTGTCCGGGACCGTCTTAGAAGATTGCAAAATTCATTGACCTCTGGTGCCCTCATTTTGCGTGTGCGGGAGCGTCTTAGAAGATAGCAAAGTTCTTCGACCTCTGGTGACCTCATTTTGCGTGTCGGGAGCTTCTTAGAAGATAGCAAAGGTCATTAACCTCTGGTGACCTCATTTTGCGTGTGCGGGAGCGTCTTAGAAGATAGCAAATGTCTTTGACCTCTGGTGACCTCATTTTGCGTGTCCGGGAGCGTCTTAGAAGATTGCAAAGTTCATTGACCACTGGTGACCTCATTTTGCGTGTCCGGGAGCGTCTTAGAAGATAGCAAAGGTCGTTGACCTCTGGTGACCTCATTTTGCGTGTGCGGGAACGTCTTAGAAAATTGCAAAGGTCGTTGACCTCTGCTGACCTCATTTTGCGTGTCCGGGAGCGTCTTAGAAGATAGCAAAGGTCTTTGACCTCTGGTGACCTCTTTTTGCGTGTCCGGGAACTTCTTAGAAGATAGCAAAGGTCATTGACCTCTGGTGACCTCATTTTGCGTGTCCGAGAGCTTCTTAGAAGATAGCAAAGGTCATTGACCTTTGGTGACCTCATTTTTCGTGTCGGGAGCTTCTTAGAAGATAGCAAAGGTCATTGACCTCTGGTGACCTCATTTTGCGTGTGCGGGAGCGTCTTAGAAGATAGCAAAGGTCATTGACCTCTGGTGACCTCATTTTGCGTGTCCGGGACCGTCTTAGAAGATTGCAAAGTTCATTGACCTCTGGTGACCTCATTTTGCGTGTGCGGGAGCGTCTTAGAAGATAGCAAAGGTCTTTGAACTCTGGTGACCTCATTTTGCGTGTCCGGGAGCGTCTTAGAAGATAGCAAAGGTCATTGACCTCTGGTAACCTCATTTTGCGTGTCCGGGAACTTCTTAGAAGTTAGCAAAGGTCATTGACCTCTGGTGACCTCATTTTGCGTGTCCGGGACCGTCTTAGAAGATTGCAAAATTCATTGACCTCTGGTGCCCTCATTTTGCGTGTGCGGGAGCGTCTTAGAAGATAGCAAAGTTCTTCGACCTCTGGTGACCTCATTTTGCGTGTCGGGAGCTTCTTAGAAGATAGCAAAGGTCATTAACCTCTGGTGACCTCATTTTGCGTGTGCGGGAGCGTCTTAGAAGATAGCAAATGTCTTTGACCTCTGGTGACCTCATTTTGCGTGTCCGGGAGCGTCTTAGAAGATTGCAAAGTTCATTGACCACTGGTGACCTCATTTTGCGTGTCCGGGAGCGTCTTAGAAGATAGCAAAGGTCGTTGACCTCTGGTGACCTCATTTTGCGTGTGCGGGAACGTCTTAGAAAATTGCAAAGGTCGTTGACCTCTGCTGACCTCATTTTGCGTGTCCGGGAGCGTCTTAGAAGATAGCAAAGGTCTTTGACCTCTGGTGACCTCTTTTTGCGTGTCCGGGAACTTCTTAGAAGATAGCAAAGGTCATTGACCTCTGGTGACCTCATTTTGCGTGTCCGAGAGCTTCTTAGAAGATAGCAAAGGTCATTGACCTTTGGTGACCTCATTTTTCGTGTCGGGAGCTTCTTAGAAGATAGCAAAGGTCATTGACCTCTGGTGACCTCATTTTGCGTGTGCGGGAGCGTCTTAGAAGATAGCAAAGGTCATTGACCTCTGGTGACCTCATTTTGCGTGTCCGGGACCGTCTTAGAAGATTGCAAAGTTCATTGACCTCTGGTGACCTCATTTTGCGTGTGCGGGAGCGTCTTAGAAGATAGCAAAGGTCTTTGAACTCTGGTGACCTCATTTTGCGTGTCCGGGAGCGTCTTAGAAGATAGCAAAGGTCATTGACCTCTGGTAACCTCATTTTGCGTGTCCGGGAACTTCTTAGAAGTTAGCAAAGGTCATTGACCTCTGGTGACCTCATTTTGCGTGTGCGGGAGCGTCTTAGAAGATAGCAAAGGTCATTGACCTCTGGTGACCTCATTTTGCGTGTCCGGGAGCGTCTTAGAAGATAGCAAAGGTCATTGACCTCTGGTGACCTCATTTTGCGTGTCCGGGAACTTCTTAGAAGATAGCAAAGGTCATTGACCTCTGGTGACCTCATTTTGCGTGTCCGGGAGCGTCTTATAAGATAGCAAAGGTCATTGACCTCTGGTGACCTCATTTTGCGTGTGCGGGAGCGTCTTAGAAGATAGCAAAGGTCATTGACCTCTGGTGACCTCATTTTGCGTGTGCGGGAGCGTCTTAGAAGATAGCAAAGGTCTTTGACCTCTGGTGACCTCATTTTGCGTGTCCAGGAGCGTCTTAGAAGATAGCAAAGGTCATTGACCTCTGGTGACCTCATTTTGCGTGTCCGGGAGCGTCTTAGAAGATAGCAAAGGTCATTGACCTCTGGTGACCTCATTTTGCGTGTCCGGGAGCTTCTAAGAGTATAGAAAATGTCATTGACCTCTGGTGACCTCATTTTGCGTGTCCGGGAGCTTCTTAGAAGTTATCAAAGGTCATTAACTTCTGGTGACCTCATTTTGCGTGTCCGGGAGCTTCTTAGAAGATAGCAAAGGTCATTGACCTCGGGTGACCTCATTTTGCGTGTGTGGGAGCGTCTTAGAAGATAGCAAAGGTCATTGACCTCTGGTGACCTCATTTTGCGTGTCCGGGACCGTCTTAGAAGATTGCAAAGTTCATTGACCTCTGGTGACCTCATTTTGCGTGTGCGGGAGCGTCTTAGAAGATAGCAAAGGTCATTGACCTCTGGTGACCTCATTTTGCGTGTCCGGGACCGTCTTAGAAGATTGCAAAGTTCATTGATCTCTGGTGACCTCATTTTGCGTGTGCGGGAGCGTCTTAGAAGATAGCAAAGGTCATTGACATCTGGTGACCTCATTTTGCGTGTCCGGGAGCTTCTTAGAAGATAGCAAAGGTCATTGACCTCTGGTGACCTCATTTTGCGTGTCCGAGAGCTTCTTAGAAGATAGCAAAGGTCATTGACCTTTGGTGACCTCATTTTGCGTGTCGGGAGCTTCTTAGAAGATAGCAAAGGTCATTGACCTCTGGTGACCTCATTTTGCGTGTGCGGGAGCGTCTTAGAAGATAGCAAAGGTCATTGACCTCTGGTGACCTCATTTTGCGTGTCCGGGACCGTCTTAGAAGATTGCAAAGTTCATTGATCTCTGGTGACCTCATTTTGCGTGTGCGGGAGCGTCTTAGAAGATAGCAAAGGTCTTTGACCTCTGGTGACCTCAATTTGCGTGTCCGGGAGCGTCTTAGAAGATAGCAAAGGTCATTGACCTCTGGTGACCTCATTTTGCGTGTCCGGGAACTTCTTAGAAGTTAGCAAAGGTCATTGCCCTTTGGTGACCTCATTTTGCGTGTGCGGGAGCGTCTTAGAAGATAGCAAATGTCTTTGACCTCTGGTGACCTCATTTTGCGTGTCCGGGAGCGTCTTAGAAGATTGCAAAGTTCATTGACCACTGGTGACCTCATTTTGCGTGTCCGGGAGCGTCTTAGAAGATAGCAAAGGTCGTTGACCTCTGGTGACCTCATTTTGCGTGTGCGGGAGCGTCTTAGAAAATTGCAAAGGTCGTTGACCTCTGCTGACCTCATTTTGCGTGTCCGGGAGCGTCTTAGAAGATAGCAAAGGTCTTTGACCTCTGGTGACCTCTTTTTGCGTGTCCGGGAACTTCTTAGAAGATAGCAAAGGTCATTGACCTCTGGTGACCTCATTTTGCGTGTCCGAGAGCTTCTTAGAAGATAGCAAAGGTCATTGACCTTTGGTGACCTCATTTTGCGTGTCGGGAGCTTCTTAGAAGATAGCAAAGGTCATTGACCTCTGTTGACCTCATTTTGCGTGTGCGGGAGCGTCTTAGAAGATAGCAAAGGTCATTGACCTCTGGTGACCTCATTTTGCGTGTCCGGGACCGTCTTAGAAGATTGCAAAGTTCATTGATCTCTGGTGACCTCATTTTGCGTGTGCGGGAGCGTCTTAGAAGATAGCAAAGGTCTTTGACCTCTGGTGACCTCAATTTGCGTGTCCGGGAGCGTCTTAGAAGATAGCAAAGGTCATTGACCTCTGGTGACCTCATTTTGCGTGTCCGGGAACTTCTTAGAACTTAGCAAATGTCATTGCCCTTTGGTGACCTCATTTTGCGTGTGCGGGAGCGTCTTAGAAGATAGCAAATGTCTTTGACCTCTGGTGACCTCATTTTGCGTGTCCGGGAGCGTCTTAGAAGATTGCAAAGTTCATTGACCACTGGTGACCTCATTTTGCGTGTCCGGGAGCGTCTTAGAAGATAGCAAAGGTCGTTGACCTCTGGTGACCTCATTTTGCGTGTGCGGGAGCGTCTTAGAAAATTGCAAAGGTCGTTGACCTCTGCTGACCTCATTTTGCGTGTCCGGGAGCGTCTTAGAAGATAGCAAAGGTCTTTGACCTCTGGTGACCTCTTTTTGCGTGTCCGGGAACTTCTTAGAAGATAGCAAAGGTCATTGACCTCTGGTGACCTCACTTTGCGTGTCCGAGAGCTTCTTAGAAGATAGCAAAGGTCATTGACCTTTGGTGACCTCATTTTGCGTGTCGGGAGCTTCTTAGAAGATAGCAAAGGTCATTGACCTCTGGTGACCTCATTTTGCGTGTGCGGGAGCGTCTTAGAAGATTGCAAAGTTCATTGACCACTGGTGACCTCATTTTGCGTGTCCGGGAGCGTCTTAGAAGATAGCAAAGGTCGTTGACCTCTGGTGACCTCATTTTGCGTGTGCGGGAGCGTCTTAGAAGATAGCAAAGGTCTTTGACCTCTGGTCACCTCATTTTGCGTGTCCGGAAGCGTCTTAGAAGATAGCAAAGGTCATTGACCTCTGGTGACCTCATTTTGCGTGTCCGGGAACTTCTTAGAAGTTAGCAAAGGTCATTGACCTCTGTTGACTTCATTTTGCGTGTCCGAGAGCTTCTTAGAAGATAGCAAAGGTCATTGACCTTTGGTGACCTCATTTTGCGTGTCGGGAGCTTCTTAGAAGATAGCAAAGGTCATTGACCTCTGGTGACCTCATTTTGCGTGTGCGGGAGCGTCTTAGAAGATTGCAAAGTTCACTGACCTCTGGTGACCTCATTTTGCGTGTCCGGGAACTTCTTAGAAGTTAGCAAAGGTCATTGACCTCTGGTGACCTCATTTTGCGTGTGCGGGAGCGTCTTAGAAGATAGCAAAGGTCATTGACCTCTGCTGACCTCATTTTGCGTGTCCGGGAGCGTCTTAGAAGATAGCAAAGGTCATTGACCTCTGGTGACCTCATTTTGCGTGTCCGGGAGCTTCTTAGAAGTTATCAAAGGTCATTAACCTCTGGTGACCTCATTTTGCGTGTCCGGGAGCTTCTTAGAAGGTAGCAAAGGTCATTAACCTCTGGTGACCTCATTTTGCGTGTCCGGGAGCTTCTAAGTGTATAGCAAAGGTCATTAACCTCTGGTGATCTCATTTTGCGTGTGCGGGAGCGTCTTAGAAAGTTGCAAAGATCATTGACCTCTGCTGACATCATTTTGTGTGTCCGGGAGCGTCTTAGAAGATAGCAAAGGTCTTTGACCTCTGGTGACCTCATTTTGCGTGTCCGGGACCGTCTTAGACGATTGCAAAGTTCATTGACCTCTGGTGACCTCATTTTGCGTATCCGGGAGCTTCTAAGAGTATAGCAAAGGTCATTGACCTTTGGTGACCTCATTTTGCGTGTCGGGAGCTTCTTAGAAGATAGCAAAGGTCATTGACCTCTGGTGACCTCATTTTGCGTGTGCGGGAGCGTCTTAGAAGATTGCAAAGTTCATAGACCTCTGGTGACCTCATTTTGCGTGTGCGGGAGCGTCTTAGAAGATAGCAAAGGTCTTTGACCCCTGGTGACCTCATTATGCGTGTCCAGGAGCGTCTTAGAAGATTGCAAAGTTCATTGACCACTGGTGACCTCATTTTAGGTGTCCGGGAGCGTCTTAGAAGATAGCAAAGGTCGTTGACCTCTGGTGACCTCATTTTGCATGTGCGGGAGCGTCTTAGAGAATTGCAAAGGTCATTGACCTCTGCTGACCTCATTTTGCGTGTCCGGGTGGGTCTTAGATGATAGCAAAGGTCTTTGACCTCTGGTGACCTCTTTTTGCGTGTCCGGGAACTTCTTAGAAGATAGCAATGGTCATTGACCTCTGGTGACCTCATTTTGCGTGTCCGAGAGCTTCTTAGAAGATAGCAAAGGTCATTGACCTCTGGTGACCTCATTTTGCGTGTCCGGGAACTTCTTAGAAGTTAGCAAAGGTCATTGACCTCTGGTGACCTCATTTTGCGTGTGCGGGAGCGTCTTAGAAGATAGCAAAGGACATTGACCTCTGCTGACCTCATTTTGCGTGTCCGGGAGCGTCTTAGAAGATAGCAAAGGTCTTTGACCTCTGGTGACCTCATTTTAGGTGTCCGGGAGCGTCGTAGAAGATAGCAAAGGTCATTGACCTCTGGTGACCTCATTTTGCGTGTCCGGGAGCGTCTTAGAAGATAGCAAAGGTCATTGACCTCTGGTGACCTCATTTTGCGTGTCCGGGAGCTTCTTAGAAGATAGCAAAGGTCATTGACCTCTGGTGACCTCATTTTGCGTGTGCGGGAGCGTCTTAGAAGATAGCAAAGGTCATTGACCTCTGGTGACCTCATTTTGCGTGTCCGGGAGCGTCTTAGAAGATAGCAAAGGTCATTGACCTCTGGTGACCTCATTTTGCGTGTCCGGGAACTTCTTAGAAGATAGCAAAGGTCATTGACCTCTGGTGACCTCATTTTGCGTGTCCGGGAGCGTCTTATAAGATAGCAAAGGTCATTGACCTCTGGTGACCTCATTTTGCGTGTGCGGGAGCGTCTTAGAAGATAGCAAAGGTCATTGACCTCTGCTGACCTCATTTTGCGTGTCCGGGAGCGTCTTAGAAGATAGCAAAGGTCTTTGACCTCTGGTGACCTCATTTTGCGTGTGCGGGAGCGTCTTAGAAGATAGCAAAGGTCATTGACCTCTGGTGACCTCATTTTGCGTGTCCGGGACCGTCTTAGAAGATTGCAAAGTTCATTGACCTCTGGTGACCTCATTTTGCGTGTGCGGGAGCGTCTTAGAAGATAGCAAAGGTCTTTGACCTCTGGTGACCTCATTTTGCGTGTCCAGGAGCGTCTTAGAAGATAGCAAAGGTCATTGACCTCTGGTGACCTCATTTTGCGTGTCCGGGAGCGTCTTAGAAGATAGCAAAGGTCATTGACCTCTGGTGACCTCATTTTGCGTGTCCGGGTGCTTCTAAGAGTATAGAAAATGTCATTGACCTCTGGTGACCTCATTTTGCGTGTCCGGGAGCTTCTTAGAAGTTATCAAAGGTCATTAACTTCTGGTGACCTCATTTTGCGTGTCCGGGAGCTTCTTAGAAGATAGCAAAGGTCATTGACCTCGGGTGACCTCATTTTGCGTGTGCGGGAGCGTCTTAGAAGATAGCAAAGGTCATTGACATCTGGTGACCTCATTTTGCGTGTCCGGGAGCTTCTTAGAAGATAGCAAAGGTCATTGACCTCTGGTGACCTCATTTTGCGTGTCCGAGAGCTTCTTAGAAGATAGCAAAGGTCATTGACCTTTGGTGACCTCATTTTGCGTGTCGGGAGCTTCTTAGAAGATAGCAAAGGTCATTGACCTCTGGTGACCTCATTTTGCGTGTGCGGGAGCGTCTTAGAAGATAGCAAAGGTCATTGACCTCTGGTGACCTCATTTTGCGTGTCCGGGACCGTCTTAGAAGATTGCAAAGTTCATTGATCTCTGGTGACCTCATTTTGCGTGTGCGGGAGCGTCTTAGAAGATAGCAAAGGTCTTTGACCTCTGGTGACCTCAATTTGCGTGTCCGGGAGCGTCTTAGAAGATAGCAAAGGTCATTGACCTCTGGTGACCTCATTTTGCGTGTCCGGGAACTTCTTAGAAGTTAGCAAAGGTCATTGACCTTTGGTGACCTCATTTTGCGTGTGCGGGAGCGTCTTAGAAGATAGCAAATGTCTTTGACCTCTGGTGACCTCATTTTGCGTGTCCGGGAGCGTCTTAGAAGATTGCAAAGTTCATTGACCACTGGTGACCTCATTTTGCGTGTCCGGGAGCGTCTTAGAAGATAGCAAAGGTCGTTGACCTCTGGTGACATCATTTTGCGTGTGCGGGAGCGTCTTAGAAAATTGCAAAGGTCGTTGACCTCTGCTGACCTCATTTTGCGTGTCCGGGAGCGTCTTAGAAGATAGCAAAGGTCTTTGACCTCTGGTGACCTCTTTTTGCGTGTCCGGGAACTTCTTAGAAGATAGCAAAGGTCATTGACCTCTGGTGACCTCATTTTGCGTGTCCGAGAGCTTCTTAGAAGATAGCAAAGGTCATTGACCTTTGGTGACCTCATTTTGCGTGTCGGGAGCTTCTTAGAAGATAGCAAAGGTCATTGACCTCTGTTGACCTCATTTTGCGTGTGCGGGAGCGTCTTAGAAGATAGCAAAGGTCATTGACCTCTGGTGACCTCATTTTGCGTGTCCGGGACCGTCTTAGAAGATTGCAAAGTTCATTGATCTCTGGTGACCTCATTTTGCGTGTGCGGGAGCGTCTTAGAAGATAGCAAAGGTCTTTGACCTCTGGTGACCTCAATTTGCGTGTCCGGGAGCGTCTTAGAAGATAGCAAAGGTCATTGACCTCTGGTGACCTCATTTTGCGTGTCCGGGAACTTCTTAGAAGTTAGCAAATGTCATTGCCCTTTGGTGACTTCATTTTGCGTGTGCGGGAGCGTCTTAGAAGATAGCAAATGTCTTTGACCTCTGGTGACCTCATTTTGCGTGTCCGGGAGCGTCTTAGAAGATTGCAAAGTTCATTGACCACTGGTGACCTCATTTTGCGTGTCCGGGAGCGTCTTAGAAGATAGCAAAGGTCGTTGACCTCTGGTGACCTCATTTTGCGTGTGCGGGAGCGTCTTAGAAAATTGCAAAGGTCGTTGACCTCTGCTGACCTCATTTTGCGTGTCCGGGAGCGTCTTAGAAGATAGCAAAGGTCTTTGACCTCTGGTGACCTCTTTTTGCGTGTCCGGGAACTTCTTAGAAGATAGCAAAGGTCATTGACCTCTGGTGACCTCATTTTGCGTGTCCGAGAGCTTCTTAGAAGATAGCAAAGGTCATTGACCTTTGGTGACCTCATTTTGCGTGTCGGGAGCTTCTTAGAAGATAGCAAAGGTCATTGACCTCTGGTGACCTCATTTTGCGTGTGCGGGAGCGTCTTAGAAGATTGCAAAGTTCATTGACCACTGGTGACCTCATTTTGCGTGTCCGGGAGCGTCTTAGAAGATAGCAAAGGTCGTTGACCTCTGGTGACCTCATTTTGCGTGTGCGGGAGCGTCTTAGAAGATAGCAAAGGTCTTTGACCTCTGGTGACCTCATTTTGCGTGTCCGGAAGCGTCTTAGAAGATTGCAAAGTTCATTGACCTCTGGTGACCTCATTTTGCATGTCCGGGAACTTCTTAGAAGTTAGCAAAGGTCATTGACCTCTGGTGACCTCATTTTGCGTGTGCGGGAGCGTCTTAGAAGATAGCAAAGGTCATTGACCTCTGCTGACCTCATTTTGCGTGTCCGGGAGCGTCTTAGAAGATAGCAAAGGTCATTGACCTCTGGTGACCTCATTTTGCGTGTCCGGGAACTTCTTAGAAGATAGCAAAGGTCATTGACCTCTGGTGACCTCATTTTGCGTGTCCGGGAGCGTCTCATAAGATAGCAAAGGTCATTGACCTCTGCTGACCTCATTTTGCGTGTGCGGGAGCGTCTTAGAAGATAGCAAAGGTCATTGACCTCTGCTGACCTCATTTTGCGTGTCCGGGAGCGTCTTAGAAGATAGCAAAGGTCTTTGACCTCTGGTGACCTCATTTTGCGTGTCCGGGAGCTTCTTAGAAGATAGCAAAGGTCAATGACCTCTGGTGACCTCATTTTGCGTGTCCGGGAGCTTCTAAGAGTATAGAAAAGGTCATTGACCTCTGGTGACCTCATTTTGCGTGTCCGGGAGCTTCTTAGAAGTTATCAAAGGTCATTAACCTCTGGTGACCTCATTTTGCGTGTCCGGGAGCTTCTTAGAAGGTAGCAAAGGTCATTAACCTCTGGTGACCTCATTTTGCGTGTCCGAGAGCTTCTAAGTGTATAGCAAAGGTCATTAACCTCTGGTGATCTCATTTTGCGTGTGCGGGAGCGTCTTAGAAAGTTGCAAAGATCATTGACCTCTGCTGACATCATTTTGTGTGTCCGGGAGCGTCTTAGAAGATAGCAAAGGTCTTTGACCTCTGGTGACCTCATTTTGCGTGTCCGGGACCGTCTTAGACGATTGCAAAGTTCATTGACCTCTGGTGACCTCATTTTGCGTATCCGGGAGCTTCTAAGAGTATAGCAAAGGTCATTGACCTTTGGTGACCTCATTTTGCGTGTCGGGAGCTTCTTAGAAGATAGCAAAGGTCATTGACCTCTGGTGACCTCATTTTGCGTGTGCGGGAGCGTCTTAGAAGATTGCAAAGTTCATAGACCTCTGGTGACCTCATTTTGCGTGTGCGGGAGCGTCTTAGAAGATAGCAAAGGTCTTTGACCTCTGGTGACCTCATTATGCGTGTCCAGGAGCGTCTTAGAAGATTGCAAAGTTCATTGACCACTGGTGACCTCATTTTAGGTGTCCGGGAGCGTCTTAGAAGATAGCAAAGGTCGTTGACCTCTGGTGACCACATTTTGCATGTGCGGGAGCGTCTTAGAGAATTGCAAAGGTCATTGACCTCTGCTGACCTCATTTTGCGTGTCCGGGAGGGTCTTAGATGATAGCAAAGGTCTTTGACCTCTGGTGACCTCTTTTTGCGTGTCCGGGAACTTCTTAGAAGATAGCAATGGTCATTGACCTCTGGTGACCTCATTTTGCGTGTCCGAGAGCTTCTTAGAAGATAGCAAAGGTCATTGACCTCTGGTGACCTCATTTTGCGTGTCCGGGAACTTCTTAGAAGTTAGCAAAGGTCATTGACCTCTGGTGACCTCATTTTGCGTGTGCGGGAGCGTCTTAGATGATAGCAAAGGACATTGACCTCTGCTGACCTCATTTTGCGTGTCCGGGAGCGTCTTAGAAGATAGCAAAGGTCTTTGACCTCTGGTGACCTCATTTTACGTGTCCGGGAGCGTCGTAGAAGATAGCAAAGGTCATTGACCTCTGGTGACCTCATTTTGCGTGTCCGGGAGCGTCTTAGAAGATAGCAAAGGTCATTGACCTCTGGTGACCTCATTTTGCGTGTCCGGGAGCTTCTTAGAAGATAGCAAAGGTCATTGACCTCTGGTGACCTCATTTTGCGTGTGCGGGAGCGTCTTAGAAGATAGCAAAGGTCATTGACCTCTGCTGACCTCATTTTGCGTGTCCGGGAGCGTCTTAGAAGATAGCAAAGGTCTTTGACCTCTGGTGACCTCATTTTGCGTGTCCGGGAGCGTCTTACAAGATAGCAAAGGTCATTGACCTCTGGTGACCTCATTTTGCGTGTCCGCGAACTTCTTAGAAGTTAGCAAAGGTCATTGACCTCTGGTGACCTCATTTTGCGTGTCCGGGAGCGTCTTAGAAGATAGCAAAGGTCATTGACCTCTGGTGACCTCATTTTTCCTGTCCGGGAGCTTCTTAGAAGATAGCAAAGGTCATTGACCTCTGGTGACCTCATTTTGTGTGTCCGGGAGCTTCTAAGAGTATAGCAAAGGTCATTGACCTCTGGTGACCTCATTTTGCGTGTCCGGGAGCTTCTTAGCAGTTATTAAAGGTCATTAACCTCTGGTGACCTCATTTTGCGTGTCCGGGAGCTTCTTAGAAGATATCAAAGGTCATTGAACTCTGGTGACCTCATTTTGCGTGTGCGGGAGTGTCTTAGTAGATAGCAAAGGTCATTGACCTCTGGTGAGCTCATTTTGCGTGTCCGGGACCGTCTTAGAAGATTGCAAAGTTCATTGACCACTGGTGACCTCATTTTGCGTGTGCGGGAGCTTCTTAGAAGATAGTACAGTTCATTGACCTCTGGTGCCCTCATTTTGCATGTCCGGGAGCTTCTTAGAAGGTAGCAAAGGTCATTGACCTCTGGTGACCTCATTTTGCGTGTGCGGGAGCGTCTTAGAAGATAGCAAAGGTCATTGACATCTGCTGACCTCATTTTGCGTGTCCGGGAGCGTCTTAGAAGATAGCAAAGGTCTTTGACCTCTGGTGACCTCATTTTGCGTGTCCGGGAGCTTCTTAGAAGATAGCAAAGGTCATTGACCTCTGGTGACCTCATTTTGCGTGTCCGGGAGCTTCTAAGAGTATAGCAAAGGTCATTGACCTCTGGTGACCTCATTTTGCGTGTCCGGGAGCTTCTTAGCAGTTATTAAAGGTCATTAACCTCTGGTGACCTCATTTTGCGTGTCCGGGAGCTTCTTAGAAGATATCAAAGGTCATTGAACTCTGGTGACCTCATTTTGCGTGTGCGGGAGTGTCTTAGTAGATAGCAAAGGTCATTGACCTCTGGTGAGCTCATTTTGCGTGTCCGGGACCGTCTTAGAAGATTGCAAAGTTCATTGACCACTGGTGACCTCATTTTGCGTGTGCGGGAGCTTCTTAGAAGATAGTAAAGTTCATTGACCTCTGGTGCCCTCATTTTGCATGTCCGGGAGCTTCTTAGAAGGTAGCAAAGGTCATTGACCTCTGGTGACCTCATTTTGCGTGTGCGGGAGCGTCTTAGAAGATAGCAAAGGTCATTGACCTCTGGTGACCTCATTTTGCGTGTCCGGGAGCTTCTTAGAAGATAGCAAAGGTCATTGACCTCTGGTGATCTCATTTTGCGTGTGCGGGAGCGTCTTAGAAAATTGCAAAGGTCATTGACCTCTGCTGACCTCATTTTGCGTGTCCGGGAGCGTCTTAGAAGATAATAAATGTCTTTGACCTCTGGTGACCTCATTTTGCGTGTCCGGGAGCGTCTTATAAGATAGCAAAGGTCATTGACCTCTGGTGACCTCATTTTGCGTGTCCGGGAGCTTCTTAGAAGTTATCAAAGGTCATTAACCTCTGGTGATCTCATTTTGCGTGTCCGGGAGCTTCTTAGAAGATAGCAAAGGACATTGACTTCTGGTGACCTCATTTTGCGTGTCCGGGAGCTTCTAAGAGAATAGCAAAGGTCATTAACCTCTGGTGACCTCATTTTGCGTGTCCGGGACCGTCTTAGACGATTGCAAAGTTCATTGACCTCTGGTGACCTCATTTTGCTTGTCCGAGAGCTTCTTAGAAGATAGCAAAGGTCATTGCCCTTTGGTGACCTCATTTTGCGTGTCCGGGAGCTTCTTAGAAAATAGCAAAGGTCATTGACCTCTGGTGACCACATTTTTCGTGTGCGGGAGCTTCTAAGAGTATAGAAAATGTCATTGACCTCTGGTGACCTCATTTTGCGTGTCCGGGAGCTTCTTAGAAGTTATCAAAGGTCATTAACCTCTGGTGACCTCATTTTGCGTGTCCGGGAGCTTCTTAGAAGATAGCAAAGGTCATTGACCTCTGGTGACCTCATTTTGCGTGTCCGGGAGCTTCTTAGAAGATAGCAAAGGTCATTGACCTCTGGTGATCTCATTTTGCGTGTGCGGGAGCGTCTTAGAAAATTGCAAAGGTCATTGACCTCTGCTGACCTCATTTTGCGTGTCCGGGAGCGTCTTAGAAGATAATAAATGTCTTTGACCTCTGGTGATTTCATTTTGCGTGCCCGGGAGCTTCTTAGAAGATAGCAAAGGTCATTGACCTCTGGTGACCTCATTTTGCGTGTGCGGGAGCGTCTTAGAAGATAGCAAAGGTCATTGACCTCTGCTGACCTCATTTTGCGTGTCCGGGAGCGTCTTAGATGATAGTAAAGTTCATTGACCTCTGGTGACCTCATTTTGCGTGTGCGGGAGCGTCTTAGAAGATAGCAAAGGTCATTGACCTCTGCTGACCTCATTTTGCGTGTCCGGGAGCGTCTTAGAAGATAGCAAAGGTCTTTGACCTCTGGTGATCTCATTTTACGTGTCCGGGAGCGTCTTAGAAGATAGCAAAGGTCATTGACCTCTGGTGTCCTCATTTTGCGTGTCCGGGAACTTCTTAGAAGATAGCAAAGGTCATTGACCTCTGGTGACCTCATTTTGCGTGTCCGGGAGCGTCTTATAAGATAGCAAAGGTCATTGACCTCTGGTGACCTCATTTTGCGTGTCCGGGAGCTTCTTAGAAGTTATCAAAGGTCATTGACCTCTGGTGACCTCATTTTTCCTGTCCGGGAGCTTCTTAGAAGATAGCAAAGGTCATTGACCTCTGGTGACCTCATTTTGCGTGTCCGGGAGCTTCTAAGAGTATAGCAAAGGTCATTGACCTCTGGTGACCTCATTTTGCGTGTCCGGGAGCTTCTTAGCAGTTATTAAAGGTCATTAACCTCTGGTGACCTCATTTTGCGTGTCCGGGAGCTTCTTAGAAGATATCAAAGGTCATTGAACTCTGGTGACCTCATTTTGCGTGTGCGGGAGTGTCTTAGTAGATAGCAAAGGTCATTGACCTCTGGTGAGCTCATTTTGCGTGTCCGGGACCGTCTTAGAAGATTGCAAAGGTCATTGACCTCTGGTGACCTCATTTTGCGTGTGCGGGAGCGTCTTAGTAGATAGCAAAGGTCATTGACCTCTGGTGAGCTCATTTTGCGTGTCCGGGACCGTCTTAGAAGATTGCAAAGTTCATTGACCACTGGTGATCTCATTTTGCGTGTGCGGGAGCTTCTTAGAAGATAGTAAAGTTCATTGACCTCTGGTGCCCTCATTTTGCATGTCCGGGAGCTTCTTAGAAGGTAGCAAAGGTCATTGACCTCTGGTGACCTCATTTTGCGTGTGCGGGAGCGTCTTAGAAGATAGCAAAGGTCATTGACCTCTGCTGACCTCATTTTGCGTGTCCGGGAGCGTCTTAGAAGATAGCAAAGGTCTTTGACCTCTGGTGATCTCATTTTACGTGTCCGGGAGCGTCTTAGAAGATAGCAAAGGTCATTGACCTCTGGTGTCCTCATTTTGCGTGTCCGGGAACTTCTTAGAAGATAGCAAAGGTCATTGACCTCTGGTGACCTCATTTTGCGTGTGCGGGAGCGTCTTAGAAGATAGCAAAGGTCATTGACCTCTGCTGACCTCATTTTGCGTGTCCGGGAGCGTCTTAGAAGATAGCAAAGGTCTTTGACCTCTGGTGACCTCATTTTGCGTGTCCGGGAGCTTCTTAGAAGATAGCAAAGGTCATTGACCTCTGGTGATCTCATTTTGCGTGTGCGGGAGCGTCTTAGAAAATTGCAAAGGTCATTGACCTCTGCTGACCTCATTTTGCGTGTCCGGGAGCGTCTTAGAAGATAATAAATGTCTTTGACCTCTGGTGATTTCATTTTGCGTGCCCGGGAGCTTCTTAGAAGATAGCAAAGGTCATTGACCTCTGGTGACCTCATTTTGCGTGTGCGGGAGCGTCTTAGAAGATAGCAAAGGTCATTGACCTCTGCTGACCTCATTTTGCGTGTCCGGGAGCGTCTTAGATGATAGTAAAGTTCATTGACCTCTGGTGACCTCATTTTGCGTGTGCGGGAGCGTCTTAGAAGATAGCAAAGGTCATTGACCTCTGCTGACCTCATTTTGCGTGTCCGGGAGCGTCTTAGAAGATAGCAAAGGTCTTTGACCTCTGGTGATCTCATTTTACGTGTCCGGGAGCGTCTTAGAAGATAGCAAAGGTCATTGACCTCTGGTGTCCTCATTTTGCGTGTCCGGGAACTTCTTAGAAGATAGCAAAGGTCATTGACCTCTGGTGACCTCATTTTGCGTGTCCGGGAGCGTCTTATAAGATAGCAAAGGTCATTGACCTCTGGTGACCTCATTTTGCGTGTCCGGGAGCTTCTTAGAAGTTATCAAAGGTCATTAACCTCTGGTGACCTCATTTTGCGTGTCCGGGAGCTTCTTAGAAGATAGCAAAGGTCATTGACTTCTGGTGACCTCATTTTGCGTGTCCGGGAGCTTCTAAGAGAATAGCAAAGGTCATTAACCTCTGGTGACCTCATTTTGCGTGTCCGGGACCGTCTTAGACGATTGCAAAGTTCATTGACCTCTGGTGACCTCATTTTTCGTGTGCGGGAGCGTCTTAGAAGATAGCAAAAGTCATTGACCTCTGGTGACTTCATTTTGCGTGTCCGGGAGCTTCTTAGAAGATAGCAAAGGTCATTGACCTCTGGTGACCTCATTTTGCGTGTCCGGGAGCTTCTAAGAGTATAGAAAAGGTCATTGACCTCTGGTGACCTCATTTTGCGTGTCCGGGAGCTTCTTAGAAGTTATCAAAGGTCATTAACCTCTGGTGACCTCATTTTGCGTGTCCGGGAGCTTCTTAGAAGATAGCAAAGGTCATTAACCTCTGGTGACCTCATTTTGCGTGTCCGGGAGCTTCTTAGAAGATAGCAAAGGTCATTGACCTCTGGTGATCTCATTTTGCGTGTGCGGGAGCGTCTTAGAAAATTGCAAAGGTCATTGACCTCTGCTGACCTCATTTTGCGTGTCCGGGAGCGTCTTAGAAGATAATAAATGTCTTTGACCTCTGGTGATTTCATTTTGCGTGCCCGGGAGCTTCTTAGAAGATAGCAAAGGTCATTGACCTCTGGTGACCTCATTTTGCGTGTGCGGGAGCGTCTTAGAAGATAGCAAAGGTCATTGACCTCTGCTGACCTCATTTTGCGTGTCCGGGAGCGTCTTAGAAGATAGCAAAGGTCTTTGACCTCTGGTGACCTCATTTTGCGTGTCCGGGAGCGTCTTACAAGATAGCAAAGGTCATTGACCTCTGGTGACCTCATTTTGCGTGTCCGGGAGCTTCTAAGAGTATAGCAAAGGTCATTGACCTCTGGTGACCTCATTTTGCGTGTCCGGGAGCTTCTTAGCAGTTATTAAAGGTCATTAACCTCTGGTGACCTCATTTTGCGTGTCCGGAAGCTTCTTAGAAGATATCAAAGGTCATTGAACTCTGGTGACCTCATTTTGCGTGTGCGGGAGTGTCTTAGTAGATAGCAAAGGTCATTGACCTCTGGTGAGCTCATTTTGCGTGTCCGGGACCGTCTTAGAAGATAGCAAAGGTCATTGACCTCTGCTGACCTCATTTTGCGTGTCCGGGAGCGTCTTAGAAGATAGCAAAGGTCATTGACTTCTGGTGACCTCATTTTGCGTGTCCGGGAGCTTCTAAGAGAATAGCAAAGGTCATTAACCTCTGGTGATCTCATTTTGCGTGTGCGGGAGCGTCTTAGAAAATTGCAAAGGTCATTGACCTCTGCTGACCTCATTTTGTGTGTCCGGGAGCGTCTTAGAAGATAGCAAAGGTCTTTGACCTCTGGTGCCTCATTTTGCGTGTCCGGGACCGTCTTAGACGATTGCAAAGTTCATTGACCTCTGGTGACCTCATTTTGCTTGTCCGAGAGCTTCTTAGAAGATAGCAAAGGTCATTGCCCTTTGGTGACCTCATTTTGCGTGTCCGGGAGCTTCTTAGAAGATAGCAAAGGTTTTTGACCTTTGGTCACCACATTTTGCGTGTCCGGGAGCTTCTTAGAAGATAGCAAAGGTCATTGACCTCTGGTGACCTCATTTTGCGTGTGCGGGAGCGTCTTAGAAGATAGCAAAGGTCACTGACCTCTGGTGACCTCATTTTGCGCGTCCGGGACCGTCTTAGAAGATTGCAAAGTTCATTGACCACTGGTGACCTCATTTTGCGTGTCCGGGAGCGTCTTAGAAGATAGCAAAGGTCATTGACCTCTGGTGACCTCATTTTGCGTGTCCGGGAGCGTCTTAGAAGATAGCAAAGGTCATTGACCACTGGTGACCTCATTTTGGGTGTTCGGGAGCTTCTTAGAAGATAGCAAAGTTCATTGACCTCTGGTGACCTCATTTTGCATGTCCGGGAGCTTCTTAGAAGGTAGCACAGTTCATTGACCTCTGGTGACCTCATTTTGCGTGTCCGGGAGCTTCTTAGAAGTTAGCAAAGGTCATTGACCTCTGGTGACCTCATTTTGCGTGTCCGGGAGCGTCTTAGAAGATAGCAAAGGTCATTGACCTCTGGTGACCTCATTTTGCGTGTCCGGGAGCTTCTTAGAAGTTAGCAAAGGTCATTGACCTCTGGTGACCTCATTTTGCGTGTCCGGGAGCGTCTTAGAAGATAGCAAAGGTCATTGACCTCTGGTGACCTCATTTTGCGTGTCCGGGAGCGTCTTAGAAGATAGCAAAGGTCATTGACCTCTGGTGACCTCATTTTGCGTGTCCGGGAGCTTCTTAGAAGATAGCAAAGGTCATTGACCTCTGGTGACCTCATTTTGCATGTCCGGGAGCTTCTTAGAAGGTAGCACAGTTCATTGACCTCTGGTGACCTCATTTTGCGTGTCCGGGAGCTTCTTAGAAGTTAGCAAAGGTCATTGACCTCTGGTGACCTCATTTTGCGTGTCCGGGAGCGTCTTAGAAGATAGCAAAGGTCATTGACCTCTGGTGACCTCATTTTGCGTGTCCGGGAGCTTCTTAGAAGATAGCAAAGGTCATTGACCTCTGGTGACCTCATTTTGCGTGTCCGGGATCTTCTAAGAGTATAGCAAAGGTCATTGACCTCTGGTGACCTCATTTTGCGTGTCCGGGAGCTCCTTAGCAGTTATCAAAGGTCATTAACCTCTGGTGACCTCATTTTGCGTGTGCGGGAGTGTCTTAGTAGATAGCAAAGGTCATTGACCTCTGGTGAGCTCATTTTGCGTGTCCGGGGCCGTCTTAGAAGATAGCAAAGTTCATTGACCACTGGTGACCTCATTTTGCGTGTGCGGGAGCTTCTTAGAAGATAGATGAGTTCATTGACCTCTGGTGACCTCATTTTGCATGTCCGGGAGCTTCTTAGAAGGTAGCAAAGTTCATTGACCTCTGGTGACCTCATTTTGCGTGTCCGGGAGCTTCTTAGAAGATAGCAAAGGTCATTGACCTCTGGTGACCTCATTTTGCGTGTCCGGGACCGTCTTAGAAGATTGCAAAGTTCATTGACCTCTGGTGACCTCATTTTGCGTGTCCGGGAGCTTCTAAGAGTATAGCAAAGGTCATTGACCTCTGGTGACCTCATTTTGCGTGTCCGGGAGCTTCTTAGAAGATAGCAAAGCTCATTGACCCCTGGTGACCTCATTTTGCGTGCCCGGGAGTTTCTTAGAAGATAGCAAAGGTCATTGACCTCTGGTGACCTCATTTTGCGTGCGCGGGAGCGTCTTAGAAGATAGCAAAGGTCATTGACCTCTGGTTACCTCATTTTGCGTGTCCGGGAACTTCTTAGAAGATAGCAAAGGTCATTGACCTCTGGTGACCTCATTTTGCGTGTCCGGGAGCTTCTTAGAAGATAGCAAAGGTCATTGAACTTTGGTGACCTCATTTTGCGTGTGCGGGAGTGTCTTAGTAGATAGCAAAGGTCATTGACCTCTGGTGAGCTCATGTTGCGTGTCCGGGAGCTTCTAAGAGTATAGAAAAGGTCATTGACCTCTGGTGACCTCATTTTGCGTGACCGGGACCGTCTTAGAAGATTGCAAAGTTCATTGACCTCTGGTGACCTCATTTTGCGTGTCCGGGAGCTTCTAAGAGTATAGCAAAGGTCATTGACCTCTGGTGACCTCATTTTGCGTGTCCGGGAGCTTCTTAGAAGATAGCAAAGGTCATTGACCCCTGGTGACCTCATTTTGCGTGCCCGGGAGCTTCTTAGAAGATAGCAAAGGTCATTGACCTCTGGTGACCTCATTTTGCGTGCGCGGGAGCGTCTTAGAAGATAGCAAAGGTCATTGACCTCTGGTTACCTCATTTTGCGTGTCCGGGAACTTCTTAGAAGATAGCAAAGGTCTTTGACCTCTGGTGACCTCATTTTGCGTGTCCGGGAGCTTCTTAGAAGATAGCAAAGGTCATTGAACTTTGGTGACCTCATTTTGCGTGTGCGGGAGTGTCTTAGTAGATAGCAAAGGTCATTGACCTCTGGTGAGCTCATGTTGCGTGTCCGGGAGCTTCTAAGAGTATAGAAAAGGTCATTGACCTCTGGTGACCTCATTTTGCGTGTCCGGGAGCTTCTTAGAAGTTATCAAAGGTCATTAACCTCTGGTGACCTCATTTTGCGTGTCCGGGAGCTTCTTAGAAGATAGCAAAGTTCATTGACCTCTGGTGACCTCATTTTGCATGTCCGGGAGCTTCTTAGAATGTAGCACAGTTCATTGACCTCTGGTGACCTCATTTTGCGTGTCCGGGAGCTTCTTAGAAGTTAGCAAAGGTCATTGACCTCTGGTGACCTCATTTTGCGTGTCCGGGAGCGTCTTAGAAGATAGCAAAGGTCATTGACCTCTGGTGACCTCATTTTGCGTGTCCGGGAGCTTCTTAGAAGATAGCAAAGGTCATTGACCTCTGGTGACCTCATTTTGCGTGTCCGGGAGCTTCTAAGAGTAAAGCAAAGGTCATTGACCTCTGGTGACCTCATTTTGCGTGTCCGGGAGCTTCTTAGCAGTTATCAAAGGTCATTAACCTCTGGTGACCTCATTTTGCGTGTGCGGGAGTGTCTTAGTAGATAGCAAAGGTCATTGACCTCTGGTGAGCTCATTTTGCGTGTCCGGGGCCGTCTTAGAAGATAGCAAAGTTCATTGACCGCTGGTGACCTCATTTTGCGTGTGCGGGAGCTTCTTAGAAGATAGATGAGTTCATTGACCTCTGGTGATCTCATTTTGCATGTCCGGGAGCTTCTTAGAAGGTAGCAAAATTCATTGACCTCTGGTGACCTCATTTTGCGTGTCCGGGAGCTTCTTAGAAGATAGCAAAGGTCATTGACCTCTGGTGACCTCATTTTGCGTGTCCGGGACCGTCTTAGAAGATTGCAAAGTTCATTGACCTCTGGTGACCTCATTTTGCGTGTCCGGGAGCTTCTAAGAGTATAGCAAAGGTCATTGACCTCTGGTGACCTCATTTTGCGTGTCCGGGAGCTTCTTAGAAGATAGCAAAGCTCATTGACCCCTGGTGACCTCATTTTGCGTGCCCGGGAGTTTCTTAGAAGATAGCAAAGGTCATTGACCTCTGGTGACCTCATTTTGCGTGCGCGGGAGCGTCTTAGAAGATAGCAAAGGTCATTGACCTCTGGTTACCTCATTTTGCGTGTCCGGGAACTTCTTAGAAGATAGCAAAGGTCATTGACCTCTGGTGACCTCATTTTGCGTGTCCGGGAGCTTCTTAGAAGATAGCAAAGGTCATTGAACTTTGGTGACCTCATTTTGCGTGTGCGGGAGTGTCTTAGTAGATAGCAAAGGTCATTGACCTCTGGTGAGCTCATGTTGCGTGTCCGGGAGCTTCTAAGAGTATAGAAAAGGTCATTGACCTCTGGTGACCTCATTTTGCGTGTCCGGGAGCTTCTTAGAAGTTATCAAAGGTCATTAACCTCTGGTGACCTCATTTTGCGTGTCCGGGAGCTTCTTAGAAGATAGCAAAGGTCATTGACTTCTGGTGACCTCATTTTGCGTGTCCGGGAGCTTCTAAGAGAATAGCAAAGGTCATTAACCTCTGGTGATCTCATTTTGCGTGTCCGCGAACTTCTTAGAAGTTAGCAAAGGTCATTGACCTCTGGTGACCTCATTTTGCGTGTCCGGGAGCGTCTTAGAAGATAGCAAAGGTCATTGACCTCTGGTGACCTCATTTTTCCTGTCCGGGAGCTTCTTAGAAGATAGCAAAGGTCTTTGACCTCTGGTGACCTCATTTTGCGTGTCCGCGAACTTCTTAGAAGTTAGCAAAGGTCATTGACCTCTGGTGACCTCATTTTGCGTGTCCGGGAGCGTCTTAGAAGATAGCAAAGGTCATTGACCTCTGGTGACCTCATTTTTCCTGTCCGGGAGCTTCTTAGAAGATAGCAAAGGTCATTGACCTCTGGTGACCTCATTTTGCGGGTCCGGGAGCTTCTAAGAGTATAGCAAAGGTCATTGACATCTGGTGACCTCATTTTGCGTGTCCGGGAGCTTCTTAGCAGTTATTAAAGGTCATTAACCTCTGGTGACCTCATTTTGCGTGTCCGGAAGCTTCTTAGAAGATATCAAAGGTCATTGAACTCTGGTGACCTCATTTTGCGTGTGCGGGAGTGTCTTAGAAGATAGCAAAGGTCATTGACCTCTGGTGAGTTCATTTTGCGTGTCCGGGAGCGTCTTAGAAGATTGCAAAGTTCATTGACCACTGGTGACCTCATTTTGCGTGTGCGGGAGCTTCTTAGAAGATAGCAAAGGTCATTGACCTCTGGTGTCCTCATTTTGCGTGTCCGGGAACTTCTTAGAAGATAGCAAAGGTCATTGACCTCTGGTGACCTCATTTTGCGTGTCCGGGAGCTTCTAAGAGTATAGAAAATGTCATTCACCTCTGGTGACATCATTTTGCGTGTCCGGGAGCTTCTTAGAAGTTATCAAAGGTCATTAACCTCTGGTGACCTCATTTTGCGTGTCCGGGAGCTTCTTAGAAGATAGCAAAGGTCATTGACTTCTGGTGACCTCATTTTGCGTGTCCGGGAGCTTCTAAGAGAATAGCAAAGGTCATTAACCTCTGGTGATCTCATTTTGCGTGTGCGGGAGCGTCTTAGAAAATTGCAAAGGTCATTGACCTCTGCTGACCTCATTTTGTGTGTCCGGGAGCGTCTTAGAAGATAGCAAAGGTCTTTGACCTCTGGTGACCTCATTTTGCGTGTCCGGGACCGTCTTAGACGATTGCAAAGTTCATTGACCTCTGGTGACCTCATTTTGCTTGTCCGAGAGCTTCTTAGAAGATAGCAAAGGTCATTGCCCTTTGGTGACCTCATTTTGCGTGTCCGGGAGCTTCTTAGAAGATAGCAAAGGTCATTGACCTCAGGTGACCACATTTTTCGTGTGCGGGAGCGTCTTAGAAGATAGCAAAGGTCATTGACCTCTGGTGACTTCATTTTGCGTGTCCGGGACCGTCTTAGAAGATTGCAAAGTTCATTGACCATTGGTAACCTCATTTTGCGTTTCCGGGAGCGTCTTAGAAGATAGCAAAGGTCTTTGACCTCTGGCGACCTCATTTTGCGTGTCCGAGAGCTTCTTAGAAGATAGCAAAGGTTTTTGACCTTTGGTCACCTCATTTTGCGTGTCCGGGAGCTTCTTAGAAGATAGCAAAGGTCATTGACCTCTGGTGACCTCATTTTGCGTGTGCGGGAGCGTCTTAGAAGATAGCAAAGGTCACTGACCTCTGGTGACCTCATTTTGCGCGTCCGGGACCGTCTTAGAAGATTGCAAAGTTCATTGACCACTGGTGACCTCATTTTGCGTGTCCGGGAGCGTCTTAGAAGATAGCAAAGGTCATTGACCTCTGGTGACCTCATTTTGCGTGTCCGGGAGCGTCTTAGAAGATAGCAAAGGTCATTGACCACTGGTGACCTCATTTTGCGTGTGCGGGAGCTTCTTAGAAGATAGCAAAGTTCATTGACCTCTGGTGACCTCATTTTGCATGTCCGGGAGCTTCTTAGAAGGTAGCACAGTTCATTGACCTCTGGTGACCTCATTTTGCGTGTCCGGGAGCTTCTTAGAAGTTAGCAAAGGTCATTGACCTCTGGTGACCTCATTTTGCGTGTCCGGGAGCGTCTTAGAAGATAGCAAAGGTCATTGACCTCTGGTGACCTCATTTTTCGTGTCCGGGAGCTTCTTAGCAGTTATCAAAGGTCATTAACCTCTGGTGACCTCATTTTTCGTGTCCGGGAGCTTCTTAGAAGATAGCAAAGGTCATTGAACTTTGGTGACCTCATTTTGCGTGTGCGGGAGTGTCTTAGTAGATAGCAAAGGTCATTGACCTCTGGTGAGCTCATTTTGCTTGTCCGAAGCCGTCTTAGAAGATTGCAAAGTTCATTGACCACTGGTGACCTCATTTTGCGTGTGCGGGAGCTTCTTAGAAGATAGATGAGTTCATTGACCTCTGGTGACCTCATTTTGCATGTCCGGGACCTTCTTAGAAGGTAGCAAAGTTCATTGACCTCTGGTGACCTCATTTTGCGTGTCCGGGAGCTTCTTAGAAGATAGCAAAGGTCATTGACCTCTGGTGACCTCATTTTGCCTGTGCGGGAGCGTCTTAGAAGATAGCAAAGGTCATTGACCTCTGGTGACCTCATTTTGCGTGTCCGGGACCGTCTTAGAAGATTGCAAAGTTCATTGACCCCTGGTGACCTCATTTTGCGTGTCCGGGAGCTTCTAAGAGTATAGCAAAGGTCATTGACCTCTGGTGACCTCATTTTGCGTGTCCGGGAGCTTCTTAGAAGATAGCAAAGGTCATTGACCCCTGGTGACCTCATTTTGCGTGCCCGGGAGCTTCTTAGAAGATAGCAAAGGTCATTGACCTCTGGTGACCTCATTTTGCGTGCGCGGGAGCGTCTTAGAAGATAGCAAAGGTCATTGACTTCTGGTGACCTCATTTTGCGTGTCCGGGAGCTTCTAAGAGAATAGCAAAGGTCATTAACCTCTGGTGATCTCATTTTGCGTGTGCGGGAGCGTCTTAGAAAATTGCAAAGGTCATTGACCTCTGCTGACCTCATTTTGTGTGTCTGGGAGCGTCTTAGAAGATAGCAAAGGTCTTTGACCTCTGGTGACCTCATTTTGCGTGTCCGGGACCGTCTTAGAAGATTGCAAAGTTCATTGACCTCTGGTGACCTCATTTTGCGTGTCCGGGAGCTTCTAAGAGTATAGCAAAGGTCATTGACCTCTGGTGACCTCATTTTGCGTGTCCGGGAGCTTCTTAGAAGATAGCAAAGGTCATTGACCCCTGGTGACCTCATTTTGCGTGCCCGGGAGCTTCTTAGAAGATAGCAAAGGTCATTGACCTCTGGTGACCTCATTTTGCGTGCGCGGGAGCGTCTTAGAAGATAGCAAAGGTCATTGACCTCTGGTTACCTCATTTTGCGTGTCCGGGAACTTCTTAGAAGATAGCAAAGGTCTTTGACCTCTGGTGACCTCATTTTGCGTGTCCGCGAACTTCTTAGAAGTTAGCAAAGGTCATTGACCTCTGGTGACCTCATTTTGCGTGTCCGGGAGCGTCTTAGAAGATAGCAAAGGTCATTGACCTCTGGTGACCTCATTTCTCCTGTCCGGGAGCTTCTTAGAAGATAGCAAAGGTCTTTGACCTCTGGTGACCTCATTTTGCGTGTCCGCGAACTTCTTAGAAGTTAGCAAAGGTCATTGACCTCTGGTGACCTCATTTTGCGTGTCCGGGAGCGTCTTAGAAGATAGCAAAGGTCATTGACCTCTGGTGACCTCATTTTTCCTGTCCGGGAGCTTCTTAGAAGATAGCAAAGGTCATTGACCTCTGGTGACCTCATTTTGCGTGTCCGGGAGCTTCTTAGAAGTTATCAAAGGTCATTAACCTCTGGTGACCTCATTTTGCGTGTCCGGGAGCTTCTTAGAAGATAGCAAAGGTCATTGACTTCTGGTGACCTCATTTTGCGTGTCCGGGAGCTTCTAAGAGAATAGCAAAGGTCATTAACCTCTGGTGATCTCATTTTGCGTGTCCGCGAACTTCTTAGAAGTTAGCAAAGGTCATTGACCTCTGGTGACCTCATTTTGCGTGTCCGGGAGCGTCTTAGAAGATAGCAAAGGTCATTGACCTCTGGTGACCTCATTTTTCCTGTCCGGGAGCTTCTTAGAAGATAGCAAAGGTCTTTGACCTCTGGTGACCTCATTTTGCGTGTCCGCGAACTTCTTAGAAGTTAGCAAAGGTCATTGACCTCTGGTGACCTCATTTTGCGTGTCCGGGAGCGTCTTAGAAGATAGCAAAGGTCATTGACCTCTGGTGACCTCATTTTTCCTGTCCGGGAGCTTCTTAGAAGATAGCAAAGGTCATTGACCTCTGGTGACCTCATTTTGCGGGTCCGGGAGCTTCTAAGAGTATAGCAAAGGTCATTGACATCTGGTGACCTCATTTTGCGTGTCCGGGAGCTTCTTAGCAGTTATTAAAGGTCATTAACCTCTGGTGACCTCATTTTGCGTGTCCGGAAGCTTCTTAGAAGATATCAAAGGTCATTGAACTCTGGTGACCTCATTTTGCGTGTGCGGGAGTGTCTTAGAAGATAGCAAAGGTCATTGACCTCTGGTGAGTTCATTTTGCGTGTCCGGGAGCGTCTTAGAAGATTGCAAAGTTCATTGACCACTGGTGACCTCATTTTGCGTGTGCGGGAGCTTCTTAGAAGATAGCAAAGGTCATTGACCTCTGGTGTCCTCATTTTGCGTGTCCGGGAACTTCTTAGAAGATAGCAAAGGTCATTGACCTCTGGTGACCTCATTTTGCGTGTCCGGGAGCTTCTAAGAGTATAGAAAATGTCATTCACCTCTGGTGACCTCATTTTGCGTGTCCGGGAGCTTCTTAGAAGTTATCAAAGGTCATTAACCTCTGGTGACCTCATTTTGCGTGTCCGGGAGCTTCTTAGAAGATAGCAAAGGTCATTGACTTCTGGTGACCTCATTTTGCGTGTCCGGGAGCTTCTAAGAGAATAGCAAAGGTCATTAACCTCTGGTGATCTCATTTTGCGTGTGCGGGAGCGTCTTAGAAGATTGCAAAGGTCATTGACCTCTGCTGACCTCATTTTGTGTGTCCGGGAGCGTCTTAGAAGATAGCAAAGGTCTTTGACCTCTGGTGACCTCATTTTGCGTGTCCGGGACCGTCTTAGACGATTGCAAAGTTCATTGACCTCTGGTGACCTCATTTTGCTTGTCCGAGAGCTTCTTAGAAGATAGCAAAGGTCATTGCCCTTTGGTGACCTCATTTTGCGTGTCCGGGAGCTTCTTAGAAGATAGCAAAGGTCATTGACCTCTGGTGACCACATTTTTCGTGTGCGGGAGCGTCTTAGAAGATAGCAAAGGTCATTGACCTCTGGTGACTTCATTTTGCGTGTCCGGGACCGTCTTAGAAGATTGCAAAGTTCATTGACCATTGGTAACCTCATTTTGCGTTTCCGGGAGCGTCTTAGAAGATAGCAAAGGTCTTTGACCTCTGGCGACCTCATTTTGCGTGTCCGAGAGCTTCTTAGAAGATAGCAAAGGTTTTTGACCTTTGGTCACCTCATTTTGCGTGTCCGGGAGCTTCTTAGAAGATAGCAAAGGTCATTGACCTCTGGTGACCTCATTTTGCGTGTGCGGGAGCGTCTTAGAAGATAGCAAAGGTCACTGACCTCTGGTGACCTCATTTTGCGCGTCCGGGACCGTCTTAGAAGATTGCAAAGTTCATTGACCACTGGTGACCTCATTTTGCGTGTCCGGGAGCGTCTTAGAAGATAGCAAAGGTCATTGACCTCTGGTGACCTCATTTTGCGTGTCCCGGAGCGTCTTAGAAGATAGCAAAGGTCATTGACCACTGGTGACCTCATTTTGCGTGTGCGGGAGCTTCTTAGAAGATAGCAAAGTTCATTGACCTCTGGTGACCTCATTTTGCATGTCCGGGAGCTTCTTAGAAGGTAGCACAGTTCATTGACCTCTGGTGACCTCATTTTGCGTGTCCGGGAGCTTCTTAGAAGTTAGCAAAGGTCATTGACCTCTGGTGACCTCATTTTGCGTGTCCGGGAGCGTCTTAGAAGATAGCAAAGGTCATTGACCTCTGGTGACCTCATTTTTCGTGTCCGGGAGCTTCTTAGCAGTTATCAAAGGTCATTAACCTCTGGTGACCTCATTTTTCGTGTCCGGGAGCTTCTTAGAAGATAGCAAAGGTCATTGAACTTTGGTGACCTCATTTTGCGTGTGCGGGAGTGTCTTAGTAGATAGCAAAGGTCATTGACCTCTGGTGAGCTCATTTTGCTTGTCCGAAGCCGTCTTAGAAGATTGCAAAGTTCATTGACCACTGGTGACCTCATTTTGCGTGTGCGGGAGCTTCTTAGAAGATAGATGAGTTCATTGACCTCTGGTGACCTCATTTTGCATGTCCGGGACCTTCTTAGAAGGTAGCAAAGTTCATTGACCTCTGGTGACCTCATTTTGCGTGTCCGGGAGCTTCTTAGAAGATAGCAAAGGTCATTGACCTCTGGTGACCTCATTTTGCCTGTGCGGGAGCGTCTTAGAAGATAGCAAAGGTCATTGACCTCTGGTGACCTCATTTTGCGTGTCCGGGACCGTCTTAGAAGATTGCAAAGTTCATTGACCCCTGGTGACCTCATTTTGCGTGTCCGGGAGCTTCTAAGAGTATAGCAAAGGTCATTGACCTCTGGTGACCTCATTTTGCGTGTCCGGGAGCTTCTTAGAAGATAGCAAAGGTCATTGACCTCTGGTGACCTCATTTTGCCTGTGCGGGAGCGTCTTAGAAGATAGCAAAGGTCATTGACCTCTGGTGACCTCATTTTGCGTGTCCGGGACCGTCTTAGAAGATTGCAAAGTTCATTGACCCCTGGTGACCTCATTTTGCGTGTCCGGGAGCTTCTAAGAGTATAGCAAAGGTCATTGACCTCTGGTGACCTCATTTTGCGTGTCCGGGAGCTTCTTAGAAGATAGCAAAGGTCATTGACCCCTGGTGACCTCATTTTGCGTGCCCGGGAGCTTCTTAGAAGATAGCAAAGGTCATTGACCTCTGGTGACCTCATTTTGCGTGCGCGGGAGCGTCTTAGAAGATAGCAAAGGTCATTGACTTCTGGTGACCTCATTTTGCGTGTCCGGGAGCTTCTAAGAGAATAGCAAAGGTCATTAACCTCTGGTGATCTCATTTTGCGTGTGCGGGAGCGTCTTAGAAAATTGCAAAGGTCATTGACCTCTGCTGACCTCATTTTGTGTGTCTGGGAGCGTCTTAGAAGATAGCAAAGGTCTTTGACCTCTGGTGACCTCATTTTGCGTGTCCGGGACCGTCTTAGACGATTGTAAAGTTCATTGACCTCTGGTGGCCTCATTTTGCGTGTCCGGGAGCTTCTAAGAGTATAGCAAAGGTCATTGACCTCTAGTGACCTCATTTTGCGTGTCCGGGAGCTTCTTAGAAGATAGCAAAGGTCATTGACGTCTGGTGACCTCATTTTGCTTGTCCGGGAGCTTCTAAGAGCATAGCAAAGGTCATTGACCTCTGGTGACCTCATTTTGCGTGTCCGGGAGCTTCTTAGAAGTTATCAAAGGTCATTAACCTCTGGTGACCTCATTTTGCGTGTCCGGGAACTTCTTAGAAGATAGCAAAGGTCATTGACCTCTGGTGACCTCATTTTGCTTGTCCGAGAGCTTCTTAGAAGATAGCAAAGGTCATTGCCCTTTGGTGACCTCATTTTGCGTGTCCGGGAGCTTCTTAGAAGATAGCAAAGGTCATTGACCTCTGGTGACCACATTTTGCGTGTGCGGGAGCGTCTTAGAAGATAGCAAAGGTTATTGACCTCTGGTGACTTCATTTTGCATGTCCGGGACCTTCTTAGAAGGTAGCAAAGTTCATTGACCTCTGGTGACCTCATTTTGCGTGTCCGGGAGCTTCTTAGAAGATAGCAAAGGTCATTGACCTCTGGTGACCTCATTTTGCCTGTGCGGGAGCGTCTTAGAAGATAGCAAAGGTCATTGACCTCTGGTGACCTCATTTTGCGTGTCCGGGACCGTCTTAGAAGATTGCAAAGTTCATTGACCCCTGGTGACCTCATTTTGCGTGTCCGGGAGCTTCTAAGAGTATAGCAAAGGTCATTGACCTCTGGTGACCTCATTTTGCGTGCCCGGGAGCTTCTTAGAAGATAGCAAAGGTCATTGACCTCTGGTGACCTCATTTTGCGTGCGCGGGAGCGTCTTAGAAGATAGCAAAGGTCATTGACTTCTGGTGACCTCATTTTGCGTGTCCGGGAGCTTCTAAGAGAATAGCAAAGGTCATTAACCTCTGGTGATCTCATTTTGCGTGTGCGGGAGCGTCTTAGAAAATTGCAAAGGTCATTGACCTCTGCTGACCTCATTTTGTGTGTCTGGGAGCGTCTTAGAAGATAGCAAAGGTCTTTGACCTCTGGTGACCTCATTTTGCGTGTCCGGGACCGTCTTAGACGATTGCAAAGTTCATTGACCTCTGGTGGCCTCATTTTGCGTGTCCGGGAGCTTCTAAGAGTATAGCAAAGGTCATTGACCTCTAGTGACCTCATTTTGCGTGTCCGGGAGCTTCTTAGAAGATAGCAAAGGTCATTGACGTCTGGTGACCTCATTTTGCTTGTCCGGGAGCTTCTAAGAGCATAGCAAAGGTCATTGACCTCTGGTGACCTCATTTTGCGTGTCCGGGAGCTTCTTAGAAGTTATCAAAGGTCATTAACCTCTGGTGACCTCATTTTGCGTGTCCGGGAACTTCTTAGAAGATAGCAAAGGTCATTGACCTCTGGTGACCTCATTTTGCTTGTCCGAGAGCTTCTTAGAAGATAGCAAAGGTCATTGCCCTTTGGTGACCTCATTTTGCGTGTCCGGGAGCTTCTTAGAAGATAGCAAAGGTCATTGACCTCTGGTGACCACATTTTGCGTGTGCGGGAGCGTCTTAGAAGATAGCAAAGGTTATTGACCTCTGGTGACTTCATTTTGCGTGTCCGGGACCGTCTTAGAAGATTGCAAAGTTCATTGACCATTGGTGACCTCATTTTGCGTTTCCGGGAGCGTCTTAGAAGATAGCAAAGGTCTTTGACCTCTGGTGACCTTATTTTGCGTGTCCGGGAACTTCTTAGAAGATAGCAAAGGTCTTTGACCTTTGGTCACCTCATTTTGCGTGTCCGGGAGCTTCTTAGAAGATAGCAAAGGTCATTGACCTCTGGTGACCTCATTTTGCGTGTGCGGGAGCGTCTTAGAAGATAGCAAAGGTCATTGACCTCTGGTGACCTCATTTTGCGTGTCCGGGAGCTTCCTAGAAGATAGCAAAGGTCATTGACCTCTGGTGACCTCATTTTGCGTGTCCGGGAGCTTCTTAGAAGATAGCAAAGGTCATTGACCTCTGGTGACCTCATTTTTCGTGTCCGGGAACTTCTTAGAAGATAGCAAAGGTCATTGAACTTTGGTGACCTCATTTTGCGTTTGCGGGAGTGTCTTAGTAGATAGCAAAGATCATTGACCTCTGGTGAGCTCATTTTGCGTGTCCGGGGCCGTCTTAGAAGATTGCAAATTTCATTGACCACTGGTGACCTCATTTTGCGTGTGCGGGAGCTTCTTAGAAGATAAATGAGTTCATTGACCTCTGGTGACCTCATTTTGCATGTCCGGGAGCTTCTTAGAAGGTAGCAAAGTTCATTGACCTCTGGTGACCTCATTTTGCGTGTCCGGGAGCTTCTTAGAAGATATCAAAGGTCATTGAACTTTGGTGACCTCATTTTGCGTGTGCGGGAGTGTCTTAGTAGATAGCAAAGGTCATTGACCTCTGGTGAGCTCATTTTGCGTGTCCGGGGCCGTCTTAGAAGATTGCAAATTTCATTGACCACTGGTGACCTCATTTTGCGTGTGCGGGAGCTTCTTAGAAGATAGATGAGTTCATTGACCTCTGGTGACCTCATTTTGCATGTCCGGGAGCTTCTTAGAAGGTAGCAAAGTTCATTGACCTCTGGTGACCTCATTTTGCGTGTCCGGGAGCTTCTTAGAAGATAGCAAATGTCATTGACCTCTGGTGACCTCATTTTGCCTGTGCGGGTGCGTCTTAGAAGATAGCAAAGGTCATTGACCTCTGGTGACCTCATTTTGCGTGTCCGGGAACTTCTTAGAAGATAGCAAAGGTCTTTGACCTTTGGTCACCTCATTTTGCGTGTCCGGGACCGTCTTAGACGATTGCAAAGTTCATTGACCTCTGGTGACCTCATTTTGCGTGTCCGGGAGCTTCTAAGAGTATAGCAAAGGTCATTGACCTCTAGTGACCTCATTTTGCGTGTCCGGGAGCTTCTTAGAAGATAGCAAAGGTCATTGACGTCTGGTGACCTCATTTTGCTTGTCCGGGAGCTTCTAAGAGCATAGCAAAGGTCATTGACCTCTGGTGACCTCATTTTGCGTGTCCGGGAGCTTCTTAGAAGTTATCAAAGGTCATTAACCTCTGGTGACCTCATTTTGCGTGTCCGGGAACTTCTTAGAAGATAGCAAAGGTCATTGACCTCTGGTGACCTCATTTTGCTTGTCCGAGAGCTTCTTAGAAGATAGCAAAGGTCATTGCCCTTTGGTGACCTCATTTTGCGTGTCCGGGAGCTTCTTAGAAGATAGCAAAGGTCATTGACCTCTGGTGACCACATTTTGCGTGTGCGGGAGCGTCTTAGAAGATAGCAAAGGTTATTGACCTCTGGTGACTTCATTTTGCGTGTCCGGGACCGTCTTAGAAGATTGCAAAGTTCATTGACCATTGGTGACCTCATTTTGCGTTTCTGGGAGCGTCTTAGAAGATAGCAAAGGTCTTTGACCTCTGGTGACCTTATTTTGCGTGTCCGGGAACTTCTTAGAAGATAGCAAAGGTCATTGACCTCTGGTGACCTCATTTTGCGTGTCCGGGAGCTTCCTAGAAGATAGCAAAGGTCATTGACCTCTGGTGACCTCATTTTGCGTGTCCGGGAGCTTCTTAGAAGATAGCAAAGGTCATTGACCTCTGGTGACCTCATTTTGCGTGTCCGGGAACTTCTTAGAAGATAGCAAAGGTCATTGAACTTTGGTGACCTCATTTTGCGTTTGCGGGAGTGTCTTAGTAGATAGCAAAGGTCATTGACCTCTGGTGAGCTCATTTTGCGTGTCCGGGGCCGTCTTAGAAGATTGCAAATTTCATTGACCACTGGTGACCTCATTTTGCGTGTGCAGGAGCTTCTTAGAAGATAAATGAGTTCATTGACCTCTGGTGACCTCATTTTGCATGTCCGGGAGCTTCTTAGAAGGTAGCAAAGTTCATTGACCTCTGGTGACCTCATTTTGCGTGTCCGGGAGCTTCTTAGAAGATATCAAAGGTCATTGAACTTTGGTGACCTCATTTTGCGTGTGCGGGAGTGTCTTAGTAGATAGCAAAGGTCATTGACCTCTGGTGAGCTCATTTTGCGTGTGCGGGAGCGTCTTAGAAGATAGCAAAGGTCATTGACCTCTGGTGACCTCATTTTGCGTGTCCGGGAGCTTCCTAGAAGATAGCAAAGGTCATTGACCTCTGGTGACCTCATTTTGCGTGTCCGGGAGCTTCTTAGAAGATAGCAAAGGTCATTGACCTCTGGTGACCTCATTTTGCGTGTCCGGGAACTTCTTAGAAGATAGCAAAGGTCATTGAACTTTGGTGACCTCATTTTGCGTTTGCGGGAGTGTCTTAGTAGATAGCAAAGATCATTGACCTCTGGTGAGCTCATTTTGCGTGTCCGGGGCCGTCTTAGAAGATTGCAAATTTCATTGACCACTGGTGACCTCATTTTGCGTGTGCGGGAGCTTCTTAGAAGATAAATGAGTTCATTGACCTCTGGTGACCTCATTTTGCATGTCCGGGAGCTTCTTAGAAGGTAGCAAAGTTCATTGACCTCTGGTGACCTCATTTTGCGTGTCCGGGAGCTTCTTAGAAGATATCAAAGGTCATTGAACTTTGGTGACCTCATTTTGCGTGTGCGGGAGTGTCTTAGTAGATAGCAAAGGTCATTGACCTCTGGTGAGCTCATTTTGCGTGTCCGGGGCCGTCTTAGAAGATTGCAAATTTCATTGACCACTGGTGACCTCATTTTGCGTGTGCGGGAGCTTCTTAGAAGATAGATGAGTTCATTGACCTCTGGTGACCTCATTTTGCATGTCCGGGAGCTTCTTAGAAGGTAGCAAAGTTCATTGACCTCTGGTGACCTCATTTTGCGTGTCCGGGAGCTTCTTAGAAGATAGCAAAGGTCATTGACCTCTGGTGACCTCATTTTGCCTGTGCGGGTGCGTCTTAGAAGATAGCAAAGGTCATTGACCTCTGGTGACCTCATTTTGCGTGTCCGGGAACTTCTTAGAAGATAGCAAAGGTCTTTGACCTTTGGTCACCTCATTTTGCGTGTCCGGGACCGTCTTAGACGATTGCAAAGTTCATTGACCTCTGGTGACCTCATTTTGCGTGTCCGGGAGCTTCTAAGAGTATAGCAAAGGTCATTGACCTCTAGTGACCTCATTTTGCGTGTCCGGGAGCTTCTTAGAAGATAGCAAAGGTCATTGACGTCTGGTGACCTCATTTTGCTTGTCCGGGAGCTTCTAAGAGCATAGCAAAGGTCATTGACCTCTGGTGACCTCATTTTGCGTGTCCGGGAGCTTCTTAGAAGTTATCAAAGGTCATTAACCTCTGGTGACCTCATTTTGCGTGTCCGGGAACTTCTTAGAAGATAGCAAAGGTCATTGACCTCTGGTGACCTCATTTTGCTTGTCCGAGAGCTTCTTAGAAGATAGCAAAGGTCATTGCCCTTTGGTGACCTCATTTTGCGTGTCCGGGAGCTTCTTAGAAGATAGCAAAGGTCATTGACCTCTGGTGACCACATTTTGCGTGTGCGGGAGCGTCTTAGAAGATAGCAAAGGTTATTGACCTCTGGTGACTTCATTTTGCGTGTCCGGGACCGTCTTAGAAGATTGCAAAGTTCATTGACCATTGGTGACCTCATTTTGCGTTTCCGGGAGCGTCTTAGAAGATAGCAAAGGTCTTTGACCTCTGGTGACCTTATTTTGCGTGTCCGGGAACTTCTTAGAAGATAGCAAAGGTCATTGACCTCTGGTGACCTCATTTTGCGTGTCCGGGAGCTTCCTAGAAGATAGCAAAGGTCATTGACCTCTGGTGACCTCATTTTGCGTGTCCGGGAGCTTCTTAGAAGATAGCAAAGGTCATTGACCTCTGGTGACCTCATTTTGCGTGTCCGGGAACTTCTTAGAAGATAGCAAAGGTCATTGAACTTTGGTGACCTCATTTTGCGTTTGCGGGAGTGTCTTAGTAGATAGCAAAGGTCATTGACCTCTGGTGAGCTCATTTTGCGTGTCCGGGGCCGTCTTAGAAGATTGCAAATTTCATTGACCACTGGTGACCTCATTTTGCGTGTGCAGGAGCTTCTTAGAAGATAAATGAGTTCATTGACCTCTGGTGACCTCATTTTGCATGTCCGGGAGCTTCTTAGAAGGTAGCAAAGTTCATTGACCTCTGGTGACCTCATTTTGCGTGTCCGGGAGCTTCTTAGAAGATATCAAAGGTCATTGAACTTTGGTGACCTCATTTTGCGTGTGCGGGAGTGTCTTAGTAGATAGCAAAGGTCATTGACCTCTGGTGAGCTCATTTTGCGTGTCCGGGGCCGTCTTAGAAGATTGCAAATTTCATTGACCACTGGTGACCTCATTTTGCGTGTGCGGGAGCTTCTTAGAAGATAGATGAGTTCATTGACCTCTGGTGACCTCATTTTGCATGTCCGGGAGCTTCTTAGAAGGTAGCAAAGTTCATTGACCTCTGGTGACCTCATTTTGCGTGTCCGGGAGCTTCTTAGAAGATAGCAAAGGTCATTGACCTCTGGTGACCTCATTTTGCCTGTGCGGGTGCGTCTTAGAAGATAGCAAAGGTCATTGACCTCTGGTGACCTCATTTTGCGTGTCCGGGAACTTCTTAGAAGATAGCAAAGGTCTTTGACCTTTGGTCACCTCATTTTGCGTGTCCGGGAGCTTCTTAGAAGATAGCAAAGGTCATTGACCTCTGGTGACCTCATTTTGCGTGTCCGGGAGCTTCTTAGAAGTTAGCAAAGGTCATTGACCTCTGGTGACCTCATTTTGCGTGTCCGGGAGCGTCTTAGAAGATAGCAAAGGTCATTGACCTCTGGTGACCTCATTTTTCGTGTCCGGGAGCTTCTTAGCAGTTATCAAAGGTCATTAACCTCTGGTGACCTCATTTTGCGTGTCCGGGAGCTTCTTAGAAGATAGCAAAGGTCATTGAACTTTGGTGACCTCATTTTGCGTGTGCGGGAGTGTCTTAGTAGATAGCAAAGGTCATTGACCTCTGGTGAGCTCATTTTGCGTGTCCGAAGCCGTCTTAGAAGATTGCAAAGTTCATTGACCACTGGTGACCTCATTTTGCGTGTGCGGGAGCTTCTTAGAAGATAGATGAGTTCATTGACCTCTGGTGACCTCATTTTGCATGTCCGGGAGCTTCTTAGAAGGTAGCAAAGTTCATTGACCTCTGGTGACCTCATTTTGCGTGTCCGGGAGCTTCTTAGAAGATAGCAAAGGTCATTGACCTCTGGTGACCTCATTTTGCCTGTGCGGGAGCGTCTTAGAAGATAGCAAAGGTCATTGACCTCTGGTGACCTCATTTTGCGTGTCCGGGACCGTCTTAGAAGATTGCAAAGTTCATTGACCCCTGGTGACCTCATTTTGCGTGTCCGGGAGCTTCTAAGAGTATAGCAAAGGTCATTGACCTCTGGTGACCTCATTTTGCGTGTCCGGGAGCTTCTTAGAAGATAGCAAAGGTCATTGACCCCTGGTGACCTCATTTTGCGTGCCCGGGAGCTTCTTAGAAGATAGCAAAGGTCATTGACCTCTGGTGACCTCATTTTGCGTGCGCGGGAGCGTCTTAGAAGATAGCAAAGGTCATTGACTTCTGGTGACCTCATTTTGCGTGTCCGGGAGCTTCTAAGAGAATAGCAAAGGTCATTAACCTCTGGTGATCTCATTTTGCGTGTGCGGGAGCGTCTTAGAAAATTGCAAAGGTCATTGACCTCTGCTGACCTCATTTTGTGTGTCCGGGAGCGTCTTAGAAGATAGCAAAGGTCTTTGACCTCTGGTGACCTCATTTTGCGTGTCCGGGACCGTCTTAGACGATTGCAAAGTTCATTGACCTCTGGTGACCTCATTTTGCGTGTCCGGGAGCTTCTAAGAGTATAGCAAAGGTCATTGACCTCTAGTGACCTCATTTTGCGTGTCCGGGAGCTTCTTAGAAGATAGCAAAGGTCATTGACGTCTGGTGACCTCATTTTGCTTGTCCGGGAGCTTCTAAGAGCATAGCAAAGGTCATTGACCTCTGGTGACCTCATTTTGCGTGTCCGGGAGCTTCTTAGAAGTTATCCAAGGTCATTAACCTCTGGTGACCTCATTTTGCGTGTCCGGGAACTTCTTAGAAGATAGCAAAGGTCATTGACCTCTGGTGACCTCATTTTGCTTGTCCGAGAGCTTCATAGAAGATAGCAAAGGTCATTGCCCTTTGGTGACCTCATTTTGCGTGTCCGGGAGCTTCTTAGAAGATAGCAAAGGTCATTGACCTCTGGTGACCACATTTTGCGTGTGCGGGAGCGTCTTAGAAGATAGCAAAGGTTATTGACCTCTGGTGACTTCATTTTGCGGGTCCGGGACCGTCTTAGAAGATTGCAAAGTTCATTGACCATTGGTGACCTCATTTTGCGTTTCCGGGAGCTTCTTAGAAGATAGCAAAGGTCTTTGACCTCTGGTGACCTTATTTTGCGTGTCCGGGAACTTCTTAGAAGATAGCAAAGGTCTTTGACCTTTGGTCACCTCATTTTGCGTGTCCGGGAGCTTCTTAGAAGATAGCAAAGGTCATTGACCTCTGGTGACCTCATTTTGCGTGTGCGGGAGCGTCTTAGAAGATAGCAAAGGTCATTGACCTCTGGTGACCTCATTTTGCGTGTCCGGGAGCTTCCTAGAAGATAGCAAAGGTCATTGACCTCTGGTGACCTCATTTTGCGTGTCCGGGAGCTTCTTAGAAGATAGCAAAGGTCATTGACCTCTGGTGACCTCATTTTGCGTGTCCGGGAACTTCTTAGAAGATAGCAAAGGTCATTGAACTTTGGTGACCTCATTTTGCGTTTGCGGGAGTGTCTTAGTAGATAGCAAAGGTCATTGACCTCTGGTGAGCTCATTTTGCGTGTCCGGGGCCGTCTTAGAAGATTGCAAATTTCATTGACCACTGGTGACCTCATTTTGCGTGTGCGGGAGCTTCTTAGAAGATAAATGAGTTCATTGACCTCTGGTGACCTCATTTTGCATGTCCGGGAGCTTCTTAGAAGGTAGCAAAGTTCATTGACCTCTGGTGACCTCATTTTGCGTGTCCGGGAGCTTCTTAGAAGATATCAAAGGTCATTGAACTTTGGTGACCTCATTTTGCGTGTGCGGGAGTGTCTTAGTAGATAGCAAAGGACATTGACCTCTGGTGAGCTCATTTTGCGTGTCCGGGACCGTCTTAGAAGATTGCAAAGTTCATTGACCACTGGTGACCTCATTTTGCGTGTGCGGGAGCTTCTTAGAAGATAGTAAAGTTCATTGACCTCTGGTGCCCTCATTTTGCATGTCCGGGAGCTTCTTAGAAGGTAGCAAAGGTCATTGACCTCTGGTGACCTCATTTTCCGTGTGCGGGAGCGTCTTAGAAGATAGCAAAGGTCATTGACCTCTGCTGACCTCATTTTGCGTGTCCGGGAGCGTCTTAGAAGATAGCAAAGGTCTTTGACCTCTGGTGACCTCATTTTACGTGTCCGGGAGCGTCTTAGAAGATAGCAAAGGTCATTGACCTCTGGTGTCCTCATTTTGCGTGTCCGGGAACTTCTTAGAAGATAGCAAAGGTCATTGACCTCTGGTGACCTCATTTTGCGTGTCCGGGAGCGTCTTATAAGATAGCAAAGGTCATTGACCTCTGGTGACCTCATTTTGCGTGTCCGGGAGCTTCTAAGAGTATAGAAAATGTCATTCACCTCTGGTGACCTCATTTTGCGTGTCCGGGAGCTTCTTAGAAGTTATCAAAGGTCATTAACCTCTGGTGACCTCATTTTGCGTGTCCGGGAGCTTCTTAGAAGATAGCAAAGGTCATTGACTTCTGGTGACCTCATTTTGCGTGTCCGGGAGCTTCTAAGAGAATAGCAAAGGTCATTAACCTCTGGTGATCTCATTTTGCGTGTGCGGGAGCGTCTTAGAAAATTGCAAAGGTCATTGACCTCTGCTGACCTCATTTTGTGTGTCCGGGAGCGTCTTAGAAGATAGCAAAGGTCTTTGACCTCTGGTGACCTCATTTTGCGTGTCCGGGACCGTCTTAGACGATTGCAAAGTTCATTGACCTCTGGTGACCTCATTTTGCTTGTCCGAGAGCTTCTTAGAAGATAGCAAAGGTCATTGCCCTTTGGTGACCTCATTTTGCGTGTCCGGGAGCTTCTTAGAAGATAGCAAAGGTCATTGACCTCTGGTGACCACATTTTTCGTGTGCGGGAGCGTCTTAGAAGATAGCAAAGGTCATTGACCTCTGGTGACTTCATTTTGCGTGTCCGGGACCGTCTTAGAAGATTGCAAAGTTCATTGACCATTGGTAACCTCATTTTGCGTTTCCGGGAGCGTCTTAGAAGATAGCAAAGGTCTTTGACCTCTGGTGACCTTATTTTGCGTGTCCGGGAACTTCTTAGAAGATAGCAAAGGTCATTGACCTCTGGCGACCTCATTTTGCGTGTCCGAGAGCTTCTTAGAAGATAGCAAAGGTTTTTGACCTTTGGTGACCTCATTTTTCCTGTCCGGGAGCTTCTTAGAAGATAGCAAAGGTCATTGACCTCTGGTGACCTCATTTTGCGTGTGCGGGAGCGTCTTAGAAGATAGCAAAGGTCACTGACCTCTGGTGACCTCATTTTGCGCGTCCGGGACCGTCTTAGAAGATTGCAAAGTTCATTGACCACTGGTGACCTCATTTTGCGTGTCCGGGAGCGTCTTAGAAGATAGCAAAGGTCATTGACCTCTGGTGACCTCATTTTGCGTGTCCGGGAGCGTCTTAGAAGATAGCAAAGGTCATTGACCACTGGTGACCTCATTTTGCGTGTGCGGGAGCTTCTTAGAAGATAGCAAAGTTCATTGACCTCTGGTGACCTCATTTTGCATGTCCGGGAGCTTCTTAGAAGGTAGCACAGTTCATTGACCTCTGGCGACCTCATTTTGCGTGTCCGGGAGCTTCTTAGAAGTTAGCAAAGGTCATTGACCTCTGGTGACCTCATTTTGCGTGTCCGGGAGCGTCTTAGAAGATAGCAAAGGTCATTGACCTCTGGTGACCTCATTTTTCGTGTCCGGGAGCTTCTTAGCAGTTATCAAAGGTCATTAACCTCTGGTGACCTCATTTTGCGTGTCCGGGAGCTTCTTAGAAGATAGCAAAGGTCATTGAACTTTGGTGACCTCATTTTGCGTGTGCGGAGTGTTTTAGTAGATAGCAAAGGTCATTGACCTCTGGTGACCTCATTTTGCGTGTCCGGGAGCTTCTAAGAGTATAGCAAAGGTCATTGACCTCTAGTGACCTCATTTTGCGTGTCCGGGAGCTTCTTAGAAGATAGCAAAGGTCATTGACGTCTGGTGACCTCATTTTGCTTGTCCGGGAGCTTCTAAGAGCATAGCAAAGGTCATTGACCTCTGGTGACCTCATTTTGCGTGTCCGGGAGCTTCTTAGAAGTTATCAAAGGTCATTAACCTCTGGTGACCTCATTTTGCGTGTCCGGGAACTTCTTAGAAGATAGCAAAGGTCATTGACCTCTGGTGAGCTCATTTTGCTTGTCCGAGAGCTTCATAGAAGATAGCAAAGGTCATTGCCCTTTGGTGACCTCATTTTGCGTGTCCGGGAGCGTCTTATAAGATAGCAAAGGTCATTGACCTCTGGTGACCTCATTTTGCGTGTCCGGGAGCTTCTAAGAGTATAGAAAATGTCATTCACCTCTGGTGACCTCATTTTGCGTGTCCGGGAGCTTCTTAGAAGTTATCAAAGGTCATTAACCTCTGGTGACCTCATTTTGCGTGTCCGGGAGCTTCTTAGAAGATAGCAAAGGTCATTGACTTCTGGTGACCTCATTTTGCGTGTCCGGGAGCTTCTAAGAGAATAGCAAAGGTCATTAACCTCTGGTGATCTCATTTTGCGTGTGCGGGAGCGTCTTAGAAAATTGCAAAGGTCATTGACCTCTGCTGACCTCATTTTGTGTGTCCGGGAGCGTCTTAGAAGATAGCAAAGGTCTTTGACCTCTGGTGACCTCATTTTGCGTGTCCGGGACCGTCTTAGACGATTGCAAAGTTCATTGACCTCTGGTGACCTCATTTTGCTTGTCCGAGAGCTTCTTAGAAGATAGCAAAGGTCATTGCCCTTTGGTGACCTCATTTTGCGTGTCCGGGAGCTTCTTAGAAGATAGCAAAGGTCATTGACCTCTGGTGACCACATTTTTCGTGTGCGGGAGCGTCTTAGAAGATAGCAAAGGTCATTGACCTCTGGTGACTTCATTTTGCGTGTCCGGGACCGTCTTAGAAGATTGCAAAGTTCATTGACCATTGGTAACCTCATATTGCGTTTCCGGGAGCGTCTTAGAAGATAGCAAAGGTCTTTGACCTCTGGTGACCTTATTTTGCGTGTCCGGGAACTTCTTAGAAGATAGCAAAGGTCATTGACCTCTGGCGACCTCATTTTGCGTGTCCGAGAGCTTCTTAGAAGATAGCAAAGGTTTTTGACCTTTGGTGACCTCATTTTTCCTGTCCGGGAGCTTCTTAGAAGATAGCAAAGGTCATTGACCTCTGGTGACCTCATTTTGCGTGTGCGGGAGCGTCTTAGAAGATAGCAAAGGTCACTGACCTCTGGTGACCTCATTTTGCGCGTCCGGGACCGTCTTAGAAGATTGCAAAGTTCATTGACCACTGGTGACCTCATTTTGCGTGTCCGGGAGCGTCTTAGAAGATAGCAAAGGTCATTGACCTCTGGTGACCTCATTTTGCGTGTCCGGGAGCGTCTTAGAAGATAGCAAAGGTCATTGACCACTGGTGACCTCATTTTGCGTGTGCGGGAGCTTCTTAGAAGATAGCAAAGTTCATTGACCTCTGGTGACCTCATTTTGCATGTCCGGGAGCTTCTTAGAAGGTAGCACAGTTCATTGACCTCTGGTGACCTCATTTTGCGTGTCCGGGAGCTTCTTAGAAGTTAGCAAAGGTCATTGACCTCTGGTGACCTCATTTTGCGTGTCCGGGAGCGTCTTAGAAGATAGCAAAGGTCATTGACCTCTGGTGACCTCATTTTTCGTGTCCGGGAACTTCTTAGCAGTTATCAAAGGTCATTAACCTCTGGTGACCTCATTTTGCGTGTCCGGGAGCTTCTTAGAAGATAGCAAAGGTCATTGAACTTTGGTGACCTCATTTTGCGTGTGCGGAGTGTTTTAGTAGATAGCAAAGGTCATTGACCTCTGGTGACCTCATTTTGCGTGTCCGGGAGCTTCTAAGAGTATAGCAAAGGTCATTGACCTCTAGTGACCTCATTTTGCGTGTCCGGGAGCTTCTTAGAAGATAGCAAAGGTCATTGACGTCTGGTGACCTCATTTTGCTTGTCCGGGAGCTTCTAAGAGCATAGCAAAGGTCATTGACCTCTGGTGACCTCATTTTGCGTGTCCGGGAGCTTCTTAGAAGTTATCAAAGGTCATTAACCTCTGGTGACCTCATTTTGCGTGTCCGGGAACTTCTTAGAAGATAGCAAAGGTCATTGACCTCTGGTGACCTCATTTTGCTTGTCCGAGAGCTTCATAGAAGATAGCAAAGGTCATTGCCCTTTGGTGACCTCATTTTGCGTGTCCGGGAGCTTCTTAGAAGATAGCAAAGGTCATTGACCTCTGGTGACCACATTTTGCGTGTGCGGGAGCGTCTTAGAAGATAGCAAAGGTTATTGACCTCTGGTGACTTCATTTTGCGTGTCCGGGACCGTCTTAGAAGATTGCAAAGTTCATTGACCATTGGTGACCTCATTTTGCGTTTCCGGGAGCTTCTTAGAAGATAGCAAAGGTCTTTGACCTCTGGTGACCTTATTTTGCGTGTCCGGGAACTTCTTAGAAGATAGCAAAGGTCTTTGACCTTTGGTCACCTCATTTTGCGTGTCCGGGAGCTTCTTAGAAGATAGCAAAGGTCATTGACCTCTGGTGACCTCATTTTGCGTGTGCGGGAGCGTCTTAGAAGATAGCAAAGGTCATTGACCTCTGGTGACCTCATTTTGCGTGTCCGGGAGCTTCCTAGAAGATAGCAAAGGTCATTGACCTCTGGTGACCTCATTTTGCGTGTCCGGGAGCTTCTTAGAAGATAGCAAAGGTCATTGACCTCTGGTGACCTCATTTTGCGTGTCCGGGAACTTCTTAGAAGATAGCAAAGGTCATTGAACTTTGGTGACCTCATTTTGCGTTTGCGGGAGTGTCTTAGTAGATAGCAAAGGTCATTGACCTCTGGTGAGCTCATTTTGCGTGTCCGGGGCCGTCTTAGAAGATTGCAAATTTCATTGACCACTGGTGACCTCATTTTGCGTGTGCGGGAGCTTCTTAGAAGATAAATGAGTTCATTGACCTCTGGTGACCTCATTTTGCATGTCCGGGAGCTTCTTAGAAGGTAGCAAAGTTCATTGACCTCTGGTGACCTCATTTTGCGTGTCCGGGAGCTTCTTAGAAGATATCAAAGGTCATTGAACTTTGGTGACCTCATTTTGCGTGTGCGGGAGTGTCTTAGTAGATAGCAAAGGTCATTGACCTCTGGTGAGCTCATTTTGCGTGTCCGGGGCCGTCTTAGAAGATTGCAAATTTCATTGACCACTGGTGACCTCATTTTGCGTGTGCGGGAGCTTCTTAGAAGATAGATGAGTTCATTGACCTCTGGTGACCTCATTTTGCATGTCCGGGAGCTTCTTAGAAGGTAGCAAAGTTCATTGACCTCTGGTGACCTCATTTTGCGTGTCCGGGAGCTTCTTAGAAGATAGCAAAGGTCATTGACCTCTGGTGACCTCATTTTGCCTGTGCGGGTGCGTCTTAGAAGATAGCAAAGGTCATTGACCTCTGGTGACCTCATTTTGCGTGACCGGGACCGTCTTAGAAGATTGCAAAGTTCATTGACCTCTGGTGACCTCATTTTGCGTGTCCGGGAACTTCTTAGAAGATAGCAAAGGTCATTGACCTCTGGTGACCTCATTTTGCGTGTCCGGGAGCTTCTTAGAAGATAGCAAAGGTCATTGAACTTTGGTGACCTCATTTTGCGTGTGTGGGAGTGTCTTAGTAGATAGCAAAGGTCATTGACCTCTGGTGAGCTCATGTTGCGTGTCCGGGAGCTTCTAAGCGTATAGAAAAGGTCATTGACCTCTGGTGACCTCATTTTGCGTGTCCGGGAGCTTCTTAGAAGTTATCAAAGGTCATTAACCTCTGGTGACCTCATTTTGCGTGTCCGGGAGCGTCTTAGAAGATAGCAAAGGTTATTGACCTCTGGTGACTTCATTTTGCGTGTCCGGGACCGTCTTAGAAGATTGCAAAGTTCATTGACCATTGGTGACCTCATTTTGCGTTTCCGGGAGCTTCTTAGAAGATAGCAAAGGTCTTTGACCTCTGGTGACCTTATTTTGCGTGTCCGGGAACTTCTTAGAAGATAGCAAAGGTCTTTGACCTTTGGTCACCTCATTTTGCGTGTCCGGGAGCTTCTTAGAAGATAGCAAAGGTCATTGACCTCTGGTGACCTCATTTTGCGTGTGCGGGAGCGTCTTAGAAGATAGCAAAGGTCATTGACCTCTGGTGACCTCATTTTGCGTGTCCGGGAGCTTCCTAGAAGATAGCAAAGGTCATTGACCTCTGGTGACCTCATTTTGCGTGTCCGGGAGCTTCTTAGAAGATAGCAAAGGTCATTGACCTCTGGTGACCTCATTTTGCGTGTCCGGGAACTTCTTAGAAGATAGCAAAGGTCATTGAACTTTGGTGACCTCATTTTGCGTTTGCGGGAGTGTCTTAGTAGATAGCAAAGGTCATTGACCTCTGGTGAGCTCATTTTGCGTGTCCGGGGCCGTCTTAGAAGATTGCAAATTTCATTGACCACTGGTGACCTCATTTTGCGTGTGCGGGAGCTTCTTAGAAGATAAATGAGTTCATTGACCTCTGGTGACCTCATTTTGCATGTCCGGGAGCTTCTTAGAAGGTAGCAAAGTTCATTGACCTCTGGTGACCTCATTTTGCGTGTCCGGGAGCTTCTTAGAAGATATCAAAGGTCATTGAACTTTGGTGACCTCATTTTGCGTGTGCGGGAGTGTCTTAGTAGATAGCAAAGGTCATTGACCTCTGGTGAGCTCATTTTGCGTGTCCGGGGCCGTCTTAGAAGATTGCAAATTTCATTGACCACTGGTGACCTCATTTTGCGTGTGCGGGAGCTTCTTAGAAGATAGATGAGTTCATTGACCTCTGGTGACCTCATTTTGCATGTCCGGGAGCTTCTTAGAAGGTAGCAAAGTTCATTGACCTCTGGTGACCTCATTTTGCGTGTCCGGGAGCTTCTTAGAAGATAGCAAAGGTCATTGACCTCTGGTGACCTCATTTTGCCTGTGCGGGTGCGTCTTAGAAGATAGCAAAGGTCATTGACCTCTGGTGACCTCATTTTGCGTGACCGGGACCGTCTTAGAAGATTGCAAAGTTCATTGACCTCTGGTGACCTCATTTTGCGTGTCCGGGAACTTCTTAGAAGATAGCAAAGGTCATTGACCTCTGGTGACCTCATTTTGCGTGTCCGGGAGCTTCTTAGAAGATAGCAAAGGTCATTGAACTTTGGTGACCTCATTTTGCGTGTGTGGGAGTGTCTTAGTAGATAGCAAAGGTCATTGACCTCTGGTGAGCTCATGTTGCGTGTCCGGGAGCTTCTAAGCGTATAGAAAAGGTCATTGACCTCTGGTGACCTCATTTTGCGTGTCCGGGAGCTTCTTAGAAGTTATCAAAGGTCATTAACCTCTGGTGACCTCATTTTGCGTGTCCGGGAGCTTCTAAGAGAATAGCAAAGGTCATTAACCTCTGGTGATCTCATTTTGCGTGTGCGGGAGCGTCTTAGAAAATTGCAAAGGTCATTGACCTCTGCTGACCTCATTTTGTGTGTCCGGGAGCGTCTTAGAAGATAGCAAATGTCTTTGACCTCTGGTGACCTCATTTTGCGTGTCCGCGAACTTCTTAGAAGTTAGCAAAGGTCATTGACCTCTGGTGACCTCATTTTGCGTGTCCGGGAGCGTCTTAGAAGATAGCAAAGGTCATTGACCTCTGGTGACATCATTTTTCCTGTCCGGGAGCTTCTTAGAAGATAGCAAAGGTCATTGACCTCTGGTGACCTCATTTGCGTGTCCGGGAGCTTCTAAGAGTATAGCAAAGGTCATTGACCTCTGGTGACCTCATTTTGCGTGTCCGGGAGCTTCTTAGCAGTTATTAAAGGTCATTAACCTCTGGTGACCTCATTTTGCGTGTCCGGAAGCTTCTTAGAAGATATCAAAGGTCATTGAACTCTGGTGACCTCATTTTGCGTTTGCGGGAGTGTCTTAGTAGATAGCAAAGGTCATTGACCTCTGGTGAGCTCATTTTGCGTGTCCGGGACCGTCTTAGAAGATTGCAAAGTTCATTGACCACTGGTGACCTCATTTTGCGTGTGCGGGAGCTTCTTAGAAGATAGTAAAGTTCATTGACCTCTGGTGCCCTCATTTTGCATGTCCGGGAGCTTCTTAGAAGGTAGCAAAGGTCATTGACCTCTGGTGACCTCATTTTCCGTGTGCGGGAGCGTCTTAGAAGATAGCAAAGGTCATTGACCTCTGCTGACCTCATTTTGCGTGTCCGGGAGCGTCTTAGAAGATAGCAAAGGTCTTTGACCTCTGGTGACCTCATTTTACGTGTCCGGGAGCGTCTTAGAAGATAGCAAAGGTCATTGACCTCTGGTGTCCTCATTTTGCGTGTCCGGGAACTTCTTAGAAGATAGCAAAGGTCATTGACCTCTGGTGACCTCATTTTGCGTGTCCGGGAGCGTCTTATAAGATAGCAAAGGTCATTGACCTCTGGTGACCTCATTTTGCGTGTCCGGGAGCTTCTAAGAGTATAGAAAATGTCATTCACCTCTGGTGACCTCATTTTGCGTGTCCGGGAGCTTCTTAGAAGTTATCAAAGGTCATTAACCTCTGGTGACCTCATTTTGCGTGTCCGGGAGCTTCTTAGAAGATAGCAAAGGTCATTGACCTCTGGTGACCTCATTTTGCGTGTCCGGGAGCTTCTAAGAGAATAGCAAAGGTCATTAACCTCTGGTGATCTCATTTTGCGTGTGCGGGAGCGTCTTAGAAAATTGCAAAGGTCATTGACCTCTGCTGACCTCATTTTGTGTGTCCGGGAGCGTCTTAGAAGATAGCAAAGGTCTTTGACCTCTGGTGACCTCATTTTGCGTGTCCGGGACCGTCTTAGACGATTGCAAAGTTCATTGACCTCTGGTGACCTCATTTTGCTTGTCCGAGAGCTTCTTAGAAGATAGCAAAGGTCATTGCCCTTTGGTGACCTCATTTTGCGTGTCCGGGAGCTTCTTAGAAGATAGCAAAGGTCATTGACCTCTGGTGACCACATTTTTCGTGTGCGGGAGCGTCTTAGAAGATAGCAAAGGTCATTGACCTCTGGTGACTTCATTTTGCGTGTCCGGGACCGTCTTAGAAGATTGCAAAGTTCATTGACCATTGGTAACCTCATTTTGCGTTTCCGGGAGCGTCTTAGAAGATAGCAAAGGTCTTTGACCTCTGGTGACCTCATTTTGCGTGTCCGGGACCGTCTTAGACGATTGCAAAGTTCATTGACCTCTGGTGACCTCATTTTGCTTGTCCGAGAGCTTCTTAGAAGATAGCAAAGGTCATTGCCCTTTGGTGACCTCATTTTGCGTGTCCGGGAGCTTCTTAGAAGATAGCAAAGGTCATTGACCTCTGGTGACCACATTTTTCGTGTGCGGGAGCGTCTTAGAAGATAGCAAAGGTCATTGACCTCTGGTGACTTCATTTTGCGTGTCCGGGACCGTCTTAGAAGATTGCAAAGTTCATTGACCATTGGTAACCTCATTTTGCGTTTCCGGGAGCGTCTTAGAAGATAGCAAAGGTCTTTGACCTCTGGTGACCTTATTTTGCGTGTCCGGGAACTTCTTAGAAGATAGCAAAGGTCATTGACCTCTGTCGACCTCATTTTGCGTGTCCGAGAGCTTCTTAGAAGATAGCAAAGGTTTTTGACCTTTGGTGACCTCATTTTTCCTGTCCGGGAGCTTCTTAGAAGATAGCAAAGGTCATTGACCTCTGGTGACCTCATTTTGCGTGTGCGGGAGCGTCTTAGAAGATAGCAAAGGTCACTGACCTCTGGTGACCTCATTTTGCGCGTCCGGGACCGTCTTAGAAGATTGCAAAGTTCATTGACCACTGGTGACCTCATTTTGCGTGTCCGGGAGCGTCTTAGAAGATAGCAAAGGTCATTGACCTCTGGTGACCTCATTTTGCGTGTCCGGGAGCGTCTTAGAAGATAGCAAAGGTCATTGACCACTGGTGACCTCATTTTGCGTGTGCGGGAGCTTCTTAGAAGATAGCAAAGTTCATTGACCTCTGGTGACCTCATTTTGCATGTCCGGGAGCTTCTTAGAAGGTAGCACAGTTCATTGACCTCTGGTGACCTCATTTTGCGTGTCCGGGAGCTTCTTAGAAGTTAGCAAAGGTCATTGACCTCTGGTGACCTCATTTTGCGTGTCCGGGAGCGTCTTAGAAGATAGCAAAGGTCATTGACCTCTGGTGACCTCATTTTTCGTGTCCGGGAGCTTCTTAGCAGTTATCAAAGGTCATTAACCTCTGGTGACCTCATTTTGCGTGTCCGGGAGCTTCTTAGAAGATAGCAAAGGTCATTGAACTTTGGTGACCTCATTTTGCGTGTGCGGAGTGTCTTAGTAGATAGCAAAGGTCATTGACCTCTGGTGAGCTCATTTTGCGTGACCGAAGCCGTCTTAGAAGATTGCAAAGTTCATTGACCACTGGTGACCTCATTTTGCGTGTGCGGGAGCTTCTTAGAAGATAGATGAGTTCATTGACCTCCGGTGACCTCATTTTGCATGTCCGGGAGCTTCTTAGAAGGTAGCAAAGTTCATTGACCTCTGGTGACCTCATTTTGCGTGTCCGGGAGCTTCTTAGAAGATAGCAAAGGTCATTGACCTCTGGTGACCTCATTTTGCTTGTCCGAGAGCTTCTTAGAAGATAGCAAAGGTCATTGCCCTTTGGTGACCTCATTTTGCGTGTCCGGGAGCTTCTTAGAAGATAGCAAAGGTCATTGACCTCTGGTGACCACATTTTGCGTGTGCGGGAGCGTCTTAGAAGATAGCAAAGGTTATTGACCTCTGGTGACTTCATTTTGCGTGTCCGGGACCGTCTTAGAAGATTGCAAAGTTCATTGACCATTGGTGACCTCATTTTGCGTTTCCGGGAGCGTCTTAGAAGATAGCAAAGGTCTTTGACCTCTGGTGACCTTATTTTGCGTGTCCGGGAACTTCTTAGAAGATAGCAAAGGTCTTTGACCTTTGGTCACCTCATTTTGCGTGTCCGGGAGCTTCTTAGAAGATAGCAAAGGTCATTGACCTCTGGTGACCTCATTTTGCGTGTGCGGGAGCGTCTTAGAAGATAGCAAAGGTCATTGACCTCTGGTGACCTCATTTTGCGTGTCCGGGAGCTTCCTAGAAGATAGCAAAGGTCATTGACCTCTGGTGACCTTATTTTGCGTGTCCGGGAGCTTCTTAGAAGATAGCAAAGGTCATTGACCTCTGGTGACCTCATTTTGCGTGTCCGGGAACTTCTTAGAAGATAGCAAAGGTCATTGAACTTTGGTGACCTCATTTTGCGTTTGCGGGAGTGTCTTAGTAGATAGCAAAGGTCATTGACCTCTGGTGAGCTCATTTTGCGTGTCCGGGGCCGTCTTAGAAGATTGCAAATTTCATTGACCACTGGTGACCTCATTTTGCGTGTGCGGGAGCTTCTTAGAAGATAAATGAGTTCATTGACCTCTGGTGACCTCATTTTGCATGTCCGGGAGCTTCTTAGAAGGTAGCAAAGTTCATTGACCTCTGGTGACCTCATTTTGCGTGTCCGGGAGCTTCTTAGAAGATATCAAAGGTCATTGAACTTTGGTGACCTCATTTTGCGTGTGCGGGAGTGTCTTAGTAGATAGCAAAGGTCATTGACCTCTGGTGAGCTCATTTTGCGTGTCCGGGGCCGTCTTAGAAGATTGCAAATTTCATTGACCACTGGTGACCTCATTTTGCGTGTGCGGGAGCTTCTTAGAAGATAGATGAGTTCATTGACCTCTGGTGTCCTCATTTTGCATGTCCGGGAGCTTCTTAGAAGGTAGCAAAGTTCATTGACCTCTGGTGACCTCATTTTGCGTGTCCGGGAGCTTCTTAGAAGATAGCAAAGGTCATTGACCTCTGGTGACCTCATTTTGCCTGTGCGGGTGCGTCTTAGAAGATAGCAAAGGTCATTGACCTCTGGTGACCTCATTTTGGGTGACCGGGACCGTCTTAGAAGATTGCAAAGTTCATTGACCTCTGGTGACCTCATTTTGCGTGTCCGGGACCTTCTAAGAGTATAGCAAAGGTCACTGACCTCTGGTGACCTCATTTTGCGTGCGCGGGAGCGTCTTAGAAGATAGCAAAAGTCATTGACCTCTGGTTACCTCATTTTGCGTGTCCGGGAACTTCTTAGAAGATAGCAAAGGTCATTGACCTCTGGTGACCTCATTTTGCGTGTCCGGGAGCTTCTTAGAAGATAGCAAAGGTCATTGAACTTTGGTGACCTCATTTTGCGTGTGCGGGAGTGTCTTAGTAGATAGCAAAGGTCATTGACCTCTGGTGAGCTCATGTTGCGTGTCCGGGAGCTTCTAAGCGTATAGAAAAGGTCATTGACCTCTGGTGACCTCATTTTGCGTGTCCGGGAGCTTCTTAGAAGTTATCAAAGGTCATTAACCTCTGATGACCTCATTTTGCGTGTCCGGGAGCTTCTAAGAGAATAGCAAAGGTCATTAACCTCTGGTGATCTCATTTTGCGTGTGCGGGAGCGTCTTAGAAAATTGCAAAGGTCATTGACCTCTGCTGACCTCATTTTGTGTGTCCGGGAGCGTCTTAGAAGATAGCAAAGGTCTTTGACCTCTGGTGACCTCATTTTGCGTGTCCGCGCACTTCTTAGAAGTTAGCAAAGGTCATTGACCTCTGGTGACCTCATTTTGCGTGTCCGGGAGCGTCTTAGAAGATAGCAAAGGTCATTGACCTCTGGTGACATCATTTTTCCTGTCCGGGAGCTTCTTAGAAGATAGCAAAGGTCATTGACCTCTGGTGACCTCATTTTGCGTGTCCGGGAGCTTCTAAGAGTATAGCAAAGGTCATTGACCTCTGGTGACCTCATTTTGCGTGTCCGGGAGCTTCTTAGCAGTTATTAAAGGTCATTAACCTCTGGTGACCTCATTTTGCGTGTCCGGAAGCTTCTTAGAAGATATCAAAGGTCATTGACCTCTGGTGACCTCATTTTCCGTGTGCGGGAGCGTCTTAGAAGATAGCAAAGGTCACTGACCTCTGCTGACCTCATTTTGCGTGTCCGGGAGCGTCTTAGAAGATAGCAAAGGTCTTTGACCTCTGGTGACCTCATTTTACGTGTCCGGGAGCGTCTTAGAAGATAGCAAAGGTCATTGACCTCTGGTGTCCTCATTTTGCGTGTCCGGGAACTTCTTAGAAGATAGCAAAGGTCATTGACCTCTGGTGACCTCATTTTGCGTGTCCGGGAGCGTCTTATAAGATAGCAAAGGTCATTGACCTCTGGTGACCTCATTTTGCGTGTCCGGGAGCTTCTAAGAGTATAGAAAATGTCATTCACCTCTGGTGACCTCATTTTGCGTGTCCGGGAGCTTCTTAGAAGTTATCAAAGGTCATTAACCTCTGGTGACCTCATTTTGCGTGTCCGGGAGCTTCTTAGAAGATAGCAAAGGTCATTGACTTCTGGTGACCTCATTTTGCGTGTCCGGGAGCTTCTAAGAGAATAGCAAAGGTCATTAACCTCTGGTGATCTCATTTTGCGTGTGCGGGAGCGTCTTAGAAAATTGCAAAGGTCATTGACCTCTGCTGACCTCATTTTGTGTGTCCGGGAGCGTCTTAGAAGATAGCAAAGGTCTTTGACCTCTGGTGACCTCATTTTGCGTGTCCGGGACCGTCTTAGACGATTGCAAAGTTCATTGACCTCTGGTGACCTCATTTTGCTTGTCCGAGAGCTTCTTAGAAGATAGCAAAGGTCATTGCCCTTTGGTGACCTCATTTTGCGTGTCCGGGAGCTTCTTAGAAGATAGCAAAGGTCATTGACCTCTGGTGACCACATTTTTCGTGTGCGGGAGCGTCTTAGAAGATAGCAAAGGTCACTGACCTCTGGTGACTTCATTTTGCGTGTCCGGGACCGTCTTAGAAGATTGCAAAGTTCATTGACCATTGGTAACCTCATTTTGCGTTTCCGGGAGCGTCTTAGAAGATAGCAAAGGTCTTTGACCTCTGGTGACCTTATTTTGCGTGTCCGGGAACTTCTTAGAAGATAGCAAAGGTCATTGACCTCTGGCGACCTCATTTTGCGTGTCCGAGAGCTTCTTAGAAGATAGCAAAGGTTTTTGACCTTTGGTGACCTCATTTTTCCTGTCCGGGAGCTTCTTAGAAGATAGCAAAGGTCATTGACCTCTGGTGACCTCATTTTGCGTGTGCGGGAGCGTCTTAGAAGATAGCAAAGGTCACTGACCTCTGGTGACCTCATTTTGCGCGTCCGGGACCGTCTTAGAAGATTGCAAAGTTCATTGACCACTGGTGACCTCATTTTGCGTGTCCGGGAGCGTCTTAGAAGATAGCAAAGGTCATTGACCTCTGGTGACCTCATTTTGCGTGTCCGGGAGCGTCTTAGAAGATAGCAAAGGTCATTGACCACTGGTGACCTCATTTTGCGTGTGCGGGAGCTTCTTAGAAGATAGCAAAGTTCATTGACCTCTGGTGACCTCATTTTGCATGTCCGGGAGCTTCTTAGAAGGTAGCACAGTTCATTGACCTCTGGTGACCTCATTTTGCGTGTCCGGGAGCTTCTTAGAAGTTAGCAAAGGTCATTGACCTCTGGTGACCTCATTTTGCGTGTCCGGGAGCGTCTTAGAAGATAGCAAAGGTCATTGACCTCTGGTGACCTCATTTTTCGTGTCCGGGAGCTTCTTAGCAGTTATCAAAGGTCATTAACCTCTGGTGACCTCATTTTGCGTGTCCCGGAGCTTCTTAGAAGATAGCAAAGGTCATTGAACTTTGGTGACCTCATTTTGCGTGTGCGGAGTGTCTTAGTAGATAGCAAAGGTCATTGACCTCTGGTGAGCTCATTTTGCGTGTCCGAAGCCGTCTTAGAAGATTGCAAAGTTCATTGACCACTGGTGACCTCATTTTGCGTGTGCGGGAGCTTCTTAGAAGATAGATGATTTCATTGACCTCTGGTGACCTCATTTTGCATGTCCGGGAGCTTCTTAGAAGGTAGCAAAGTTCATTGACCTCTGGTGACCTCATTTTGCGTGTCCGGGAGCTTCTTAGAAGATAGCAAAGGTCATTGACCTCTGGTGACCTCATTTTGCCTGTGCGGGAGCGTCTTAGAAGATAGCAAAGGTCATTGACCTCTGGTGACCTCATTTTGCGTGTCCGGGAACTTCTTAGAAGATAGCAAAGGTCATTGAACTTTGGTGACCTCATTTTGCGTGTGCGGGAGTGTCTTAGTAGATAGCAAAGGTCATTGACCTCTGGTGAGCTCATGTTGCGTGTCCGGGAGCTTCTAAGAGTATAGAAAAGGTCATTGACCTCTGGTGACCTCATTTTGCGTGTCCGGGAGCTTCTTAGAAGTTATCAAAGGTCATTAACCTCTGGTGACCTCATTTTGCGTGTCCGGGAGCTTCTTAGAAGATAGCAAAGGTCATTGACTTCTGGTGACCTCATTTTGCGTGTCCGGGAGCTTCTAAGAGAATAGCAAAGGTCATTAACCTCTGGTGATCTCATTTTGCGTGTGCGGGAGCGTCTTAGAAAATTGCAAAGGTCATTGACCTCTGCTGACCTCATTTTGTGTGTCCGGGAGCGTCTTAGAAGATAGCAAAGGTCTTTGACCTCTGGTGACCTCATTTTGCGTGTCCGCGAACTTCTTAGAAGTTAGCAAAGGTCATTGACCTCTGGTGACCTCATTTTGCGTGTCCGGGAGCGTCTTAGAAGATAGCAAAGGTCATTGACCTCTGGTGACCTCATTTTTCCTGTCCGGGAGCTTCTTAGAAGATAGCAAAGGTCATTGACCTCTGGTGACCTCATTTTGCGTGTCCGGGAGCTTCTAAGAGTATAGCAAAGGTCATTGACCTCTGGTGACCTCATTTTGCGTGTGCGGGAGCGTCTTAGAAGATAGCAAAGGTCACTGACCTCTGGTGACCTCATTTTGCGCGTCCGGGACCGTCTTAGAAGATTGCAAAGTTCATTGACCACTGGTGACCTCATTTTGCGTGTCCGGGAGCGTCTTAGAAGATAGCAAAGGTCATTGACCTCTGGTGACCTCATTTTGCGTGTCCGGGAGCGTCTTAGAAGATAGCAAAGGTCATTGACCACTGGTGACCTCATTTTGCGTGTGCGGGAGCTTCTTAGAAGATAGCAAAGTTCATTGACCTCTGGTGACCTCATTTTGCATGTCCGGGAGCTTCTTAGAAGGTAGCACAGTTCATTGACCTCTGGTGACCTCATTTTGCGTGTCCGGGAGCTTCTTAGAAGTTAGCAAAGGTCATTGACCTCTGGTGACCTCATTTTGCGTGTCCGGGAGCGTCTTAGAAGATAGCAAAGGTCATTGACCTCTGGTGACCTCATTTTTCGTGTCCGGGAGCTTCTTAGCAGTTATCAAAGGTCATTAACCTCTGGTGACCTCATTTTGCGTGTCCGGGAGCTTCTTAGAAGATAGCAAAGGTCATTGAACTTTGGTGACCTCATTTTGCGTGTGCGGAGTGTCTTAGTAGATAGCAAAGGTCATTGACCTCTGGTGAGCTCATTTTGCGTGTCCGAAGCCGTCTTAGAAGATTGCAAAGTTCATTGACCACTGGTGACCTCATTTTGCGTGTGCGGGAGCTTCTTAGAAGATAGACGAGTTCATTGACCTCTGGTGACCTCATTTTGCATGTCCGGGAGCTTCTTAGAAGGTAGCAAAGTTCATTGACCTCTGGTGACCTCATTTTGCGTGTCCGGGAGCTTCTTAGAAGATAGCAAAGGTCATTGACCTCTGGTGACCTCATTTTGCCTGTGCGGGAGCGTCTTAGAAGATAGCAAAGGTCATTGACCTCTGGTGACCTCATTTTGCGTGTCCGGGAACTTCTTAGAAGATAGCAAAGGTCATTGAACTTTGGTGACCTCATTTTGCGTGTGCGGGAGTGTCTTAGTAGATAGCAAAGGTCATTGACCTCTGGTGAGCTCATGTTGCGTGTCCGGGAGCTTCTAAGAGTATAGAAAAGGTCATTGACCTCTGGTGACCTCATTTTGCGTGTCCGGGAGCTTCTTAGAAGTTATCAAAGGTCATTAACCTCTGGTGACCTCATTTTGCGTGTCCGGGAGCTTCTTAGAAGATAGCAAAGGTCATTGACTTCTGGTGACCTCATTTTGCGTGTCCGGGAGCTTCTAAGAGAATAGCAAAGGTCATTAACCTCTGGTGATCTCATTTTGCGTGTGCGGGAGCGTCTTAGAAAATTGCAAAGGTCATTGACCTCTGCTGACCTCATTTTGTGTGTCCGGGAGCGTCTTAGTAGATAGCAAAGGTCTTTGACCTCTGGTGACCTCATTTTGCGTGTCCGGGAGCTTCTTAGAAGATAGCAAAGGTCATTGACCTCTGGTGACCTCATTTTGCGTGTCCGGGAGCTTCTAAGAGTATAGCAAAGGTCATTGACCTCTGGTGACCTCATTTTGCGTGTCCGGGAGCTTCTTAGCAGTTATTAAAGGTCATTAACCTCTGGTGACCTCATTTTGCGTGTCTGGAAGCTTCTTAGAAGATATCAAAGGTCATTGAACTCTGGTGACCTTATTTTGCGTGTGCGGGAGTGTCTTAGTAGATAGCAAAGGTCATTGACCTCTGGTGAGCTCATTTTGCGTGTCCGGGTCCGTCTTAGAAGATTGCAAAGTTCATTGACCACTGGTGACCTCATTTTGCGTGTGCGGGAGCTTCTTAGAAGATAGTAAAGTTCATTGACCTCTGGTGCCCTCATTTTGCATGTCCGGGAGCTTCTTAGAAGGTAGCAAAGGTCATTGACCTCTGGTGACCTCATTTTCCGTGTGCGGGAGCGTCTTAGAAGATAGCAAAGGTCATTGACCTCTGCTGACCTCATTTTGCGTGTCCGGGAGCGTCTTAGAAGATAGCAAAGGTCTTTGACCTCTGGTGACCTCATTTTACGTGTCCGGGAGCGTCTTAGAAGATAGCAAAGGTCATTGACCTCTGGTGTCCTCATTTTGCGTGTCCGGGAACTTCTTAGAAGATAGCAAAGGTCATTGACCTCTGGTGACCTCATTTTGCGTGTCCGGGAGCGTCTTATAAGATAGCAAAGGTCATTGACCTCTGGTGACCTCATTTTGCGTGTCCGGGAGCTTCTTAGAAGATAGCAAAGGTCATTGACCTCTGGTGATCTCATTTTGCGTGTCCGGGAGCTTCTAAGAGTATAGAAAATGTCATTCACCTCTGGTGACCTCATTTTGCGTGTCCGGGAGCTTCTTAGAAGTTATCAAAGGTCATTAACCTCTGGTGACCTCATTTTGCGTGTCCGGGAGCTTCTTAGAAGATAGCAAAGGTCATTGACTTCTGGTGACCTCATTTTGCGTGTCCGGGAGCTTCTAAGAGAATAGCAAAGGTCATTAACCTCTGGTGATCTCATTTTGCGTGTGCGGGAGCGTCTTAGAAAATTGCAAAGGTCATTGACCTCTGCTGACCTCATTTTGTTTGTCCGGGAGCGTCTTAGTAGATAGCAAAGGTCTTTGACCTCTGGTGACCTCATTTTGCGTGTCCGGGACCGTCTTAGACGATTGCAAAGTTCATTGACCTCTGGTGACCTCATTTTGCTTGTCCGAGAGCTTCTTAGAAGATAGCAAAGGTCATTGCCCTTTGGTGACCTCATTTTGCGTGTCCGGGAGCTTCTTAGAAGATAGCAAAGGTCATTGACCTCTGGTGACCACATTTTTCGTGTGCGGGAGCGTCTTAGAAGATAGCAAATGTCATTGACCTCTGGTGACTTCATTTTGCGTGTCCGGGACCGTCTTAGAAGATTGCAAAGTTCATTGACCATTGGTAACCTCATTTTGCGTTTCCGGGAGCGTCTTAGAAGATAGCAAGGGTCTTTGACCTCTGGTGACCTTATTTTGCGTGTCCGGGAACTTCTTAGAAGATAGCAAAGGTCATTGACCTCTGGCGACCTCATTTTGCGTGTCCGAGAGCTTCTTAGAAGATAGCAAAGGTTTTTGACCTTTGGTCACCTCATTTTGCGTGTCCGGGAGCTTCTTAGAAGATAGCAAAGGTCATTGACCTCTGGTGACCTCATTTTGCGTGTGCGGGAGCGTCTTAGAAGATAGCAAAGGTCACTGACCTCTGGTGACCTCATTTTGCGCGTCCGGGACCGTCTTAGAAGATTGCAAAGTTCATTGACCACTGGTGACCTCATTTTGCGTGTCCGGGAGCGTCTTAGAAGATAGCAAAGGTCATTGACCTCTGGTGACCTCATTTTGCGTGTCCGGGAGCGTCTTAGAAGATAGCAAAGGTCATTGACCACTGGTGACCTCATTTTTCGTGTCCGGGAGCTTCTTAGCAGTTATCAAAGGTCATTAACCTCTGGTGACCTCATTTTGCGTGTCCGGGAGCTTCTTAGAAGATAGCAAAGGTCATTGAACTTTGGTGACCTCATTTTGCGTGTGCGGAGTGTCTTAGTAGATAGCAAAGGTCATTGACCTCTGGTGAGCTCATTTTGCGTGTCCGAAGCCGTCTTAGAAGATTGCAAAGTTCATTGACCACTGGTGACCTCATTTTGCGTGTGCGGGAGCTTCTTAGAAGATAGATGAGTTCATTGACCTCTGGTGACCTCATTTTGCATGTCCGGGAGCTTCTTAGAAGGTAGCAAAGTTCATTGACCTCTGGTGACCTCATTTTGCGTGTCCGGGAGCTTCTTAGAAGATAGCAAAGGTCATTGACCTCTGGTGACCTCATTTTGCCTGTGCGGGAGCGTCTTAGAAGATAGCAAAGGTCATTGACCTCTGGTGACCTCATTTTGCGTGTCCGGGAACTTCTTAGAAGATAGCAAAGGTCATTGACCTCTGGTGACCTCATTTTGCGTGTCCGGGAGCTTCTTAGAAGATAGCAAAGGTCATTGAACTTTGGTGACCTCATTTTGCGTGTGCGGGAGTGTCTTAGTAGATAGCAAAGGTCATTGACCTCTGGTGAGCTCATGTTGCGTGTCCGGGAGCTTCTAAGAGTATAGAAAAGGTCATTGACCTCTGGTGACCTCATTTTGCGTGTCCGGGAGCTTCTTAGAAGTTATCAAAGGTCATTAACCTCTGGTGACCTCATTTTGCGTGTCCGGGAGCTTCTTAGAAGATAGCAAAGTTCATTGACATCTGGTGACCTCATTTTGCGTGTCCGGGAGCTTCTAAGAGAATAGCAAAGGTCATTAACCTCTGGTGATCTCATTTTGCGTGTGCGGGAGCGTCTTAGAAAATTGCAAAGGTCATTGACCTCTGCTGACCTCATTTTGTGTGTCCGGGAGCGTCTTAGAAGATAGCAAAGGTCTTTGACCTCTGGTGACCTCATTTTGCGTGTCCGCGAACTTCTTAGAAGTTAGCAAAGGTCATTGACCTCTGGTGACCTCATTTTGCGTGTCCGGGAGCGTCTTAGAAGATAGCAAAGGTCATTGACCTCTGGTGACCTCATTTTTCCTGTCCGGGAGCTTCTTAGAAGATAGCAAAGGTCATTGACCTCTGGTGACCTCATTTTGCGTGTCCGGGAGCTTCTAAGAGTATAGCAAAGGTCATTGACCTCTAGTGACCTCATTTTGCGGGTCCGGGAGCTTCTTAGCAGTTATTAAAGGTCATTAACCTCTGGTGACCTCATTTTGCGTGTCCGGAAGCTTCTTAGAAGATATCAAAGGTCATTGAACTCTGGTGACCTCATTTTGCGTGTGCGGGAGTGTCTTAGTAGATAGCAAAGGTCATTGACCTCTGGTGAGCTCATTTTGCGTGTCCGGGACCGTCTTAGAAGATTGCAAAGTTCATTGACCACTGGTGACCTCATTTTGCGTGTGCGGGAGCTTCTTAGAAGATAGTAAAGTTCATTGACCTCTGGTGCCCTCATTTTGCATGTCCGGGAGCTTCTTAGAAGGTAGCAAAGGTCATTGACCTCTGGTGACCTCATTTTCCGTGTGCGGGAGCGTCTTAGAAGATAGCAAAGGTCATTGACCTCTGCTGACCTCATTTTGCGTGTCCGGGAGCGTCTTAGAAGATAGCAAAGGTCTTTGACCTCTGGTGACCTCATTTTACGTGTCCGGGAGCGTCTTAGAAGATAGCAAAGGTCATTGACCTCTGGTGTCCTCATTTTGCGTGTCCGGGAACTTCTTAGAAGATAGCAAAGGTCATTGAATTCTGGTGACCTCATTTTGCGTGTCCGGGAGCTTCTTAGAAGATAGCAAAGGTCATTGACCTCTGGTGACCACATTTTTCGTGTGCGGGAGCGTCTTAGAAGATAGCAAAGGTCATTGACCTCTGGTGACTTCATTTTGCGTGTCCGGGACCGTCTTAGAAGATTGCAAAGTTCATTGACCATTGGTAACCTCATTTTGCGTTTCCGGGAGCGTCTTAGAAGATAGCAAAGGTCTTTGACCTCTGGTGACCTTATTTTGCGTGTCCGGGAACTTCTTAGAAGATAGCAAAGGTCATTGACCTCTGGCGACCTCATTTTGCGTGTCCGAGAGCTTCTTAGAAGATAGCAAAGGTTTTTGACCTTTGGTCACCTCATTTTGCGTGTCCGGGAGCTTCTTAGAAGATAGCAAAGGTCATTGACCTCTGGTGCCCTCATTTTGCATGTCCGGGAGCTTCTTAGAAGGTAGCAAAGGTCATTGACCTCTGGTGACCTCATTTTCCGTGTGCGGGAGCGTCTTAGAAGATAGCAAAGGTCATTGACCTCTGCTGACCTCATTTTGCGTGTCCGGGAGCGTCTTAGAAGATAGCAAAGGTCTTTGACCTCTGGTGACCTCATTTTACGTGTCCGGGAGCGTCTTAGAAGATAGCAAAGGTCATTGACCTCTGGTGTCCTCATTTTGCGTGTCCGGGAACTTCTTAGAAGATAGCAAAGGTCATTGAATTCTGGTGACCTCATTTTGCGTGTCCGGGAGCTTCTTAGAAGATAGCAAAGGTCATTGACCTCTGGTGACCACATTTTTCGTGTGCGGGAGCGTCTTAGAAGATAGCAAAGGTCATTGACCTCTGGTGACTTCATTTTGCGTGTCCGGGACCGTCTTAGAAGATTGCAAAGTTCATTGACCATTGGTAACCTCATTTTGCGTTTCCGGGAGCGTCTTAGAAGATAGCAAAGGTCTTTGACCTCTGGTGACCTTATTTTGCGTGTCCGGGAACTTCTTAGAAGATAGCAAAGGTCATTGACCTCTGGCGACCTCATTTTGCGTGTCCGAGAGCTTCTTAGAAGATAGCAAAGGTTTTTGACCTTTGGTCACCTCATTTTGCGTGTCCGGGAGCTTCTTAGAAGATAGCAAAGGTCATTGACCTCTGGTGACCTCATTTTGCGTGTGCGGGAGCGTCTTAGAAGATAGCAAAGGTCTTTGACCTCTGGTGACCTCATTTTGCGTGTCCGCGAACTTCTTAGAAGTTAGCAAAGGTCATTGACCTCTGGTGACCTCATTTTGCGTGTCCGGGAGCGTCTTAGAAGATAGCAAAGGTCATTGACCTCTGGTGACCTCATTTTTCCTGTCCGGGAGCTTCTTAGAAGATAGCAAAGGTCATTGACCTCTGGTGACCTCATTTTGCGTGTCCGGGAGCTTCTAAGAGTATAGCAAAGGTCATTGACCTCTGGTGACCTCATTTTGCGTGTCCGGGAGCTTCTTAGCAGTTATTAAAGGTCATTAACCTCTGGTGACCTCATTTTGCGTGTCCGGAAGCTTCTTAGAAGATATCAAAGGTCATTGAACTCTGGTGACCTCATTTTGCGTGAGCGGGAGTGTCTTAGTAGATAGCAAAGGTCATTGACCTCTGGTGAGCTCATTTTGCGTGTCCGGGACCGTCTTAGAAGATTGCAAAGTTCATTGACCACTGGTGACCTCATTTTGCGTGTGCGGGAGCTTCTTAGAAGATAGTAAAGTTCATTGACCTCTGGTGCCCTCATTTTGCATGTCCGGGAGCTTCTTAGAAGGTAGCAAAGGTCATTGACCTCTGGTGACCTCATTTTCCGTGTGCGGGAGCGTCTTAGAAGATAGCAAAGGTCATTGACCTCTGCTGACCTCATTTTGCGTGTCCGGGAGCGTCTTAGAAGATAGCAAAGGTCTTTGACCTCTGGTGACCTCATTTTACGTGTCCGGGAGCGTCTTAGAAGATAGCAAAGGTCATTGACCTCTGGTGTCCTCATTTTGCGTGTCCGGGAACTTCTTAGAAGATAGCAAAGGTCATTGAATTCTGGTGACCTCATTTTGCGTGTCCGGGAGCGTCTTATAAGATAGCAAAGGTCATTGACCTCTGGTGACCTCATTTTGCGTGTCCGGGAGCTTCTTGGAAGATAGCAAAGGTCATTGACCTCTGGTGACCTCATTTTGCGTGTCCGGGAGCTTCTAAGAGTATAGAAAATGTCATTCACCTCTGGTGACCTCATTTTGCGTGTCCGGGAGCTTCTTAGAAGTTATCAAAGGTCATTAACCTCTGGTGACCTCATTTTGCGTGTCCGGGAGCTTCTTAGAAGATAGCAAAGGTCATTGACTTCTGGTGACCTCATTTTGCGTGTCCGGGAGCTTCTAAGAGAATAGCAAAGGTCATTAACCTCTGGTGATCTCATTTTGCGTGTGCGGGAGCGTCTTAGAAAATTGCAAAGGTCATTGACCTCTGCTGACCTCATTTTGTGTGTCCGGGAGCGTCTTAGTAGATAGCAAAGCTCTTTGACCTCTGGTGACCTCATTTTGCGTGTCCGGGACCGTCTTAGACGATTGCAAAGTTCATTGACCTCTGGTGACCTCATTTTGCTTGTCCGAGAGCTTCTTAGAAGATAGCAAAGGTCATTGCCCTTTGGTGACCTCATTTTGCGTGTCCGGGAGCTTCTTAGAAGATAGCAAAGGTCATTGACCTCTGGTGACCACATTTTTCGTGTGCGGGAGCGTCTTAGAAGATAGCAAAGGTCATTGACCTCTGGTGACTTCATTTTGCGTGTCCGGGACCGTCTTAGAAGATTGCAAAGTTCATTGACCATTGGTAACCTCATTTTGCGTTTCCGGGAGCGTCTTAGAAGATAGCAAAGGTCTTTGACCTCTGGTGACCTTATTTTGCGTGTCCGGGAACTTCTTAGAAGATAGCAAAGGTCATTGACCTCTGGCGACCTCATTTTGCGTGTCCGAGAGCTTCTTAGAAGATAGCAAAGGTTTTTGACCTTTGGTCACCTCATTTTGCGTGTCCGGGAGCTTCTTAGAAGATAGCAAAGGTCATTGACCTCTGGTGACCTCATTTTGCGTGTGCGGGAGCGTCTTAGAAGATAGCAAAGGTCACTGACCTCTGGTGACCTCATTTTGCGTGTGCGGGAGCGTCTTAGAAGATAGCAAAGGTCTTTGACCTCTGGTGACCTCATTTTGCGTGTCCGCGAACTTCTTAGAAGTTAGCAAAGGTCATTGACCTCTGGTGACCTCATTTTGCGTGTCCGGGAGCGTCTTAGAAGATAGCAAAGGTCATTGACCTCTGGTGACCTCATTTTTCCTGTCCGGGAGCTTCTTAGAAGATAGCAAAGGTCATTGACCTCTGGTGACCTCATTTTGCGTGTCCGGGAGCTTCTAAGAGTATAGCAAAGGTCATTGACCTCTGGTGACCTCATTTTGCGTGTCCGGGAGCTTCTTAGCAGTTATTAAAGGTCATTAACCTCTGGTGACCTCATTTTGCGTGTCCGGAAGCTTCTTAGAAGATATCAAAGGTCATTGAACTCTGGTGACCTCATTTTGCGTGAGCGGGAGTGTCTTAGTAGATAGCAAAGGTCATTGACCTCTGGTGAGCTCATTTTGCGTGTCCGGGACCGTCTTAGAAGATTGCAAAGTTCATTGACCACTGGTGACCTCATTTTGCGTGTGCGGGAGCTTCTTAGAAGATAGTAAAGTTCATTGACCTCTGGTGCCCTCATTTTGCATGTCCGGGAGCTTCTTAGAAGGTAGCAAAGGTCATTGACCTCTGGTGACCTCATTTTCCGTGTGCGGGAGCGTCTTAGAAGATAGCAAAGGTCATTGACCTCTGCTGACCTCATTTTGCGTGTCCGGGAGCGTCTTAGAAGATAGCAAAGGTCTTTGACCTCTGGTGACCTCATTTTACGTGTCCGGGAGCGTCTTAGAAGATAGCAAAGGTCATTGACCTCTGGTGTCCTCATTTTGCGTGTCCGGGAACTTCTTAGAAGATAGCAAAGGTCATTGAATTCTGGTGACCTCATTTTGCGTGTCCGGGAGCGTCTTATAAGATAGCAAAGGTCATTGACCTCTGGTGACCTCATTTTGCGTGTCCGGGAGCTTCTTGGAAGATAGCAAAGGTCATTGACCTCTGGTGACCTCATTTTGCGTGTCCGGGAGCTTCTAAGAGTATAGAAAATGTCATTCACCTCTGGTGACCTCATTTTGCGTGTCCGGGAGCTTCTTAGAAGTTATCAAAGGTCATTAACCTCTGGTGACCTCATTTTGCGTGTCCGGGAGCTTCTTAGAAGATAGCAAAGGTCATTGACTTCTGGTGACCTCATTTTGCGTGTCCGGGAGCTTCTAAGAGAATAGCAAAGGTCATTAACCTCTGGTGATCTCATTTTGCGTGTGCGGGAGCGTCTTAGAAAATTGCAAAGGTCATTGACCTCTGCTGACCTCATTTTGTGTGTCCGGGAGCGTCTTAGTAGATAGCAAAGGTCTTTGACCTCTGGTGACCTCATTTTGCGTGTCCGGGACCGTCTTAGACGATTGCAAAGTTCATTGACCTCTGGTGACCTCATTTTGCTTGTCCGAGAGCTTCTTAGAAGATAGCAAAGGTCATTGCCCTTTGGTGACCTCATTTTGCGTGTCCGGGAGCTTCTTAGAAGATAGCAAAGGTCATTGACCTCTGGTGACCACATTTTTCGTGTGCGGGAGCGTCTTAGAAGATAGCAAAGGTCATTGACCTCTGGTGACTTCATTTTGCGTGTCCGGGACCGTCTTAGAAGATTGCAAAGTTCATTGACCATTGGTAACCTCATTTTGCGTTTCCGGGAGCGTCTTAGAAGATAGCAAAGGTCTTTGACCTCTGGTGACCTTATTTTGCGTGTCCGGGAACTTCTTAGAAGATAGCAAAGGTCATTGACCTCTGGCGACCTCATTTTGCGTGTCCGAGAGCTTCTTAGAAGATAGCAAAGGTTTTTGACCTTTGGTCACCTCATTTTGCGTGTCCGGGAGCTTCTTAGAAGATAGCAAAGGTCATTGACCTCTGGTGACCTCATTTTGCGTGTGCGGGAGCGTCTTAGAAGATAGCAAAGGTCACTGACCTCTGGTGACCTCATTTTGCGCGTCCGGGACCGTCTTAGAAGATTGCAAAGTTCATTGACCACTGGTGACCTCATTTTGCGTGTCCGGGAGCGTCTTAGAAGATAGCAAAGGTCATTGACCTCTGGTGACCTCATTTTGCCTGTCCGGGAGCGTCTTAGAAGATAGCAAAGGTCATTGACCACTGGTGACCTAATTTTGCGTGTGCGGGAGCTTCTTAGAAGATAGCAAAGTTCATTGACCTCTGGTGACCTCATTTTGCATTTCCGGGAGCTTCTTAGAAGGTAGCACAGTTCATTGACCTCTGGTGACCTCATTTTGCGTGTCCGGGAGCGTCTTAGAAGATAGCAAAGGTCATTGACCTCTGGTGACCTCATTTTGCGTGTCCGGGAGCTTCTTAGAAGATAGCAAAGGTCATTGACCTCTGGTGACCTCATTTTGCGTGTCCGGGAGCTTCTAAGAGTATAGCAAAGGTCATTGACCTCTGGTGACCTCATTTTTCGTGTCCGGGAGCTTCTTAGCAGTTATCAAAGGTCATTAACCTCTGGTGACCTCATTTTGCGTGTCCGGGAGCTTCTTAGAAGATAGCAAAGGTCATTGAACTTTGGTGACCTCATTTTGCGTGTGCGGGAGTGTCTTAGTAGATAGCAAAGGTCATTGACCTCTGGTGAGCTCATTTTTCGTGTCCGAAGCCGTCTTAGAAGATTGCAAAGTTCATTGACCACTGGTGACCTCATTTTGCGTGTGCGGGAGCTTCTTAGAAGATAGATGAGTTCATTGACCTCTGGTGACCTCATTTTGCATGTCCGGGAGCTTCTTAGAAGGTAGCAAAGTTCATTGACCTCTGGTGACCTCATTTTGCGTGTCCGGGAGCTTCTTAGAAGATAGCAAAGGTCATTGACCTCTGGTGACCTCATTTTGCGTGCCCGGGAGCTTCTTAGAAGATAGCAAAGGTCATTGACCTCTGGTGACCTCATTTTGCGTGCGCGGGAGCGTCTTAGAAGATAGCAAAGGTCATTGATCTCTCGTTACCTCATTTTGCGTGTCCGGGAACTTCTTAGAAGATAGCAAAGGTCATTGACCTCTGGTGACCTCATTTTGCGTGTCCGGGAGCTTCTTAGAAGATAGCAAAGGTCATTGAACTTTGGTGACCTCATTTTGCGTGTGCGGGAGTGTCTTAGTAGATAGCAAAGGTCATTGACCTCTGGTGAGCTCATGTTGCGTGTCCGGGAGCTTCTAAGAGTATAGAAAAGGTCATTGACCTCTGGTGACCTCATTTTGCGTGTCCGGGAGCTTCTTAGAAGTTATCAAAGGTCATTAACCTCTGGTGAACTCATTTTGCGTGTCCGGGAGCTTCTTAGAAGATAGCAAAGGTCATTGACTTCTGGTGACCTCATTTTGCGTGTCCGGGAGCTTCTAAGAGAATAGCAAAGGTCATTAACCTCTGGTGATCTCATTTTGCGTGTGCGGGAGCGTCTTAGAAAATTGCAAAGGTCATTGACCTCTGCTGACCTCATTTTGTGTGTCCGGGAGCGTCTTAGAAGATAGCAAAGGTCATTGACCTCTGGTGACCTCATTTTGCGTGTCCGGGACCGTCTTAGACGATTGCAAAGTTCATTGACCTCTGGTGACCTCATTTTGCGTGTCCGGGAGCTTCTAAGAGTATAGCAAAGGTCATTGACCTCTAGTGACGTCATTTTGCGTGTCCGGGAGCTTCTTAGAAGATAGCAAAGGTCATTGACGTCTGGTGACCTCATTTTGCTTGTCCGGGAGCTTCTAAGAGCATAGCAAAGGTCATTGACCTCTGGTGACCTCATTTTGCGTGTCCGGGAGCTTCTTAGAAGTTATCAAAGGTCATTAACCTCTGGTGACCTCATTTTGCGTGTCCGGGAGCTTCTTAGAAGATAGCAAAGGTCATTGACCTCTGGTGACCTCATTTTGCGTGTCCGGGAGCTTCTAAGTGTATAGCAAAGGTCATTGACCTCTGGTGATCTCATTTTGCGTGTGCGGGAGCGTCTTAGAAAATTGCAAAGGTCATTGACCTCTGCTAACCTCATTTTGTGTGTCCGGGAGCGTCTTAGAAGATAGCAAAGGTCTTTGACCTCTGGTGACCTCATTTTGCGTGTCCGGGAACTTCTTAGAAGATAGCAAAGGTCATTGACCTCTGGTGACCACATTTTGCGTGTGCGGGAGCGTCTTAGAAGATAGCAAAGGTTATTGACCTCTGGTGACTTCATTTTGCGTGTCCGGGACCGTCTTAGAAGATTGCAAAGTTCATTGACCATTGGTGACCTCATTTTGCGTTTCCGGGAGCGTCTTAGAAGATAGCAAAGGTCTTTGACCTCTGGTGACCTTATTTTGCGTGTCCGGGAACTTCTTAGAAGATAGCAAAGGTCTTTGACCTTTGGTCACCTCATTTTGCGTGTCCGGGAGCTTCTTAGAAGATAGCAAAGGTCATTGACCTCTGGTGACCTCATTTTGCGTGTGCGGGAGCGTCTTAGAAGATAGCAAAGGTCACTGACCACTGGTGACATCATTTTGCGCGTCCGGGACCGTCTTAGAAGATTGCAAAGTTCATTGACCACTGGTGACCTCATTTTGCGTGTCCGGGAGCGTCTTAGAAGATAGCAAAGGTCATTGACCTCTGGTGACCTCATTTTGCGTGTCCGGGAGCTTCCTAGAAGATAGCAAAGGTCATTGACCTCTGGTGACCTCATTTTGCGTGTCCGGGAGCTTCTTAGAAGATAGCAAAGGTCATTGACCTCTGGTGACCTCATTTTGCGTGTCCGGGAGCTTCTAAGAGTATAGCAAAGGTCATTGACCTCTGGTGACCTCATTTTGCGTGTCCGGGAGCTTCTTAGCAGTTATCAAAGGTCATTAACCTCTGGTTACCTCATTTTGCGTGTCCGGGAGCTTCTAAGAGAATAGCAAAGGTCATTAACCTCTGGTGATCTCATTTTGCGTGTGCGGGAGCTTCTTAGAAGATAGCAAAGGTCATTGACCCCTGGTGACCTCATTTTGCGTGCCCGGGAGCTTCTTAGAAGATAGCAAAGGTCATTGACCTCTGGTGACCTCATTTTGCGTGCGCGGGAGCGTCTTAGAAGATAGCAAAGGTCATTGATCTCTGGTTACCTCATTTTGCGTGTCCGGGAACTTCTTAGAAGATAGCAAAGGTCATTGACCTCTGGTGACCTCATTTTGCGTGTCCGGGAGCTTCTTAGAAGATAGCAAAGGTCATTGACCTATGGTGAGCTCATGTTGCGTGTCCGGGAGCTTCTAAGAGTATAGAAAAGGTCATTGACCTCTGGTGACCTCATTTTGCGTGTCCGGGAGCTTCTTAGAAGTTATCAAAGGTCATTAACCTCTGGTGATCTCATTTTGCGTGTGCGGGAGCGTCTTAGAAAATTGCAAAGGTCATTGACCTCTGCTGACCTCATTTTGTGTGTCCGGGAGCGTCTTAGAAGATAGCAAAGGTCTTTGACCTCTGGTGACCTCATTTTGCGTGTCCGGGACCGTCTTAGACGATTGCAAAGTTCATTGACCTCTGGTGATCTCATTTTGCGTGTCGGGAGCTTCTAAGAGTATAGCAAAGGTCATTGACCTCTGGTGACCTCATTTTGCGTGTCCGGGAGCTTCTTAGAAGATAGCAAAGGTCATTGACGTCTGGTGACCTCATTTTGCTTGTCCGGGAGCTTCTAAGAGCATAGCAAAGGTCATTGACCTCTGGTGACCTCATTTTGCGTGTCCGGGAGCTTCTTAGAAGTTATCAAAGGTCATTAACCTCTGGTGACCTCATTTTGCGTGTCCGGGAGCTTCTTAGAAGATAGCAAAGGTCATTGACCTCTGGTGACCTCATTTTGCGTGTCCGGGAGCTTCTAAGTGTATAGCAAAGGTCATTGACCTCTGGTGATCTCATTTTGCGTGTGCGGGAGCGTCTTAGAAAATTGCAAAGGTCATTGACCTCTGCTAACCTCATTTTGTGTGTCCGGGAGCGTCTTAGAAGATAGCAAAGGTCTTTGACCTCTGGTGACCTCATTTTGCGTGTCCGGGAACTTCTTAGAAGATAGCAAAGGTCATTGACCTCTGGTGACCTCATTTTGCGTGTGCGGGAGCGTCTTAGAAGATAGCAAAGGTTATTGACCTCTGGTGACTTCATTTTGCGTGTCCGGGACCGTCTTAGAAGATTGCAAAGTTCATTGACCATTGGTGACCTCATTTTGCGTTTCCGGGAGCGTCTTAGAAGATAGCAAAGGTCTTTGACCTCTGGTGACCTTATTTTGCGTGTCCGGGAACTTCTTAGAAGATAGCAAAGGTCTTTGACCTTTGGTCACCTCATTTTGCGTGTCCGGGAGCTTCTTAGAAGATAGCAAAGGTCATTGACCTCTGGTGACCTCATTTTGCGTGTCCGGGAGCTTCTTAGAAGATAGCAAAGGTCACTGACCACTGGTGACATCATTTTGCGCGTCCGGGACCGTCTTAGAAGATTGCAAAGTTCATTGACCACTGGTGACCTCATTTTGCGTGTCCGGGAGCGTCTTAGAAGATAGCAAAGGTCATTGACCTCTGGTGACCTCATTTTGCGTGTCCGGGAGCTTCCTAGAAGATAGCAAAGGTCATTGACCTCTGGTGACCTCATTTTGCGTGTCCGGGAGCTTCTTAGAAGATAGCAAAGGTCATTGACCTCTGGTGACCTCATTTTGCGTGTCCGGGAGCTTCTAAGAGTATAGCAAAGGTCATTGACCTCTGGTGACCTCATTTTGCGTGTCCGGGAGCTTCTTAGCAGTTATCAAAGGTCATTAACCTCTGGTTACCTCATTTTGCGTGTCCGGGAGCTTCTAAGAGAATAGCAAAGGTCATTAACCTCTGGTGATCTCATTTTGCGTGTCCGGGAGCTTCTTAGAAGATAGCAAAGGTCATTGACCCCTGGTGACCTCATTTTGCGTGCCCGGGAGCTTCTTAGAAGATAGCAAAGGTCATTGACCTCTGGTGACCTCATTTTGCGTGCGCGGGAGCGTCTTAGAAGATAGCAAAGGTCATTGATCTCTGGTTACCTCATTTTGCGTGTCCGGGAACTTCTTAGAAGATAGCAAAGGTCATTGACCTCTGGTGACCTCATTTTGCGTGTCCGGGAGCTTCTTAGAAGATAGCAAAGGTCATTGACCTATGGTGAGCTCATGTTGCGTGTCCGGGAGCTTCTAAGAGTATAGAAAAGGTCATTGACCTCTGGTGACCTCATTTTGCGTGTCCGGGAGCTTCTTAGAAGTTATCAAAGGTCATTAACCTCTGGTGATCTCATTTTGCGTGTGCGGGAGCGTCTTAGAAAATTGCAAAGGTCATTGACCTCTGCTGACCTCATTTTGTGTGTCCGGGAGCGTCTTAGAAGATAGCAAAGGTCTTTGACCTCTGGTGACCTCATTTTGCGTGTCCGGGACCGTCTTAGACGATTGCAAAGTTCATTGACCTCTGGTGATCTCATTTTGCGTGTCGGGAGCTTCTAAGAGTATAGCAAAGGTCATTGACCTCTAGTGACCTCATTTTGCGTGTCCGGGAGCTTCTTAGAAGATAGCAAAGGTCATTGACGTCTGGTGACCTCATTTTGCTTGTCCGGGAGCTTCTAAGAGCATAGCAAAGGTCATTGACCTCTGGTGACCTCATTTTGCGTGTCCGGGAGCTTCTTAGAAGTTATCAAAGGTCATTAACCTCTGGTGACCTCATTTTGCGTGTCCGGGAGCTTCTTAGAAGATAGCAAAGGTCATTGACCTCTGGTGACCTCATTTTGCGTGTCCGGGAGCTTCTAAGTGTATAGCAAAGGTCATTGACCTCTGGTGATCTCATTTTGCGTGTGCGGGAGCGTCTTAGAAAATTGCAAAGGTCATTGACCTCTGCTAACCTCATTTTGTGTGTCCGGGAGCGTCTTAGAAGATAGCAAAGGTCTTTGACCTCTGGTGACCTCATTTTGCGTGTCCGGGAGCTTCTTAGAAGATAGCAAAGGTCATTGACCTCTGGTGACCTCATTTTGCTTGTCCGAGAGCTTCTTAGAAGATAGCAAAGGTCATTGCCCTTTGGTGACCTCATTTTGCGTGTCCGGGAGCTTCTTAGAAGATAGCAAAGGTCATTGACCTCTGGTGACCACATTTTGCGTGTGCGGGAGCGTCTTAGAAGATAGCAAAGGTTATTGACCTCTGGTGACTTCATTTTGCGTGTCCGGGACCATCTTAGAAGATTGCAAAGTTCATTGACCATTGGTGACCTCATTTTGCGTTTCCGGGAGCGTCTTAGAAGATAGCAAAGGTCTTTGACCTCTGGTGACCTTATTTTGCGTGTCCGGGAACTTCTTAGAAGATAGCAAAGGTCATTGACCTCTGGTGACCTCATTTTGCGTGTCCGGGAGCTTCTTAGAAGTTATCAAAGGTCATTAACCTCTGGTGACCTCATTTTGCGTGTCCGGGAGCTTCTTAGAAGATAGCAAAGGTCATTGACCTCTGGTGACCTCATTTTGCGTGTCCGGGAGCTTCCTAGAAGATAGCAAAGGTCATTGACCTCTGGTGACCTCATTTTGCGTGTCCGGGAGCTTCTTAGAAGATAGCAAAGGTCATTGACCTCTGGTGACCACATTTTGCGTGTGCGGGAGCGTCTTAGAAGATAGCAAAGGTTATTGACCTCTGGTGACTTCATTTTGCGTGTCCGGGACCATCTTAGAAGATTGCAAAGTTCATTGACCATTGGTGACCTCATTTTGCGTTTCCGGGAGCGTCTTAGAAGATAGCAAAGGTCTTTGACCTCTGGTGACCTTATTTTGCGTGTCCGGGAACTTCTTAGAAGATAGCAAAGGTCATTGACCTCTGGTGACCTCATTTTGCTTGTCCGAGAGCTTCTTAGAAGATAGCAAAGGTCATTGCCCTTTGGTGACCTCATTTTGCGTGTCCGGGAGCTTCTTAGAAGATAGCAAAGGTCATTGACCTCTGGTGACCACATTTTGCGTGTGCGGGAGCGTCTTAGAAGATAGCAAAGGTTATTGACCTCTGGTGACTTCATTTTGCGTGTCCGGGACCATCTTAGAAGATTGCAAAGTTCATTGAACATTGGTGACCTCATTTTGCGTTTCCGGGAGCGTCTTAGAAGATAGCAAAGGTCATTGACGTCTGGTGACCTCATTTTGCTTGTCCGGGAGCTTCTTAGAAGATAGCAAAGGTCATTGACCTCTGGCGACCTCATTTTGCGTGTCCGAGAGCTTCTTAGAAGATAGCAAAGGTTTTTGACCTTTGGTCACCTCATTTTGCGTGTCCGGGAGCTTCTTAGAAGATAGCAAAGGTCATTGACCTCTGGTGACCTCATTTTGCGTGTGCGGGAGCGTCTTAGAAGATAGCAAAGGTCACTGACCTCTGGTGACCTCATTTTGCGCGTCCGGGACCGTCTTAGAAGATTGCAAAGTTCATTGACCACTGGTGACCTCATTTTGCGTGTCCGGGAGCGTCTTAGAAGATAGCAAAGGTCATTGACCTCTGGTGACCTCATTTTGCCTGTCCGGGAGCGTCTTAGAAGATAGCAAAGGTCATTGACCACTGGTGACCTAATTTTGCGTGTGCGGGAGCTTCTTAGAAGATAGCAAAGTTCATTGACCTCTGGTGACCTCATTTTGCATTTCCGGGAGCTTCTTAGAAGGTAGCACAGTTCATTGACCTCTGGTGACCTCATTTTGCGTGTCCGGGAGCGTCTTAGAAGATAGCAAAGGTCATTGACCTCTGGTGACCTCATTTTGCGTGTCCGGGAGCTTCTTAGAAGATAGCAAAGGTCATTGACCTCTGGTGACCTCATTTTGCGTGTCCGGGAGCTTCTAAGAGTATAGCAAAGGTCATTGACCTCTGGTGACCTCATTTTTCGTGTCCGGGAGCTTCTTAGCAGTTATCAAAGGTCATTAACCTCTGGTGACCTCATTTTGCGTGTCCGGGAGCTTCTTAGAAGATAGCAAAGGTCATTGAACTTTGGTGACCTCATTTTGCGTGTGCGGGAGTGTCTTAGTAGATAGCAAAGGTCATTGACCTCTGGTGAGCTCATTTTTCGTGTCCGAAGCCGTCTTAGAAGATTGCAAAGTTCATTGACCACTGGTGACCTCATTTTGCGTGTGCGGGAGCTTCTTAGAAGATAGATGAGTTCATTGACCTCTGGTGACCTCATTTTGCATGTCCGGGAGCTTCTTAGAAGGTAGCAAAGTTCATTGACCTCTGGTGACCTCATTTTGCGTGTCCGGGAGCTTCTTAGAAGATAGCAAAGGTCATTGACCTCTGGTGACCTCATTTTGCGTGCCCGGGAGCTTCTTAGAAGATAGCAAAGGTCATTGACCTCTGGTGACCTCATTTTGCGTGCGCGGGAGCGTCTTAGAAGATAGCAAAGGTCATTGATCTCTCGTTACCTCATTTTGCGTGTCCGGGAACTTCTTAGAAGATAGCAAAGGTCATTGACCTCTGGTGACCTCATTTTGCGTGTCCGGGAGCTTCTTAGAAGATAGCAAAGGTCATTGAACTTTGGTGACCTCATTTTGCGTGTGCGGGAGTGTCTTAGTAGATAGCAAAGGTCATTGACCTCTGGTGAGCTCATGTTGCGTGTCCGGGAGCTTCTAAGAGTATAGAAAAGGTCATTGACCTCTGGTGACCTCATTTTGCGTGTCCGGGAGCTTCTTAGAAGTTATCAAAGGTCATTAACCTCTGGTGAACTCATTTTGCGTGTCCGGGAGCTTCTTAGAAGATAGCAAAGGTCATTGACTTCTGGTGACCTCATTTTGCGTGTCCGGGAGCTTCTAAGAGAATAGCAAAGGTCATTAACCTCTGGTGATCTCATTTTGCGTGTGCGGGAGCGTCTTAGAAAATTGCAAAGGTCATTGACCTCTGCTGACCTCATTTTGTGTGTCCGGGAGCGTCTTAGAAGATAGCAAAGGTCATTGACCTCTGGTGACCTCATTTTGCGTGTCCGGGACCGTCTTAGACGATTGCAAAGTTCATTGACCTCTGGTGACCTCATTTTGCGTGTCCGGGAGCTTCTAAGAGTATAGCAAAGGTCATTGACCTCTAGTGACGTCATTTTGCGTGTCCGGGAGCTTCTTAGAAGATAGCAAAGGTCATTGACGTCTGGTGACCTCATTTTGCTTGTCCGGGAGCTTCTAAGAGCATAGCAAAGGTCATTGACCTCTGGTGACCTCATTTTGCGTGTCCGGGAGCTTCTTAGAAGTTATCAAAGGTCATTAACCTCTGGTGACCTCATTTTGCGTGTCCGGGAGCTTCTTAGAAGATAGCAAAGGTCATTGACCTCTGGTGACCTCATTTTGCGTGTCCGGGAGCTTCTAAGTGTATAGCAAAGGTCATTGACCTCTGGTGATCTCATTTTGCGTGTGCGGGAGCGTCTTAGAAAATTGCAAAGGTCATTGACCTCTGCTAACCTCATTTTGTGTGTCCGGGAGCGTCTTAGAAGATAGCAAAGGTCTTTGACCTCTGGTGACCTCATTTTGCGTGTCCGGGAACTTCTTAGAAGATAGCAAAGGTCATTGACCTCTGGTGACCACATTTTGCGTGTGCGGGAGCGTCTTAGAAGATAGCAAAGGTTATTGACCTCTGGTGACTTCATTTTGCGTGTCCGGGACCGTCTTAGAAGATTGCAAAGTTCATTGACCATTGGTGACCTCATTTTGCGTTTCCGGGAGCGTCTTAGAAGATAGCAAAGGTCTTTGACCTCTGGTGACCTTATTTTGCGTGTCCGGGAACTTCTTAGAAGATAGCAAAGGTCTTTGACCTTTGGTCACCTCATTTTGCGTGTCCGGGAGCTTCTTAGAAGATAGCAAAGGTCATTGACCTCTGGTGACCTCATTTTGCGTGTGCGGGAGCGTCTTAGAAGATAGCAAAGGTCACTGACCACTGGTGACATCATTTTGCGCGTCCGGGACCGTCTTAGAAGATTGCAAAGTTCATTGACCACTGGTGACCTCATTTTGCGTGTCCGGGAGCGTCTTAGAAGATAGCAAAGGTCATTGACCTCTGGTGACCTCATTTTGCGTGTCCGGGAGCTTCCTAGAAGATAGCAAAGGTCATTGACCTCTGGTGACCTCATTTTGCGTGTCCGGGAGCTTCTTAGAAGATAGCAAAGGTCATTGACCTCTGGTGACCTCATTTTGCGTGTCCGGGAGCTTCTAAGAGTATAGCAAAGGTCATTGACCTCTGGTGACCTCATTTTGCGTGTCCGGGAGCTTCTTAGCAGTTATCAAAGGTCATTAACCTCTGGTTACCTCATTTTGCGTGTCCGGGAGCTTCTAAGAGTATAGCAAAGGTCATTAACCTCTGGTGACCTCATTTTGCGTGTGCGGGAGCTTCTTAGAAGATAGCAAAGGTCATTGACCCCTGGTGACCTCATTTTGCGTGCCCGGGAGCTTCTTAGAAGATAGCAAAGGTCATTGACCTCTGGTGACCTCATTTTGCGTGCGCGGGAGCGTCTTAGAAGATAGCAAAGGTCATTGATCTCTGGTTACCTCATTTTGCGTGTCCGGGAACTTCTTAGAAGATAGCAAAGGTCATTGACCTCTGGTGACCTCATTTTGCGTGTCCGGGAGCTTCTTAGAAGATAGCAAAGGTCATTGACCTATGGTGAGCTCATGTTGCGTGTCCGGGAGCTTCTAAGAGTATAGAAAAGGTCATTGACCTCTGGTGACCTCATTTTGCGTGTCCGGGAGCTTCTTAGAAGTTATCAAAGGTCATTAACCTCTGGTGATCTCATTTTGCGTGTGCGGGAGCGTCTTAGAAAATTGCAAAGGTCATTGACCTCTGCTGACCTCATTTTGTGTGTCCGGGAGCGTCTTAGAAGATAGCAAAGGTCTTTGACCTCTGGTGACCTCATTTTGCGTGTCCGGGACCGTCTTAGACGATTGCAAAGTTCATTGACCTCTGGTGATCTCATTTTGCGTGTCGGGAGCTTCTAAGAGTATAGCAAAGGTCATTGACCTCTGGTGACCTCATTTTGCGTGTCCGGGAGCTTCTTAGAAGATAGCAAAGGTCATTGACGTCTGGTGACCTCATTTTGCTTGTCCGGGAGCTTCTAAGAGCATAGCAAAGGTCATTGACCTCTGGTGACCTCATTTTGCGTGTCCGGGAGCTTCTTAGAAGTTATCAAAGGTCATTAACCTCTGGTGACCTCATTTTGCGTGTCCGGGAGCTTCTTAGAAGATAGCAAAGGTCATTGACCTCTGGTGACCTCATTTTGCGTGTCCGGGAGCTTCTAAGTGTATAGCAAAGGTCATTGACCTCTGGTGACCTCATTTTGCGTGTGCGGGAGCGTCTTAGAAAATTGCAAAGGTCATTGACCTCTGCTGACCTCATTTTGTGTGTCCGGGAGCGTCTTAGAAGATAGCAAAGGTCTTTGACCTCTGGTGACCTCATTTTGCGTGTCCGGGAGCTTCTTAGAAGATAGCAAAGGTCATTGACCTCTGGTGACCACATTTTGCGTGTGCGGGAGCGTCTTAGAAGATAGCAAAGGTTATTGACCTCTGGTGACTTCATTTTGCGTGTCCGGGACCGTCTTAGAAGATTGCAAAGTTCATTGACCATTGGTGACCTCATTTTGCGTTTCCGGGAGCGTCTTAGAAGATAGCAAAGGTCTTTGACCTCTGGTGACCTTATTTTGCGTGTCCGGGAACTTCTTAGAAGATAGCAAAGGTCTTTGACCTTTGGTCACCTCATTTTGCGTGTCCGGGAGCTTCTTAGAAGATAGCAAAGGTCATTGACCTCTGGTGACCTCATTTTGCGTGTGCGGGAGCGTCTTAGAAGATAGCAAAGGTCATTGACCACTGGTGACATCATTTTGCGCGTCCGGGACCGTCTTAGAAGATTGCAAAGTTCATTGACCACTGGTGACCTCATTTTGCGTGTCCGGGAGCGTCTTAGAAGATAGCAAAGGTCATTGACCTCTGGTGACCTCATTTTGCGTGTCCGGGAGCTTCCTAGAAGATAGCAAAGGTCATTGACCTCTGGTGACCTCATTTTGCGTGTCCGGGAGCTTCTTAGAAGATAGCAAAGGTCATTGACCTCTGGTGACCTCATTTTGCGTGTCCGGGAGCTTCTAAGAGTATAGCAAAGGTCATTGACCTCTGGTGACCTCATTTTGCGTGTCCGGGAGCTTCTTAGCAGTTATCAAAGGTCATTAACCTCTGGTTACCTCATTTTGCGTGTCCGGGAGCTTCTAAGAGAATAGCAAAGGTCATTAACCTCTGGTGATCTCATTTTGCGTGTGCGGGAGCTTCTTAGAAGATAGCAAAGGTCATTGACCCCTGGTGACCTCATTTTGCGTGTCCGGGAGCTTCTTAGAAGATAGCAAAGGTCATTGACCTCTGGTGACCTCATTTTGCGTGCGCGGGAGCGTCTTAGAAGATAGCAAAGGTCATTGATCTCTGGTTACCTCATTTTGCGTGTCCGGGAACTTCTTAGAAGATAGCAAAGGTCATTGACCTCTGGTGACCTCATTTTGCGTGTCCGGGAGCTTCTTAGAAGATAGCAAAGGTCATTGACCTATGGTGAGCTCATGTTGCGTGTCCGGGAGCTTCTAAGAGTATAGAAAAGGTCATTGACCTCTGGTGACCTCATTTTGCGTGTCCGGGAGCTTCTTAGAAGTTATCAAAGGTCATTAACCTCTGGTGATCTCATTTTGCGTGTGCGGGAGCGTCTTAGAAAATTGCAAAGGTCATTGACCTCTGCTGACCTCATTTTGTGTGTCCGGGAGCGTCTTAGAAGATAGCAAAGGTCTTTGACCTCTGGTGACCTCATTTTGCGTGTCCGGGACCGTCTTAGACGATTGCAAAGTTCATTGACCTCTGGTGAGCTCATTTTGCGTGTCGGGAGCTTCTAAGAGTATAGCAAAGGTCATTGACGTCTGGTGACCTCATTTTGCGTGTCCGGGAGCTTCTTAGAAGATAGCAAAGGTCATTGACCTCTGGTGACCTCATTTTGCTTGTCCGGGAGCTTCTAAGAGCATAGCAAAGGTCATTGACCTCTGGTGACCTCATTTTGCGTGTCCGGGAGCTTCTTAGAAGTTATCAAAGGTCATTAACCTCTGGTGACCTCATTTTGCGTGTCCGGGAGCTTCTTAGAAGATAGCAAAGGTCATTGACCTCTGGTGACCTCATTTTGCGTGTCCGGGAGCTTCTAAGTGTATAGCAAAGGTCATTGACCTCTGGTGATCTCATTTTGCGTGTGCGGGAGCGTCTTAGAAAATTGCAAAGGTCATTGACCTCTGCTAACCTCATTTTGTGTGTCCGGGAGCGTCTTAGAAGATAGCAAAGGTCTTTGACCTCTGGTGACCTCATTTTGCGTGTCCGGGAACTTCTTAGAAGATAGCAAAGGTCATTGACCTCTGGTGACCTCATTTTGCTTGTCCGAGAGCTTCTTAGAAGATAGCAAAGGTCATTGCCCTTTGGTGACCTCATTTTGCGTGTCCGGGAGCTTCTTAGAAGATAGCAAAGGTCATTGACCTCTGGTGACCACATTTTGCGTGTGCGGGAGCGTCTTAGAAGATAGCAAAGGTTATTGACCTCTGGTGACTTCATTTTGCGTGTCCGGGACCATCTTAGAAGATTGCAAAGTTCATTGACCATTGGTGACCTCATTTTGCGTTTCCGGGAGCGTCTTAGAAGATAGCAAAGGTCTTTGACCTCTGGTGACCTCATTTTGCGTGTCCGGGAACTTCTTAGAAGATAGCAAAGGTCATTGACCTCTGGTGACCTCATTTTGCGTGTCCGGGAGCTTCTTAGAAGTTATCAAAGGTCATTAACCTCTGGTGACCTCATTTTGCGTGTCCGGGAGCTTCTTAGAAGATAGCAAAGGTCATTGACCTCTGGTGACCTCATTTTGCGTGTCCGGGAGCTTCCTAGAAGATAGCAAAGGTCATTGACCTCTGGTGACCTCATTTTGCGTGTCCGGGAGCTTCTTAGAAGATAGCAAAGGTCATTGACCTCTGGTGACCACATTTTGCGTGTGCGGGAGCGTCTTAGAAGATAGCAAAGGTTATTGACCTCTGGTGACTTCATTTTGCGTGTCCGGGACCATCTTAGAAGATTGCAAAGTTCATTGACCATTGGTGACCTCATTTTGCGTTTCCGGGAGCGTCTTAGAAGATAGCAAAGGTCTTTGACCTCTGGTGACCTTATTTTGCGTGTCCGGGAACTTCTTAGAAGATAGCAAAGGTCATTGACCTCTGGTGACCTCATTTTGCTTGTCCGAGAGCTTCTTAGAAGATAGCAAAGGTCATTGCCCTTTGGTGACCTCATTTTGCGTGTCCGGGAGCTTCTTAGAAGATAGCAAAGGTCATTGACCTCTGGTGACCACATTTTGCGTGTGCGGGAGCGTCTTAGAAGATAGCAAAGGTTATTGACCTCTGGTGACTTCATTTTGCGTGTCCGGGACCATCTTAGAAGATTGCAAAGTTCATTGAACATTGGTGACCTCATTTTGCGTTTCCGGGAGCGTCTTAGAAGATAGCAAAGGTCATTGACGTCTGGTGACCTCATTTTGCTTGTCCGGGAGCTTCTAAGAGCATAGCAAAGGTCATTGACCTCTGGTGACCTCATTTTGCGTGTCCGGGAGCTTCTTAGAAGTTATCAAAGGTCATTAACCTCTGGTGACCTCATTTTGCGTGTCCGGGAGCTTCTTAGAAGATAGCAAAGGTCATTGACCTCTGGTGACCTCATTTTGCGTGTCCGGGAGCTTCTAAGTGTATAGCAAAGGTCATTGACCTCTGGTGATCTCATTTTGCGTGTGCGGGAGCGTCTTAGAAAATTGCAAAGGTCATTGACCTCTGCTAACCTCATTTTGTGTGTCCGGGAGCGTCTTAGAAGATAGCAAAGGTCTTTGACCTCTGGTGACCTCATTTTGCGTGTCCGGGAGCTTCTAAGTGTATAGCAAAGGTCATTGACCTCTGGTGATCTCATTTTGCGTGTGCGGGAGCGTCTTAGAAAATTGCAAAGGTCATTGACCTCTGCTAACCTCATTTTGTGTGTCCGGGAGCTTCTTAGAAGATAGCAAAGGTCATTGACCTCTGGTGACCACATTTTGCGTGTGCGGGAGCGTCTTAGAAGATAGCAAAGGTTATTGACCTCTGGTGACTTCATTTTGCGTGTCCGGGACCATCTTAGAAGATTGCAAAGTTCATTGACCATTGGTGACCTCATTTTGCGTTTCCGGGAGCGTCTTAGAAGATAGCAAAGGTCTTTGACCTCTGGTGACCTTATTTTGCGTGTCCGGGAACTTCTTAGAAGATAGCAAAGGTCTTTGACCTTTGGTCACCTCATTTTGCGTGTCCGGGAGCTTCTTAGAAGATAGCAAAGGTCATTGACCTCTGGTGACCTCATTTTGCGTGTGCGGGAGCGTCTTAGACGATTGCAAAGTTCATTGACCTCTGGTGATCTCATTTTGCGTGTCCGGGAGCTTCTAAGAGTATAGCAAAGGTCATTGACCTCTGGTGACCTCATTTTGCGTGTCCGGGAGCTTCTTAGAAGATAGCAAAGGTCATTGACCTCTGGTGACCTCATTTTGCGTGTCCGGGAGCTTCTAAGAGTATAGCAAAGGTCATTGACCTCTGGTGACCACATTTTGCGTGTCCGGGAGCTTCTTAGCAGTTATCAAAGGTCATTAACCTCTGGTTACCTCATTTTGCGTGTCCGGGAGCTTCTAAGAGAATAGCAAAGGTCATTAACCTCTGGTGATCTCATTTTGCGTGTGCGGGAGCGTCTTAGAAAATTGCAAAGGTCATTGACCTCTGCTGCCCTCATTTTGCGTGTCCGGGACCGTCTTAGACGATTGCAAAGTTCATTGACCTCTGGTGATCTCATTTTGCGTGTCGGGAGCTTCTAAGAGTATAGCAAAGGTCATTGACCTCTAGTGACCTCATTTTGCGTGTCCGGGAGCTTCTTAGAAGATAGCAAAGGTCATTGACGTCTGGTGACCTCATTTTGCTTGTCCGGGAGCTTCTAAGAGCATAGCAAAGGTCATTGACCTCTGGTGACCTCATTTTGCGTGTCCGGGAGCTTCTTAGAAGTTATCAAAGGTCATTAACCTCTGGTGATCTCATTTTGCGTGTGCGGGAGCGTCTTAGAAAATTGCAAAGGTCATTGACCTCTGCTAACCTCATTTTGTGTGTCCGGGAGCGTCTTAGAAGATAGCAAAGGTCTTTGACCTCTGGTGACCTCATTTTGCGTGTCCGGGAACTTCTTAGAAGATAGCAAAGGTCATTGACCTCTGGTGACCACATTTTGCGTGTGCGGGAGCGTCTTAGAAGATAGCAAAGGTTATTGACCTCTGGTGACTTCATTTTGCGTGTCCGGGACCGTCTTAGAAGATTGCAAAGTTCATTGACCATTGGTGACCTCATTTTGCGTTTCCGGGAGCGTCTTAGAAGATAGCAAAGGTCTTTGACCTCTGGTGACCTTATTTTGCGTGTCCGGGAACTTCTTAGAAGATAGCAAAGGTCTTTGACCTTTGGTCACCTCATTTTGCGTGTCCGGGAGCTTCTTAGAAGATAGCAAAGGTCATTGACCTCTGGTGACCTCATTTTGCGTGTGCGGGAGCGTCTTAGAAGATAGCAAAGGTCACTGACCACTGGTGACATCATTTTGCGCGTCCGGGACCGTCTTAGAAGATTGCAAAGTTCATTGACCACTGGTGACCTCATTTTGCGTGTCCGGGAGCGTCTTAGAAGATAGCAAAGGTCATTGACCTCTGGTGACCTCATTTTGCGTGTCCGGGAGCTTCCTAGAAGATAGCAAAGGTCATTGACCTCTGGTGACCTCATTTTGCGTGTCCGGGAGCTTCTTAGAAGATAGCAAAGGTCATTGACCTCTGGTGACCTCATTTTGCGTGTCCGGGAGCTTCTAAGAGTATAGCAAAGGTCATTGACCTCTGGTGACCTCATTTTGCGTGTCCGGGAGCTTCTTAGCAGTTATCAAAGGTCATTAACCTCTGGTTACCTCATTTTGCGTGTCCGGGAGCTTCTAAGAGAATAGCAAAGGTCATTAACCTCTGGTGATCTCATTTTGCGTGTGCGGGAGCTTCTTAGAAGATAGCAAAGGTCATTGACCCCTGGTGACCTCATTTTGCGTGCCCGGGAGCTTCTTAGAAGATAGCAAAGGTCATTGACCTCTGGTGACCTCATTTTGCGTGCGCGGGAGCGTCTTAGAAGATAGCAAAGGTCATTGATCTCTGGTTACCTCATTTTGCGTGTCCGGGAACTTCTTAGAAGATAGCAAAGGTCATTGACCTCTGGTGACCTCATTTTGCGTGTCCGGGAGCTTCTTAGAAGATAGCAAAGGTCATTGACCTATGGTGAGCTCATGTTGCGTGTCCGGGAGCTTCTAAGAGTATAGAAAAGGTCATTGACCTCTGGTGACCTCATTTTGCGTGTCCGGGAGCTTCTTAGAAGTTATCAAAGGTCATTAACCTCTGGTGATCTCATTTTGCGTGTGCGGGAGCGTCTTAGAAAATTGCAAAGGTCATTGACCTCTGCTGACCTCATTTTGTGTGTCCGGGAGCGTCTTAGAAGATAGCAAAGGTCTTTGACCTCTGGTGACCTCATTTTGCGTGTCCGGGACCGTCTTAGAAGATTGCAAAGTTCATTGACCTCTGGTGATCTCATTTTGCGTGTCGGGAGCTTCTAAGAGTATAGCAAAGGTCATTGACCTCTGGTGACCTCATTTTGCGTGTCCGGGAGCGTCTTAGAAGATAGCAAAGGTCATTGACGTCTGGTGACCTCATTTTGCTTGTCCGGGAGCTTCTAAGAGCATAGCAAAGGTCATTGACCTCTGGTGACCTCATTTTGCGTGTCCGGGAGCTTCTTAGAAGTTATCAAAGGTCATTAACCTCTGGTGACCTCATTTTGCGTGTCCGGGAGCTTCTTAGAAGATAGCAAAGGTCATTGACCTCTGGTGACCTCATTTTGCGTGTCCGGGAGCTTCTAAGTGTATAGCAAAGGTCATTGACCTCTGGTGATCTCATTTTGCGTGTGCGGGAGCGTCTTAGAAAATTGCAAAGGTCATTGACCTCTGCTAACCTCATTTTGTGTGTCCGGGAGCGTCTTAGAAGATAGCAAAGGTCTTTGACCTCTGGTGACCTCATTTTGCGTGTCCGGGAACTTCTTAGAAGATAGCAAAGGTCATTGACCTCTGGTGACCTCATTTTGCTTGTCCGAGAGCTTCTTAGAAGATAGCAAAGGTCATTGCCCTTTGGTGACCTCATTTTGCGTGTCCGGGAGCTTCTTAGAAGATAGCAAAGGTCATTGACCTCTGGTGACCACATTTTGCGTGTGCGGGAGCGTCTTAGAAGATAGCAAAGGTTATTGACCTCTGGTGACTTCATTTTGCGTGTCCGGGACCATCTTAGAAGATTGCAAAGTTCATTGACCATTGGTGACCTCATTTTGCGTTTCCGGGAGCGTCTTAGAAGATAGCAAAGGTCTTTGACCTCTGGTGACCTTATTTTGCGTGTCCGGGAGCTTCTTAGAAGATAGCAAAGGTCATTGACCTCTGGTGACCTCATTTTGCGTGTCCGGGAGCTTCTTAGAAGTTATCAAAGGTCATTAACCTCTGGTGACCTCATTTTGCGTGTCCGGGAGCTTCTTAGAAGATAGCAAAGGTCATTGACCTCTGGTGACCTCATTTTGCGTGTCCGGGAGCTTCCTAGAAGATAGCAAAGGTCATTGACCTCTGGTGACCTCATTTTGCGTGTCCGGGAGCTTCTTAGAAGATAGCAAAGGTCATTGACCTCTGGTGACCACATTTTGCGTGTGCGGGAGCGTCTTAGAAGATAGCAAAGGTTATTGACCTCTGGTGACTTCATTTTGCGTGTCCGGGACCATCTTAGAAGATTGCAAAGTTCATTGACCATTGGTGACCTCATTTTGCGTTTCCGGGAGCGTCTTAGAAGATAGCAAAGGTCTTTGACCTCTGGTGACCTTATTTTGCGTGTCCGGGAACTTCTTAGAAGATAGCAAAGGTCATTGACCTCTGGTGACCTCATTTTGCTTGTCCGAGAGCTTCTTAGAAGATAGCAAAGGTCATTGCCCTTTGGTGACCTCATTTTGCGTGTCCGGGAGCTTCTTAGAAGATAGCAAAGGTCATTGACCTCTGGTGACCACATTTTGCGTGTGCGGGAGCGTCTTAGAAGATAGCAAAGGTTATTGACCTCTGGTGACTTCATTTTGCGTGTCCGGGACCATCTTAGAAGATTGCAAAGTTCATTGAACATTGGTGACCTCATTTTGCGTTTCCGGGAGCGTCTTAGAAGATAGCAAAGGTCATTGACGTCTGGTGACCTCATTTTGCTTGTCCGGGAGCTTCTAAGAGCATAGCAAAGGTCATTGACCTCTGGTGACCTCATTTTGCGTGTCCGGGAGCTTCTTAGAAGTTATCAAAGGTCATTAACCTCTGGTGACCTCATTTTGCGTGTCCGGGAGCTTCTTAGAAGATAGCAAAGGTCATTGACCTCTGGTGACCTCATTTTGCGTGTCCGGGAGCTTCTAAGTGTATAGCAAAGGTCATTGACCTCTGGTGATCTCATTTTGCGTGTGCGGGAGCGTCTTAGAAAATTGCAAAGGTCATTGACCTCTGCTAACCTCATTTTGTGTGTCCGGGAGCGTCTTAGAAGATAGCAAAGGTCTTTGACCTCTGGTGACCTCATTTTGCGTGTCCGGGAGCTTCTAAGTGTATAGCAAAGGTCATTGACCTCTGGTGATCTCATTTTGCGTGTGCGGGAGCGTCTTAGAAAATTGCAAAGGTCATTGACCTCTGCTAACCTCATTTTGTGTGTCCGGGAGCTTCTTAGAAGATAGCAAAGGTCATTGACCTCTGGTGACCACATTTTGCGTGTGCGGGAGCGTCTTAGAAGATAGCAAAGGTTATTGACCTCTGGTGACTTCATTTTGCGTGTCCGGGACCATCTTAGAAGATTGCAAAGTTCATTGACCATTGGTGACCTCATTTTGCGTTTCCGGGAGCGTCTTAGAAGATAGCAAAGGTCTTTGACCTCTGGTGACCTTATTTTGCGTGTCCGGGAACTTCTTAGAAGATAGCAAAGGTCTTTGACCTTTGGTCACCTCATTTTGCGTGTCCGGGAGCTTCTTAGAAGATAGCAAAGGTCATTGACCTCTGGTGACCTCATTTTGCGTGTGCGGGAGCGTCTTAGACGATTGCAAAGTTCATTGACCTCTGGTGATCTCATTTTGCGTGTCCGGGAGCTTCTAAGAGTATAGCAAACGTCATTGACCTCTGGTGACCTCATTTTGCGTGTCCGGGAGCTTCTTAGAAGATAGCAAAGGTCATTGACCTCTGGTGACCTTATTTTGCGTGTCCGGGAGCTTCTAAGAGTATAGCAAAGGTCATTGACCTCTGGTGACCACATTTTGCGTGTCCGGGAGCTTCTTAGCAGTTATCAAAGGTCATTAACCTCTGGTTACCTCATTTTGCGTGTCCGGGAGCTTCTAAGAGAATAGCAAAGGTCATTAACCTCTGGTGATCTCATTTTGCGTGTGCGGGAGCGTCTTAGAAAATTGCAAAGGTCATTGACCTCTGCTGCCCTCATTTTGTGTGTCCGGGAGCGTCTTAGAAGATAGCAAAGGTCTTTGACCTCTGGTGACCTCATTTTGCGTGTCCGGGACCGTCTTAGACGATTGCAAAGTTCATTGACCTCTGGTGACCTCATTTTGCTTGTCCGAGAGCTTCTTAGAAGATAGCAAAGGTCATTGCCCTTTGGTGACCTCATTTTGCGTGTCCGAGAGCTTCTTAGAAGATAGCAAAGGTTTTTGACCTTTGGTCACCTCATTTTGCGTGTCCGGGAGCTTCTTAGAAGATAGCAAAGGTCATTGACCTCTGGTGACCTCATTTTGCGTGTGCGGGAGCGTCTTAGAAGATAGCAAATGTCACTGACCTCTGGTGACCTCATTTTGCGCGTCCGGGACCGTCTTAGAAGATTGCAAAGTTCATTGACCACTGGTGACCTCATTTTGCGTGTCCGGGAGCGTCTTAGAAGATAGCAAAGGTCATTGACCTCTGGTGACCTCATTTTGCGTGTCCGGGAGCTTCTTAGAAGATAGCAAAGGTCATTGACCTCTGGTGACCACATTTTGCGTGTGCGGGAGCGTCTTAGAAGATAGCAAAGGTTATTGACCTCTGGTGACTTCATTTTGCGTGTCCGGGACCATCTTAGAAGATTGCAAAGTTCATTGACCATTGGTGACCTCATTTTGCGTTTCCGGGAGCGTCTTAGAAGATAGCAAAGGTCATTGACGTCTGGTGACCTCATTTTGCTTGTCCGGGAGCTTCTAAGAGCATAGCAAAGGTCATTGACCTCTGGTGACCTCATTTTGCGTGTCCGGGAGCTTCTTAGAAGTTATCAAAGGTCATTAACCTCTGGTGACCTCATTTTGCGTGTCCGGGAGCTTCTTAGAAGATAGCAAAGGTCATTGACCTCTGGTGACCTCATTTTGCGTGTCCGGGAGCTTCTAAGTGTATAGCAAAGGTCATTGACCTCTGGTGATCTCATTTTGCGTGTGCGGGAGCGTCTTAGAAAATTGCAAAGGTCATTGACCTCTGCTAACCTCATTTTGTGTGTCCGGGAGCGTCTTAGAAGATAGCAAAGGTCTTTGACCTCTGGTGACCTCATTTTGCGTGTCCGGGAGCTTCTAAGTGTATAGCAAAGGTCATTGACCTCTGGTGATCTCATTTTGCGTGTGCGGGAGCGTCTTAGAAAATTGCAAAGGTCATTGACCTCTGCTAACCTCATTTTGTGTGTCCGGGAGCTTCTTAGAAGATAGCAAAGGTCATTGACCTCTGGTGACCACATTTTGCGTGTGCGGGAGCGTCTTAGAAGATAGCAAAGGTTATTGACCTCTGGTGACTTCATTTTGCGTGTCCGGGACCATCTTAGAAGATTGCAAAGTTCATTGACCATTGGTGACCTCATTTTGCGTTTCCGGGAGCGTCTTAGAAGATAGCAAAGGTCTTTGACCTCTGGTGACCTTATTTTGCGTGTCCGGGAACTTCTTAGAAGATAGCAAAGGTCTTTGACCTTTGGTCACCTCATTTTGCGTGTCCGGGAGCTTCTTAGAAGATAGCAAAGGTCATTGACCTCTGGTGACCTCATTTTGCGTGTGCGGGAGCGTCTTAGAAGATAGCAAAGGTCATTGACCTCTGGTGACCTCATTTTGCGTGTCCGGGAGCTTCTTAGAAGATAGCAAAGGTCATTGACCTCTGGTGACCTCATTTTGCGTGTCCGGGAGCTTCTAAGAGTATAGCAAAGGTCATTGACCTCTGGTGACCTCATTTTGCGTGTCCGGGAGCTTCTTAGCAGTTATCAAAGGTCATTAACCTCTGGTTACCTCATTTTGCGTGTCCGGGAGCTTCTAAGAGAATAGCAAAGGTCATTAACCTCTGGTTATCTCATTTTGCGTGTGCGGGAGCGTCTTAGAAAATTGCAAAGGTCATTGACCTCTGCTGCCCTCATTTTGTGTGTCCGGGAGCGTCTTAGAAGATAGCAAAGGTCTTTGACCTCTGGTGACCTCATTTTGCGTGTCCGGGACCGTCTTAGACGATTGCAAAGTTCATTGACCTCTGGTGACCTCATTTTGCTTGTCCGAGAGCTTCTTAGAAGATAGCAAAGGTCATTGCCCTTTGGTGACCTCATTTTGCGTGTCCGGGAGCTTCTTAGAAGATAGCAAAGGTCATTGACCTCTGGCGACCTCATTTTGCGTGTCCGAGAGCTTCTTAGAAGATAGCAAAGGTTTTTGACCTTTGGTCACCTCATTTTGCGTGTCCGGGAGCTTCTTAGCAGTTATCAAAGGTCATTAACCTCTGGTGACCTCATTTTGCGTGTCCGGGAGCTTCTTAGAAGATAGCAAGGGTCATTGAACTTTGGTGACCTCATTTTGCATGTGCGGGAGTGTCTTAGTAGATAGCAAAGGTCATTGACCTCTGGTGAGCTCATTTTGCGTGTCCGAAGCCGTCTTAGAAGATTGGAAAGTTCATTGACCACTGGTGACCTCATTTTGCGTGTGCGGGAGCTTCTTAGAAGATAGATGAGCTCATTGACCTCTGGTGACCTCATTTTGCATGTCCGGGAGCTTCTTAGAAGGTAGCAAAGTTCATTGACCTCTGGTGACCTCATTTTGCGTGTCCGGGAGCTTCTTAGAAGATAGCAAAGGTCATTGACCTCTGGTGATCTCATTTTGCGTGTGCGGGAGCGTCTTAGAAAATTGCAAAGGTCATTGACCTCTGCTAACCTCATTTTGTGTGTCCGGGAGCGTCTTAGAAGATAGCAAAGGTCTTTGACCTCTGGTGACCTCATTTTGCGTGTCCGGGAGCTTCTAAGTGTATAGCAAAGGTCATTGACCTCTGGTGATCTCATTTTGCGTGTGCGGGAGCGTCTTAGAAAATTGCAAAGGTCATTGACCTCTGCTAACCTCATTTTGTGTGTCCGGGAGCTTCTTAGAAGATAGCAAAGGTCATTGACCTCTGGTGACCACATTTTGCGTGTGCGGGAGCGTCTTAGAAGATAGCAAAGGTTATTGACCTCTGGTGACTTCATTTTGCGTGTCCGGGACCATCTTAGAAGATTGCAAAGTTCATTGACCATTGGTGACCTCATTTTGCGTTTCCGGGAGCGTCTTAGAAGATAGCAAAGGTCTTTGACCTCTGGTGACCTTATTTTGCGTGTCCGGGAACTTCTTAGAAGATAGCAAAGGTCTTTGACCTTTGGTCACCTCATTTTGCGTGTCCGGGAGCTTCTTAGAAGATAGCAAAGGTCATTGACCTCTGGTGACCTCATTTTGCGTGTGCGGGAGCGTCTTAGAAGATAGCAAAGGTCATTGACCTCTGGTGACCTCATTTTGCGTGTCCGGGAGCTTCTTAGCAGATAGCAAAGGTCATTGACCTCTGGTGACCTCATTTTGCGTGTCCGGGAGCTTCTAAGAGTATAGCAAAGGTCATTGACCTCTGGTGACCTCATTTTGCGTGTCCGGGAGCTTCTTAGCAGTTATCAAAGGTCATTAACCTCTGGTTACCTCATTTTGCGTGTCCGGGAGCTTCTAAGAGAATAGCAAAGGTCATTAACCTCTGGTTATCTCATTTTGCGTGTGCGGGAGCGTCTTAGAAAATTGCAAAGGTCATTGACCTCTGCTGCCCTCATTTTGTGTGTCCGGGAGCGTCTTAGAAGATAGCAAAGGTCTTTGACCTCTGGTGACCTCATTTTGCGTGTCCGGGACCGTCTTAGACGATTGCAAAGTTCATTGACCTCTGGTGACCTCATTTTGCTTGTCCGAGAGCTTCTTAGAAGATAGCAAAGGTCATTGCCCTTTGGTGACCTCATTTTGCGTGTCCGGGAGCTTCTTAGAAGATAGCAAAGGTCATTGACCTCTGGCGACCTCATTTTGCGTGTCCGAGAGCTTCTTAGAAGATAGCAAAGGTTTTTGACCTTTGGTCACCTCATTTTGCGTGTCCGGGAGCTTCTTAGCAGTTATCAAAGGTCATTAACCTCTGGTGACCTCATTTTGCGTGTCCGGGAGCTTCTTAGAAGATAGCAAGGGTCATTGAACTTTGGTGACCTCATTTTGCATGTGCGGGAGTGTCTTAGTAGATAGCAAAGGTCATTGACCTCTGGTGAGCTCATTTTGCGTGTCCGAAGCCGTCTTAGAAGATTGCAAAGTTCATTGACCACTGGTGACCTCATTTTGCGTGTGCGGGAGCTTCTTAGAAGATAGATGAGCTCATTGACCTCTGGTGACCTCATTTTGCATGTCCGGGAGCTTCTTAGAAGGTAGCAAAGTTCATTGACCTCTGGTGACCTCATTTTGCGTGTCCGGGAGCTTCTTAGAAGATAGCAAAGGTCATTGACCTCTGGTGACCTCATTTTGCCTGTGCGGGAGCGTCTTAGAAGATAGCAAAGGTCATTGACCTCTGGTGACCTCATTTTGCGTGTCCGGGACCGTCTTAGAAGATTGCAAAGTTCATTGACCTCTGGTGACCTCATTTTGCGTGTCCGGGAGCTTCTAAGAGTATAGCAAAGGTCATTGACCTCTGGTGACCACATTTTGCGTGTGCGGGAGCGTCTTAGAAGATAGCAAAGGTTATTGACCTCTGGTGACTTCATTTTGCGTGTCCGGGACCGTCTTAGAAGATTGCAAAGTTCATTGACCTCTGGTGACCTCATTTTGCGTGTCCGGGACCGTCTTAGACGATTGCAAAGTTCATTGACCTCTGGTGACCTCATTTTGCTTGTCCGAGAGCTTCTTAGAAGATAGCAAAGGTCATTGCCCTTTGGTGACCTCATTTTGCGTGTCCGGGAGCTTCTTAGAAGATAGCAAAGGTCATTGACCTCTGGCGACCTCATTTTGCGTGTCCGAGAGCTTCTTAGAAGATAGCAAAGGTTTTTGACCTTTGGTCACCTCATTTTGCGTGTCCGGGAGCTTCTTAGAAGATAGCAAAGGTCATTGACCTCTGGTGACCTCATTTTGCGTGTGCGGGAGCGTCTTAGAAGATAGCAAAGGTCACTGACCTCTGGTGACCTCATTTTGCGCGTCCGGGACCGTCTTAGAAGATTGCAAAGTTCATTGACCACTGGTGACCTCATTTTGCGTGTCCGGGAGCGTCTTAGAAGATAGCAAAGGTCATTGACCTCTGGTGACCTCATTTTGCGTGTCCGGGAGCGTCTTAGAAGATAGCAAAGGTCATTGACCACTGGTGACCTCATTTTGCGTGTGCGGGAGCTTCTTAGAAGATAGCAAAGTTCATTGACCTCTGGTGACCTCATTTTGCATGTCCGGGAGCTTCTTAGAAGGTAGCACAGTTCATTGACCTCTGGTGACCTCATTTTGCGTGTCCGGGAGCTTCTTAGAAGTTAGCAAAGGTCATTGACCTCTGGTGACCTCATTTTGCGTGTCCGGGAGCGTCTTAGAAGATAGCAAAGGTCATTGACCTCTGGTGACCTCATTTTGCGTGTCCGGGAGCTTCTTAGAAGATAGCAAAGGTCATTGACCTCTGGTGACCTCATTTTGCGTGTCCGGGAGCTTCTAAGAGTATAGCAAAGGTCATTGACCTCTGGTGACCTCATTTTTGGTGTCCGGGAGCTTCTTAGCAGTTATCAAAGGTCATTAACCTCTGGTGACCTCATTTTGCGTGTCCGGGAGCTTCTTAGAAGATAGCAAGGGTCATTGAACTTTGGTGACCTCATTTTGCGTGTGCGGGAGTGTCTTAGTAGATAGCAAAGGTCATTGACCTCTGGTGAGCTCATTTTGCGTGTCCGAAGCCGTCTTAGAAGATTGCAAAGTTCATTGACCACTGGTGACCTCATTTTGCGTGTGCGGGAGCTTCTTAGAAGATAGATGAGCTCATTGACCTCTGGTGACCTCATTTTGCATGTCCGGGAGCTTCTTAGAAGGTAGCAAAGTTCATTGAACTCTGGTGACCTCATTTTGCGTGTCCGGGAGCTTCTTAGAAGATAGCAAAGGTCATTGACCTCTGGTGACCTCATTTTGCCTGTGCGGGAGCGTCTTAGAAGATAGCAAAGGTCATTGACCTCTGGTGACCTCATTTTGCGTGTCCGGGACCGTCTTAGAAGATTGCAAAGTTCATTGACCTCTGGTGACCTCATTTTGCGTGTCCGGGAGCTTCTAAGAGTATAGCAAAGGTCGTTGACCTCTGGTGACCTCATTTTGCGTGTCCGGGAGCTTCTTAGAAGATAGCAAAGGTCATTGACCCCTGGTGACCTCATTTTGCGTGCCCGGGAGCTTCTTAGAAGATAGCAAAGGTCATTGACCTCTGGTGACCTCATTTTGCGTGCGCGGGAGCGTCTTAGAAGATAGCAAAGGTCATTGATCTCTGGTTACCTCATTTTGCGTGTCCGGGAACTTCTTAGAAGATAGCAAAGGTCATTGACCTCTGGTGACCTCATTTTGCGTGTCCGGGAGCTTCTTAGAAGATAGCAAAGGTCATTGAACTTTGGTGACCTCATTTTGCGTGTGCGGGAGTGTCTTAGTAGATAGCAAAGGTCATTGACCTCTGGTGAGCTCATGTTGCGTGTCCGGGAGCTTCTAAGAGTATAGAAAAGGTCATTGACCTCTGGTGACCTCATTTTGCGTGTCCGGGAGCTTCTTAGAAGTTATCAAAGGTCATTAACCTCTGGTGACCTCATTTTGCGTGTCCGGGAGCTTCTTAGAAGATAGCAAAGGTCTTTGACCTCTGGTGACCTCATTTTGCGTGTCCGGGACCGTCTTAGACGATTGCAAAGTTCATTGACCTCTGGTGACCTCATTTTGCGTGTCCGGGAGCTTCTAAGGGTATAGCAAAGGTCATTGACCTCTAGTGACATCATTTTGCGTGTCCGGGAGCTTCTTAGAAGATAGCAAAGGTCATTGACGTCTGGTGACCTCATTTTGCTTGTCCGGGAGCTTCTAAGAGCATAGCAAAGGTCATTGACCTCTGGTGACCTCATTTTGCGTGTCCGGGAGCTTCTTAGAAGTTATCAAAGGTCATTAACCTCTGGTGACCTCATTTTGCGTGTCCGGGAGCTTCTTAGAAGATAGCAAAGGTCATTGACCTCTGGTGACCTCATTTTGCGTGTCCGGGAGCTTCTTAGAAGATAGCAAAGGTCATTGACCTCTGGTGACCTCATTTTGCGTGTCCGGGAGCTTCTAAGAGTATAGCAAAGGTCATTGACCTCTGGTGACCTCATTTTGCGTGTCCGGGAGCTTCTTAGCAGTTATCAAAGGTCATTAACCTCTGGTTACCTCATTTTGCGTGTCCGGGAGCTTCTTAGAAGATAGCAAAGGTCATTGAACTTTGGTGACCTCATTTTGCGTGTGCGGGAGTGTCTTAGTAGATAGCAAAGGTCACTGACCTCTGGTGAGCTCATTTTGCGTGTCCGGGACCGTCTTAGAAGGTAGCAAAGTTCATTGACCTCTGGTGACCTCATTTTGCGTGTCCGGGAGCTTCTTAGAAGATAGCAAAGGTCATTGACCTCTGGTGACCTCATTTTGCGTGTGCGGGAGCGTCTTAGAAGATAGCAAAGGTCATTGACCTCTGGTGACCTCATTTTACGTGTCCGGGACCGTCTTAGAAGATTGCAAAGTTCATTGACCTCTGGTGACCTCATTTTGCGTGTCCGGGAGCTTCTAAGAGTATAGCAAAGGTCATTGACCTCTGGTGACCTCATTTCGCGTGTCCGGGAGCTTCTTAGAAAATAGCAAAGGTCATTGACCTCTGGTGACCTGATTTTGCGTGCCCGGGAGCTTCTTAGAAGATAGCAAAGGTGATTGACCTCTGGTGACCTCATTTTGCGTGTGCGGGAGCGTCTTAGAAGATAGCAAAGGTCATTGACCTCTGGTTACCTCATTTTGCGTGTCCGGGAACTTCTTAGAAGATAGCAAAGGTCATTGACCTCTGGTGACATCATTTTGCGTGTCCGGGAGCGCCTTATAAGATAGCAAAGGTCATTGACCTCTGGTGACCTCATTTTGCGTGTCCGGGAGCTTCTTAGAAGATAGCAAAGGTCATTGACCTCTGGTGACCTCATTTTGCGTGTCCGGGAGCTTCTAAGAGTATAGCAAATGTCATTGACCTCTGGTGACCTCATTTTGCGCGTCCGGGAGCTTCTTAGAAGTTATCAAAGGTCATTAACCTCTGGTGACATCATTTTGCGTGTCCGGGAGCTTCTTAGAAGATAGCAAAGGTCATTGACCTCTGTTGATCTCATTTTGCGTGTGCGGGAGCGTCTTAGAAAATTGCAAAGTTCATTGACCTCTGCTGACCTCATTTTCCGTGTCCGGGAGCGTCTTAGAAGATAGCAAAGTTCTTTGACGTCTGGTGTCCTCATTTTGCGTGTCCGGAAACTTCTTAGAAGATAGCAAAGGTCATTGACCTCTGGTGACCTCATTTTGCGAGTGCGGGAGTGTCTTAGTAGATAGCAAAGGTCATTGACCTCTGGTGAGCTCATTTTGCGTGTCCGGGACCGTCTTAGAAGATTGCAAAGTTCATTGACCACTGGTGACCTCATTTTGCGTTTGCGGGAGCTTCTTAGAAGATAGATGAGTTCATTGACCTCTGGTGACCTCATTTTGAATGTCCGGGAGCTTCTTAGAAGGTAGCAAAGTTCATTGACCTCTGGTGACCTCATTTTGCGTGTCCGGGAGCTTCTTAGAAGATAGCAAAGGTCATTGACCTCTGGTGACCTCATTTTGCGTGTGCGGGAGCGTCTTAGAAGATAGCAAAGTTCATTGACCTCTGGTGACGTCATTTTGCGTGTCCGGGACCGTCTTAGAAGATTGCAAAGTTCATTGACCTCTGGAACCTCATTTTGCGTGTCCGGGAGCTTCTAAGAGTATAGCAAAGGTCATTGACCTCTGGTGACCTCATTTTGCGTGTCCGGGAGCTTCTTAGAAGATAGCAAAGGTCATTGACCCCTGGTGACCTCATTTTGCGTGCCCGGGAGCTTCTTAGAAGATAGCAAAGGTCATTGACCTCTGGTGACCTCATTTTGCGTGCGCGGGAGAGTCTTAGAAGATTGCAAAGGTCATTGACCTCTGGTTACCTCATTTTGCGTGTCCGGGAACTTCTTAGAAGATAGCAAAGGTCATTGACCTCTGGTGACCTCATTTTGCGTGTCCGGGAGCGTCTTAGAAGATAGCAAAGGTCATTGCCCTTTGGTGATCTCATTTTGCGTGTCCGGGAGCTTCTTAGAAGATATCAAAGGTCATTGACCTCTGGTGACCTCATATTGCGTGTGCGGGAGCGTCTTAGAAGATAGCAAAGGTCAATGACCTCTGGTGACCTCATTTTGCGTGTCCGGGACCGTCTTAGAAGATTGCAAAGTTCATTGACCTCTGGTGACCTCATTTTGCGTGTCCGGGAGCTTCTAAGAGTATAGCAAAGGTCATTGACCTCTGGTGACCTCATTTTTGGTGTCCGGGAGCTTCTTAGCAGTTATCAAAGGTCATTAACCTCTGGTGACCTCATTTTGCGTGTCCGGGAGCTTCTTAGAAGATAGCAAAAGTCATTGAACTTTGGTGACCTCATTTTGCGTGTGCGGGAGTGTCTTAGTAGATAGCAAAGGTCATTGACCTCTGGTGACCTCATTTTGCCTGTGCGGGAGCGTCTTAGAAGATAGCAAAGGTCATTGACCTCTGGTGACCTCATTTTGCGTGTCCGGGACCGTCTTAGAAGATTGCAAAGTTCATTGACCTCAGGTGACCTCATTTTGCGTGTCCGGGAGCTTCTAAGAGTATAGCAAAGGTCATTGACCTCTGGTGACCTCATTTTGCGTGTCCGGGAGCTTCTTAGAAGATAGCAAAGGTCATTGACCCCTGGTGACCTCATTTTGCGTGCCCGGGAGCTTCTTAGAAGATAGCAAAGGTCATTGACCTCTGGTGACCTCATTTTGCGTGCGCGGGAGCGTCTTAGAAGATAGCAAAGGTCATTGATCTCTGGTTACCTCATTTTGCGTGTCCGGGAGCTTCTTAGAAGATAGCAAAGGTCATTGACTTCTGGTGACCTCATTTTGCGTGTCCGGGAGCTTCTTAGAAGATAGCAAAGGTCATTGAACTTTGGTGACCTCATTTTGCGTGTGCGGGAGTGTCTTAGTAGATAGCAAAGTTCATTGACCTCTGGTGAGCTCATGTTGCGTGTCCGGGAGCTTCTAAGAGTATAGAAAAGGTCATTGACCTCTGGTGACCTCATTTTGCGTGTCCGGGAGCTTCTTAGAAGTTATCAAAGGTCATTAACCTCTGGTGACCTCATTTTGCGTGTCCGGGAGCTTCTTAGAAGATAGCAAAGGTCATTGACTTCTGGTGACCTCATTTTGCGTGTCCGGGAGCTTCCTAGAGAATAGCAAAGGTCATTAACCTCTGGTGATCTCATTTTGCGTGTGCGGGAGCGTCTTAGAAAATTGCAAAGGTCATTGACCTCTGCTGACCTCATTTTGTGTGTCCGGGTGCGTCTTAGAAGATAGCAAAGGTCTTTGACCTCTGGTGACCTCATTTTGCGTGTCCGGGACCGTCTTAGACGATTGCAAAGTTCATTGACCTCTGGTGACCTCATTTTGCGTGTCCGGGAGCTTCTAAGTGTATAGCAAAGGTCATTGACCTCTAGTGACCTCATTTTGCGTGTCCGGGAGCTTCTTAGAAGATAGCAAAGGTCATTGACGTCTGGTGACCTCATTTTGCTTGTCCGGGAGCTTCTAAGAGCATAGCAAAGGTCATTGACCTCTGGTGACCTCATTTTGCGTGTCCGGGAGCTTCTTAGAAGTTATCAAAGGTCATTAACCTCTGGTGACCTCATTTTTCGTGTCCGGGAACTTCTTAGAAGATAGCAAAGGTCATTGACCTCTGGTGACCTCATTTTGCGTGTCCGGGAGCTTCTAAGTGTATAGCAAAGGTCATTGACCTCTGGTGATCTCATTTTGCGTGTGCGGGAGCGTCTTAGAAAATTGCAAAGGTCATTGACCTCTGCTAACCCCATTTTGTGTGTCCGGGAGCGTCTTAGAAGATAGCAAAGGTCTTTGACCTCTGGTGACCTCATTTTGCGTGTCCGGGAACTTCTTAGAAGATAGCAAAGGTCATTGACCTCTGGTGACCTCATTTTGCTTGTCCGAGAGCTTCTTAGAAGATAGCAAAGGTCATTGCCCTTTGGTGACCTCATTTTGCGTGTCCGGGAGCTTCTTAGAAGATAGCAAAGGTCATTGACCTCTGGTGACCACATTTTGCGTGTGCGGGAGCGTCTTAGAAGATAGCAAAGGTTATTGACCTCTGGTGACTTCATTTTGCGTGTCCGGGACCGTCTTAGAAGATTGCAAAGTTCATTGACCATTGGTGACCTCATTTTGCGTTTCCGGGAGCGTCTTAGAAGATAGCAAAGGTCTTTGACCTCTGGTGACCTTATTTTGCGTGTCCGGGAACTTCTTAGAAGATAGCAAAGGTCTTTGACCTTTGGTCACCTCATTTTGCGTGTCCGGGAGCATCTTAGAAGATAGCAAAGGTCATTGACCTCTGGTGACCTCATTTTGCGTGTCCGGGAGCTTCCTAGAAGATAGCAAAGGTCATTGACCTCTGGTGACCTCATTTTGCGTGTCCGGGAGCTTCTTAGAAGATAGCAAAGGTCATTGACCTCTGGTGACCTCATTTTGCGTGTCCGGGAGCTTCTAAGAGTATAGCAAAGGTCATTGACCTCTGGTGACCTCATTTTGCGTGTCCGGGAGCTTCTTAGCAGTTATCAAAGGTCATTAACCTCTGGTTACCTCATTTTGCGTGTCCGGGAGCTTCTTAGAAGATAGCAAAGGTCATTGAACTTTGGTGACCTCATATTGCGTGTGCGGGAGTGTCTTAGTAGATAGCAAAGGTCATTGACCTCTGGTGAGCTCATTTTGCGTGTCCGGGACCGTCTTAGAAGGTAGCAAAGTTCATTGACCTCTGGTGACCTCATTTTGCGTGTCCGGGAGCTTCTTAGAAGATAGCAAAGGTCATTGACCTCTGGTGACCTCATTTTGCGTGTGCGGGAGCGTCTTAGAAGATAGCAAAGGTCATTGACCACTGGTGACCTCATTTTGCGTGTCCGGGACCGTCTTAGAAGATATCAAAGGTCATTGACCTCTGGTGACCTCATTTTGCGTGTGCGGGAGCTTCTTAGCAGTTATCAAAGGTAATTAACCTCTGGTTACCTCATTTTGCGTGTCCGGGAGCTTCTTAGAAGATAGCAAAGGTCATTGAACTTTGGTGACCTCATTTTGCGTGTGCGGGAGCTTCTTAGAAGATAGCAAAGTTCATTGACCTCTGGTGACCTCATTTTGCATGTCCGGGAGCTTCTTAGAAGGTAGCACAGTTCATTGACCTCTGGTGACCTCATTTTGCGTGTCCGGGAGCTTCTTAGAAGTTAGCAAAGGTCATTGACCTCTGGTGACCTCATTTTGCGTGTCCGGGAGCGTCTTAGAAGATAGCAAAGGTCATTGACCTCTGGTGACCTCATTTTGCGTGTCCGGGAGCTTCTTAGAAGATAGCAAAGGTCATTGACCTCTGGTGACCTCATTTTGCGTGTCCGGGAGCTTCTAAGAGTATAGCAAAGGTCATTGACCTCTGGTGACCTCATTTTTGGTGTCCGGGAGCTTCTTAGCAGTTATCAAAGGTCATTAACCTCTGGTGACCTCATTTTGCGTGTCCGGGAGCTTCTTAGAAGATAGCAAGGGTCATTGAACTTTGGTGACCTCATTTTGCGTGTGCGGGAGTGTCTTAGTAGATAGCAAAGGTCATTGACCTCTGGTGAGCTCATTTTGCGTGTCCGAAGCCGTCTTAGAAGATTGCAAAGTTCATTGACCACTGGTGACCTCATTTTGCGTGTGCGGGAGCTTCTTAGAAGATAGATGAGCTCATTGACCTCTGGTGACCTCATTTTGCATGTCCGGGAGCTTCTTAGAAGGTAGCAAAGTTCATTGACCTCTGGTGACCTCATTTTGCGTGTCCGGGAGCTTCTTAGAAGATAGCAAAGGTCATTGACCTCTGGTGACCTCATTTTGCCTGTGCGGGAGCGTCTTAGAAGATAGCAAAGGTCATTGACCTCTGGTGACCTCATTTTGCGTGTCCGGGACCGTCTTAGAAGATTGCAAAGTTCATTGACCTCTGGTGACCTCATTTTGCGTGTCCGGGAGCTTCTAAGAGTATAGCAAAGGTCGTTGACCTCTGGTGACCTCATTTTGCGTGTCCGGGAGCTTCTTAGAAGATAGCAAAGGTCATTGACCCCTGGTGACCTCATTTTGCGTGCCCGGGAGCTTCTTAGAAGATAGCAAAGGTCATTGACCTCTGGTGACCTCATTTTGCGTGCGCGGGAGCGTCTTAGAAGATAGCAAAGGTCATTGATCTCTGGTTACCTCATTTTGCGTGTCCGGGAACTTCTTAGATGATAGCAAAGGTCATTGACCTCTGGTGACCTCATTTTGCGTGTCCGGGAGCTTCTTAGAAGATAGCAAAGGTCATTGAACTTTGGTGACCTCATTTTGCGTGTGCGGGAGTGTCTTAGTAGATAGCAAAGGTCATTGACCTCTGGTGAGCTCATGTTGCGTGTCCGGGAGCTTCTAAGAGTATAGAAAAGGTCATTGACCTCTGGTGACCTCATTTTGCGTGTCCGGGAGCTTCTTAGAAGTTATCAAAGGTCATTAACCTCTGGTGACCTCATTTTGCGTGTCCGGGAGCTTCTTAGAAGATGGCAAAGGTCATTGACTTCTGGTGACCTCATTTTGCGTGTCCGGGAACTTCTAAGAGAATAGCAAAGGTCATTAACCTCTGGTGATCTCATTTTGCGTGTGCGGGAGCGTCTTAGAAAATTGCAAAGGTCATTGACCTCTGCTGACCTCATTTTGTGTGTCCGGGAGCGTCTTAGAAGATAGCAAAGGTCTTTGACCTCTGGTGACCTCATTTTGCGTGTCCGGGACCGTCTTAGACGATTGCAAAGTTCATTGACCTCTGGTGACCTCATTTTGCGTGTCCGGGAGCTTCTAAGGGTATAGCAAAGGTCATTGACCTCTAGTGACCTCATTTTGCGTGTCCGGGAGCTTCTTAGAAGATAGCAAAGGTCATTGACGTCTGGTGACCTCATTTTGCTTGTCCGGGAGCTTCTAAGAGCATAGCAAAGGTCATTGACCTCTGGTGACCTCATTTTGCGTGCCCGGGAGCTTCTTAGAAGTTATCAAAGGTCATTAACCTCTGGTGACCTCATTTTGCGTGTCCGGGAGCTTCTTAGAAGATAGCAAAGGTCATTGACCTCTGGTGACCTCATTTTGCGTGTCCGGGAGCTTCTAAGTGTATAGCAAAGGTCATTGACCTCTGGTGATCTCATTTTGCGTGTGCGGGAGCGTCTTAGAAAATTGCAAAGGTCATTGACCTCTGGTGACCACATTTTGCGTGTGCGGGAGCGTCTTAGAAGATAGCAAAGGTTATTGACCTCTGGTGACTTCATTTTGCGTGTCCGGGACCGTCTTAGAAGATTGCAAAGTTCATTGACCATTGGTGACCTCATTTTGCGTTTCCGGGAGCGTCTTAGAAGATAGCAAAGGTCTTTGACCTCTGGTGACCTTATTTTGCGTGTCCGGGAACTTCTTAGAAGATAGCAAAGGTCACTGACCACTGGTGACCTCATTTTGCGCGTCCGGGACCGTCTTAGAAGATTGCAAAGTTCATTGACCACTGGTGACCTCATTTTGCGTGTCCGGGAGCGTCTTAGAAGATAGCAAAGGTCATTGACCTCTGGTGACCTCATTTTGCGTGTCCGGGAGCTTCCTAGAAGATAGCAAAGGTCATTGACCTCTGGTGACCTCATTTTGCGTGTCCGGGAGCTTCTTAGAAGATAGCAAAGGTCATTGACCTCTGGTGACCTCATTTTGCGTGTCCGGGAGCTTCTAAGAGTATAGCAAAGGTCATTGACCTCTGGTGACCTCATTTTGCGTGTCCGGGAGCTTCTTAGCAGTTATCAAAGGTCATTAACCTCTGGTTACCTCATTTTGCGTGTCCGGGAGCTTCTTAGAAGATAGCAAAGGTCATTGAACTTTGGTGACCTCATTTTGCGTGTGCGGGAGTGTCTTAGTAGATAGCAAAGGTCACTGACCTCTGGTGAGCTCATTTTGCGTGTCCGGGACCGTCTTAGAAGGTAGCAAAGTTCATTGACCTCTGGTGACCTCATTTTGCGTGTCCGGGAGCTTCTTAGAAGATAGCAAAGGTCATTGACCTCTGGTGACCTCATTTTGCGTGTGCGGGAGCGTCTTAGAAGATAGCAAAGGTCATTGACCTCTGGTGACCTCATTTTGCGTGTCCGGGACCGTCTTAGAAGATTGCAAAGTTCATTGACCTCTGGTGACCTCATTTTGCGTGTCCGGGAGCTTCTAAGAGTATAGCAAAGGTCATTGACCTCTGGTGACCTCATTTTGCGTGTGCGGGAGCGTCTTAGAAGATAGCAAAGGTCATTGACCTCTGGTGACCTCATTTTGCGTGTCCGGGACCGTCTTAGAAGATTGCAAAGTTCATTGACCTCTGGTGACCTCATTTTGCGTGTCCGGGAGCTTCTAAGAGTATAGCAAAGGTCATTGACCTCTGGTGACCTCATTTCGCGTGTCCGGGAGCTTCTTAGAAAATAGCAAAGGTCATTGACCTCTGGTGACCTGATTTTGCGTGCCCGGGAGCTTCTTAGAAGATAGCAAAGGTGATTGACCTCTGGTGACCTCATTTTGCGTGTGCGGGAGCGTCTTAGAAGATAGCAAAGGTCATTGACCTCTGGTTACCTCATTTTGCGTGTCCGGGAACTTCTTAGAAGATAGCAAAGGTCATTGACCTCTGGTGACCTCATTTTGCGTGTCCGGGAGCGCCTTATAAGATAGCAAAGGTCATTGACCTCTGGTGACCTCATTTTGCGTGTCCGGGAGCTTCTTAGAAGATAGCAAAGGTCATTGACCTCTGGTGACCTCATTTTGCGTGTCCGGGAGCTTCTAAGAGTATAGCAAATGTCATTGACCTCTGGTGACCTCATTTTGCGCGTCCGGGAGCTTCTTAGAAGTTATCAAAGGTCATTAACCTCTGGTGACCTCATTTTGCGTGTCCGGGAGCATCTTAGAAGATAGCAAAGGTCATTGACCTCTGTTGATCTCATTTTGCGTGTGCGGGAGCGTCTTAGAAAATTGCAAAGTTCATTGACCTCTGCTGACCTCATTTTCCGTGTCCGGGAGCGTCTTAGAAGATAGCAAAGTTCTTTGACGTCTGGTGTCCTCATTTTGCGTGTCCGGAAACTTCTTAGAAGATAGCAAAGGTCATTGACCTCTGGTGACCTCATTTTGCGAGTGCGGGAGTGTCTTAGTAGATAGCAAAGGTCATTGACCTCTGGTGAGCTCATTTTGCGTGTCCGGGACCGTCTTAGAAGATGGCAAAGTTCATTGACCACTGGTGACCTCATTTTGCGTTTGCGGGAGCTTCTTAGAAGATAGATGAGTTCATTCACCTCTGGTGACCTCATTTTGAATGTCCGGGAGCTTCTTAGAAGGTAGCAAAGTTCATTGACCTCTGGTGACCTCATTTTGCGTGTCCGGGAGCTTCTTAGAAGATAGCAAAGGTCATTGACCTCTGGTGACCTCATTTTGCGTGTGCGGGAGCGTCTTAGAAGATAGCAAAGTTCATTGACCTCTGGTGACCTCATTTTGCGTGTCCGGGACCGTCTTAGAAGATTGCAAAGTTCATTGACCTCTGGAACCTCATTTTGCGTGTCCGGGAGCTTCTAAGAGTATAGCAAAGGTCATTGACCTCTGGTGACCTCATTTTGCGTGTCCGGGAGCTTCTTAGAAGATAGCAAAGGTCATTGACCCCTGGTGACCTCATTTTGCGTGCCCGGGAGCTTCTTAGAAGATAGCAAAGGTCATTGACCTCTGGTGACCTCATTTTGCGTGCGCGGGAGAGTCTTAGAAGATTGCAAAGGTCATTGACCTCTGGTTACCTCATTTTGCGTGTCCGGGAACTTCTTAGAAGATAGCAAAGGTCATTGACCTCTGGTGACCTCATTTTGCGTGTCCGGGAGCGTCTTAGAAGATAGCAAAGGTCATTGCTTTTTGGTGACCTCATTTTGCGTGTCCGGGAGCTTCTTAGAAGATATCAAAGGTCATTGACCTCTGGTGACCTCATTTTGCGTGTGCGGGAGAGTCTTAGAAGATTGCAAAGGTCATTGACCTCTGGTTACCTCATTTTGCGTGTCCGGGAACTTCTTAGAAGATAGCAAAGGTCATTGACCTCTGGTGACCTCATTTTGCGTGTCCGGGAGCGTCTTAGAAGATAGCAAAGGTCATTGCTTTTTGGTGACCTCATTTTGCGTGTCCGGGAGCTTCTTAGAAGATATCAAAGGTCATTGACCTCTGGTGACCTCATTTTGCGTGTGCGGGAGCGTCTTAGAAGATAGCAAAGGTCAATGACCTCTGGTGACCTCATTTTGCGTGTCCGGGACCGTCTTAGAAGATTGCAAAGTTCATTGACCTCTGGTGACCTCATTTTGCGTGTCCGGGAGCTTCTAAGAGTATAGCAAAGGTCATTGACCTCTGGTGACCTCATTTTTGGTGTCCGGGAGCTTCTTAGCAGTTATCAAAGGTCATTAACCTCTGGTGACCTCATTTTGCGTGTCCGGGAGCTTCTTAGAAGATAGCAAAAGTCATTGAACTTTGGTGACCTCATTTTGCGTGTGCGGGAGTGTCTTAGTAGATAGCAAAGGTCATTGACCTCTGGTGACCTCATTTTGCCTGTGCGGGAGCGTCTTAGAAGATAGCAAAGGTCATTGACCTCTGGTGACCTCATTTTGCGTGTCCGGGACCGTCTTAGAAGATTGCAAAGTTCATTGACCTCAGGTGACCTCATTTTGCGTGTCCGGGAGCTTCTAAGAGTATAGCAAAGGTCATTGACCTCTGGTGACCTCATTTTGCGTGTCCGGGAGATTCTTAGAAGATAGCAAAGGTCATTGACCCCTGGTGACCTCATTTTGCGTGCCCGGGAGCTTCTTAGAAGATAGCAAAGGTCATTGACCTCTGGTGACCTCATTTTGCGTGCGCGGGAGCGTCTTAGAAGATAGCAAAGGTCATTGATCTCTGGTTACCTCATTTTGCGTGTCCGGGAACTTCTTAGAAGATAGCAAAGGTCATTGACCTCTGGTGACCTCATTTTGCGTGTCCGGGAGCTTCTTAGAAGATAGCAAAGGTCATTGAACTTTGGTGACCTCATTTTGCGTGTGCGGGAGTGTCTTAGTAGATAGCAAAGTTCATTGACCTCTGGTGAGCTCATGTTGCGTGTCCGGGAGCTTCTAAGAGTATAGAAAAGGTCATTGACCTCTGGTGACCTCATTTTGCGTGTCCGGGAGCTTCTTAGAAGTTATCAAAGGTCATTAACCTCTGGTGACCTCATTTTGCGTGTCCGGGAGCTTCTTAGAAGATAGCAAAGGTCATTGACTTCTGGTGACCTCATTTTGCGTGTCCGGGAGCTTCCTAGAGAATAGCAAAGGTCATTAACCTCTGGTGATCTCATTTTGCGTGTGCGGGAGCGTCTTAGAAAATTGCAAAGGTCATTGACCTCTGCTGACCTCATTTTGTGTGTCCGGGTGCGTCTTAGAAGATAGCAAAGGTCTTTGACCTCTGGTGACCTCATTTTGCGTGTCCGGGACCGTCTTAGACGATTGCAAAGTTCATTGACCTCTGGTGACCTCATTTTGCGTGTCCGGGAGCTTCTAAGAGTATAGCAAAGGTCATTGACCTCTAGTGACCTCATTTTGCGTGTCCGGGAGCTTCTTAGAAGATAGCAAAGGTCATTGACGTCTGGTGACCTCATTTTGCTTGTCCGGGAGCTTCTAAGAGCATAGCAAAGGTCATTGACCTCTGGTGACCTCATTTTGCGTGTCCGGGAGCTTCTTAGAAGTTATCAAAGGTCATTAACCTCTGGTGACCTCATTTTGCGTGTCCGGGAACTTCTTAGAAGATAGCAAAGGTCATTGACCTCTGGTGACCTCATTTTGCGTGTCCGGGAGCTTCTAAGTGTATAGCAAAGGTCATTGACCTCTGGTGATCTCATTTTGCGTGTGCGGGAGCGTCTTAGAAAATTGCAAAGGTCATTGACCTCTGCTAACCTCATTTTGTGTGTCCGGGAGCGTCTTAGAAGATAGCAAAGGTCTTTGACCTCTGGTGACCTCATTTTGCGTGTCCGGGAACTTCTTAGAAGATAGCAAAGGTCATTGACCTCTGGTGACCTCATTTTGCTTGTCCGAGAGCTTCTTAGAAGATAGCAAAGGTCATTGCCCTTTGGTGACCTCATTTTGCGTGTCCGGGAGCTTCTTAGAAGATAGCAAAGGTCATTGACCTCTGGTGACCACATTTTGCGTGTGCGGGAGCGTCTTAGAAGATAGCAAAGGTTATTGACCTCTGGTGACTTCATTTTGCGTGTCCGGGACCGTCTTAGAAGATTGCAAAGTTCATTGACCATTGGTGACCTCATTTTGCGTTTCCGGGAGCGTCTTAGAAGATAGCAAAGGTCTTTGACCTCTGGTGACCTTATTTTGCGTGTCCGGGAACTTCTTAGAAGATAGCAAAGGTCTTTGACCTTTGGTCACCTCATTTTGCGTGTCCGGGAGCGTCTTAGAAGATAGCAAAGGTCATTGACCTCTGGTGACCTCATTTTGCGTGTCCGGGAGCTTCCTAGAAGATAGCAAAGGTCATTGACCTCTGGTGACCTCATTTTGCGTGTCCGGGAGCTTCTTAGAAGATAGCAAAGGTCATTGACCTCTGGTGACCTCATTTTGCGTGTCCGGGAGCTTCTAAGAGTATGGCAAAGGTCATTGACCTCTGGTGACCTCATTTTGCGTGTCCGGGAGCTTCTTAGCAGTTATCAAAGGTCATTAACCTCTGGTTACCTCATTTTGCGTGTCCGGGAGCTTCTTAGAAGATAGCAAAGGTCATTGAACTTTGGTGACCTCATTTTGCGTGTGCGGGAGTGTCTTAGTAGATAGCAAAGGTCATTGACCTCTGGTGAGCTCATTTTGCGTGTCCGGGACCGTCTTAGAAGGTAGCAAAGTTCATTGACCTCTGGTGACCTCATTTTGCGTGTCCGGGAGCTTCTTAGAAGATAGCAAAGGTCATTGACCTCTGGTGACCTCATTTTGCGTGTGCGGGAGCGTCTTAGAAGATAGCAAAGGTCATTGACCACTGGTGACCTCATTTTGCGTGTCCGGGACCGTCTTAGAAGATATCAAAGGTCATTGACCTCTGCTGACCTCATTTTGCGTGTGCGGGAGCGTCTTAGAAGATAGCAAAGGTCATGGACCTCTGGTGACCTCATTTTGCGTGTCCGGGACCGTCTTAGAAGATTGCAAAGTTCATTGACCTCTGGTGACATCATTTTGCGTGTCCGGGAGCTTCTAAGAGTATAGCAAAGGTCATTGACCTCTGGTGACCTCATTTCGCGTGTCCGGGAGCTTCTTAGAAAATAGCAAAGGTCATTGACCTCTGGTGACCTGATTTTGCGTGCCCGGGAGCTTCTTAGAAGATAACAAAGGTGATTGACCTCTGGTGACCTCATTTTGCGTGTGCGGGAGCGTCTTAGAAGATAGCAAAGGTCATTGACCTCTGGTTACCTCATTTTGCGTGTCCGGGAACTTCTTAGAAGATAGCAAAGGTCATTGACCTCTGGTGACCTCATTTTGCGTGTCCGGGAGCGCCTTATAAGATAGCAAAGGTCATTGACCTCTGGTGACCTCATTTTGCGTGTCCGGGAGCTTCTTAGAAGATAGCAAAGGTCATTGACCTCTGGTGACCTCATTTTGCGTGTCCGGGAGCTTCTAAGAGTATAGCAAAGGTCATTGACCTCTGGTGACCTCATTTTGCGTGTCCGGGAGCTTCTTAGAAGTTATCAAAGGTCATTAACCTCTGGTGACCTCATTTTGCGTGTCCGGGAGCTTCTTAGAAGATAGCAAAGGTCATTGACCTCTGTTGATCTCATTTTGCGTGTGCGGGAGCGTCTTAGAAAATTGCAAAGTTCATTGACCTCTGCTGACCTCATTTTCCGTGTCCGGGAGCGTCTTAGAAGATAGCAAAGTTCTTTGACGTCTGGTGTCCTCATTTTGCGTGTCCGGAAACTTCTTAGAAGATAGCAAAGGTCATTGACCTCTGGTGACCTCATTTTGCGTGTGCGGGAGTGTCTTAGTAGATAGCAAAGGTCATTGACCTCTGGTGAGCTCATTTTGTGTGTCCGGGACCGTCTTAGAAGATTGCAAAGTTCATTGACCACTGGTGACCTCATTTTGCGTTTGCGGGAGCTTCTTAGAAGATAGATGAGTTCATTGACCTCTGGTGACCTCATTTTGAATGTCCGGGAGCTTCTTAGATGGTAGCAAAGTTCATTGACCTCTGGTGACCTCATTTTGCGTGTCCGGGAGCTTCTTAGAAGATAGCAAAGGTCATTGACCTCTGGTGACCTCATTTTGCGTGTGCGGGAGCGTCTTAGAAGATAGCAAAGTTCATTGACCTCTGGTGACCTCATTTTGCGTGTCCGGGACCGTCTTAGAAGATTGCAAAGTTCATTGACCTCTGGAACCTCATTTTGCGTGTCCGGGAGCTTCTAAGAGTATAGCAAAGGTCATTGACCTCTGGTGACCTCATTTTGCGTGTCCGGGAGCTTCTTAGAAGATAGCAAAGGTCATTGACCCCTGGTGACCTCATTTTGCGTGCCCGGGAGCTTCTTAGAAGATAGCAAAGGTCATTGACCTCTGGTGACCTCATTTTGCGTGCGCGGGAGAGTCTTAGAAGATTGCAAAGGTCATTGACCTCTGGTTACCTCATTTTGCGTGTCCGGGAACTTCTTAGAAGATAGCAAAGGTCATTGACCTCTGGTGACCTCATTTTGCGTGTCCGGGAGCGTCTTAGAAGATAGCAAAGGTCATTGCCCTTTGGTGACCTCATTTTGCGTGTCCGGGAGCTTCTTAGAAGATAGCAAAGGTCATTGACCCCTGGTGACCTCATTTTGCGTGCCCGGGAGCTTCTTAGAAGATAGCAAAGGTCATTGACCTCTGGTGACCTCATTTTGCGTGCGCGGGAGAGTCTTAGAAGATTGCAAAGGTCATTGACCTCTGGTTACCTCATTTTGCGTGTCCGGGAGCGTCTTAGAAGATAGCAAAGGTCATTGCCCTTTGGTGACCTCATTTTGCGTGTCCGGGAGCTTCTTAGAAGATATCAAAGGTCATTGACCTCTGGTGACCTCATTTTGCGTGTGCGGGAGCGTCTTAGAAGATAGCAAAGGTCATTGACCTCTGGTGACCTCATTTTGCGTGTGCGGGAGCGTCTTAGAAGATTGCAAAGTTCATTGACCTCTGGTGACCTCATTTTGCGTGTCCGGGAGCTTCTAAGAGTATAGCAAAGGTCATTGACCTCTGGTGACCTCATTTTGCGTTTCCGGGAGCGTCTTAGAAGATAGCAAAGGTCTTTGACCTCTGGTGACCTTATTTTGCGTGTCCGGGAACTTCTTAGAAGATAGCAAAAGTCTTTGACCTTTGGTCACCTCATTTTGCGTGTCCGGGAGCGTCTTAGAAGATAGCAAAGGTCATTGACCTCTGGTGACCTCATTTTGCGTGTCCGGGAGCTTCCTAGAAGATAGCAAAGGTCATTGACCTCTGGTGACCTCATTTTGCGTGTCCGGGAGCTTCTTAGAAGATAGCAAAGGTCATTGACCTCTGGTGACCTCATTTTGCGTGTCCGGGAGCTTCTAAGAGTATAGCAAAGGTCATTGACCTCTGGTGACCTCATTTTGCGTGTCCGGGAGCTTCTTAGCAGTTATCAAAGGTCATTAACCTCTGGTTACCTCATTTTGCGTGTCCGGGAGCTTCTTAGAAGATAGCAAAGGTCATTGAACTTTGGTGACCTCATTTTGCGTGTCCGGGAGCTTCCTAGAAGATAGCAAAGGTCATTGAACTTTGGTGACCTCATTTTGCGTGTGCGGGAGTGTCTTAGTAGATAGCAAAGTTCATTGACCTCTGGTGAGCTCATGTTGCGTGTCCGGGAGCTTCTAAGAGTATAGAAAAGGTCATTGACCTCTGGTGACCTCATTTTGCGTGTCCGGGAGCTTCTTAGAAGTTATCAAAGGTCATTAACCTCTGGTGACCTCATTTTGCGTGTCCGGGAGCTTCTTAGAAGATAGCAAAGGTCATTGACTTCTGGTGACCTCATTTTGCGTGCGCGGGAGCGTCTTAGAAGATAGCAAAGGTCATTGATCTCTGGTTACCTCATTTTGCGTGTCCGGGAACTTCTTAGAAGATAGCAAAGGTCATTGACCTCTGGTGACCTCATTTTGCGTGTCCGGGAGCTTCTTAGAAGATAGCAAAGGTCATTGAACTTTGGTGACCTCATTTTGCGTGTGCGGGAGTGTCTTAGTAGATAGCAAAGTTCATTGACCTCTGGTGAGCTCATGTTGCGTGTCCGGGAGCTTCTAAGAGTATAGAAAAGGTCATTGACCTCTGGTGACCTCATTTTGCGTGTCCGGGAGCTTCTTAGAAGTTATCAAAGGTCATTAACCTCTGGTGACCTCATTTTGCGTGTCCGGGAGCTTCTTAGAAGATAGCAAAGGTCATTGACTTCTGGTGACCTCATTTTGCGTGTCCGGGAGCTTCCGCGAGAATAGCAAAGGTCATTAACCTCTGGTGATCTCATTTTGCGTGTGCGGGAGCGTCTTAGAAAATTGCAAAGGTCATTGACCTCTGCTGACCTCATTTTGTGTGTCCGGGTGCGTCTTAGAAGATAGCAAAGGTCTTTGACCTCTGGTGACCTCATTTTGCGTGTCCGGGACCGTCTTAGACGATTGCAAAGTTCATTGACCTCTGGTGACCTCATTTTGCGTGTCCGGGAGCTTCTAAGAGTATAGCAAAGGTCATTGACCTCTAGTGACCTCATTTTGCGTGTCCGGGAGCTTCTTAGAAGATAGCAAAGGTCATTGACGTCTGGTGACCTCATTTTGCTTGTCCGGGAGCTTCTAAGAGCATAGCAAAGGTCATTGACCTCTGGTGACCTCATTTTGCGTGTCCGGGAGCTTCTTAGAAGTTATCAAAGGTCATTAACCTCTGGTGACCTCATTTTGCGTGTCCGGGAACTTCTTAGAAGATAGCAAAGGTCATTGACCTCTGGTGACCTCATTTTGCGTGTCCGGGAGCTTCTAAGTGTATAGCAAAGGTCATTGACCTCTGGTGATCTCATTTTGCGTGTGCGGGAGCGTCTTAGAAAATTGCAAAGGTCATTGACCTCTGCTAACCTCATTTTGTGTGTCCGGGAGCGTCTTAGAAGATAGCAAAGGTCTTTGACCTCTGGTGACCTCATTTTGCGTGTCCGGGAACTTCTTAGAAGATAGCAAAGGTCATTGACCTCTGGTGACCTCATTTTGCTTGTCCGAGAGCTTCTTAGAAGATAGCAAAGGTCATTGCCCTTTGGTGACCTCATTTTGCGTGTCCGGGAGCTTCTTAGAAGATAGCAAAGGTCATTGGCCTCTGGTGACCACATTTTGCGTGTGCGGGAGCGTCTTAGAAGATAGCAAAGGTTATTGACCTCTGGTGACTTCATTTTGCGTGTCCGGGACCGTCTTAGAAGATTGCAAAGTTCATTGACCATTGGTGACCTCATTTTGCGTTTCCGGGAGCGTCTTAGAAGATAGCAAAGGTCTTTGACCTCTGGTGACCTTATTTTGCGTGTCCGGGAACTTCTTAGAAGATAGCAAAGGTCTTTGACCTTTGGTCACCTCATTTTGCGTGTCCGGGAGCGTCTTAGAAGATAGCAAAGGTCATTGACCTCTGGTGACCTCATTTTGCGTGTCCGGGAGCTTCCTAGAAGATAGCAAAGGTCATTGACCTCTGGTGACCTCATTTTGCGTGTCCGGGAGCTTCTTAGAAGATAGCAAAGGTCATTGACCTCTGGTGACCTCATTTTGCGTGTCCGGGAGCTTCTAAGAGTATAGCAAAGGTCATTGACCTCTGGTGACCTCATTTTGCGTGTCCGGGAGCTTCTTAGCAGTTATCAAAGGTCATTAACCTCTGGTTACCTCATTTTGCGTGTCCGGGAGCTTCTTAGAAGATAGCAAAGGTCATTGAACTTTGGTGACCTCATTTTGCGTGTGCGGGAGTGTCTTAGTAGATAGCAAAGGTCATTGACCTCTGGTGAGCTCATTTTGCGTGTCCGGGACCGTCTTAGAAGGTAGCAAAGTTCATTGACCTCTGGTGACCTCATTTTGCGTGTCCGGGAGCTTCTTAGAAGATAGCAAAGGTCATTGACCTCTGGTGACCTCATTTTGCGTGTGCGGGAGCGTCTTAGAAGATAGCAAAGGTCATTGACCTCTGGTTACCTCATTTTGCGTGTCCGGGAACTTCTTAGAAGATAGCAAAGGTCATTGACCTCTGGTGACCTCATTTTGCGTGTCCGGGAGCGCCTTATAAGATAGCAAAGGTCATTGACCTCTGGTGACCTCATTTTGCGTGTCCGGGAGCTTCTTAGAAGATAGCAAAGGTCATTGACCTCTGGTGACCTCATTTTGCGTGTCCGGGAGCTTCTAAGAGTATAGCAAAGGTCATTGACCTCTGGTGACCTCATTTTGCGTGTCCGGGAGCTTCTTAGAAGTTATCAAAGGTCATTAACCTCTGGTGACCTCATTTTGCGTGTCCGGGAGCTTCTTAGAAGATAGCAAAGGTCATTGACCTCTGTTGATCTCATTTTGCGTGTGCGGGAGCGTCTTAGAAAATTGCAAAGTTCATTGACCTCTGCTGACCTCATTTTCCGTGTCCGGGAGCGTCTTAGAAGATAGCAAAGTTCTTTGACGTCTGGTGTCCTCATTTTGCGTGTCCGGAAACTTCTTAGAAGATAGCAAAGGTCATTGACCTCTGGTGACCTCATTTTGCGTGTGCGGGAGTGTCTTAGTAGATAGCAAAGGTCATTGACCTCTGGTGAGCTCATTTTGCGTGTCCGGGACCGTCTTAGAAGGTAGCAAAGTTCATTGACCTCTGGTGACCTCATTTTGCGTGTCCGGGAGCTTCTTAGAAGATAGCAAAGGTCATTGACCTCTGGTGACCTCATTTTGCGTGTGCGGGAGCGTCTTAGAAGATAGCAAAGGTCATTGACCACTGGTGACCTCATTTTGCGTGTCCGGGACCGTCTTAGAAGATATCAAAGGTCATTGACCTCTGCTGACCTCATTTTGCGTGTGCGGGAGCGTCTTAGAAGATAGCAAAGGTCATGGACCTCTGGTGACCTCATTTTGCGTGTCCGGGACCGTCTTAGAAGATTGCAAAGTTCATTGACCTCTGGTGACATCATTTTGCGTGTCCGGGAGCTTCTAAGAGTATAGCAAAGGTCATTGACCTCTGGTGACCTCATTTCGCGTGTCCGGGAGCTTCTTAGAAAATAGCAAAGGTCATTGACCTCTGGTGACCTGATTTTGCGTGCCCGGGAGCTTCTTAGAAGATAACAAAGGTGATTGACCTCTGGTGACCTCATTTTGCGTGTGCGGGAGCGTCTTAGAAGATAGCAAAGGTCATTGACCTCTGGTTACCTCATTTTGCGTGTCCGGGAACTTCTTAGAAGATAGCAAAGGTCATTGACCTCTGGTGACCTCATTTTGCGTGTCCGGGAGCGCCTTATAAGATAGCAAAGGTCATTGACCTCTGGTGACCTCATTTTGCGTGTCCGGGAGCTTCTTAGAAGATAGCAAAGGTCATTGACCTCTGGTGACCTCATTTTGCGTGTCCGGGTGCTTCTAAGAGTATAGCAAAGGTCATTGACCTCTGGTGACCTCATTTTGCGTGTCCGGGAGCTTCTTAGAAGTTATCAAAGGTCATTAACCTCTGGTGACCTCATTTTGCGTGTCCGGGAGCTTCTTAGAAGATAGCAAAGGTCATTGACCTCTGTTGATCTCATTTTGCGTGTGCGGGAGCGTCTTAGAAAATTGCAAAGTTCATTGACCTCTGCTGACCTCATTTTCCGTGTCCGGGAGCGTCTTAGAAGATAGCAAAGTTCTTTGACGTCTGGTGTCCTCATTTTGCGTGTCCGGAAACTTCTTAGAAGATAGCAAAGGTCATTGACCTCTGGTGACCTCATTTTGCGTGTGCGGGAGTGTCTTAGTAGATAGCAAAGGTCATTGACCTCTGGTGAGCTCATTTTGTGTGTCCGGGACCGTCTTAGAAGATTGCAAAGTTCATTGACCACTGGTGACCTCATTTTGCGTTTGCGGGAGCTTCTTAGAAGATAGATGAGTTCATTGACCTCTGGTGACCTCATTTTGAATGTCCGGGAGCTTCTTAGATGGTAGCAAAGTTCATTGACCTCTGGTGACCTCATTTTGCGTGTCCGGGAGCTTCTTAGAAGATAGCAAAGGTCATTGACCTCTGGTGACCACATTTTGCGTGTGCGGGAGCGTCTTAGAAGATAGCAAAGTTCATTGACCTCTGGTGACCTCATTTTGCGTGTCCGGGACCGTCTTAGAAGATTGCAAAGTTCATTGACCTCTGGAACCTCATTTTGCGTGTCCGGGAGCTTCTAAGAGTATAGCAAAGGTCATTGACCTCTGGTGACCTCATTTTGCGTGTCCGGGAGCTTCTTAGAAGATAGCAAAGGTCATTGACCCCTGGTGACCTCATTTTGCGTGCCCGGGAGCTTCTTAGAAGATAGCAAAGGTCATTGACCTCTGGTGACCTCATTTTGCGTGCGCGGGAGAGTCTTAGAAGATTGCAAAGGTCATTGACCTCTGGTTACCTCATTTTGCGTGTCCGGGAACTTCTTAGAAGATAGCAAAGGTCATTGACCTCTGGTGACCTCATTTTGCGTGTCCGGGAGCGCCTTATAAGATAGCAAAGGTCATTGACCTCTGGTGACCTCATTTTGCGTGTCCGGGAGCTTCTTAGAAGATAGCAAAGGTCATTGACCTCTGGTGACCTCATTTTGCGTGTCCGGGAGCTTCTAAGAGTATAGCAAAGGTCATTGACCTCTGGTGACCTCATTTTGCGTGTCCGGGAGCTTCTTAGAAGTTATCAAAGGTCATTAACCTCTGGTGACCTCATTTTGCGTGTCCGGGAGCTTCTTAGAAGATAGCAAAGGTCATTGACCTCTGTTGATCTCATTTTGCGTGTGCGGGAGCGTCTTAGAAAATTGCAAAGTTCATTGACCTCTGCTGACCTCATTTTCCGTGTCCGGGAGCGTCTTAGAAGATAGCAAAGTTCTTTGACGTCTGGTGTCCTCATTTTGCGTGTCCGGAAACTTCTTAGAAGATAGCAAAGGTCATTGACCTCTGGTGACCTCATTTTGCGTGTGCGGGAGTGTCTTAGTAGATAGCAAAGGTCATTGACCTCTGGTGAGCTCATTTTGCGTGTCCGGGACCGTCTTAGAAGGTAGCAAAGTTCATTGACCTCTGGTGACCTCATTTTGCGTGTCCGGGAGCTTCTTAGAAGATAGCAAAGGTCATTGACCTCTGGTGACCTCATTTTGCGTGTGCGGGAGCGTCTTAGAAGATAGCAAAGGTCATTGACCACTGGTGACCTCATTTTGCGTGTCCGGGACCGTCTTAGAAGATATCAAAGGTCATTGACCTCTGCTGACCTCATTTTGCGTGTGCGGGAGCGTCTTAGAAGATAGCAAAGGTCATGGACCTCTGGTGACCTCATTTTGCGTGTCCGGGACCGTCTTAGAAGATTGCAAAGTTCATTGACCTCTGGTGACATCATTTTGCGTGTCCGGGAGCTTCTAAGAGTATAGCAAAGGTCATTGACCTCTGGTGACCTCATTTCGCGTGTCCGGGAGCTTCTTAGAAAATAGCAAAGGTCATTGACCTCTGGTGACCTGATTTTGCGTGCCCGGGAGCTTCTTAGAAGATAACAAAGGTGATTGACCTCTGGTGACCTCATTTTGCGTGTGCGGGAGCGTCTTAGAAGATAGCAAAGGTCATTGACCTCTGGTTACCTCATTTTGCGTGTCCGGGAACTTCTTAGAAGATAGCAAAGGTCATTGACCTCTGGTGACCTCATTTTGCGTGTCCGGGAGCGCCTTATAAGATAGCAAAGGTCATTGACCTCTGGTGACCTCATTTTGCGTGTCCGGGAGCTTCTTAGAAGATAGCAAAGGTCATTGACCTCTGGTGACCTCATTTTGCGTGTCCGGGTGCTTCTAAGAGTATAGCAAAGGTCATTGACCTCTGGTGACCTCATTTTGCGTGTCCGGGAGCTTCTTAGAAGTTATCAAAGGTCATTAACCTCTGGTGACCTCATTTTGCGTGTCCGGGAGCTTCTTAGAAGATAGCAAAGGTCATTGACCTCTGTTGATCTCATTTTGCGTGTGCGGGAGCGTCTTAGAAAATTGCAAAGTTCATTGACCTCTGCTGACCTCATTTTCCGTGTCCGGGAGCGTCTTAGAAGATAGCAAAGTTCTTTGACGTCTGGTGTCCTCATTTTGCGTGTCCGGAAACTTCTTAGAAGATAGCAAAGGTCATTGACCTCTGGTGACCTCATTTTGCGTGTGCGGGAGTGTCTTAGTAGATAGCAAAGGTCATTGACCTCTGGTGAGCTCATTTTGTGTGTCCGGGACCGTCTTAGAAGATTGCAAAGTTCATTGACCACTGGTGACCTCATTTTGCGTTTGCGGGAGCTTCTTAGAAGATAGATGAGTTCATTGACCTCTGGTGACCTCATTTTGAATGTCCGGGAGCTTCTTAGATGGTAGCAAAGTTCATTGACCTCTGGTGACCTCATTTTGCGTGTCCGGGAGCTTCTTAGAAGATAGCAAAGGTCATTGACCTCTGGTGACCACATTTTGCGTGTGCGGGAGCGTCTTAGAAGATAGCAAAGTTCATTGACCTCTGGTGACCTCATTTTGCGTGTCCGGGACCGTCTTAGAAGATTGCAAAGTTCATTGACCTCTGGAACCTCATTTTGCGTGTCCGGGAGCTTCTAAGAGTATAGCAAAGGTCATTGACCTCTGGTGACCTCATTTTGAGTGTCCGGGAGCTTCTTAGAAGATAGCAAAGGTCATTGACCCCTGGTGACCTCATTTTGCGTGCCCGGGAGCTTCTTAGAAGATAGCAAAGGTCATTGACCTCTGGTGACCTCATTTTGCGTGCGCGGGAGAGTCTTAGAAGATTGCAAAGGTCATTGACCTCTGGTTACCTCATTTTGCGTGTCCGGGAACATCTTAGAAGATAGCAAAGGTCATTGACCTCTGGTTACCTCATTTTGCGTGTCCGGGAACTTCTTAGAAGATAGCAAAGGTCATTGACCTCTGGTGACCTCATTTTGCGTGTCCGGGAGCGTCTTAGAAGATAGCAAAGGTCATTGCCCTTTGGTGACCTCATTTTGCGTGTCCGGGAGCTTCTTAGAAGATATCAAAGGTCATTGACCTCTGGTGACCTCATTTTGCGTGTGCGGGAGCGTCTTAGAAGATAGCAAAGGTCATTGACCTCTGGTGACCTCATTTTGCGTGTGCGGGAGCGTCTTAGAAGATTGCAAAGTTCATTGACCTCTGGTGACCTCATTTTGCGTGTCCGGGACCGTCTTAGAAGATTGCAAAGTTCATTGACCATTGGTGACCTCATTTTGCGTTTCCGGGAGCGTCTTAGAAGATAGCAAAGGTCTTTGACCTCTGGTGACCTTATTTTGCGTGTCCGGGAACTTCTTAGAAGATAGCAAAGGTCTTTGACCTTTGGTCACCTCATTTTGCGTGTCCGGGAGCGTCTTAGAAGATAGCAAAGGTCATTGACCTCTGGTGACCTCATTTTGCGTGTCCGGGAGCTTCCTAGAAGATAGCAAAGGTCATTGACCTCTGGTGACCTCATTTTGCGTGTCCGGGAGCTTCTTAGAAGATAGCAAAGGTCATTGACCTCTGGTGACCTCATTTTGCGTGTCCGGGAGCTTCTAAGAGTATAGCAAAGGTCATTGACCTCTGGTGACCTCATTTTGCGTGTCCGGGAGCTTCTTAGCAGTTATCAAAGGTCATTAACCTCTGGTTACCTCATTTTGCGTGTCCGGGAGCTTCTTAGAAGATAGCAAAGGTCATTGAACTTTGGTGACCTCATTTTGCGTGTGCGGGAGTGTCTTAGTAGATAGCAAAGGTCATTGACCTCTGGTGAGCTCATTTTGCGTGTCCGGGACCGTCTTAGAAGGTAGCAAAGTTCATTGACCTCTGGTGACCTCATTTTGCGTGTCCGGGAGCTTCTTAGAAGATAGCAAAGGTCATTGACCTCTGGTGACCTCATTTTGCGTGTGCGGGAGCGTCTTAGAAGATAGCAAAGGTCATTGACCTCTGGTGACCTCATTTTGCGTGTCCGGGACCGTCTTAGAAGATATCAAAGTTCATTGACCTCTGGTGACCTCATTTTGCGTGTGCGGGAGCGTCTTAGAAGATAGCAAAGGTCATGGACCTCTGGTGACCTCATTTTGCGTGTCCGGGACCGTCTTAGAAGATTGCAAAGTTCATTGACCTCTGGTGACATCATTTTGCGTGTCCGGGAGCTTCTAAGAGTATAGCAAAGGTCATTGACCTCTGGTGTCCTCATTTCGCGTGTCCGGGAGCTTCTTAGAAAATAGCAAAGGTCATTGACCTCTGGTGACCTGATTTTGCGTGCCCGGGAGCTTCTTAGAAGATAGCAAAGTTGATTGACCTCTGGTGACCTCATTTTGCGTGTCCGGGAGCGTCTTAGAAGATAGCAAAGGTCTTTGACCTCTGGTGACCTCATTTTGCGTGTCCGGGAACTTCTTAGAAGATAGCAAAGGTCATTGACCTCTGGTGACCTCATTTTGCTTGTCCGAGAGCTTCTTAGAAGATAGCAAAGGTCATTGCCCTTTGGTGACCTCATTTTGCGTGTCCGGGAGCTTCTTAGAAGATAGCAAAGGTCATTGACCTCTGGTGACCACATTTTGCGTGTGCGGGAGCGTCTTAGAAGATAGCAAAGGTTATTGACCTCTGGTGACTTCATTTTGCGTGTCCGGGACCGTCTTAGAAGATTGCAAAGTTCATTGACCATTGGTGACCTCATTTTGCGTTTCCGGGAGCGTCTTAGAAGATAGCAAAGGTCTTTGACCTCTGGTGACCTTATTTTGCGTGTCCGGGAACTTCTTAGAAGATAGCAAAGGTCTTTGACCTTTGGTCACCTCATTTTGCGTGTCCGGGAGCGTCTTAGAAGATAGCAAAGGTCATTGACCTCTGGTGACCTCATTTTGCGTGTCCGGGAGCTTCCTAGAAGATAGCAAAGGTCATTGACCTCTGGTGACCTCATTTTGCGTGTCCGGGAGCTTCTTAGAAGATAGCAAAGGTCATTGACCTCTGGTGACCTCATTTTGCGTGTCCGGGAGCTTCTAAGAGTATAGCAAAGGTCATTGACCTCTGGCGACCTCATTTTGCGTGTCCGGGAGCTTCTTAGCAGTTATCAAAGGTCATTAACCTCTGGTTACCTCATTTTGCGTGTCCGGGAGCTTCTTAGAAGATAGCAAAGGTCATTGAACTTTGGTGACCTCATTTTGCGTGTGCGGGAGTGTCTTAGTAGATAGCAAAGGTCATTGACCTCTGGTGAGCTCATTTTGCGTGTCCGGGTCCGTCTTAGAAGGTAGCAAAGTTCATTGACCTCTGGTGACCTCATTTTGCGTGTCCGGGAGCTTCTTAGAAGATAGCAAAGGTCATTGACCTCTGGTGACCTCATTTTGCGTGTGCGGGAGCGTCTTAGAAGATAGCAAAGGTCATTGACCTCTGGTGACCTCATTTTGCGTGTCCGGGACCGTCTTAGAAGATATCAAAGGTCATTGACCTCTGGTGACCTCATTTTGCGTGTGCGGGAGCGTCTTAGAAGATAGCAAAGGTCATGGACCTCTGGTGACCTCATTTTGCGTGTCCGGGACCGTCTTAGAAGATTGCAAAGTTCATTGACCTCTGGTGACATCATTTTGCGTGTCCGGGAGCTTCTAAGAGTATAGCAAAGGTCATTGACCTCTGGTGTCCTCATTTCGCGTGTCCGGGAGCTTCTTAGAAAATAGCAAAGGTCATTGACCTCTGGTGACCTGATTTTGCGTGCCCGGGAGCTTCTTAGAAGATAGCAAAGTTGATTGACCTCTGGTGACCTCATTTTGCGTGTGCGGGAGCGTCTTAGAAGATAGCAAAGGTCATTGACCTCTGGTGAGCTCATTTTGCGTGTCCGGGAGCTTCTAAGAGTATAGCAAAGGTCATTGACCTCTAGTGACCTCATTTTGCGTGTCCGGGAGCTTCTTAGAAGATAGCAAAGGTCATTGACGTCTGGTGACCTCATTTTGCGTGTCCGGGAGCGTCTTAGAAGATAGCAAAGGTCATTGACCTCTGGTGACCTCATTTTGCGTGTCCGGGAGCTTCTTAGAAGTTATCAAAGGTCATTAACCTCTGGTGACCTCATTTTGCGTGTCCGGGAACTTCTTAGAAGATAGCAAAGGTCATTGTCCTCTGGTGACCTCATTTTGCGTGTCCGGGAGCTTCTAAGTGTATAGCAAAGGTCATTGACCTCTGGTGATCTCATTTTGCGTGTGCGGGAGCGTCTTAGAAAATTGCAAAGGTCATTGACCTCTGCTAACCTCATTTTGTGTGTCCGGGAGCGTCTTAGAAGATAGCAAAGGTCTTTGACCTCTGGTGACCTCATTTTGCGTGTCCGGGAACTTCTTAGAAGATAGCAAAGGTCATTGACCTCTGGTGACCTCATTTTGCTTGTCCGAGAGCTTCTTAGAAGATAGCAAAGGTCATTGCCCTTTGGTGACCTCATTTTGCGTGTCCGGGAGCTTCTTAGAAGATAGCAAAGGTCATTGACCTCTGGTGACCACATTTTGCGTGTGCGGGAGCGTCTTAGAAGATAGCAAAGGTTATTGACCTCTGGTGACTTCATTTTGCGTGTCCGGGACCGTCTTAGAAGATTGCAAAGTTCATTGACCATTGGTGACCTCATTTTGCGTTTCCGGGAGCGTCTTAGAAGATAGCAAAGGTCTTTGACCTCTGGTGACCTTATTTTGCGTGTCCGGGAACTTCTTAGAAGATAGCAAAGGTCTTTGACCTTTGGTCACCTCATTTTGCGTGTCCGGGAGCGTCTTAGAAGATAGCAAAGGTCATTGACCTCTGGTGACCTCATTTTGCTTGTCCGGGACCGTCTTAGAAGGTAGCAAAGTTCATTGACCTCTGGTGACCTCATTTTGCGTGTCCGGGAGCTTCTTAGAAGATAGCAAAGGTCATTGACCTCTGGTGACCTCATTTTGCGTGTGCGGGAGCGTCTTAGAAGATAGCAAAGGTCATTGACCTCTGGTGACCTCATTTTGCGTGTCCGGGACCGTCTTAGAAGATATCAAAGGTCATTGACCTCTGGTGACCTCATTTTGCGTGTGCGGGAGCGTCTTAGAAGATAGCAAAGGTCATGGACCTCTGGTGACCTCATTTTGCGTGTCCGGGACCGTCTTAGAAGATTGCAAAGTTCATTGACCTCTGGTGACATCATTTTGCGTGTCCGGGAGCTTCTAAGAGTATAGCAAAGGTCATTGACCTCTGGTGTCCTCATTTCGCGTGTCCGGGAGCTTCTTAGAAAATAGCAAAGGTCATTGACCTCTGGTGACCTGATTTTGCGTGCCCGGGAGCTTCTTAGAAGATAGCAAAGTTGATTGACCTCTGGTGACCTCATTTTGCGTGTGCGGGAGCGTCTTAGAAGATAGCAAAGGTCATTGACCTCTGGTTACCTCATTTTGCGTGTCCGGGAACTTCTTAGAAGATAGCAAAGGTCATTGACCTCTGGTGACCTCATTTTGCGTGTCCGGGAGCGCCTTATAAGATAGCAAAGGTCATTGACCTCTGGTGACCTCATTTTGCGTGTCCGGGAGCTTCTTAGAAGATAGCAAAGGTCATTGACCTCTGGTGACCTCATTTTGCGTGTGCGGGATCGTCTTATAAGATAGCAAAGGTCATTGACCTCTGGTGACCTCATTTTGCGTGTCCGGGAGCTTCTTAGAAGTTATCAAAGGTCATTAACCTCTGGTGACCTCATTTTGCGTGTCCGGGAGCTTCTTAGAAGATAGCAAAGGTCATTGACCTCTGTTGATCTCATTTTGCGTGTGCGGGAGCGTCTTAGAAAATTGCAAAGTTCATTGACCTCTGCTGACCTCATTTTCCGTGTCCGGGAGCGTCTTAGAAGATAGCAAAGTTCTTTGACGTCTGGTGTCCTCATTTTGCGTGTCCGGAAACTTCTTAGAAGATAGCAAAGGTCATTGACCTCTGGTGACCTCATTTTGCGTGTGCGGGAGTGTCTTAGTAGATAGCAAAGGTCATTGACCTCTGGTGAGCTCATTTTGTGTGTCCGGGACCGTCTTAGAAGATTGCAAAGTTCATTGACCACTGGTGACCTCATTTTGCGTTTGCGGGAGCTTCTTAGAAGATAGATGAGTTCATTGACCTCTGGTGACCTCATTTTGAATGTCCGGGAGCTTCTTAGAAGGTAGCAAAGTTCATTGACCTCTGGTGACCTCATTTTGCGTGTCCGGGAGCTTCTTAGAAGATAGCAAAGGTCATTGACCTCTGGTGACCTCATTTTGCGTGTGCGGGAGCGTCTTAGAAGATAGCAAAGTTCATTGACCTCTGGTGACCTCATTTTGCGTGTCCGGGACCGTCTTAGAAGATTGCAAAGTTCATTGACCTCTGGAACCTCATTTTGCGTGTCCGGGAGCTTCTAAGAGTATAGCAAAGGTCATTGACCTCTGGTGACCTCATTTTGCGTGTCAGGGAGCTTCTTAGAAGATAGCAAATGTCATTGACCCCTGGTGACCTCATTTTGCGTGCCCGGGAGCTTCTTAGAAGATAGCAAAGGTCATTGACCTCTGGTGACCTCATTTTGCGTGTCCGGGAGCGTCTTAGAAGATAGCAAAGTTCTTTGATGTCTGGTGACCTCATTTTGCGTGTCCGGGAACTTCTTAGAAGATAGCAAAGGTCATTGACCTCTGGTGACCTCATTTTGCGTGTCCGGGAGCTTCTTAGAAGATAGCAAAGGTCATTGACCTCTGGTGACCTCATTTTGCGTGTCCGGGAGCTTCTAAGAGTATAGCAAAGGTCATTGACCTCTGGTGACCTCATTTTGCGTGTCCGGGAGCTTCTTAGAAGTTATCAAAGGTCATTAACCTCTGGTGACCTCATTTTGCGTGTCCGGGAGCTTCTTAGAAGATAGCAAAGGTCATTGACCTCTGGTGATCTCATTTTGCGTGTGCGGAAGCGTCTTAGAAAATTGCAAAGGTCATTGACCTCTGCTGACCTCATTTTGCGTGTCCGGGAGCGTCTTAGAAGATAGCAAAGTTCTTTGATGTCTGGTGACCTCATTTTGCGTGTCCGGGAACTTCTTAGAAGATAGCAAAGGTCATTGACCTCTGGTGACCTCATTTTGCGTGTCCGAGAGCTTCTTAGAAGATAGCAAAGGTCATTGCCCTTTGGTGACCTCATTTTGCGTGTCCGGGAGCTTCTTAGAAGATAGCAAAGGTCATTGACCTCTGGTGACCTCATTTTGCGTGTGCGGGATCGTCTTATAAGATAGCAAAGGTCATTGACCTCTGGTGATCTCATTTTGCGTGTGCGGGAGCGTCTTAGAAAATTGCAAAGGTCATTGAACTCTGCTGACCTCATTTTGCGTGTCCGGTAGCGTCTTAGAAGATAGCAAAGTTCTTTGACGTCTGGTGACCTCATTTTGCGTGTCCGGGAACTTCTTAGAAGATAGCAAAGGTCATTAACCTTTGGTGACCTCATTTTGCGTGTCCGGGAGCTTCTTAGAATATAGCAAAGGTCATTGACCTCTGGTTACCTCATTTTGCGTGTCCGGGAACTTCTTAGAAGATAGCAAAGGTCATTGACCTCTGGTGACCTCATTTTGCGTGTCCGGGAGCGTCTTATAAGATAGCAAAGGTCATTGACCTCTGGTGACCTCATTTTGCGTGTCCGGGAGCTTCTTAGAAGATAGCAAAGGTCATTGACCTCTGGTGACCTCATTTTGCGTGTCCGGGAGCTTCTAAGAGTATAGCAAAGGTCATTGACCTCTGGTGACCTCATTTTGCGTGTCCGGGAGCTTCTTAGAAGTTATCAAAGGTCATTAACCTCTGGTGACCTCATTTTGCGTGTCCGGGAGCTTCTTAGAAGATAGCAAAGGTCATTGACCTCTGGTGATCTCATTTTGCGTGTGCGGGAGCGTCTTAGAAAATTGCAAAGGTCATTGACCTCTGCTGACCTCATTTTGCGTGTCCGGGAGCGTCTTAGAAGATAGCAAAGTTCTTTGACGTCTGGTGACCTCATTTTGCGTGTCCGGGAACTTCTTAGAAGATAGCAAAGGTCATTGACCTCTGGTGACCTCATTTTGCGTGTCCGAGAGCGTCTTAGAAGATAGCAAAGGTCATTGACCTCTGGTTACCTCATTTTGCGTGTCCGGGAACTTCTTAGAAGATAGCAAAGGTCATTGACCTCTGGTGACCTCATTTTGCGTGTCCGGGAGCGTCTTAGAAGATAGCAAAGGTCATTGACCTCTGGTGACCTCATTTTGCGTGTCCGGGAGCTTCTTAGAAGATAGCAAAGTTCATTGACCTCTGGTGACCTCATTTTGCGTGTCCGGGAGCTTCTAAGAGTATAGCAAAGTTCATTGACCTCTGGTGACCTCATTTTGCGTGTCCGGGAGCTTCTTAGAAGTTATCAAAGGTCATTAACCTCTGGTGACCTCATTTTGCGTGTCCGGGAGCTTCTTAGAAGATAGCAAAGGTCATTGCCCTCTGTTGATCTCATTTTGCGTGTGCGGGAGCGTCTTAGAAAATTGCAAAGTTCATTGACCTCTGCTGACCTCATTTTGCGTGTCCGGGAGCGTCTTAGAAGATAGCAAAGTTCTTTGACGTCTGGTGACCTCATTTTGCGTGTCCGGGAACTTCTTAGAAGATAGCAAAGGTCATTGACCTCTGGTGACCTCATTTTGCGTGTGCGGGAGTGTCTTAGTAGATAGCAAAGGTCATTGACCTCTGGTGAGCTCATTTTGCGTGTCCGGGACCGTCTTAGAAGGTTGCAAAGTTCATTGACCACTGGTGACCTCATTTTGCGTGTGCGGGAGCTTCTTAGAAGATAGATGAGTTCATTGACCTCTGGAGACCTCATTTTGCGTGTCCGGGAGCTTCTTAGAAGATAGCAAAGGTCATTGACCTCTGGTGACCTCATTTTGCGTGTGCGGGAGCGTCTTAGAAGATAGCAAAGGTCATTGACCTCTGGTGACCTCATTTTGCGTGTCCGGGACCGTCTTAGAAGATTGCAAAGTTCATTGACCTCTGGTGACCTCATTTTGCGTGTCCGGGACAGTCTTAGAAGATTGCAAAGTTCATTGACCTCTGGTGACCTCATTTTGCGTGTCCGGGAGCTTCTAAGAGTATAGCAAAGGTCATTGACCTCTGGTGACCTCATTTTGCGTGTCCGGGAGCTTCTTAGAAAATAGCAAAGGTCATTGACCTCTGGTGACCTGATTTTGCGTGCCCGGGAGCTTCTTAGAAGATAGCAAAGTTCATTGACCTCTGGTGACCTCATTTTGCGTGTCCGGGAGCGTCTTATAAGATAGCAAAGGTCATTGACCTCTGGTGACCTCATTTTGCGTGTCCGGGAGCTTCTTAGAAGATAGCAAAGGTCATTGACCTCTGGTGACCTCATTTTGCGTGTCCGGGAGCTTCTAAGAGTATAGCAAAGGTCATTGACCTCTGGTGACCTCATTTTGCGTGTCCGGGAGCTTCTTAGAAGTTATCAAAGGTCATTAACCTCTGGTGACCTCATTTTGCGTGTCCGGGAGCTTCTTAGAAGATAGCAAAGGTCATTGACCTCTGGTGATCTCATTTTGCGTGTGCGGGAGCGTCTTAGAGAATTGCAAAGGTCATTGACCTCTGCTGACCTCATTTTGCGTGTCCGGGAGCGTCTTAGAAGATAGCAAAGTTCTTTGACGTCTGGTGACCTCATTTTGCGTGTCCGGGAACTTCTTAGAAGATAGCAAAGGTCATTGACCTCTGGTGACCTCATTTTGCGTGTCCGAGAGCGTCTTAGAAGATAGCAAAGGTCATTGACCTCTGTTTACCTCATTTTGCGTGTCCGGGAACTTCTTAGAAGATAGCAAAGGTCATTGACCTCTGGTGACCTCATTTTGCGTGTCCGGGAGCGTCTTATAAGATAGCAAAGGTCATTGACCTCTGGTGACCTCATTTTGCGTGTCCGGGAGCTTCTTAGAAGATAGCAAAGTTCATTGACCTCTGGTGACCTCATTTTGCGTGTCCGGGAGCTTCTAAGAGTATAGCAAAGGTCATTGACCTCTGGTGACCTCATTTTGCGTGTCCGGGAGCTTCTTAGAAGTTATCAAAGGTCATTAACCTCTGGTGACCTCATTTTGCGTGTCCGGGAGCTTCTTAGAAGATAGCAAAGGTCATTGACCTCTGTTGATCTCATTTTGCGTGTGCGGGAGCGTCTTAGAAAATTGCAAAGTTCATTGACCTCTGCTGACCTCATTTTGCGTGTCCGGGAGCGTCTTAGAAGATAGCAAAGTTCTTTGACGTCTGGTGACCTCATTTTGCGTGTCCGGGAACTTCTTAGAAGATAGCAAAGGTCATTGACCTCTGGTGACCTCATTTTGCGTGTGCGGGAGTGTCTTAGTAGATAGCAAAGGTCATTGACCTCTGGTGAGCTCATTTTGCGTGTCCGGGACCGTCTTAGAAGATTGCAAAGTTCATTGACCACTGGTGACCTCATTTTGCGTGTGCGGGAGCTTCTTAGAAGATAGATGAGTTCATTGACCTCTGGTGACCTCATTTTGCATGTCCGGGAGCTTCTTAGAAGGTAGCAAAGTTCATTGACCTCTGGAGACCTCATTTTGCGTGTCCGGGAGCTTCTTAGAAGATAGCAAAGGTCATTGACCTCTGGTGACCTCATTTTGCGTGTGCGGGAGCGTCTTAGAAGATAGCAAAGGTCATTGACCTCTGGTGACCTCATTTTGCGTGTCCGGGACCGTCTTAGAAGATTGCAAAGTTCATTGACCTCTGGTGACCTCATTTTGCGTGTCCGGGAGCTTCTTAGAAGATAGCAAAGGTCATTGACCTCTGGTGACCTCATTTTGCGTGTCCGGGAGCTTCTTAGAAGATAGCAAAGGTCATTGACCCCTGGTGACCTCATTTTGCGTGCCCGGGAGCTTCTTAGAAGATAGCAAAGGTCATTGACCTCTGGTGACCTCATTTTGCGTGCGCGGGAGCGTCTTAGAAGATTGCAAAGGTCATTGACCTCTGGTTACCTCATTTTGCGTGTCCGGGAACTTCTTAGAAGATAGCAAAGGTCATTGACCTCTGGTGACCTCATTTTGCGTGTCCGGGAGCGTCTTAGAAGATAGCAAAGGTCATTGCCCTTTGGTGACCTCATTTTGCGTGTCCGGGAGCTTCTTAGAAGATATCAAAGGTCATTGACCTCTGGTGACCTCATTTTGCGTGTGCGGGAGCGTCTTAGAAGATAACAAAGGTCATTGACCTCTGGTGACCTCATTTTGCGTGTCCGGGACCGTCTTAGAAGATTGCAAAGTTCATTGACCTCTGGTGACCTCATTCTGCGTGTCCGGGAGCTTCTAAGAGTATAGCAAAGGTCATTGACCTCTGGTGACCTCATTTTGCGTGTCCGGGAGCTTCTTAGAAAATAGCAAAGGTCATTGACCTCTGGTGACCTGATTTTGCGTGCCCGGGAGCTTCTTAGACGATAGCAAAGGTGATTGACCTCTGGTGACCTCATTTTGCGTGTGCGGGAGCGTCTTAGAAGATAGCAAAGGTCATTGACCTCTGGTTACCTCATTTTGCGTGTCCGGGAACTTCTTAGAAGATAGCAAAGGTCATTGACCTCTGGTGACCTCATTTTACGTGTCCGGTAGCGTCTTATAAGATAGCAAAGGTCATTGACCTCTGGTGACCTCATTTTGCGTGTCCGGGAGCTTCTTAGAAGATAGCAAAGGTCATTGACCTCTGGTGACCTCATTTTGCGTGTCCGGGAGCTTCTAAGAGTATAGCAAAGGTCATTGACCTCTGGTGACCTCATTTTGCGTGTCCGGGAGCTTCTTAGAAGTTATCAAAGGTCATTAACCTCTGGTGACCTCATTTTGCGTGTCCGGGAGCTTCTTAGAAGATAGCAAAGGTCATTGACCTCTGGTGATCTCATTTTGCGTGTGCGGGAGCGTCTTAGAAAATTGCAAAGGTCATTGACCTCTGCTGACCTCATTTTGCGTGTCCGGGAACGTCTTAGAAGATAGCAAAGTTCTTTGACGTCTGGTGACCTCATTTTGCGTGTCCGGGAACTTCTTAGAAGATAGCAAAGGTCATTGACCTCTGGTGACCTCATTTTGCGTGTCCGAGAGCTTCTTAGAAGATAGCAAAGGTCATTGCCCTTTGGTGACCTCATTTTGCGTGTCCGGGAGCTTCTTAGAAGATAGCAAAGGTCATTGACCTCTGGTGACCTCATTTTGCGTGTGCGGGAGCGTCTTAGAAGATAGCAAAGGTCATTGACCTCTGGTGACCTCATTTTGCGTGTCCGGGAGCTTCTTAGAAGTTATCAAAGGTCATTAACCTCTGGTGACCTCATTTTGCGGGTCCGGGAGCTTCTTAGAAGATAGCAAAGGTCATTGACCACTGGTGACCTCATTTTGCGTGTCCGGGAGCTTCTAAGAGTATAGCAAAGGTCATTGACCTCTGGTGATCTCATTTTGCGTGTGCGGGAGCGTCTTAGAAAATTGCAAATGTCATTGACCTCTGCTGACCTCATTTTGCGTGTCCGGGAGAGTCTTAGAAGATAGCAAAGTTCTTTGACCTCTGGTGACCTCATTTTGCGTGTCCGGGAACTTCTTAGAAGATAGCAAAGGTCATTGACCTCTGGTGACCTCATTTTGCGTGTCCGAGAGCTTCTTAGAAGATAGCAAAGGTCATTGCCCTTTGGTGACCTCATTTTGCGTGTCCGGGAGCTTCTTAGAAGATAGCAAAGGTAATTACCTCTGGTGACCTCATTTTGCGTGTGCGGGAGCGTCTTAGATGATAGCAAAGGTCATTGAACTCAGGTGACCTCATTTTGCGTGTCCGGGACCGTCTTAGAAGATTGCAAAGTTCATTGACCTCTGGTGACCTCATTTTGCGTGTCCGGGAGCTTCTAAGACTATAGCAAAGGTCATTCTCCACTGGTGACCTCATTTTGAGTGTGCGGGAGCGTCTTAGAAGATAGCAAAGGTCATTGACCTCTGGTGACCTCATTTTGCGTGTCCGGGAGCTTCTTAGAAGTTATCAAAGGTCATTAACCTCTGGTGACCTCATTTTGCGTGTCCGGGAGCTTCTTAGAAGATAGCAAAGGTCATTGACCTCTGGTGATCTCATTTTGCGTGTGCGGAAGCGTCTTAGAAAATTGCAAAGGTCATTGACCTCTGCTGACCTCATTTTGCGTGTCCGGGAGCGTCTTAGAAGATAGCAAAGTTCTTTGATGTCTGGTGACCTCATTTTGCGTGTCCGGGAACTTCTTAGAAGATAGCAAAGGTCATTGACCTCTGGTGACCTCATTTTGCGTGTCCGAGAGCTTCTTAGAAGATAGCAAAGGTCATTGCCCTTTGGTGACCTCATTTTGCGTGTCCGGGAGCTTCTTAGAAGATAGCAAAGGTCATTGACCTCTGGTGACCTCATTTTGCGTGTGCGGGATCGTCTTATAAGATAGCAAAGGTCATTGACCTCTGGTGATCTCATTTTGCGTGTGCGGGAGCGTCTTAGAAAATTGCAAAGGTCATTGAACTCTGCTGACCTCATTTTGCGTGTCCGGTAGCGTCTTAGAAGATAGCAAAGTTCTTTGACGTCTGGTGACCTCATTTTGCGTGTCCGGGAACTTCTTAGAAGATAGCAAAGGTCATTAACCTTTGGTGACCTCATTTTGCGTGTCCGGGAGCTTCTTAGAAGATAGCAAAGGTCATTGACCTCTGGTTACCTCATTTTGCGTGTCCGGGAACTTCTTAGAAGATAGCAAAGGTCATTGACCTCTGGTGACCTCATTTTGCGTGTCCGGGAGCGTCTTATAAGATAGCAAAGGTCATTGACCTCTGGTGACCTCATTTTGCGTGTCCGGGAGCTTCTTAGAAGATAGCAAAGGTCATTGACCTCTGGTGACCTCATTTTGCGTGTCCGGGAGCTTCTAAGAGTATAGCAAAGGTCATTGACCTCTGGTGACCTCATTTTGCGTGTCCGGGAGCTTCTTAGAAGTTATCAAAGGTCATTAACCTCTGGTGACCTCATTTTGCGTGTCCGGGAGCTTCTTAGAAGATAGCAAAGGTCATTGACCTCTGGTGATCTCATTTTGCGTGTGCGGGAGCGTCTTAGAAAATTGCAAAGGTCATTGACCTCTGCTGACCTCATTTTGCGTGTCCGGGAGCGTCTTAGAAGATAGCAAAGTTCTTTGACGTCTGGTGACCTCATTTTGCGTGTCCGGGAACTTCTTAGAAGATAGCAAAGGTCATTGACCTCTGGTGACCTCATTTTGCGTGTCCGAGAGCGTCTTAGAAGATAGCAAAGGTCATTGACCTCTGGTTACCTCATTTTGCGTGTCCGGGAACTTCTTAGAAGATAGCAAAGGTCATTGACCTCTGGTGACCTCATTTTGCGTGTCCGGGAGCGTCTTATAAGATAGCAAAGGTCATTGACCTCTGGTGACCTCATTTTGCGTGTCCGGGAGCTTCTTAGAAGATAGCAAAGTTCATTGACCTCTGGTGACCTCATTTTGCGTGTCCGGGAGCTTCTAAGAGTATAGCAAAGTTCATTGACCTCTGGTGACCTCATTTTGCGTGTCCGGGAGCTTCTTAGAAGTTATCAAAGGTCATTAACCTCTGGTGACCTCATTTTGCGTGTCCGGGAGCTTCTTAGAAGATAGCAAAGGTCATTGCCCTCTGTTGATCTCATTTTGCGTGTGCGGGAGCGTCTTAGAAAATTGCAAAGTTCATTGACCTCTGCTGACCTCATTTTGCGTGTCCGGGAGCGTCTTAGAAGATAGCAAAGTTCTTTGACGTCTGGTGACCTCATTTTGCGTGTCCGGGAACTTCTTAGAAGATAGCAAAGGTCATTGACCTCTGGTGACCTCATTTTGCGTGTGCGGGAGTGTCTTAGTAGATAGCAAAGGTCATTGACCTCTGGTGAGCTCATTTTGCGTGTCCGGGACCGTCTTAGAAGGTTGCAAAGTTCATTGACCACTGGTGACCTCATTTTGCGTGTGCGGGAGCTTCTTAGAAGATAGATGAGTTCATTGACCTCTGGAGACCTCATTTTGCGTGTCCGGGAGCTTCTTAGAAGATAGCAAAGGTCATTGACCTCTGGTGACCTCATTTTGCGTGTGCGGGAGCGTCTTAGAAGATAGCAAAGGTCATTGACCTCTGGTGACCTCATTTTGCGTGTCCGGGACCGTCTTAGAAGATTGCAAAGTTCATTGACCTCTGGTGACCTCATTTTGCGTGTCCGGGACAGTCTTAGAAGATTGCAAAGTTCATTGACCTCTGGTGACCTCATTTTGCGTGTCCGGGAGCTTCTAAGAGTATAGCAAAGGTCATTGACCTCTGGTGACCTCATTTTGCGTGTCCGGGAGCTTCTTAGAAAATAGCAAAGGTCATTGACCTCTGGTGACCTGATTTTGCGTGCCCGGGAGCTTCTTAGAAGATAGCAAAGTTCATTGACCTCTGGTGACCTCATTTTGCGTGTCCGGGAGCGTCTTATAAGATAGCAAAGGTCATTGACCTCTGGTGACCTCATTTTGCGTGTCCGGGAGCTTCTTAGAAGATAGCAAAGGTCATTGACCTCTGGTGACCTCATTTTGCGTGTCCGGGAGCTTCTAAGAGTATAGCAAAGGTCATTGACCTCTGGTGACCTCATTTTGCGTGTCCGGGAGCTTCTTAGAAGTTATCAAAGGTCATTATCCTCTGGTGACCTCATTTTGCGTGTCCGGGAGCTTCTTAGAAGATAGCAAAGGTCATTGACCTCTGGTGATCTCATTTTGCGTGTGCGGGAGCGTCTTAGAGAATTGCAAAGGTCATTGACCTCTGCTGACCTCATTTTGCGTGTCCGGGAGCGTCTTAGAAGATAGCAAAGTTCTTTGACGTCTGGTGACCTCATTTTGCGTGTCCGGGAACTTCTTAGAAGATAGCAAAGGTCATTGACCTCTGGTGACCTCATTTTGCGTGTCCGAGAGCGTCTTAGAAGATAGCAAAGGTCATTGACCTCTGTTTACCTCATTTTGCGTGTCCGGGAACTTCTTAGAAGATAGCAAAGGTCATTGACCTCTGGTGACCTCATTTTGCGTGTCCGGGAGCGTCTTATAAGATAGCAAAGGTCATTGACCTCTGGTGACCTCATTTTGCGTGTCCGGGAGCTTCTTAGAAGATAGCAAAGTTCATTGACCTCTGGTGACCTCATTTTGCGTGTCCGGGAGCTTCTAAGAGTATAGCAAAGGTCATTGACCTCTGGTGACCTCATTTTGCGTGTCCGGGAGCTTCTTAGAAGTTATCAAAGGTCATTAACCTCTGGTGACCTCATTTTGCGTGTCCGGGAGCTTCTTAGAAGATAGCAAAGGTCATTGACCTCTGTTGATCTCATTTTGCGTGTGCGGGAGCGTCTTAGAAAATTGCAAAGTTCATTGACCTCTGCTGACCTCATTTTGCGTGTCCGGGAGCGTCTTAGAAGATAGCAAAGTTCTTTGACGTCTGGTGACCTCATTTTGCGTGTCCGGGAACTTCTTAGAAGATAGCAAAGGTCATTGACCTCTGGTGACCTCATTTTGCGTGTGCGGGAGTGTCTTAGTAGATAGCAAAGGTCATTGACCTCTGGTGAGCTCATTTTGCGTGTCCGGGACCGTCTTAGAAGATTGCAAAGTTCATTGACCACTGGTGACCTCATTTTGCGTGTGCGGGAGCTTCTTAGAAGATAGATGAGTTCATTGACCTCTGGTGACCTCATTTTGCATGTCCGGGAGCTTCTTAGAAGGTAGCAAAGTTCATTGACCTCTGGAGACCTCATTTTGCGTGTCCGGGAGCTTCTTAGAAGATAGCAAAGGTCATTGACCTCTGGTGACCTCATTTTGCGTGTGCGGGAGCGTCTTAGAAGATAGCAAAGGTCATTGACCTCTGGTGACCTCATTTTGCGTGTCCGGGACCGTCTTAGAAGATTGCAAAGTTCATTGACCTCTGGTGACCTCATTTTGCGTGTCCGGGAGCTTCTTAGAAGATAGCAAAGGTCATTGACCTCTGGTGACCTCATTTTGCGTGTCCGGGAGCTTCTTAGAAGATAGCAAAGGTCATTGACCCCTGGTGACCTCATTTTGCGTGCCCGGGAGCTTCTTAGAAGATAGCAAAGGTCATTGACCTCTGGTGACCTCATTTTGCGTGCGCGGGAGCGTCTTAGAAGATTCCAAAGGTCATTGACCTCTGGTTACCTCATTTTGCGTGTCCGGGAACTTCTTAGAAGATAGCAAAGGTCATTGACCTCTGGTGACCTCATTTTGCGTGTCCGGGAGCGTCTTAGAAGATAGCAAAGGTCATTGCCCTTTGGTGACCTCATTTTGCGTGTCCGGGAGCTTCTTAGAAGATATCAAAGGTCATTGACCTCTGGTGACCTCATTTTGCGTGTGCGGGAGCGTCTTAGAAGATAACAAAGGTCATTGACCTCTGGTGACCTCATTTTGCGTGTCCGGGACCGTCTTAGAAGATTGCAAAGTTCATTGACCTCTGGTGACCTCATTCTGCGTGTCCGGGAGCTTCTAAGAGTATAGCAAAGGTCATTGACCTCTGGTGACCTCATTTTGCGTGTCCGGGAGCTTCTTAGAAAATAGCAAAGGTCATTGACCTCTGGTGACCTGATTTTGCGTGCCCGGGAGCTTCTTAGACGATAGCAAAGGTGATTGACCTCTGGTGACCTCATTTTGCGTGTGCGGGAGCGTCTTAGAAGATAGCAAAGGTCATTGACCTCTGGTTACCTCATTTTGCGTGTCCGGGAACTTCTTAGAAGATAGCAAAGGTCATTGACCTCTGGTGACCTCATTTTACGTGTCCGGTAGCGTCTTATAAGATAGCAAAGGTCATTGACCTCTGGTGACCTCATTTTGCGTGTCCGGGAGCTTCTTAGAAGATAGCAAAGGTCATTGACCTCTGGTGACCTCATTTTGCGTGTCCGGGAGCTTCTAAGAGTATAGCAAAGGTCATTGACCTCTGGTGACCTCATTTTGCGTGTCCGGGAGCTTCTTAGAAGTTATCAAAGGTCATTAACCTCTGGTGACCTCATTTTGCGTGTCCGGGAGCTTCTTAGAAGATAGCAAAGGTCATTGACCTCTGGTGATCTCATTTTGCGTGTGCGGGAGCGTCTTAGAAAATTGCAAAGGTCATTGACCTCTGCTGACCTCATTTTGCGTGTCCGGGAACGTCTTAGAAGATAGCAAAGTTCTTTGACGTCTGGTGACCTCATTTTGCGTGTCCGGGAACTTCTTAGAAGATAGCAAAGGTCATTGACCTCTGGTGACCTCATTTTGCGTGTCCGAGAGCTTCTTAGAAGATAGCAAAGGTCATTGCCCTTTGGTGACCTCATTTTGCGTGTCCGGGAGCTTCTTAGAAGATAGCAAAGGTCATTGACCTCTGGTGACCTCATTTTGCGTGTGCGGGAGCGTCTTAGAAGATAGCAAAGGTCATTGACCTCTGGTGACCTCATTTTGCGTGTCCGGGAGCTTCTTAGAAGTTATCAAAGGTCATTAACCTCTGGTGACCTCATTTTGCGGGTCCGGGAGCTTCTTAGAAGATAGCAAAGGTCATTGACCACTGGTGACCTCATTTTGCGTGTCCGGGAGCTTCTAAGAGTATAGCAAAGGTCATTGACCTCTGGTGATCTCATTTTGCGTGTGCGGGAGCGTCTTAGAAAATTGCAAATGTCATTGACCTCTGCTGACCTCATTTTGCGTGTCCGGGAGAGTCTTAGAAGATAGCAAAGTTCTTTGACCTCTGGTGACCTCATTTTGCGTGTCCGGGAACTTCTTAGAAGATAGCAAAGGTCATTGACCTCTGGTGACCTCATTTTGCGTGTCCGAGAGCTTCTTAGAAGATAGCAAAGGTCATTGCCCTTTGGTGACCTCATTTTGCGTGTCCGGGAGCTTCTTAGAAGATAGCAAAGGTAATTACCTCTGGTGACCTCATTTTGCGTGTGCGGGAGCGTCTTAGATGATAGCAAAGGTCATTGAACTCAGGTGACCTCATTTTGCGTGTCCGGGACCGTCTTAGAAGATTGCAAAGTTCATTGACCACTGGTGACCTCATTTTGCGTGTCCGGGAGCGTCTTAGAAGATAGCAAAGGTCTTTGACCTCTGGTGACCTTATTTTGCGTGTCCGGGAACTTCATAGAAGATAGCAAAGGTCATTGACCTCTGGTGACCTCATTTTGCGTGTCCGAGAGCTTCTTAGAAGATAGCAAAGGTCATTGACCTTTGGTGACCTCATTTTGCGTGTCCGGCAGCTTCTTAGAAGATAGCAAAGGTCATTGACCTCTGGTGACCTCATTTTGCGTGTGCGGGAGCGTCTTAGAAGATAGCAAAGGTCATTGACCTCTGGTGATCTCATTTTGCGTGTGCGGGAGCTTCTTAGAAGATTGCAAAGTTCATTGACCACTGGTGACCTTATTTTGCGTGTCCGGGAGCTTCTTAGAAGATAGCAAAGGTCATTGACCTCTGGTGACCTCATTTTGCGTGTGCGGGAGCGTCGTAGAAGATAGCAAAGTTCATTGACCTCTGGTGATCTCATTTTGCGTGTGCGGGAGCGTCTTAGAAAATTGCAAGGTCATTGACCTCTGCTGACCTCATTTTGCGTGTCCGGGAGCTTCTAAGAGTATAGCAAAGGTCATTGACCTCTGGTGATCTCATTTTGCGTGTGCGGGAGCGTCTTAGAAAATTGCAAAGGTCATTGACCTCTGCTGACCTCATTTTGCGTGTCCGGGAGCGTCTTAGAAGATAGCAAAGTTCTTTGACCTCTGGTGACCTCATTTTGCGTGTACGGGAACTTCTTAGAAGATAGCAAAGGTCATTGACCTCTGGTGACCTCATTTTGCGTGTCCGGAAACTTCTTAGAAGATAGCAAATGTCATTGACCTCTGGTGACCTCATTTTGCGTGTCCGGGAGCGTCTTATAAGATAGCAAAGGTCATTGACCTCTGGTGACCTCATTTTGCGTGTCCGGGAACTTCTTAGAAGATAGCAAAGGTCATTGACCTCTGGTGACCTCATTTTACGTGTCCGGTAGCGTCTTATAAGATAGCAAAGGTCATTGACCTCTGGTGACCTCATTTTGCGTGTCCGGGAGCTTCTTAGAAGATAGCAAAGGTCATTGACCTCTGGTGACCTCATTTTGCGTGTCCGGGAGCTTCTAAGAGTATAGCAAAGGTCATTGACCTCTGGTGACCTCATTTTGCGTGTGCGGGAGCTTCTTAGAAGATTGCAAAGTTCATTGACCACTGGTGACCTTATTTTGCGTGTCCGGGAGCTTCTTAGAAGATAGCAAAGGTCATTGACCTCTGGTGACCTCATTTTGCGTGTGCGGGAGCGTCTTAGAAGATAGCAAAGTTCATTGACCTCTGGTGATCTTATTTTGCGTGTGCGGGAGCGTCTTAGAAAATTGCAAAGGTCATTGACCTCTGCTGACCTCATTTTGCGTGTCCGGGAGCTTCTAAGAGTATAGCAAAGGTCATTGACCTCTGGTGATCTCATTTTGCGTGTGCGGGAGCGTCTTAGAAAATTGCAAAGGTCATTGACCTCTGCTGACCTCATTTTGCGTGTCCGGGAGCGTCTTAGAAGATAGCAAAGTTCTTTGACCTCTGGTGACCTCATTTTGCGTGTACGGGAACTTCTTAGAAGATAGCAAAGGTCATTGACCTCTGGTGTCCTCATTTTGCGTGTCCGGGAACTTCTTAGAAGATAGCAAAGGTCATTGACCTCTGGTGACCTCATTTTGCGTGTCCGGGAGCGTCTTATAAGATAGCAAAGGTCATTGACCTCTGGTGACCTCATTTTGCGTGTCCGGGAACTTCTTAGAAGATAGCAAAGGTCATTGACCTCTGGTGACCTCATTTTACGTGTCCGGTAGCGTCTTATAAGATAGCAAAGGTCATTGACCTCTGGTGACCTCATTTTGCGTGTCCGGGAGCTTCTTAGAAGATAGCAAAGGTCATTGACCTCTGGTGACCTCATTTTGCGTGTCCGGGAGCTTCTAAGAGTATAGCAAAGGTCATTGACCTCTGGTGACCTCTTTTTGCGTGTCCGGGAGCTTCTTAGAAGTTATCAAAGGTCATTAACCTCTGGTGACCTCATTTTGCGTGTCCGGGAGCTTCTTAGAAGATAGCAAAGGTCATTGACCTCTGGTGATCTCATTTTGCGTCTGCGGGAGCGTCTTAGAAAATTGCAAAGGTCATTGACCTCTGCTGACCTCTTTTTGCGTGTCCGGGAGCGTCTTAGAAGATAGCAAAGTTCTTTGACGTCTGGTGACCTCATTTTGCGTGTCCGGGAACTTCTTAGAAGATAGCAAAGGTCATTGACCTCTGGTGACCTCATTTTGCGTGTCCGAGAGCTTCTTAGAAGATAGCAAAGGTCATTGCCCTTTGGTGACCTCATTTTGCGTGTCCGGGAGCTTCTTAGAAGATAGCAAAGGTCATTGACCTCTGGTGACCTCATTTTGCGTGTCCGGGAACTTCTTAGAAGATAGCAAAGGTCATTGACCTCTGGTGACCTCATTTTGCGTGTCCGGGAGCGTCTTATAAGATAGCAAAGGTCATTGACCTCTGGTGACCTCATTTTGCGTGTCCGGGAACTTCTTAGAAGATAGCAAAGGTCATTGACCTCTGGTGACCTCATTTTACGTGTCCGGTAGCGTCTTATAAGATAGCAAAGGTCATTGACCTCTGGTGACCTCATTTTGCGTGTCCGGGAGCTTCTTAGAAGATAGCAAATGTCATTGACCTCTGGTGACCTCATTTTGCGTGTCCGGGAGCTTCTAAGAGTATAGCAAAGGTCATTGACCTCTGGTGACCTCATTTTGCGTGTCCGGGAGCTTCTTAGAAGTTATCAAAGGTCATTAACCTCTGGTGACCTCATTTTGCGTGTCCGGGAGCTTCTTAGAAGATAGCAAAGGTCATTGACCTCTGGTGATCTCATTTTGCGTGTGCGGGAGCGTCTTAGAAAATTGCAAAGGTCATTGACCTCTGCTGACCTCATTTTGCGTGTCCGGGAGCGTCTTAGAAGATAGCAAAGTTCTTTGACGTCTGGTGACCTCATTTTGCGTGTCCGGGAACTTCTTAGAAGATAGCAAAGGTCATTGACCTCTGGTGACCTCATTTTGCGTGTCCGAGAGCTTCTTAGAAGATAGCAAAGGTCATTGCCCTTTGGTGACCTCATTTTGCGTGTCCGGGAGCTTCTTAGAAGATAGCAAAGGTCATTGACCTCTGGTGACCTCATTTTGCGTGTGCGGGAGCGTCTTAGAAGATAGCAAAGGTCATTGACCTCTGGTGACCTCATTTTGCGTGTCCGGGAGCTTCTTAGAAGTTATCAAAGGTCATTAACCTCTGGTGACCTCATTTTGCGGGTCCGGGAGCTTCTTAGAAGATAGCAAAGGTCATTGACCACTGGTGACCTCATTTTGCGTTTCCGGGAGCTTCTAAGAGTATAGCAAAGGTCATTGACCTCTGGTGATCTCATTTTGCGTGTGCGGGAGCGTCTTAGAAAATTGCAAAGGTCATTGACCTCTGCTGACCTCATTTTGCGTGTCCGGGAGCTTCTAAGAAGATAGTAAAGGTCATTGACCACTGGTGACCTCATTTTGCGTGTCCGGGAGCTTCTAAGAATATAGCAAAGGTCATTGACCTCTGGTGATCTCATTTTGCGTGTGCGGGAGCGTCTTAGAAAATTGCAAAGGTCATTGACCTCTGCTGACCTCATTTTGCGTGTCCGGTAGCGTCTTAGAAGATAGCAAAGTTCTTTGACCTCTGGTGACCTCATTTTGCGTGTCCGGGAACTTCTTAGAAGATAGCAAAGGTCATTGACCTCTGGTGACCTCATTTTGCGTGTCCGAGAGCTTCTTAGAAGATAGCAAAGGTCATTGCCCTTTGGTGACCTCATTTTGCGTGTCCGGGAGCTTCTTAGAAGATAGCAAAGGTAATTACCTCTGGTGACCTCATTTTGCGTGTGCGGGAGCGTCTTAGATGATAGCAAAGGTCATTGAACTCAGGTGACCTCATTTTGCGTGTCCGGGACCGTCTTAGAAGATTGCAAAGTTCATTGACCACTGGTGACCTCATTTTGCGTGTCCGGGAGCGTCTTAGAAGATAGCAAAGGTCTTTGACCTCTGGTGACCTTATTTTGCGTGTCCGGGAACTTCATAGAAGATAGCAAAGGTCATTGACCTCTGGTGACCTCATTTTGCGTGTCCGAGAGCTTCTTAGAAGATAGCAAATGTCATTGACCTTTGGTGACCTCATTTTGCGTGTCCGGCAGCTTCTTAGAAGATAGCAAAGGTCATTGACCTCTGGTGACCTCATTTTGCGTGTGCGGGAGCGTCTTAGAAGATAGCAAAGGTCATTGACCTCTGGTGATCTCATTTTGCGTGTGCGGGAGCTTCTTAGAAGATTGCAAAGTTCATTGACCACTGGTGACCTTATTTTGCGTGTCCGGGAGCTTCTTAGAAGATAGCAAAGGTCATTGACCTCTGGTGACCTCATTTTGCGTGTGCGGGAGCGTCTTAGAAGATAGCAAAGTTCATTGACCTCTGGTGATCTCATTTTGCGTGTGCGGGAGCGTCTTAGAAAATTGCAAAGGTCATTGAACTCTGCTGACCTCATTTTGCGTGTCCGGGAGCTTCTAAGAGTATAGCAAAGGTCATTGACCTCTGGTGATCTCATTTTGCGTGTGCGGGAGCGTCTTAGAAAATTGCAAAGGTCATTGACCTCTGCTGACCTCATTTTGCGTGTCCGGGAGCGTCTTAGAAGATAGCAAAGTTCTTTGACCTCTGGTGACCTCATTTTGCGTGTCCGGGAACTTCTTAGAAGATAGCAAAGGTCATTGACCTCTGGTGACCTCATTTTGCGTGTCCGGGAACTTCTTAGAAGATAGCAAAGGTCATTGATCTCTGGTGACCTCATTTTGCGTGTCCGGGAGCGTCTTATAATATAGCAAAGGTCATTGACCTCTGGTGACCTCATTTTGCGTGTCCGGGAGCTTCTTAGAAGATAGCAAAGGTAATTACCTCTGGTGACCTCATTTTGCGTGTGCGGGAGCGTCTTAGATGATAGCAAAGGTCATTGACCTCAGGTGACCTCATTTTGCGTGTCCGGGACCGTCTTAGAAGATTGCAAAGTTCATTGACCACTGGTGACCTCATTTTGCGTGTCCGGGAGCGTCTTAGAAGATAGCAAAGATCTTTGACCTCTGGTGACCTTATTTTGCGTGTCCGGGAACTTCATAGAAGATAGCAAAGGTCATTGACCTCTGGTGACCTCATTTTGCGTGTCCGAGAGCTTCTTAGAAGATAGCAAAGGTCATTGACCTTTGGTGACCTCATTTTGCGTGTCCGGGAGCTTCTTAGAAGATAGCAAAGGTCATTGACCTCTGGTGACCTCATTTTGCGTGTGCGGGAGCGTCTTAGAAGATAGCAAAGGTCATTGACCTCTGGTGATCTCATTTTGCGTGTCCGGGAGCGTCTTAGAAGATAGCAAAGGTCTTTGACCTCTGGTGACCTCATTTTGCGTGTCCGGGATCGTCTTAGAAGATAGCAAAGGTCATTGACGTCTGGTGACCTCATTTTGCGTGTCCGGGGACCTCTTAGAAGTTAGTAAAGGTCATTGACCTCTGGTGACCTCATTTTGCGTGTCCGGGAGCGTCTTAGAAGATAGCAAAGGTCATTGACCTCTGGTGACCTCATTTTGCGTGTCCGGGAGCTTCTTAGAAGATAGCAAAGGTCATTGACCTCTGGTGACCTCATTTTGCGTGTGCGGGAGCGTCTTAGAAGATAGCAAAGGTCATTGACCTCTGGTGATCTCATTTTGCGTGTGCGGGAGCGTCTCAGAAAATTGCAAAGGTCATTGACCTCTGCTGACCTCATTTTGCGTGTCCGGGAGCGTCTTAGAAGATAGCAAAGGTCTTTGACCTCTGGTGACCTCATTTTGCGTGTCCGGGATCGTCTTAGAAGATAGCAAAGGTCATTGACCTCTGGTGACCTCATTTTGCGTGTCCGGGGACCTCTTAGAAGTTAGTAAAGGTCATTGACCTCTGGTGACCTCATTTTGCGTGTCCGGGAGCGTCTTAGAAGATAGCAAAGGTCATTGACCTCTGGTGACCTCATTTTGCGTGTCCGGGAGCTTCTAAGAGTATAGCAAAGGTCATTGACCTCTGGTGACCTCATTTTGCGTGTCCGGGAGCTTCTTAGAAGTTATCAAAGGTCATTAACCTCTGGTGACCTCATTTTGCGTGTCCGGGAGCTTCTTAGAAGATAGCAAAGGTCATTGAACTCTGGTGACCTCATTTTGCGTGTGCGGGAGCGTCTTAGTAGATAGCAAAGGTCATTGACCTCTGGTGAGCTCATTTTGCGTGTCCGGGAGCGTCTTAGAAGATAGCAAAGGTCTTTGACCTCTGGTGACCTCATTTTGCGTGTCCGGGATCGTCTTAGAAGATAGCAAAGGTCATTGACGTCTGGTGACCTCATTTTGCGTGTCCGGGGACCTCTTAGAAGTTAGTAAAGGTCATTGACCTCTGGTGACCTCATTTTGCGTGTCCGGGAGCGTCTTAGAAGATAGCAAAGGTCATTGACCTCTGGTGACCTCATTTTGCGTGTCCGGGAGCTTCTTAGAAGATAGCAAAGGTCATTGACCTCTGGTGACCTCATTTTGCGTGTGCGGGAGCGTCTTAGAAGATAGCAAAGGTCATTGACCTCTGGTGATCTCATTTTGCGTGTGCGGGAGCGTCTCAGAAAATTGCAAAGGTCATTGACCTCTGCTGACCTCATTTTGCGTGTCCGGGAGCGTCTTAGAAGATAGCAAAGGTCTTTGACCTCTGGTGACCTCATTTTGCGTGTCCGGGATCGTCTTAGAAGATAGCAAAGGTCATTGACCTCTGGTGACCTCATTTTGCGTGTCCGGGGACCTCTTAGAAGTTAGTAAAGGTCATTGACCTCTGGTGACCTCATTTTGCGTGTCCGGGAGCGTCTTAGAAGATAGCAAAGGTCATTGACCTCTGGTGACCTCATTTTGCGTGTCCGGGAGCTTCTAAGAGTATAGCAAAGGTCATTGACCTCTGGTGACCTCATTTTGCGTGTCCGGGAGCTTCTTAGAAGTTATCAAAGGTCATTAACCTCTGGTGACCTCATTTTGCGTGTCCGGGAGCTTCTTAGAAGATAGCAAAGGTCATTGAACTCTGGTGACCTCATTTTGCGTGTGCGGGAGCGTCTTAGTAGATAGCAAAGGTCATTGACCTCTGGTGAGCTCATTTTGCGTGTCCGGGGACCGTCTTAGAAGATTGCAAAGTTGATTGACCACTGGTGACCTCATTTTGCGTGTCCGGGAACTTCTTAGAAGTTATCAAAGGTCATTAACCTCTGGTGACCTCATTTTGCATGTCCGGGAGCTTCTTAGAACGTAGCACAGTTCATTGACCTCTGGTGACCTCATTTTGCGTGTCCGGAAGCTTCTTAGAAGATAGCAAAGGTCATTGATCTCTGGTGATCTCATTTTGCGTGTGCGGGAGCGTCTTAGAAAATTGCAAAGGTCATTGACCTCTGCTGACCTCATTTTGCGTGTCCGGGAGCGTCTTAGAAGATAGCAAAGATCTTTGACCTCTGGTGACCTTATTTTGCGTGTCCGGGAACTTCATAGAAGATAGCAAAGGTCATTGACCTCTGGTGACCTCATTTTGCGTGTCCGAGAGCTTCTTAGAAGATAGCAAAGGTCATTGACCTTTGGTGACCTCATTTTGCGTGTCCGGGAGCTTCTTAGAAGTTATCAAAGGTCATTAACCTCTGGTGACCTCATTTTGCGTGTCCGGGAGGTTCTTAGAAGATAGCAAAGGTCATTGACCTCTGGTGATCTCATTTTGCGTGTGCGGGAGCGTCTTAGAAAATTGCAAAGGTCATTGACCTCTGCTGACCTCATTTTGCGTGTCCGGGAGCGTCTTAGAAGATAGCAAAGTTCTTTGACGTCTGGTGACCTCATTTTGCGTGTCCGGGAACTTCTTAGAAGATAGCAAAGGTCATTGACCTCTGGTGACCTCATTTTGCGTGTCCGAGAGCTTCTAAGAGTATAGCAAAGGTCATTGACCTCTGGTGATCTCATTTTGCGTGTGCGGGAGCGTCTTAGAAAATTGCAAATGTCATTGACCTCTGCTGACCTCATTTTGCGTGTGCGGGAGCGTCTTAGAAGATAGCAAAGGTCATTGACCTCTGGTGATCTCATTTTGCGTGTCCGGGAGCGTCTTAGAAGATAGCAAAGGTCTTTGACCTCTGGTGACCTCATTTTGCGTGTCCGGGATCGTCTTAGAAGATAGCAAAGGTCATTGACGTCTGGTGACCTCATTTTGCGTGTCCGGGGACCTCTTAGAAGTTAGTAAATGTCATTGACCTCTGGTGACCTCATTTTGCGTGTCCGGGAGCGTCTTAGAAGATAGCAAAGGTCATTGACCTCTGGTGACCTCATTTTGCGTGTCCGGGAGCTTCTTAGAAGATAGCAAAGGTCATTGACCTCTGGTGACCTCATTTTGCGTGTGCGGGAGCGTCTTAGAAGATAGCAAAGGTCATTGACCTCTGGTGATCTCATTTTGCGTGTGCGGGAGCGTCTCAGAAAATTGCAAAGGTCATTGACCTCTGCTGACCTCATTTTGCGTGTCCGGGAGCGTCTTAGAAGATAGCAAAGGTCTTTGACCTCTGGTGTCCTCATTTTGCGTGTCCGGGATCGTCTTAGAAGATAGCAAAGGTCATTGACCTCTGGTGACCTCATTTTGCGTGTCCGGGGACCTCTTAGAAGTTAGTAAAGGTCATTGACCTCTGGTGACCTCATTATGCGTGTCCGGGAGCGTCTTAGAAGATAGCAAAGGTCATTGACCTCTGGTGACCTCATTTTGCGTGTCCGGGAGCTTCTAAGAGTATAGCAAAGGTCATTGACCTCTGGTGACCTCATTTTGCGTGTCCGGGAGCTTCTTAGAAGTTATCAAAGGTCATTAACCTCTGGTGACCTCATTTTGCGTGTCCGGGAGCTTCTTAGAAGATAGCAAAGGTCATTGAACTCTGGTGACCTCATTTTGCGTGTGCGGGAGCGTCTTAGTAGATAGCAAAGGTCATTGACCTCTGGTGAGCTCATTTTGCGTGTCCGGGACCGTCTTAGAAGATTGCAAAGTTGATTGACCACTGGTGACCTCATTTTGCGTGTCCGGGAACTTCTTAGAAGTTATCAAAGGTCATTAACCTCTGGTGACCTCATTTTGCATGTCCGGGAGCTTCTTAGAACGTAGCACAGTTCATTGACCTCTGGTGACCTCATTTTGCGTGTCCGGGAGCTTCTTAGAAGATAGCAAAGGTCATTGATCTCTGGTGATCTCATTTTGCGTGTGCGGGAGCGTCTTAGAAAATTGCAAAGGTCATTGACCTCTGCTGACCTCATTTTGTGTGTCCGGGAGCGTCTTAGAAGATAGCAAAGGTCTTTGACCTCTGGTGACCTCATTTTGCGTGTCCGGGATCGTCTTAGAAGATAGCAAAGGTCATTGACGTCTGGTGACCTCATTTTGCGTGTCCGGGGACCTCTTAGAAGTTAGTAAATGTCATTGACCTCTGGTGACCTCATTTTGCGTGTCCGGGAGCGTCTTAGAAGATAGCAAAGGTCATTGACCTCTGGTGACCTCATTTTGCGTGTCCGGGAGCTTCTTAGAAGATAGCAAAGGTCATTGACCTCTGGTGACCTCATTTTGCGTGTGCGGGAGCGTCTTAGAAGATAGCAAAGGTCATTGACCTCTGGTGATCTCATTTTGCGTGTGCGGGAGCGTCTCAGAAAATTGCAAAGGTCATTGACCTCTGCTGACCTCATTTTGCGTGTCCGGGAGCGTCTTAGAAGATAGCAAAGGTCTTTGACCTCTGGTGACCTCATTTTGCGTGTCCGGGATCGTCTTAGAAGATAGCAAAGGTCATTGACCTCTGGTGACCTCATTTTGCGTGTCCGGGGACCTCTTAGAAGTTAGTAAAGGTCATTGACCTCTGGTGACCTCATTATGCGTGTCCGGGAGCGTCTTAGAAGATAGCAAAGGTCATTGACCTCTGGTGACCTCATTTTGCGTGTCCGGGAGCTTCTAAGAGTATAGCAAAGGTCATTGACCTCTGGTGACCTCATTTTGCGTGTCCGGGAGCTTCTTAGAAGTTATCAAAGGTCATTAACCTCTGGTGACCTCATTTTGCGTGTCCGGGAGCTTCTTAGAAGATAGCAAAGGTCATTGAACTCTGGTGACCTCATTTTGCGTGTGCGGGAGCGTCTTAGTAGATAGCAAAGGTCATTGACCTCTGGTGAGCTCATTTTGCGTGTCCGGGACCGTCTTAGAAGATTGCAAAGTTGATTGACCACTGGTGACCTCATTTTGCGTGTCCGGGAACTTCTTAGAAGTTATCAAAGGTCATTAACCTCTGGTGACCTCATTTTGCATGTCCGGGAGCTTCTTAGAACGTAGCACAGTTCATTGACCTCTGGTGACCTCATTTTGCGTGTCCGGGAGCTTCTTAGAAGATAGCAAAGGTCATTGATCTCTGGTGATCTCATTTTGCGTGTGCGGGAGCGTCTTAGAAAATTGCAAAGGTCATTGACCTCTGCTGACCTCATTTTGTGTGTCCGGGAGCGTCTTAGAAGATAGCAAAGTTCTTTGACCTCTGGTGACCTCATTTAGCGTGTCCGGGAGCTTCTTAGAAGATAGCAAAGGTCATTGACCTCTGGTGACCTCATTTTGCGTGTCCGGGAGCTTCTAAGAGTATAGCAAAGGTCATTGACCTCTGGTGACCTCATTTTGCGTGTCCGGGAGCTTCTTAGAAGTTATCAAAGGTCATTAACCTCTGGTGACCTCATTTTGAGTTTCCGGGAGCTTCTTAGAAGATAGCAAAGGTCATTGACCTCTGGTGATCTCATTTTGCGTGTGCGGGAGCGTCTTAGAAAATTGCAAAGGTCATTGACCTCTGCTGACCTCATTTTGCGTGTCCGGGAGCGTCTTAGAAGATAGCAAAGTTCTTTGACGTCTGGTGACCTCATTTTGCGTGTCCGGGAACTTCTTAGAAGATAGCAAAGGTCATTGACCTCTGGTGACCTCATTTTGCGTGTCCGAGAGCTTCTTAGAAGATAGCAAAGGTCATTGCCCTTTGGTGACCTCATTTTGCGTGTCCGGGAGCTTCTTAGAAGATAGCAAAGGTCATTGACCTCTGGTGACCTCATTTTGCGTGTGCGGGAGCGTCTTAGAAGATAGCAAAGGTCATTGACCTCTGGTGACCTCATTTTGCGTGTCCGGGAGCTTCTTAGAAGTTATCAAAGGTCATTAACCTCTGGTGACCTCATTTTGCGGGTCCGGGAGCTTCTTAGAAGATAGCAAAGGTCATTGACCACTGGTGACCTCATTTTGCGTGTCCGGGAGCTTCTAAGAGTATAGCAAAGGTCATTGACCTCTGGTGATCTCATTTTGCGTGTGCGGGAGCGTCTTAGAAAATTGCAAATGTCATTGACCTCTGCTGACCTCATTTTGCGTGTCCGGGAGCTTCTAAGAAGATAGCAAAGGTCATTGACCACTGGTGACCTCATTTTGCGTGTCCGGGAGCTTCTAAGAGTATAGCAAAGGTCATTGACCTCTGGTGATCTCATTTTGCGTGTGCGGGAGCGTCTTAGAAAATTGCAAAGGTCATTGACCTCTGGTGACCTCATTTTGCGTGTCCGGGAGCGTCTTAGAAGATAGCAAAGTTCTTTGACCTCTGGTGACCTCATTTTGCGTGTCCGGGAACTTCTTGGAAGATAGCAAAGGTCATTGACCTCTGGTGACCTCATTTTGCGTGTCCGAGAGCTTCTTAGAAGATAGCAAAGGTCATTGCCCTTTGGTGACCTCATTTTGCGTGTCCGGGAGCTTCTTAGAAGATAGCAAAGGTAATTACCTCTGGTGACCTCATTTTGCGTGTGCGGGAGCGTCTTAGATGATAGCAAAGGTCATTGAACTCAGGTGACCTCATTTTGCGTGTCCGAGACCGTCTTAGAAGATTGCAAAGTTCATTGACCACTGGTGACCTCATTTTGCGTGTCCGGGAGCGTCTTAGAAGATAGCAAAGGTCATTGACGTCTGGTGACCTCATTTTGCGTGTCCGGGGACCTCTTAGAAGTTAGTAAATGTCATTGACCTCTGGTGACCTCATTTTGCGTGTCCGGGAGCGTCTTAGAAGATAGCAAAGGTCATTGACCTCTGGTGACCTCATTTTGCGTGTCCGGGAGCTTCTTAGAAGATAGCAAAGGTCATTGACCTCTGGTGACCTCATTTTGCGTGTGCGGGAGCGTCTTAGAAGATAGCAAAGGTCATTGACCTCTGGTGATCTCATTTTGCGTGTGCGGGAGCGTCTCAGAAAATTGCAAAGGTCATTGACCTCTGCTGACCTCATTTTGCGTGTCCGGGAGCGTCTTAGAAGATAGCAAAGGTCTTTGACCTCTGGTGACCTCATTTTGCGTGTCCGGGATCGTCTTAGAAGATAGCAAAGGTCATTGACCTCTGGTGACCTCATTTTGCGTGTCCGGGGACCGCTTAGAAGTTAGTAAAGGTCATTGACCTCTGGTGACCTCATTATGCGTGTCCGGGAGCGTCTTAGAAGATAGCAAAGGTCATTGACCTCTGGTGACCTCATTTTGCGTGTCCGGGAGCTTCTAAGAGTATAGCAAAGGTCATTGACCTCTGGTGACCTCATTTTGCGTGTCCGGGAGCTTCTTAGAAGTTATCAAAGGTCATTAACCTCTGGTGACCTCATTTTGCGTGTCCGGGAGCTTCTTAGAAGATAGCAAAGGTCATTGAACTCTGGTGACCTCATTTTGCGTGTGCGGGAGCGTCTTAGTAGATAGCAAAGGTCATTGACCTCTGGTGAGCTCATTTTGCGTGTCCGGGACCGTCTTAGAAGATTGCAAAGTTGATTGACCACTGGTGACCTCATTTTGCGTGTCCGGGAACTTCTTAGAAGTTATCAAAGGTCATTAACCTCTGGTGACCTCATTTTGCATGTCCGGGAGCTTCTTAGAACGTAGCACAGTTCATTGACCTCTGGTGACCTCATTTTGCGTGTCCGGGAGCTTCTTAGAAGATAGCAAAGGTCATTGATCTCTGGTGATCTCATTTTGCGTGTGCGGGAGCGTCTTAGAAAATTGCAAAGGTCATTGACCTCTGCTGACCTCATTTTGTGTGTCCGGGAGCGTCTTAGAAGATAGCAAAGTTCTTTGACCTCTGGTGACCTCATTTAGCGTGTCCGGGAGCTTCTTAGAAGATAGCAAAGGTCATTGACCTCTGGTGACCTCATTTTGCGTGTCCGGGAGCTTCTAAGAGTATAGCAAAGGTCATTGACCTCTGGTGACCTCATTTTGCGTGTCCGGGAGCTTCTTAGAAGTTATCAAAGGTCATTAACCTCTGGTGACCTCATTTTGCGTTTCCGGGAGCTTCTTAGAAGATAGCAAAGGTCATTGACCTCTGGTGATCTCATTTTGCGTGTGCGGGAGCGTCTTAGAAAATTGCAAAGGTCATTGACCTCTGCTGACCTCATTTTGCGTGTCCGGGAGCGTCTTAGAAGATAGCAAAGTTCTTTGACGTCTGGTGACCTCATTTTGCGTGTCCGGGAACTTCTTAGAAGATAGCAAAGGTCATTGACCTCTGGTGACCTCATTTTGCGTGTCCGAGAGCTTCTTAGAAGATAGCAAAGGTCATTGCCCTTTGGTGACCTCATTTTGCGTGTCCGGGAGCTTCTTAGAAGATAGCAAAGGTCATTGACCTCTGGTGACCTCATTTTGCGTGTGCGGGAGCGTCTTAGAAGATAGCAAAGGTCATTGACCTCTGGTGACCTCATTTTGCGTGTCCGGGAGCTTCTTAGAAGTTATCAAAGGTCATTAACCTCTGGTGACCTCATTTTGCGGGTCCGGGAGCTTCTTAGAAGATAGCAAAGGTCATTGACCACTGGTGACCTCATTTTGCGTGTCCGGGAGCTTCTAAGAGTATAGCAAAGGTCATTGACCTCTGGTGATCTCATTTTGCGTGTGCGGGAGCGTCTTAGAAAATTGCAAATGTCATTGACCTCTGCTGACCTCATTTTGCGTGTCCGGGAGCTTCTAAGAAGATAGCAAAGGTCATTGACCACTGGTGACCTCATTTTGCGTGTCCGGGAGCTTCTAAGAGTATAGCAAAGGTCATTGACCTCTGGTGATCTCATTTTGCGTGTGCGGGAGCGTCTTAGAAAATTGCAAAGGTCATTGACCTCTGGTGACCTCATTTTGCGTGTCCGGGAGCGTCTTAGAAGATAGCAAAGTTCTTTGACCTCTGGTGACCTCATTTTGCGTGTCCGGGAACTTCTTGGAAGATAGCAAAGGTCATTGACCTCTGGTGACCTCATTTTGCGTGTCCGAGAGCTTCTTAGAAGATAGCAAAGGTCATTGCCCTTTGGTGACCTCATTTTGCGTGTCCGGGAGCTTCTTAGAAGATAGCAAAGGTAATTACCTCTGGTGACCTCATTTTGCGTGTGCGGGAGCGTCTTAGATGATAGCAAAGGTCATTGAACTCAGGTGACCTCATTTTGCGTGTCCGAGACCGTCTTAGAAGATTGCAAAGTTCATTGACCACTGGTGACCTCATTTTGCGTGTCCGGGAGCGTCTTAGAAGATAGCAAAGGTCTTTGACCTCTGGTGACCTTATTTTGCGTGTCCGGGCACTTCATAGAAGATAGCAAAGGTCATTGACCTCTGGTGACCTCATTTTGCGTGTCCGAGAGCTTCTTAGAAGATAGCAAAGGTCATTGACCTTTGGTGACCTCATTTTGCGTGTCCGGCAGCTTCTTAGAAGATAGCAAAGGTCATTGACCTCTGGTGACCTCATTTTGCGTGTGCGGGAGCGTCTTAGAAGATAGCAAAGGTCATTGACCTCTGGTGATCTCATTTTGCGTGTGCGGGAGCTTCTTAGAAGATTGCAAAGTTCATTGACCACTGGTGACCTTATTTTGCGTGTCCGGGAGCTTCTTAGAAGATAGCAAAGGTCATTGACCTCTGGTGACCTCATTTTGCGTGTGCGGGAGCGTCTTAGGAGATAGCAAAGTTCATTGACCTCTGGTGATCTCATTTTGCGTGTGCGGGAGCGTCTTAGAAAATTGCAAAGGTCATTGACCTCTGCTGACCTCATTTTGCGTGTCCGGGAGCTTCTAAGAGTATAGCAAAGGTCATTGACCTCTGGTGATCTCATTTTGCGTGTGCGGGAGCGTCTTAGAAAATTGCAAAGGTCATTGACCTCTGCTGACCTCATTTTGCGTGTCCGGGAGCGTCTTAGAAGATAGCAAAGTTCTTTGACCTCTGGTGACCTCATTTTGCGTGTCCGGGAACTTCTTAGAAGATAGCAAAGGTCATTGACCTCTGGTGACCTCATTTTGCGTGTCCGGGAACTTCTTAGAAGATAGCAAAGGTCATTGACCTCTGGTGACCTCATTTTGCGTGTCCGGGAGCGTCTTATAAGATAGCAAAGGTCATTGACCTCTGGTGACCTCATTTTGCGTGTCGGGGAGCTTCTTAGAAGATAGCAAAGGTAATTACCTCTGGTGACCTCATTTTGCGTGTGCGGGAGCGTCTTAGATGATAGCAAAGGTCATTGACCTCAGGTGACCTCATTTTGCGTGTCCGGGAGCTTCTTAGAAGATAGCAAAGGTCATTGACCTCTGGTGACCTCATTTTGCGTGTGCGGGAGCGTCTTAGAAGATAGCAAAGGTCATTGACCTCTGGTGATCTCATTTTGCGTGTGCGGGAGCGTCTCAGAAAATTGCAAAGGTCATTGACCTCTGCTGACCTCATTTTGCGTGTCCGGGAGCGTCTTAGAAGATAGCAAAGGTCTTTGACCTCTGGTGACCTCATTTTGCGTGTCCGGGATCGTCTTAGAAGATAGCAAAGGTCATTGACCTCTGGTGACCTCATTTTGCGTGTCCGGGGACCTCTTAGAAGTTAGTAAAGGTCATTGACCTCTGGTGACCTCATTTTGCGTGTCCGGGAGCGTCTTAGAAGATAGCAAAGGTCATTGACCTCTGGTGACCTCATTTTGCGTGTCCGGGAGCTTCTTAGAAGATAGCAAAGGTCATTGACCTCTGGTGACCTCATTTTGCGTGTCCGGGAGCTTCTAAGAGTATAGCAAAGGTCATTGACTTCTGGTGACCTCATTTTGCGTGTCCGGGAGCTTCTTAGAAGTTATCAAAGGTCATTAACCTCTGGTGACCTCATTTTGCGTGTCCGGGAGCTTCTTAGAAGATAGCAAAGGTCATTGAACTCTGGTGACCTCATTTTGCGTGTGCGGGAGCGTCTTAGTAGATAGCAAAGGTCATTGACCTCTGGTGAGCTCATTTTGCGTGTCCGGGACCGTCTTAGAAGATTGCAAAGTTCATTGACCACTGGTGACCTCATTTTGCGTGTCCGGGAACTTCTTAGAAGTTATCAAAGGTCATTAACCTCTGGTGACCTCATTTTGCATGTCCGGGAGCTTCTTAGAACGTAGCACAGTTCATTGACCTCTGGTGACCTCATTTTGCGTGTCCGGGAGCTTCTTAGAAGATAGCAAAGGTCATTGATCTCTGGTGATCTCATTTTGCGTGTGCGGGAGCGTCTTAGAAAATTGCAAAGGTCATTGACCTCTGCTGACCTCATTTTGTGTGTCCGGGAGCGTCTTAGAAGATAGCAAAGTTCTTTGACCTCTGGTGACCTCATTTTTCGTGTCCGGGAGCTTCTAAGAGTATAGCAAAGGTCATTGACCTCTGGTGACCTCATTATGCGTGTCCGGGAACTTCTTAGAAGTTATCAAAGGTCATTGACCACTGGTGACCTCATTTTGCGTGTGCGGGAGCTTCTTAGAAGATAGCAAAGTTCATTGACCTCTGGTGACCTCATTTTGCATGTCCGGGAGCTTCTTAGAAGGTAGCAAAGTTCATTGACCTCTGGTGACCTCATTTTGCGTGTGCGGGAGCGTCTTAGAAGATAGCAAATGTCATTGACCTCTGCTGACCTCATTTTGCGTGTCCGGGAGCGTCTTAGAAGATAGCAAAGGTCTTTGACCCCTGGAGATCTCATTATGCGTGTGCGAGAGCTTCTTAGAAGATAGCAAAGTTCATTGACCTCTGTAGACCTCATTTTCCGTGTCCGGGAGCGTCTTAGAAGATAGCAAAGGTCTTTGACCTCTGGTGACCTCATTTTGCGTGTCCGGGATCGTCTTAGAAGATAGCAAAGGTCATTGACCTCTGGTGACCTCATTTTGCGTGTCCGGGGACCTCTTAGAAGTTAGTAAAGGTCATTGACCTCTGGTGACCTCATTTTGCGTGTCCGGGAGCGTCTTAGAAGATAGCAAAGGTCATTGACCTCTGGTGACCTCATTTTGCGTGTCCGGGAACTTCTTAGAAGATAGCAAAGGTCATTGACCTCTGGTGACCTCATTTTGCGTGTCCGAGAGCTTCTTAGAAGATAGCAAAGGTCATTGCCCTTTGGTGACCTCATTTTGCGTGTCCGGGAGCTTCTTAGAAGATAGCAAAGGTAATTACCTCTGGTGACCTCATTTTGCGTGTGCGGGAGCGTCTTAGATGATAGCAAAGGTCATTGAACTCAGGTGACCTCATTTTGCGTGTCCGGGACCGTCTTAGAAGATTGCAAAGTTCATTGACCACTGGTGACCTCATTTTGCGTGTCCGGGAGCGTCTTAGAAGATAGCAAAGGTCTTTGACCTCTGGTGACCTTATTTTGCGTGTCCGGGCACTTCATAGAAGATAGCAAAGGTCATTGACCTCTGGTGACCTCATTTTGCGTGTCCGAGAGCTTCTTAGAAGATAGCAAAGGTCATTGACCTTTGGTGACCTCATTTTGCGTGTCCGGCAGCTTCTTAGAAGATAGCAAAGGTCATTGACCTCTGGTGACCTCATTTTGCGTGTGCGGGAGCGTCTTAGAAGATAGCAAAGGTCATTGACCTCTGGTGATCTCATTTTGCGTGTGCGGGAGCTTCTTAGAAGATTGCAAAGTTCATTGACCACTGGTGACCTTATTTTGCGTGTCCGGGAGCTTCTTAGAAGATAGCAAAGGTCATTGACCTCTGGTGACCTCATTTTGCGTGTGCGGGAGCGTCTTAGGAGATAGCAAAGTTCATTGACCTCTGGTGATCTCATTTTGCGTGTGCGGGAGCGTCTTAGAAAATTGCAAATGTCATTGACCTCTGCTGACCTCATTTTGCGTGTCCGGGAGCTTCTAAGAGTATAGCAAAGGTCATTGACCTCTGGTGATCTCATTTTGCGTGTGCGGGAGCGTCTTAGAAAATTGCAAAGGTCATTGACCTCTGCTGACCTCATTTTGCGTGTCCGGGAGCGTCTTAGAAGATAGCAAAGTTCTTTGACCTCTGGTGACCTCATTTTGCGTGTCCGGAAACTTCTTAGAAGATAGCAAAGGTCATTGACCTCTGGTGACCTCATTTTGCGTGTCCGGGAACTTCTTAGAAGATAGCAAAGGTCATTGACCTCTGGTGACCTCATTTTGCGTGTCCGGGAGCGTCTTATAAGATAGCAAAGGTCATTGACCTCTGGTGACCTCATTTTGCGTGTCGGGGAGCTTCTTAGAAGATAGCAAAGGTAATTACCTCTGGTGACCTCATTTTGCGTGTGCGGGAGCGTCTTAGATGATAGCAAAGGTCATTGACCTCAGGTGACCTCATTTTGCGTGTCCGGGACCGTCTTAGAAGATTGCAAAGTTCATTGACCACTGGTGACCTCATTTTGCGTGTCCGGGAGCGTCTTAGAAGATAGCAAAGGTCTTTGACCTCTGGTGACCTTATTTTGCGTGTCCGGGAACTTCATAGAAGATAGCAAAGGTCATTGACCTATGGTGACCTCATTTTGCGTGTCCGGGAGCGTCTTAGAAGATAGCAAAGGTCATTGTCCTCTGATGACCTCATTTTGCGTGTCCGGGAGCTTCTTAGAAGATAGCAAAGGTCATTGACCTCTGGTGACCTCATTTTGCGTGTCCGGGAGCTTCTAAGAGTATAGCAAAGGTCATTGACCTCTGGTGACCTCATTTTGCGTGTCCGGGAGCTTCTTAGAAGTTATCAAAGGTCATTAACCTCTGGTGACCTCATTTTGCGTGTCCGGGAGCTTCTTAGAAGATAGCAAAGGTCATTGAACTCTGGTGACCTCATTTTGCGTGTGCGGGAGCGTCTTAGTAGATAGCAAAGGTCATTGACCTCTGGTGAGCTCATTTTGCGTGTCCGGGACCGTCTTAGAAGATAGCAAAGTTCATTGACCTCTGGTGATCTCATTTTGCGTGTGCGGGAGCGTCTTAGAAAATTGCAAAGGTCATTGACCTCTGCTGACCTCATTTTGCGTGTCCGGGAGCTTCTAAGAGTATAGCAAAGGTCATTGACCTCTGGTGATCTCATTTTGCGTGTGCGGGAGCGTCTTAGAAAATTGCAAAGGTCATTGACCTCTGCTGACCTCATTTTGCGTGTCCGGGAGCGTCTTAGAAGATAGCAAAGTTCTTTGACCTCTGGTGACCTCATTTTGCGTGTCCGGGAACTTCTTAGAAGATATCAAAGGTCATTGACCTCTGGTGACCTCATTTTGCGTGTCCGGGAACTTCTTAGAAGATAGCAAAGGTCATTGACCTCTGGTGACCTCATTTTGCGTGTCCGGGAGCGTCGTATAAGATAGCAAAGGTCATTGACCTCTGGTGACCTCATTTTGCGTGTCCGGGAACTTCATAGAAGATAGCAAAGGTCATTGACCTCTGGTGACCTCATTTTGCGTGTCCGAGAGCTTCTTAGAAGATAGCAAAGGTCATTGACCTTTGGTGACCTCATTTTGCGTGTCCGGGAACTTCTTAGAAGATAGCAAAGGTCATTGACCTCTGGTGACCTCATTTTGCGTGTCCGGGAACTTCTTAGAAGATAGCAAAGGTCATTGACCTCTGGTGACCTCATTTTGCGTGTCCGGGAGCGTCGTATAAGATAGCAAAGGTCATTGACCTCTGGTGACCTCATTTTGCGTGTCCGGGAACTTCATAGAAGATAGCAAAGGTCATTGACCTCTGGTGACCTCATTTTGCGTGTCCGAGAGCTTCTTAGAAGATAGAAAAGGTCATTGACCTCTGGTGACCTCATTTTGCGTGTCCGGGAGCTTCTTAGAAGTTATCAAAGGTCATTAACCTCTGGTGACCTCATTTTGCGTGTCCGGGAGCTTCTTAGAAGATGGCAAAGGTCATTGACTTCTGGTGACCTCATTTTGCGTGTCCGGGAGCTTCTAAGAGAATAGCAAAGGTCATTAACCTCTGGTGATCTTATTTTGCGTGTGCGGGAGCGTCTTAGAAAATTGCAAAGGTCATTGACCTCTGCTGACCTCATTTTGTGTGTCCGGGAGCGTCTTAGAAGATAGCAAAGGTCTTTGACCTCTGGTGACCTCATTTTGCGTGTCCGGGACCGTCTTAGACGATTGCAAAGTTCATTGACCTCTGGTGACCTCATTTTGCGTGTCCGGGAGCTTCTAAGGGTATAGCAAAGGTCTTTGACCTCTGGTGACCTCATTTTGCGTGTCCGGGATCGTCTTAGAAGATAGCAAAGGTCATTGACCTCTGGTGACCTCATTTTGCGTGTCCGGGGACCTCTTAGAAGTTAGTAAAGGTCATTGACCTCTGGTGACCTCATTTTGCGTGTCCGGGAGCGTCTTAGAAGATAGCAAAGGTCATTGACCTCTGGTGACCTCATTTTGCGTGTCCGGGAGCTTCTTAGAAGATAGCAAAGGTCATTGACCTCTGGTGACCTCATTTTGCGTGTCCGGGAGCTTCTAAGAGTATAGCAAAGGTCATTGACCTCTGGTGACCTCATTTTGCGTGTCCGGGAGCTTCTTAGAAGTTATCAAAGGTCATTAACCTCTGGTGACCTCATTTTGCGTGTCCGGGAGCTTCTTAGAAGATAGCAAAGGTCATTGAACTCTGGTGACCTCATTTTGCGTGTGCGGGAGCGTCTTAGTAGATAGCAAAGGTCATTGACCTCTGGTGAGCTCATTTTGCGTGTCCGGGACCGTCTTAGAAGATTGCAAAGTTCATTGACCACTGGTGACCTCATTTTGCGTGTCCGGGAACTTCTTAGAAGTTATCAAAGGTCATTAACCTCTGGTGACCTCATTTTGCATGTCCGGGAGCTTCTTAGAACGTAGCACAGTTCATTGACCTCTGGTGACCTCATTTTGCGTGTCCGGGAGCTTCTTAGAAGATAGCAAAGGTCATTGATCTCTGGTGATCTCATTTTGCGTGTGCGGGAGCGTCTTAGAAAATTGCAAAGGTCATTGACCTCTGCTGACCTCATTTTGTGTGTCCGGGAGCGTCTTAGAAGATAGCAAAGTTCTTTGACCTCTGGTGACCTCATTTTTCGTGTCCGGGAGCTTCTAAGAGTATAGCAAAGGTCATTGACCTCTGGTGACCTCATTTTGCGTGTCCGGGAACTTCTTAGAAGTTATCAAAGGTCATTGACCACTGGTGACCTCATTTTGCGTGTGCGGGAGCTTCTTAGAAGATAGCAAAGTTCATTGACCTCTGGTGACCTCATTTTGCATGTCCGGGAGCTTCTTAGAAGGTAGCAAAGTTCATTGACCTCTGGTGACCTCATTTTGCGTGTGCGGGAGCGTCTTAGAAGATAGCAAATGTCATTGACCTCTGCTGACCTCATTTTGCGTGTCCGGGAGCGTCTTAGAAGATAGCAAAGGTCTTTGACCCCTGGAGATCTCATTATGCGTGTGCGAGAGCTTCTTAGAAGATAGCAAAGTTCATTGACCTCTGTAGACCTCATTTTCCGTGTCCGGGAGCGTCTTAGAAGATAGCAAAGGTCTTTGACCTCTGGTGACCGCATTTTGCGTGTCCGGGATCGTCTTAGAAGATAGCAAAGGTCATTGACCTCTGGTGACCTCATTTTGCGTGTCCGGGGACCTCTTAGAAGTTAGTAAAGGTCATTGACCTCTGGTGACCTCATTTTGCGTGTCCGGGAGCGTCTTAGAAGATAGCAAAGGTCATTGACCTCTGGTGTCCTCATTTTGCGTGTCCGGGAGCTTCTTAGAAGATAGCAAAGGTCATTGACCTCTGGTGACCTCATTTTGCGTGTCCGGGAGCTTCTAAGAGTATAGCAAAGGTCATTGACCTCTGGTGACCTCATTTTGCGTGTCCGGGAGCTTCTTAGAAGTTATCAAAGGTCATTAACCTCTGGTGACCTCATTTTGCGTGTCCGGGAGCTTCTTAGAAGATAGCAAAGGTCATTGAACTCTGGTGACCTCATTTTGCGTGTGCGGGAGCGTCTTAGTAGATAGCAAAGGTCATTGACCTCTGGTGAGCTCATTTTGCGTGTCCGGGACCGTCTTAGAAGATTGCAAAGTTCATTGACCACTGGTGACCTCATTTTGCGTGTCCGGGAACTTCTTAGAAGTTATCAAAGGTCATTAACCTCTGGTGACCTCATTTTGCATGTCCGGGAGCTTCTTAGAACGTAGCACAGTTCATTGACCTCTGGTGACCTCATTTTGCGTGTCCGGGAGCTTCTTAGAAGATAGCAAAGGTCATTGATCTCTGGTGATCTCATTTTGCGTGTGCGGGAGCGTCTTAGAAAATTGCAAAGGTCATTGACCTCTGCTGACCTCATTTTGTGTGTCCGGGAGCGTCTTAGAAGATAGCAAAGTTCTTTGACCTCTGGTGACCTCATTTTTCGTGTCCGGGAGCTTCTAAGAGTATAGCAAAGGTCATTGACCTCTGGTGACCTCATTTTGCGTGTCCGGGAACTTCTTAGAAGTTATCAAAGGTCATTGACCACTGGTGACCTCATTTTGCGTGTGCGGGAGCTTCTTAGAAGATAGCAAAGTTCATTGACCTCTGGTGACCTCATTTTGCATGTCCGGGAGCTTCTTAGAAGGTAGCAAAGTTCATTGACCTCTGGTGACCTCATTTTGCGTGTGCGGGAGCGTCTTAGAAGATAGCAAATGTCATTGACCTCTGCTGACCTCATTTTGCGTGTCCGGGAGCGTCTTAGAAGATGGCAAAGGTCTTTGACCCCTGGAGATCTCATTATGCGTGTGCGAGAGCTTCTTAGAAGATAGCAAAGTTCATTGACCTCTGTAGACCTCACTTTCCGTGTCCGGGATTGTCTTAGAAGATAGCAAAGGTCATTGACCTCTGGTGACCTCATTTTGCGTGTCCGGGAGCTTCTAAGAGTATAGCAAAGGTCATTGACCTCTTGTGACCTCATTTTGCGTGTCCCAGAGCTTCTTAGAAGATAGCAAAGGTCATTGACCTCTGGTGACCTCATTTTGCGTGCCTGGGAGCTTCTTAGAAGATAGCAAATGTCATTGACCTCTGGTGACCTCATTTTGCGTGTGCGGGAGCGTCTTAGAAGATAGCAAATGTCATTGACCTCTGCTGACCTCATTTTGCGTGTCCGGGAGCGTCTTAGAAGATAGCAAAGGTCATTGACCTCTGGTGACCTCATTTTGCGTGTCCGGGAGCTTCTTAGAAGTTATCAAAGGTCATTAACCTCTGGTGACCTCATTTTGCGTGTCCGGGAGCTTCTTAGAAGATAGCAAAGGTCATTGACCTCTGGAGACCTCATTTTGCGTGTCCGGGAGCTTCTAATAGTATAGCAAAGGTCATTGACCTCTGGTGATCTCATTTTGCGTGTGCGGGAGCGTCTTAGAAAATAGCAAAGGTCATTGACCTCTGGTGATCTCATTTTGCGTGTGCGGGAGCGTCTTAGAAAATTGCAAAGGTCATTGACCTCTGCTGACCTCATTCTGCGTGTCCGGGAGCGTCTTAGAAGATAATAAAGGTCATTGACCTCTGGTGACCTCATTTTGCGTGCCCGGGAGCTTCTAAGAGTATAGAAAATGTCATTGACCTCTGGTGACCTCATTTTGCGTGTCCGGGAGCTTCTTAGATGTTATCAAAGGTCATTAACCTCTGGTGACTTCATTTTGCGTGTCCGGGAGCTTCTTAGAAGATAGCAAAGGTCATTGACCTCTGGGGATCTCATTTTGCGTGTGCGGGAGCGTCTTAGAAAATTGCAAAGGTCATTGAGCTCTGCTGACCTCATTTTGTGTGTCCGGGAGCGTCTTAGAAGATAGCAAAGTTCTTTGACCTCTGGTGACCTCATTTTACGTGTCCGGGAGCATCTAAGAGTATAGCAAAGGTCATTGACCTCTGGTGACCTCATTTTGCGTGTCCGGGAGCTTCTTAGAAGTTATCAAAGGTCATTAACCTCTGGTGACCTCATTTTGCGTGTCCGGGAGCTTCTTAGAAGATAGCAAAGGTCATTGAACTCTGGTGACCTCATTTTGCGTGTCCGGGAGCGTCTTAGAAGATAGCAAAGGTCTTTGACCTCTGGTGACCTCATTTTGCGTGTCCGGGAACGTCTTAGAAGATAGCAAAGGTCATTGACCTCTGGTGACCTCATTTTGCGTGTCCGGGAGCTTCTTAGAAGATAGCAAAGGTCATTGAACTCTGGTGACCTCATTTTGCGTGTGCGGGAGCGTCTTAGTAGATAGCAAAGGTCATTGACCTCTGGTGAGCTCATTTTGCATGTCCGGGACCGTCTTAGAAGATTGCAAAGTTCATTGACCACTGGTGACCTCATTTTGCGTGTGCGGGAGCTTCTTAGAAGATAGCAAAGTTCATTGACCTCTGGTGACCTCATTTTGCATGTCCGGGAGCTTCTTAGAAGGTAGCACAGTTCATTGACCTCTGGTGACCTCTTTTTGCGTGTCCGGGAGCTTCTTAGAAGATAGCAAAGGTCATTGACCTCTGGTGATCTCATTTTGCGTGTGCGGGAGCGTCTTAGATAATTGCAAAGGTCATTGACCTCTGCTGACCTCATTTTGTGTGTCCGGGAGCTTCTTAGAAGTTATCAAAGGTCATTAACCTCTGGTGACCTCATTTTGCGTGTCCGGGAGCTTCTTAGAAGATAGCAAAGGTCATTGAACTCTGGTGACCTCATTTTGCGTGTGCGGGAGCGTCTTAGTAGATAGCAAAGGTCATTGACCTCTGGTGAGCTCATTTTGCGTGTCCGGGACCGTCTTAGAAGATTGCAAAGTTCATTGACCACTGGTGACCTCATTTTGCGTGTCCGGGAACTTCTTAGAAGTCATCAAAGGTCTTTGACCTCTGGTGACCTTATTTTGCGTGTCCGGGAGCTTCTTAGAAGATAGCAAAGGTCATTGACCTCTGGTGACCTCATTTTGCGTGTGCGGGAGCGTCTTAGAAGATAGCAAAATTCATTGACCTCTGGTGATCTCATTTTGCGTGTGCGGGAGCGTCTTAGAAAATTGCAAAGGTCATTGACCTCTGCTGACCTCATTTTGCGTGTCCGGGAGCTTCTAAGAGTATAGCAAAGGTCATTGACCTCTGGTGATATCATTTTGCGTGTGCGGGAGCGTCTTAGAAAATTGCAAAGGTCATTGACCTCTGCTGACCTCATTTTGCGTGTCCGGGAGCGTCTTAGAAGATAGCAAAGTTCTTTGACCTCTGGTGACCTCATTTTGCGTGTCCGGGAACTTCTTAGAAGATAGCAAAGGTCATTGACCTCTGGTGACCTCATTTTGCGTGTCCGGGAACTTCTTAGAAGATAGCAAAGGTCATTGACCTCTGGTGACCTCATTTTGCGTGTCCGGGAGCGTCTTATAAGATAGCAAAGGTCATTGACCTCTGGTGACCTCATTTTGCGTGTCCGGGAGCTTCTTAGAAGATAGCAAAGGTAATTACCTCTGGTGACCTCATTTTGCGTGTGCGGGAGCGTCTTAGATGATAGCAAAGGTCATTGACCTCAGGTGACCTCATTTTGCGTGTGCGGGAGCGTCTTAGTAGATAGCAAAGGTCATTGACCTCTGGTGAGCTCATTTTGCGTGTCTGGGACCGTCTTAGAAGATAGCAAAGGTCTTTGACCTCTGGTGACCTCATTTTGCGTGTGCGGGAGCTTCTTAGAAGATAGCAAAGTTCATTGACCTCTGGTGACCTCATTTTGCATGTCCGGGAGCTTCTTAGAAGGTAGCAAAGTTCATTGACCTCTGGTGACCTCATTTTGCGTGTGCGGGAGCGTCTTAGAAGATAGCAAATGTCATTGACCTCTGCTGACCTCATTTTGCGTGTCCGGGAGCGTCTTAGAAGATAGCAAAGGTCTTTGACCCCTGGAGATCTCATTATGCGTGTGCGAGAGCTTCTTAGAAGATAGCAAAGTTCATTGACCTCTGTTGACCTCATTTTCCGTGTCCGGGAGTGTCTTAGAAGATAGCAAAGGTCATTGACCTCTGGTGACCTCATTTTGCGTGTCCGGGATCTTCTAAGAGTATAGCAAGGGTCATTGACCTCTGGTGACCTCAATTTGCGTGTCCCAGAGCTTCTTGGAAGATAGCAAAGGTCATTGACCTCTGGTGACCTCATTTTGCGTGCCCGGGAGCTTCTTAGAAGATAGCAAATGTCATGGACCTCTGGTGACCTCATTTTGCGTGTGCGGGAGCGTCTTAGAAGATAGCAAATGTCATTGACCTCTGCTGACCTCAATTTGCGTGTCCGGGAGCGTCTTAGAAGATAGCAAAGGTCATTGACCTCTGGTGACCTCATTTTGCGTGTCCGGGAGCTTCTTAGAAGATAGCAAAGGTCATTGACCTCTGGTGACCTCATTTTACGTGTCCGGGAGCTTCTAAGAGTATAGCAAAGTTCATTGACCTCTGGTGACCTCATTTTGCGTGTCCGGGAGCTTCTTAGAAGTTATCAAAGGTCATTAACCTCTGGTGACCTCATTTTGCGTGTCCGGGAGCTTCTTAGAAGGTAGCAAAGGTCATTGACCTCTGGAGACCTCATTTTTCGTGTCCGAGAGCTTCTAAGAGTATAGCAAAGGTCATTGACCTCTGGTGATCTCATTTTGCGTGTGCGGGAGCGTCTTAGAAGATAGCAAAGGTCATTGACCTCTGGTGATCTCATTTTGCGTGTGCGGGAGCGTCTTAGAAAATTGCAAAGGTCATTGACCTCTGCTGACCTCATTTTGCGTGTCCGGGAGCGTCTTAGAAGATAATAAAGGTCTTAACCTTTGGTGACCTCATTTTGCGTGCCCGGGAGCTTCTTAGAAGATAGCAAAGGTCATTGGCCTCTGGTCACCTCATTTTGCGTGTGCGGGAGCGTCTTAGAAGATAGCAAAGGTCATTGACCTCTGGTGACCTCATTTTGCGTGTCCGGGAACCTCTTAGAAGTTAGCAAAGGTCATTGACCTCTGGTGACTTCATTTTGCGTGTCCGGGAGCGTCTTAGAAGATAGCAAAGGTCATTGACCTCTGGTGACCTCATTTTGCGTGTCCGGGAGCTTCTTAGAAGATAGCAAAGGTCATTGACCTCTGGTGATCTCATTTTGCGTGTGCAGGAGCGTCTTAGAAAATTGCAAAGGTCATTGAGCTCTGCTGACCTCATTTTGTGTGTCCGGGAGCGTCTTAGAAGATAGCAAAGTTCTTTGACCTCTGGTGACCTCATTTTACGTGTCCGGGAGCATCTAAGAGTATAGCAAAGGTCATTGACCTCTGGTGACCTCATTTTGCGTGTCCGGGAGCTTCTTAGAAGTTATCAAAGGTCATTAACCTCTGGTGACCTCATTTTGCATGTCCGGGAGCTTCTTAGAAGGTAGCAAAGTTCATTGACCTCTGGTGACCTCATTTTGCGTGTCCGGGAGCTTCTTAGAATATAGCAAAGGTCATTGAACTCTGGTGACCTCATTTTGCGTGTCCGGGAGCTTCTTAGAAGATAGCAAAGGTCATTGACCTCTGGTGACCTCATTTTGCGTGTCCGGGAGCTTCTAAGAGTATAGCAAAGGTCATTGACCTCTGCTGACCTCATTTTGCGTGTCCAGGAGTTTCTTAGAAGTTATCAAAGATCATTAACCTCTGGTGACCTCATTTTGCGTGTCCGGGAGCTTCTTAGAAGTTATCAAAGGTCATTAACCTCTGGTGACCTCATTTTGCGTGTCCGGGAGCTTCTTAGAAGATAGCAAAGGTCATTGAACTCTGGTGACCTCATTTTGCGTGTGCGGGAGCGTCTTAGTAGATAGCAAAGGTCATTGACCTCTGGTGAGCTCATTTTGCGTGTCCGGGACCGTCTTAGAAGATTGCAAAGTTCATTGACCACTGGTGACCTCATTTTGCGTGTCCGGGAACTTCTTAGAAGTTATCAAAGGTCTTTGACCTCTGGTGACCTTATTTTGCGTGTCCGGGAGCTTCTTAGAAGATAGCAAAGGTCATTGACCTCTGGTGACCTCATTTTGCGTGTGCGGGAGCGTCTTAGAAGATAGCAAAATTCATTGACCTCTGGTGATCTCATTTTGCGTGTGCGGGAGCGTCTTAGAAAATTGCAAAGGTCATTGACCTCTGCTGACCTCATTTTGCGTGTCCGGGAGCTTCTAAGAGTATAGCAAAGGTCATTGACCTCTGGTGATATCATTTTGCGTGTGCGGGAGCGTCTTAGAAAATTGCAAAGGTCATTGACCTCTGCTGACCTCATTTTGCGTGTCCGGGAGCGTCTTAGAAGATAGCAAAGTTCTTTGACCTCTGGTGACCTCATTTTGCGTGTCCGGGAACTTCTTAGAAGATAGCAAAGGTCATTGACCTCTGGTGACCTCATTTTGCGTGTCCGGGAACTTCTTAGAAGATAGCAAAGGTCATTGACCTCTGGTGACCTCATTTTGCGTGTCCGGGAGCGTCTTATAAGATAGCAAAGGTCATTGACCTCTGGTGACCTCATTTTGCGTGTCCGGGAGCTTCTTAGAAGATAGCAAAGGTAATTACCTCTGGTAACCTCATTTTGCGTGTGCGGGAGCGTCTTAGATGATAGCAAAGGTCATTGACCTCAGGTGACCTCATTTTGCGTGTGCGGGAGCGTCTTAGTAGATAGCAAAGGTCATTGACCTCTGGTGAGCTCATTTTGCGTGTCTGGGACCGTCTTAGAAGATAGCAAAGGTCTTTGACCTCTGGTGACCTCATTTTGCGTGTGCGGGAGCTTCTTAGAAGATAGCAAAGTTCATTGACCTCTGGTGACCTCATTTTGCATGTCCGGGAGCTTCTTAGAAGGTAGCAAAGTTCATTGACCTCTGGTGACCTCATTTTGCGTGTGCGGGAGCGTCTTAGAAGATAGCAAATGTCATTGACCTCTGCTGACCTCATTTTGCGTGTCCGGGAGCGTCTTAGAAGATAGCAAAGGTCTTTGACCCCTGGAGATCTCATTATGCGTGTGCGAGAGCTTCTTAGAAGATAGCAAAGTTCATTGACCTCTGTTGACCTCATTTTCCGTGTCCGGGAGTGTCTTAGAAGATAGCAAAGGTCATTGACCTCTGGTGACCTCATTTTGCGTGTCCGGGATCTTCTAAGAGTATAGCAAGGGTCATTGACCTCTGGTGACCTCATTTTGCGTGTCCCAGAGCTTCTTGGAAGATAGCAAAGGTCATTGACCTCTGGTGACCTCATTTTGCGTGCCCGGGAGCTTCTTAGAAGATAGCAAATGTCATGGACCTCTGGTGACCTCATTTTGCGTGTGCGGGAGCGTCTTAGAAGATAGCAAATGTCATTGACCTCTGCTGACCTCAATTTGCGTGTCCGGGAGCGTCTTAGAAGATAGCAAAGGTCATTGACCTCTGGTGACCTCATTTTGCGTGTCCGGGAGCTTCTTAGAAGATAGCAAAGGTCATTGACCTCTGGTGATCTCATTTTGCGTGTGCGGGAGCGTCTTAGAAAATTGCAAAGGTCATTGACCTCTGCTGACCTCATTTTGCGTGTCCGGGAGCGTCTTAGAAGATAATAAAGGTCTTAACCTTTGGTGACCTCATTTTGCGTGCCCGGGAGCTTCTTAGAAGATAGCAAAGGTCATTGGCCTCTGGTCACCTCATTTTGCGTGTGCGGGAGCGTCTTAGAAGATAGCAAAGGTCATTGACCTCTGGTGACCTCATTTTGCGTGTCCGGGAACCTCTTAGAAGTTAGCAAAGGTCATTGACCTCTGGTGACTTCATTTTGCGTGTCCGGGAGCGTCTTAGAAGATAGCAAAGGTCATTGACCTCTGGTGACATCATTTTGCATGTCCGGGAGCTTCTTAGAAGATAGCAAAGGTCATTGACCTCTGGTGATCTCATTTTGCGTGTGCGGGAGCGTCTTAGAAAATTGCAAAGGTCATTGAGCTCTGCTGACCTCATTTTGTGTGTCCGGGAGCGTCTTAGAAGATAGCAAAGTTCTTTGACCTCTGGTGACCTCATTTTACGTGTCCGGGAGCATCTAAGAGTATAGCAAAGGTCATTGACCTCTGGTGACCTCATTTTGCGTGTCCGGGAGCTTCTTAGAAGTTATCAAAGGTCATTAACCTCTGGTGACCTCATTTTGCATGTCCGGGAGCTTCTTAGAAGGTAGCAAAGTTCATTGACCTCTGGTGACCTCATTTTGCGTGTGCGGGAGCGTCTTAGAAGATAGCAAATGTCTTTGACCTCTGCTGACCTCATTTTGCGTGTCCGGGATCGTCTTAGAAGATAGCAAAGGTCATTGACCTCTGGTGACCTCATTTTGCGTGTCCGGGGACCTCTTAGAAGTTAGTAAATGTCATTGACCTCTGGTGACCTCATTTTGCGTGTCCGGGAGCTTCTTAGAATATAGCAAAGGTCATTGAACTCTGGTGACCTCATTTTGCGTGTCCGGGAGCTTCTTAGAAGATAGCAAAGGTCATTGACCTCTGGTGACCTCATTTTGCGTGTCCGGGAGCTTCTAAGAGTATAGCAAAGGTCATTGACCTCTGCTGACCTCATTTTGCGTGTCCAGGAGTTTCTTAGAAGTTATCAAAGATCATTAACCTCTGGTGACCTCATTTTGCGTGTCCGGGAGCTTCTTAGAAGATAGCAAAGGTCATTGAACTCTGGTGACCTCGTTTTGCGTGTGCGGGAGCGTCTTAGTAGATAGCAAAGGTCATTGACCTCTGGTGAGCTCATTTTGCGTGTCCGGGACCGTCCTAGAAGATTGCAAAGTTCATTGACCACTGGTGACCACATTTTGCGTGTGCGGGAGCTTCTTAGAAGATAGCAAAGTTCATTGACCTCTGGTGACCTCATTTTGCATGTCCGGGAGCTTCTTAGAAGGTAGCACAGTTCATTGACCTCTGGTGACCTCATTTTGCGTGTCCGGGAGCTTCTTAGAAGATAGCAAAGGTCATAGACCTCTGGTGATCTCATTTTGCGTGTGCGGGAGCGAATTAGAAAATTGCAAAGGTCATTGACCTCTGCTGACCTCATTTTGTGTGTCCGGGAGCGTCTTAGAAGATAGCAAAGTTCTTTGACCTCTGGTGACCTCATTTTGCATGTCCGGGAGCTTCTTAGAAGGTAGCAAAGTTCATTGACCTCTGGTGACCTCATTTTGCGTGTGCGGGAGCGTCTTAGAAGATAGCAAATGTCATTGACCTCTGCTGACCTCATTTTACGTGTCCGGGAGCTTCTTAGAAGATAGCAAAGGTCATTGAACTCTGGTGACCTCATTTTGCGTGTGCGGGAGCGTCTTAGTAGATAGCAAAGGTCATTGACCTCTGGTGAGCTCATTTTGCGTGTCTGGGACCGTCTTAGAAGATTGCAAAGTTCATTGACCACTGGTGACCTCATTTTGCGTGTGCGGGACCTTCTTAGAAGATAGCAAAGTTCATTGACCTCTGGTGACCTCATTTTGCATGTCCGGGAGCTTCTTAGAAGGTAGCAAAGTTCATTGACCTCTGGTGACCTCATTTTGCGTGTGCGGGAGCGTCTTAGAAGATAGCAAATGTCATTGACCTCTGCTGACCTCATTTTGCGTGTCCGGGAACGTCTTAGAAGATAGCAAAGGTCTTTGACCCCTGGAGATCTCATTATGCGTGTGCGAGAGCTTCTTAGAAGATAGCAAAGTTCATTGACCTCTGTTGACCTCATTTTCCGTGTCCGGGAGTGTCTTAGAAGATAGCAAAGGTCATTGACCTCTGGTGACCTCATTTTGCGTGTCCGGGATCTTCTAAGAGTATAGCAAAGGTCATTGACCTCTGGTGACCGCATTTTGCGTGTCCCAGAGCTTCTTGGAAGATAGCAAAGGTCATTGACCTCTGGTGACCTCATTTTGCGTGCCCGGGAGCTTCTTAGAAGATAGCAAATGTCATGGACCTCTGGTGACCTCATTTTGCGTGTGCGGGAGCGTCTTAGAAGATAGCAAATGTCATTGACCTCTGCTGACCTCATTTTGCGTGTCCGGGAGCGTCTTAGAAGATAGCAAAGGTCATTGACCTCTGGTGACCTCATTTTGCGTGTCCGGGAGCTTCTTAGAAGATAGCAAAGGTCATTGACCTCTGGAGACCTCATTTTGCGTGTCCGAGAGCTTCTAAGAGTATAGCAAAGGTTATTGACCTCTGGTGATCTCATTTTGCGTGTGCGGGAGCGTCTTAGAAGATAGCAAAGGTCATTGACCTCTGGTGATCTCATTTTGCGTGTGCGGGAGCGTCTTAGAAAATTGCAAAGGTCATTGACCTCTGCTGACCTCATTTTGCGTGTCCGGGAGCGTCTTAGAAGATAATAAAGGTCTTAAACTCTGGTGACCTCATTTTGCGTGCCCGGGAGCTTCTTAGAAGATAGCAAAGGTCATTGGCCTCTGGTGAACTCATTTTGCGTGTGCGGTAGCGTCTTAGAAGATAGCAAAGGTCATTGACCTCTGGTGACCTCATTTTGCGTGTCCGGGAACCTCTTAGAAGTTAGCAAAGGTCATTGACCTCTGGTGACCTCATTTTGCGTGTCCGGGAGCGTCTTAGAAGATCGCAAAGGTCATTGACCTCTGGTGACCTCATTTTGCGTGTCCGGGAGCTTCTTAGAAGATAGCAAAGGTCATTGACCTCTGGTGATCTCATTTTGCGTGTGCGGGAGCGTCTTAGAAAATTGCAAAGGTCATTGACCTCTGCTGACCTCATTTTGTGTGTCCGGGAGCGTCTTAGAAGATAGCAAAGTTCTTTGACCTCTGGTGACCTTATTTTACGTGTCCGGGAGCTTCTAAGAGTATAGCAAATGTCATTGACCTCTGGTGACCTCATTTTGCGTGTCCGGGAGCTTCTTAGAAGATATCAAAGGTCATTAACCTCTGGTGACCTCATTTTGCGTGTCAGGGAGCTTCTTAGAAGATAGCAAAGGTCATTGACCTCTGGAGACCTCATTTTGCGTGTCCGGGAGCTTCTAAGAGTATAGCAAAGGTCATTGACCTCTGGTGATCTCATTTTGCGTGTGCGTGAGCGTCTTAGAAGATAGCAAAGGTCATTGACCTCTGGTGATCTCATATTGCGTGTGCGGGAGCGTCTTAGAAAATTGCAAAGGTCATTGACCTCTGCTGACCTCATTTTGCGTGTCCGGGAGCGTCTTAGAAGATAATAAAGGTCTTAACCTCTGGTGACCTCATTTTGCGTGCCCGGGAGCTTCTTAGAAGATAGCAAAGGTCATTGACCTCTGGTGACCTCATTTTGCGTGTCCGGGAACCTCTTAGAAGTTAGCAAAGGTCATTGACCTCTGGTGACCTCATTTTGCGTGTGCGGGAGCGTCTTAGAAGGTAGCAAAGGTCATTGACCTCTGGTGACCTCATTTTGCATGCCCGGGAGCTTCTTAGAAGGTAGCAAAGTTCATTGACCTCTGGTGACCTCATTTTGCGTGTGCGGGAGCGTCTTAGAAGATAGCAAATGTCTTTGACCTCTGCTGACCTCATTTTACGTGTCCGGGAGCTTCTTAGAAGATAGCAAAGGTCATTGAACTCTGGTGACCTCATTTTGCGTGTGCGGGAGCGTCTTAGTAGATAGCAAAGGTCATTGACCTCTGCTGACCTCATTTTGCGTGTCCGGGAGCGTCTTAGAAGATAGCAAAGGTCTTTGACCCCTGGAGATCTCATTATGCGTGTGCGAGAGCTTCTTAGAAGATAGCAAAGTTCATTGACCTCTGTTGACCTCATTTTCCGTGTCCGGGAGTGTCTTAGAAGATAGCAAAGGTCATTGACCTCTGGTGACCTCATTTTGCGTGTCCGGGATCTTCTAAGAGTATAGCAAAGGTCATTGACCTCTGGTGAACGCATTTTGCGTGTCCCAGAGCTTCTTGGAAGATAGCAAAGGTCATTGACCTCTGGTGACCTCATTTTGCGTGCCCGGGAGCTTCTTAGAAGATAGCAAATGTCATGGACCTCTGGTGACCTCATTTTGCGTGTGCGGGAGCGTCTTAGAAGATAGCAAATGTCATTGACCTCTGCTGACCTCATTTTGCGTGTCCGGGAGCGTCTTAGAAGATAGCAAAGGTCATTGACCTCTGGTGACCTCATTTTGCGTGTCCGGGAGCTTCTTAGAAGATAGCAAAGGTCATTGACCTCTGGTGACCTCATTTTACATGTCCGGGAGCTTCTAAGAGTATAGCAAAGGTCATTGACCTCTGGTGACCTCATTTTGTGTGTCCGGGAGCTTCTTAGAAGTTATCAAAGGTCATTAACCTCTGTTGACCTCATTTTGCGTGTCCGGGAGCTTCTTAGAAGATAGCAAAGGTCATTGATCTCTGGAGACCTCATTTTGCGTGTCCGAGAGCTTCTAAGAGTATAGCAAAGGTCATTGACCTCTGGTGATCTCATTTTGCGTGTGCGGGAGCGTCTTAGAAGATAGCAAAGGTCATTGACCTCTGGTGATCTCATTTTGCGTGTGCGGGAGCGTCTTAGAAAATTGCAAAGGTCATTGACCTCTGCTGACCTCATTTTGCGTGTCCGGGAGCGTCTTAGAAGATAATAAAGGTCTTAACATCTCGTGACCTCATTTTGCGTGCCCGGGAGCTTCTTAGAAGATAGCAAAGGTCATTGGCCTCTGGTGAACTCATTTTGCGTGTGCGGTAGCGTCTTAGAAGATAGCAAAGGTCATTGACCTCTGGTGACCTCATTTTGCGTGTCCGGGAACCTCTTAGAAGTTAGCAAAGGTCATTGACCTCTGGTGACCTGATTTTGCGTGTCCGGGAGCGTCTTAGAAGATCGCAAAGATCATTGACCTCTGGTGACCTCATTTTGCGTGTCCGGGAGCTTCTTAGAAGATAGCAAAGGTCATTGACCTCTGGTGATCTCATTTTGCGTGTGCGGGAGCGTCTTAGAAAATTGCAAAGGTCATTGACCTCTGCTGACCTCATTTTGTGTGTCCGGGAGCGTCTTAGAAGATAGCAAAGTTCTTTGACCTCTGGTGACCTCATTTTACGTGTCCGGGAGCTTCTAAGAGTATAGCAAATGTCATTGACCTCTGGTGACCTCATTTTGCGTGTCCGGGAGCTTCTTAGAAGATATCAAAGGTCATTAACCTCTGGTGACCTCATTTTGCGTGTCAGGGAGCTTCTTAGAAGATAGCAAAGGTCATTGAACTCTGGTGACCTCATTTTGCGTGTGCGGGAGCGTCTTAGTAGATAGCAAAGGTCATTGACCTCTGGTGAGCTCATTTTGCGTGTCCGGGACCGTCTTAGAAGATTGCAAAGTTCATTGACCACTGGTGACCTCATTTTGCGTGTGCGGGAGCTTCTTAGAAGATAGCAAAGTTCATTGACCTCTGGTGACCTCATTTTGCATGTCCGGGAGCTTCTTAGAAGGTAGCAAAATTCATTGACCTCTGGTGACCTCATTTTGCGTGTGCGGGAGCGTCTTAGAAGATAGCAAATGTCATTGACCTCTGCTGACCTCATTTTGCGTGTCCGGGAGCGTCTTAGAAGATAGCATAGGTCTTTGACCCCTGGAGATCTCATTATGCGTGTGCGAGAGCTTCTCAGAAGATAGCAAAGTTCATTGACCTCTGTTGACCTCACTTTCCGTGTCCGGGAGTGTCTTAGAAGATAGCAAAGGTCATTGACCTCTGGTGACCTCATTTTGCGTGTCCGGGATCTTCTAAGAGTATAGCAAAGGTCATTGACCTCTGGTGACCTCATTTTGCGTGTCCCAGAGCTTCTTAGAAGATAGCAAAGGTCATTGACCTCTGGTGACCTCATTTTGCGTGCCCAGGAGCTTCTTAGAAGATAGCAAATGTCATTGACCTCTGGTGACCTCATTTTGCGTGTGCGGGAGCGTCTTAGAAGATAGCAAATGTCATTGACCTCTGCTGACCTCATTTTGCGTGTCCGGGAGCGTCTTAGAAGATAGCAAAGGTCATTGACCTCTGGTGACCTCAATTTGCGTGTCCGGGAGCTTCTTAGAAGATAGCAAAGGTCATTGACCTCTGGTGACCTCATTTTACGTGTCCGGGAGCTTCTAAGAGTATAGCAAAGGTCATTGACCTCTGGTGACCTCATTTTGCGTGTCGGGGAGCTTCTTAGAAGTTATCAAAGGTCATTAACCTCTGGTGACCTCATTTTGCGTGTCCGGGAGCTTCTTAGAAGATAGCAAAGGTCATTGACCTCTGGAGACCTCATTTTGCGTGTCCGGGAGCTTCTAAGAGTATAGCAAAGGTCATTGACCTCTGGTGATCTCATTTTGCGTGTGCGGGAGCGTCTTAGAAGATAGCAAAGGTCATTGACCTCTGGTGATCTCATATTGCGTGTGCGGGAGCGTCTTAGAAAATTGCAAAGGTCATTGACCTCTGCTGACCTCATTTTGCGTGTCCGGGAGCGTCTTAGAAGATAATAAAGGTCTTAACCTCTGGTGACCTCATTTTGCGTGCCCGGGAGCTTCTTAGAAGATAGCAAAGGTCATTGACCTCTGGTGACCTCATTTTGCGTGTCCGGGAACCTCTTAGAAGTTAGCAAAGGTCATTGACCTCTGGTGACCTCATTTTGCGTGTCCGGGAGCGTCTTAGAAGATAGCAAAGGTCATTGACCTCTGGTGACCTCATTTTGCGTGTCCGGGAGCTTCTTAGAAGATAGCAAAGGTCATTGACCTCTGGTGACCTCATTTTGCGTGTCCGGGAGCTTCTAAGAGTATAGAAAAGGTCATTGACCTCTGGTGACCTCATTTTGCGTGTCCGGGAGCTTCTTAGAAGTTATCAAAGGTCATTAACCTTTGGTGACCTCATTTTGCGTGTCCGGGAGCTTCTTAGAAGATAGCAAAGGTCATTGACCTCTGGTGATCTCATTTTGCGTGTGCGGGAGCGTCTTAGAAAATTGCAAAGGTCATTGACCTCTGGTGAACTCATTTTGCGTGTGCGGGAGCGTCTTAGAAGATAGCAAATGTCATTGACCTCTGCTGACCTCATTTTGCGTGTCCGGGAGCGTCTTAGAAGATAGCAAAGGTCATTGACCTCTGGTGACCTCATTTTGCGTGTCCGGGAGCTTCTTAGAAGATAGCAAAGGTCATTGACCTCTGGTGACCTCATTTTACGTGTCCGGGAGCTTCTAAGAGTATAGCAAAGGTCATTGACCTCTGGTGACCTCATTTTGCGTGTCGGGGAGCTTCTTAGAAGTTATCAAAGGTCATTAACCTCTGGTGACCTCATTTTGCGTGTCCGGGAGCTTCTTAGAAGATAGCAAAGGTCATTGACCTCTGGAGACCTCATTTTGCGTGTCCGGGAGCTTCTAAGAGTATAGCAAAGGTCATTGACCTCTGGTGATCTCATTTTGCGTGTGCGGGAGCGTCTTAGAAGATAGCAAAGGTCATTGACCTCTGGTGATCTCATATTGCGTGTGCTGGAGCGTCTTAGAAAATTGCAAAGGTCATTGACCTCTGCTGACCTCATTTTGCGTGTCCGGGAGCGTCTTAGAATTTAATAAAGGTCTTAACCTCTGGTGACCTCATTTTGCGTGCCCGGGAGCTTCTTAGAAGATAGCAAAGGTCATTGACCTCTGGTGACCTCATTTTGCGTGTCCGGGAACCTCTTAGAAGTTAGCAAAGGTCATTGACCTCTGGTGACCTCATTTTGCGTGTCCGGGAGCGTCTTAGAAGATAGCAAAGGTCATTGACCTCTGGTGACCTCATTTTGCGTGTCCGGGAGCTTCTTAGAAGATAGCAAAGGTCATTGACCTCTGGTGACCTCATTTTGCGTGTCCGGGAGCTTCTAAGAGTATAGAAAAGGTCATTGACCTCTGGTGACCTCATTTTGCGTGTCCGGGAGCTTCTTAGAAGTTATCAAAGGTCATTAACCTTTGGTGACCTCATTTTGCGTGTCCGGGAGCTTCTTAGAAGATAGCAAAGGTCATTGACCTCTGGTGATCTCATTTTGCGTGTGCGGGAGCGTCTTAGAAAATTGCAAAGGTCATTGACCTCTGCTGACCTCATTTTGTGTGTCCGGGAGCGTCTTAGAAGATAGCAAAGTTCTTTGACCTCTGGTGACCTCATTTTACGTGTCCGGGAGCATCTAAGAGTATAGCAATGGTCATTGACCTCTGGTGACCTCATTTTGCGTGTCCGGGAGCTTCTTAGAAGTTATCAAAGGTCATTAACCTCTGGTGACCTCATTTTGCGTGTCCGGGAGCTTCTTAGAAGATAGCAAAGGTCATTGAACTCTGGTGATCTCATTTTGCGTGTGCGGGAGCGTCTTAGTAGATAGCAAAGGTCATTGACCTCTGGTGAGCTCATTTTGCGTGTCCGGGACCGTCTTAGAAGATTGCAAAGTTCATTGACCACTGGTGACTTCATTTTGCGTGTGCGGGAGCTTCTTAGAAGATAGCAAAGTTCATTGACCTCTGGTGACCTCATTTTGCATGTCCGGGAGCTTCTTAGAAGGTAGCAAAGTTCATTGACCTCTGGTGACCTCATTTTGCGTGTGCGGGAGCGTCTTAGAAAATTGCAAAGGTCATTGACCTCTGCTAAACTCATTTTGCGTGTCCGGGAGCGTCTTAGAAGATAATAAAGGTCTTAACCTCTGGTGACCTCATTTTGCGTGCCCGGGAGCTTCTTAGAAGATAGCAAAGGTCATTGACCTCTGGTGACCTCATTTTGCGTGTCCGGGAACCTCTTAGAAGTTAGCAAAGGTCATTGACCTCTGGTGACCTCATTTTGCGTGTCCGGGAGCGTCTTAGAAGATAGCAAAGGTCATTGACCTCTGGTGACCTCATTTTGCGTGTCCGGGAGCTTCTTAGAAGATAGCAAAGATCATTGACCTCTGGTGACCTCATTTTGCGTGTCCGGGAGCTTCTAAGAGTATAGAAAAGGTCATTGACCTCTGGTGACCTCATTTTGCGTGTCCGGGAGCTTCTTAGAAGTTATCAAAGGTCATTAACCTTTGGTGACCTCATTTTGCGTGTCCGGGAGCTTCTTAGAAGATAGCAAAGGTCATTGACCTCTGGTGATCTCATTTTGCGTGTGCGGGAGCGTCTTAGAAAATTGCAAAGGTCATTGACCTCTGCTGACCTCATTTTGTGTGTCCGGGAGCGTCTTAGAAGATAGCAAAGTTCTTTGACCTCTGGTGACCTCATTTTACGTGTCCGGGAGCATCTAAGAGTATAGCAAAGGTCATTGACCTCTGGTGACCTCATTTTGCGTGTCCGGGAGCTTCTTAGAAGTTATCAAAGGTCATTAACCTCTGGTGACCTCATTTTGCGTGTCCGGGAGCTTCTTAGAAGATAGCAATGGTCATTGAACTCTGGTGATCTCATTTTGCGTGTGCGGGAGCGTCTTAGTAGATAGCAAAGGTCATTGACCTCTGGTGAGCTCATTTTGCGTGTCCGGGACAGTCTTAGAAGATTGCAAAGTTCATTGACCACTGGTGACTTCATTTTGCGTGTGCGGGAGCTTCTTAGAAGATAGCAAAGGTCATTGACCTCTGCTGACCTCATTTTGCGTGTGCGGGAGCGTCTTAGAAGATAGCGAAGGTCATTGAGCTCTGGTGACCTCATTTTGTGTGTCCGGGAGCGTCTTAGAAGATAGCAAAGTTCTTTGACCTCTGGTGACATCATTTTGCGTGTCCGGGAGCTTCTTAGAAGATAGCAAAGGTCATTGACCTCTGGTGACCTCATTTTGCGTGTCCGGGAGCGTCTTAGAAGATAGCAAAGGTCATTGACCTCTGGTGACCTCATTTTGCGTGTCCGGGAGCTTCTTAGAAGATAGCAAAGGTCATTGACCTCTGGTGACCTCATTTTACGTGTCCGGGAGCTTCTAAGAGTATAGCAAAGGTCATTGACCTCTGGTGACCTCATTTTGCGTGTCGGGGAGCTTCTTAGAAGTTATCAAAGGTCATTAACCTCTGGTGACCTCATTTTGCGTGTCCGGGAGCTTCTTAGAAGATAGCAAAGGTCATTGACCTCTGGAGACCTCATTTTGCGTGTCCGGGAGCTTCTTAGAAGATAGCAAAGGCCATTGAACTCTGGTGATCTCATTTTGCGTGTGCGGGAGCGTCTTAGTAGATAGCAAAGTTCATTGACCTCTGGTGACCTCATTTTGCGTGTGCGGGAGCTTCTTAGAAGATAGCAAAGGTCATTGACCTCTGCTGACCTCATTTTGCGTGTCCGGGAACCTCTTAGAAGTTAGCAAAGGTCATTGACCTCTGGTGACCTCATTTTGCGTGTCCGGGAGCGTCTTAGAAGATAGCAAAGGTCATTGACCTTTGGTGACCTCATTTTGCGTGTCCGGGAGCTTCTTAGAAGATAGCAAAGGTCATTGACCTCTGGTGACCTCATTTTGCGTGTCCGAGAGCGTCTTAGAAGATAGCAAAGGTCTTTGACCTCTGGTGACCTCATTTTGCGTGTCCGGGAGCGTCTTAGAAGATAGCAAAGGTCATTGACCTCTGGTGACCTCATTTTGCGTGTCCGGGAGCTTCTTAGAAGATAGCAAAGGTCATTGATCTCTGGTGACCTCATTTTGCGTGTCCGGGAACTTCTAAGAGTATAGCAAAGGTCATTGACCTCTGGTGACCTCATTTTGCGTGTCCGGGAGCTTCTTAGAAGTTATAAAAGGTCATTAACCTCTGGTGACCTCATTTTGCGTGTCCGGGAGCTTCTTAGAAGATAGCAAAGGTCATTGACCTCTGGAGACCTCATTTTGCGTGTCCGGGAGCTTCTAAGAGTATAGCAAAGGTCATTGACCTCTGGTGACCTCATTTTGCGTGTCCGGGAGCTTCTTAGAAGATAGCAAAGGTCATTGACCTCTGGTGACCTCATTTTGCGTGTCCGGGAGCTTCTAAGACTATAGCAAAGGTCATTCACCACTGTTGACCTCATTTTGAGTGTGCGGGAGCGTCTTAGAAGATAGCAAAGGTCATTGGCCTCTGGTGACCTCATTTTGCGTGTGCGGGAGCGTCTTAGAAGATAGCAAAGGTCATTGACCTCTGGTGACCTCATTTTGCGTGTCCGGGAACCTCTTAGAAGTTAGCAAAGGTCATTGACCTCTGGTGACCTCATTTTGTGTGTCCGGGAGCGTCTTGAAGATAGCAAAGGTCATTGACCTCTGGTGACCTCATTTTGCGTGTCCGGGAGCTTCTTAGAAGATAGCAAAGGTCATTGACATCTGGTTATCTCATTTTGCGTGTGCGGGAGCGTCTTAGAAAATTGCAAAGGTCATTGACCTCTGCTGACCTCATTTTGTGTTTCCGGGAGCGTCTTAGAAGATAGCAAAGTTCTTTGACCTCTGGTGACCTCATTTTGCGTGTCCGGGAGCTTCTTAGAAGATAGCAAAGGTCATTGACCTCTGATGACCTCATTTTGCGTGTCCGGGAGCTTCTAAGACTATAGCAAAGGTCATTCACCACTGGTGACCTCATTTTGAGTGTGCGGGAGCGTCTTAGAAGATAGCAAAGGTCATTGACCTCTGCTGACCTCATTTTGCGTGTCCGGGAGCGTCTTAGAAGATAGCAAAGGTCTTTGACCACTGGTGACCTCATTTTGCGTGTCCGGGAGCTTCTTGGAAGATAGCAAAGGTCATTGACCTCTGGTGATCTCATTTTGGGTGTGCGGGAGCGTCTTAGAAAATTGCAAAGGTCATTGACCTCTGCTGACCTCATTTTGCGTGTCCGGGAGCGTCTTAGAAGATAGCAAAGGTCTTTGCCCCCTGGAGATCTCATTATGCGTGTGCGGGAGCGTCTTAGAAGATAGCAAATGTCATTGACCTCTGCTGACCTCATTTTGCGTGTCCGGGAGCGTCTTAGAAGATAGCAAAGGTCATTGACCTCTGGAGACCTCATTTTGCGTGTCCGGGAGCTTCTAATAGTATAGCAAAGGTCATTGACCTCTGGTGATCTCATTTTGCGTGTGCGGGAGCGTCTTAGAAAATAGCAAAGGTCATTGACCTCTGGTGATCTCATTTTGCGTGTGCGGGAGCGTCTTAGAAAATTGCAAAGGTCATTGACCTCTGCTGACCTCATTTTGCGTGTCCGGGAGCGTCTTAGAAGATAATAAAGGTCTTAACCTCTGGTGACCTCATTTTGCGTGCCCGGGAGCTTCTTAGAAGATAGCAAAGGTCATTGACCTCTGGTGACCTCATTTTGCGTGTCCGGGAACCTCTTAGAAGTTAGCAAAGGTCATTGACCTCTGGTGACCTCATTTTGCGTGTCCGGGAGCGTCTTAGAAGATAGCAAAGGTCATTGACCTCTGGTGACCTCATTTTGCGTGTCCGGGAGCTTCTTAGAAGTTAGCAAAGGTCATTGACCTCTGGTGACCTCATTTTGCGTGTCCGGGAGCGTCTTAGAAGATAGCAAAGGTCATTGACCTCTGGTGACCTCATTTTACGTGTCCGGGAGCATCTAAGAGTATAGCAAAGGTCATTGACCTCTGGTGACCTCATTTTGCGTGTCCGGGAGCTTCTTGGAAGTTATCAAAGGTCATTAACCTCTGGAGACCTCATTTTGCGTGTCCGGGAGCTTCTTAGAAGATAGCAAAGGCCATTGAACTCTGGTGATCTCATTTTGCGTGTGCGGGAGCGTCTTAGTAGATAGCAAAGGTCATTGACCTCTGGTGAGCTCATTTTGCGTGTCCGGGACCGTCTTAGAAGATTGCAAAGTTCATTGACCACTGGTGACCTCATTTTGCGTGTGCGGGAGCTTCTTAGAAGATAGCAAAGTTCATTGACCTCTGGTGACCTCATTTTGCATGTCCGGGAGCTTCTTAGAAGGTAGCAAAGTTCATTGACCTCTGGTGACCTCATTTTGCGTGTGCGGGAGCGTCTTAGAAGATAGCAAATGTCATTGACCTCTGCTGACCTCATTTTGCGTGTCCGGGAGCTTCTAAGAGTATAGCAAAGGTCATTGTCCTCTAGTGACCTCATTTTGCGTGTCCGGGAGCTTCTTAGAAGATAGCAAAGGTCATTGACCTCTGGTGACCTCATTTTGCGTGTCCGGGACCGTCTTAGAAGATTGCAAAGTTCATTGACCACTGGTGACCTCATTTTGCGTGTCCGGGAGCGTCTTAGAAGATAGCAAAGGTCTTTGACATCTGCTGACCTCATTTTTCGTGTCCGGGAGCTTCTTAGAAGATAGCAAAGGTCATTGACCTCTGGTGATCTCATTTTGCGTGTGCGGGAGCGTCTTAGAAAATTGCAAAGGTCATTGACCTCTGCTGACCTCATTTTGTGTGTCCGGGAGCGTCTTAGAAGATAGCAAAGTTCTTTGACCTCTGGTGACATCATTTTGCGTGTCCGGGAGCTTCTTAGAAGATAGCAAAGGTCATTGACCTCTGGTGACCTCATTTTGCGTGTCCGGGAGCGTCTTAGAAGATAGCAAAGGTCATTGACCTCTGGTGACCTCATTTTGCGTGTCCGGGAGCTTCTTAGAAGATAGCAAAGGTCATTGACCTCTGGTGACCTCATTTTACGTGTCCGGGAGCTTCTAAGAGTATAGCAAAGGTCATTGACCTCTGGAGACCTCATTTTGCGTGTCCGGGAGCTTCTTAGAAGATAGCAAAGGCCATTGAACTCTGGTGATCTCATTTTGCGTGTGCGGGAGCGTCTTAGTAGATAGCAAAGGTCATTGACCTCTGGTGACCTCATTTTGCGTGTCCGGGAGCTTCTTAGAAGATAGCAAAGGTCATTGACCTCTGGTGATCTCATTTTGCGTGTGCGGGAGCGTCTTAGAAAATTGCAAAGGTCATTGACCTCTGCTGACCTCATTTTGTGTGTCCGGGAGCGTCTTAGAAGATAGCAAAGTTCTTTGACCTCTGGTGACCTCATTTTGCGTGTCCGGGAGCTTCTTAGAAGATAGCAAAGGTCATTGACCTCTGGTGACCTCATTTTACGTGTCCGGGAGCTTCTAAGAGTATAGCAAAGGTCATTGACCTCTGGTGACCTCATTTTGCGTGTCGGGGAGCTTCTTAGAAGTTATCAAAGGTCATTAACCTCTGGTGACCTCATTTTGCGTGTCCGGGAGCTTCTTAGAAGATAGCAAAGGTCATTGACCTCTGGAGACCTCATTTTGCGTGTCCGGGAGCTTCTAAGAGTATAGCAAAGGTCATTGACCTCTGGTGATCTCATTTTGCGTGTGCGGGAGCGTCTTAAAAGATAGCAAAGGTCATTGACCTCTGGTGACCTCATTTTGCGTGTCCGGGAGCTTCTTAGAAGATAGCAAAGGTCATTGACCTCTGGTGATCTCATTTTGCGTGTGCGGGAGCGTCTTAGAAAATTGCAAAGGTCATTGACCTCTGCTGACCTCATTTTGTGTGTCCGGGAGCGTCTTAGAAGATAGCAAAGTTCTTTGACCTCTGGTGACCTCATTTTGCGTGTGCGGGAGCTTCTTAGAAGATAGCAAAGTACATTGACCTCTGGTGACCTCATTTTGCATGTCCGGGAGCTTCTTAGAAGGTTGCAAAGTTCATTGACCTCTGGTGACCTCATTTTGCGTGTGCGGGAGCGTCTTAGAAGATAGCAAATGTCATTGACCTCTGCTGACCTCATTTTGCATGTCCGGGAGCGTCTTAGAAGATAGCAAAGGTCTTTGACCCCTGGAGATCTCATTATGCGTGTGCGAGAGCTTCTTAGAAGATAGCAAAGTTCATTGACCTCTGTTGACCTCATTTTCCGTGTCCGGGAGTGTCTTAGAAGATAGCAAAGGTCACTGACTTCTGGTGACCTCATTTTGCGTGTCCGGGATCTTCTAAGAGTATAGCAAAGGTCATTGACCTCTGGTGACCTCATTTTGCGAGTCCCAGAGCTTCTTAGAAGATAGCAAAGGTCATTGACCTCTGGTGACCTCATTTTGCGTGCCCGGGAGCTTCTTAGAAGATAGCAAATGTCATTGACCTCTGGTGACCTCATTTTGCGTGTGCGGGAGCGTCTTAGAAGATAGCAAATGACATTGACCTCTGCTGACCTCATTTTGCGTGTCCGGGAGCGTCTTAGAAGATAATAAAGGTCTTAAACTCTGGTGACCTCATTTTGCGTGCCCGGGAGCTTCTTAGAAGATAGCAAAGGTCATTGGCCTCTGGTGACCTCATTTTGCGTGTGCGGGAGCGTCTTAGAAGATAGCAAATGTCATTGACCTCTGGTGACCTCATTTTGCGTGTCCGGGAACCTCTTAGAAGTTAGCAAAGGTCATTGACCTCTGGTGACCTCATTTTGCGTGTCCGGGAGCGTCTTAGAAGATAGCAAAGGTCATTGACCACTGGTGACCTCATTTTGCGTGTCCGGGAGCTTCTTAGAAGATAGCAAATGTCATTGACCTATGGTGACCTCATTTTGCGTGTCCGGGAGCTTCTAAGAGTATAGAAAAGGTCATTGACCTCTGGTGACCTCATTTTGCGTGTCCGGGAGCTTCTTAGAAGTTATCAAAGGTCATTAACCTTTGGTGATCTCATTTTGCGTGTCCGGGAGCTTCTTAGAATATAGCAAATGTCATTGACCTCTGGTGATCTCATTTTGCGTGTGCGGGAGCGTCTTAGAAAATTGCAAAGGTCATTGACCTCTGCTGACCTCATTTTGTGTGTCCGGGAGCGTCTTAGAAGATAGCAAAGATCTTTGACCTCTGGTGACCTCATTTTAAGTGTCCGGGAGCATCTAAGAGTATAGCAAAGGTCATTGACCTCTGGTGACCTCATTTTGCGTGTCCGGGTGCTTCTTAGAAGTTATCAAAGGTCTTTAACCTCTGGTGACTTCATTTTGCGTGTCCGGGAGCTTCTTAGAAGATAGCAAAGGTCATTGAACTCTGGTGATCTCATTTTGCGTGTGCGGGAGCGTCTTAGTAGATAGCAAAGGTCATTGACCTCTGGTGAGCTCATTTTGCGTGTCCGGGACCGTCTTAGAAGATTGCAAAGTTCATTGACCACTGGTGACCTCATTTTGCGTGTGCGGGAGCTTCTTAGAAGATAGCAAAGTTCATTGAACTCTGGTGACCTCATTTTGCATGTCCGGGAGCTTCTTAGAAGGTAGCAAAGTTCATTGACCTCTGGTGACCTCATTTTGCGTGTGCGGGAGCGTCTTAGAAGATATCAAATGTCATTGACCTCTGCTGACCTCATTTTGCGTGTCCGGGAGCTTCTAAGAGTATAGCAAAGGTCATTGTCCTCTAGTGACCTCATTTTGCGTGTCCGGGAGCTTCTTAGAAGATAGCAAAGGTCATTGACCTCTGATGACCTCATTTTGCGTGTCCGGGAGCTTCTAAGACTATAGCAAAGGTCATTCACCACTGGTGACCTCATTTTGAGTGTGCGGGAGCGTCTTAGAAGATAGCAAAGGTCATTGACCTCTGCTGACCTCATTTTGCGTGTCCGGGAGCGTCTTAGAAGATAGCAAAGGTCTTTGACCACTGGTGACCTCATTTTGCGTGTCCGGGAGCTTCTTGGAAGATAGCAAAGGTCATTGACCTCTGGTGATCTCATTTTGGGTGTGCGGGAGCGTCTTAGAAAATTGCAAAGGTCATTGACCTCTGCTGACCTCATTTTGCGTGTCCGGGAGCGTCTTAGAAGATAGCAAAGGTCTTTGACCCCTGGAGATCTCATTATGCGTGTGCGAGAGCTTCTTAGAAGATAGCAAAGTTCATTGAACTCTGTTGACCTCATTTTCCGTGTCCGGGAGTGTCTTAGAAGATAGCAAAGGTCATTGACCTCTGGTGACCTCATTTTGCGTGTCCGGGTTCTTCTAAGAGTATAGCAAAGATCATTGACCTCTGGTGACCTCATTTTGCGTGTCCCAGAGCTTCTTAGAAGATAGCAAAGGTCATTGACCTCTGGTGACCTCATTTTGCGTGCCCGGGAGCTTCTTAGAAGATAGCAAATGTCATTGACCTCTGGTGACCTCATTTTGCGTGTGCGGGAGCGTCTTAGAAGATAGCAAATGTCATTGACCTCTGCTGACCTCATTTTGCGTGTCCGGGAGCGTCTTAGAAGATAGCAAAGGTCATTGACCTCTGGTGACCTCATTTTGCGTGTCCGGGAGCTTCTTAGAAGATAGCAAAGGTCATTGACCACTGGTGACCTCATTTTGCGTGTCCGGGAGCTTCTTAGAAGATAGCAAATGTCATTGACCTATGGTGACCTCATTTTGCGTGTCCGGGAGCTTCTAAGAGTATAGAAAAGGTCATTGACCTCTGGTGACCTCATTTTGCGTGTCCGGGAGCTTCTTAGAAGTTATCAAAGGTCATTAACCTTTGGTGATCTCATTTTGCGTGTCCGGGAGCTTCTTAGAATATAGCAAATGTCATTGACCTCTGGTGATCTCATTTTGCGTGTGCGGGAGCGTCTTAGAAAATTGCAAAGGTCATTGACCTCTGCTGACCTCATTTTGTGTGTCCGGGAGCGTCTTAGAAGATAGCAAAGATCTTTGACCTCTGGTGACCTCATTTTAAGTGTCCGGGAGCATCTAAGAGTATAGCAAAGGTCATTGACCTCTGGTGACCTCATTTTGCGTGTCCGGGTGCTTCTTAGAAGTTATCAAAGGTCTTTAACCTCTGGTGACTTCATTTTGCGTGTCCGGGAGCTTCTTAGAAGATAGCAAAGGTCATTGAACTCTGGTGATCTCATTTTGCGTGTGCGGGAGCGTCTTAGTAGATAGCAAAGGTCATTGACCTCTGGTGAGCTCATTTTGCGTGTCCGGGACCGTCTTAGAAGATTGCAAAGTTCATTGACCACTGGTGACCTCATTTTGCGTGTGCGGGAGCTTCTTAGAAGATAGCAAAGTTCATTGAACTCTGGTGACCTCATTTTGCATGTCCGGGAGCTTCTTAGAAGGTAGCAAAGTTCATTGACCTCTGGTGACCTCATTTTGCGTGTGCGGGAGCGTCTTAGAAGATATCAAATGTCATTGACCTCTGCTGACCTCATTTTGCGTGTCCGGGAGCTTCTAAGAGTATAGCAAAGGTCATTGTCCTCTAGTGACCTCATTTTGCGTGTCCGGGAGCTTCTTAGAAGATAGCAAAGGTCATTGACCTCTGATGACCTCATTTTGCGTGTCCGGGAGCTTCTAAGACTATAGCAAAGGTCATTCACCACTGGTGACCTCATTTTGAGTGTGCGGGAGCGTCTTAGAAGATAGCAAAGGTCATTGACCTCTGCTGACCTCATTTTGCGTGTCCGGGAGCGTCTTAGAAGATAGCAAAGGTCTTTGACCACTGGTGACCTCATTTTGCGTGTCCGGGAGCTTCTTGGAAGATAGCAAAGGTCATTGACCTCTGGTGATCTCATTTTGGGTGTGCGGGAGCGTCTTAGAAAATTGCAAAGGTCATTGACCTCTGCTGACCTCATTTTGCGTGTCCGGGAGCGTCTTAGAAGATAGCAAAGGTCTTTGACCCCTGGAGATCTCATTATGCGTGTGCGAGAGCTTCTTAGAAGATAGCAAAGTTCATTGAACTCTGTTGACCTCATTTTCCGTGTCCGGGAGTGTCTTAGAAGATAGCAAAGGTCATTGACCTCTGGTGACCTCATTTTGCGTGTCCGGGTTCTTCTAAGAGTATAGCAAAGATCATTGACCTCTGGTGACCTCATTTTGCGTGTCCCAGAGCTTCTTAGAAGATAGCAAAGGTCATTGACCTCTGGTGACCTCATTTTGCGTGCCCGGGAGCTTCTTAGAAGATAGCAAATGTCATTGACCTCTGGTGACCTCATTTTGCGTGTGCGGGAGCGTCTTAGAAGATAGCAAATGTCATTGACCTCTGCTGACCTCATTTTGCGTGTCCGGGAGCGTCTTAGAAGATAGCAAAGGTCATTGACCTCTGGTGACCTCATTTTGCGTGTCCGGGAGCTTCTTAGAAGATAGCAAAGGTCATTGACCTCTGGTGACCTCATTTTACGTGTCCGGGAGCTTCTAAGATTATAGCAAAGGTCATTGACCTCTGGTGAACTCATTTTGCGTGTCGGGGAGCTTCTTAGAAGTTATCAAAGGTCATTAACCTCTGGTGACCTCATTTTGCGTGTCCGGGAGCTTCTTAGAAGATAGCAATGGTCATTGACCTCTGGAGACCTCATTTTGCGTGTCCGGGAGCTTCTAAGAGTATAGCAAAGATCATTGACCTCTGGTGATCTCATTTTGCGTGTGCGGGAGCGTCTTAGAAGATAGCAAAGGTCATTGACCTCTGGTGATCTCATTTTGCGTGTGCGGGAGCGTCTTAGAAAATTGCAAAGGTCATTGACCTCTGCTGACCTCATTTTGCGTGTCCGGGAGCGTCTTAGAAGATAATAAAGGTCTTAACCTCTGGTGACCTCATTTTGCGTGCCCGGGAGCTTCTTAGAAGATAGCAAAGGTCATTGACCTCTGGTGACCTCATTTTGCGTGTCCGGGAACCTCTTAGAAGTTAGCAAAGGTCATTGACCTCTGGTGACCTCATTTTGCGTGTCCGGGAGCGTCTTAGAAGATAGCAAAGGTCATTGACCTCTGGTGACCTCATTTTGCGTGTCCGGGAGCTTCTTAGAAGATACCAAAGGTCATTGACCTCTGGTGACCTCATTTTGCGTGTCCGGGACCGTCTTAGAAGATTGCAAAGTTCATTGACCACTGGTGACCTCATTTTGCGTGTCCGGGAGCGTCTTAGAAGATAGCAAAGGTCGTTGACCTCTGGTGACCTCATTTTGCGTGTGCGGGAGCGTCTTAGAAAATTGCAAAGGTCATTGACCTCTGCTGACCTCATTTTGCGTGTCCGGGAGCGTCTTAGAAGATAGCAAAGGTCTTTGACCTCTGGTGACCTCTTTTTGCGTGTCCGGGAATTTCTTAGAAGATAGCAAAGGTCATTGATCTCTGGTGACCTCATTTTGCGTGTCCGAGAGCTTCTTAGAAGATAGCAAAGGTCATTGACCTTTGGTGACCTCATTTTGCGTGTCGGGAGCTTCTTAGAAGATAGCAAAGGTCATTGACCTTTGGTGACCTCATTTTGCGTGTCGGGAGCTTCTTAGAAGATAGCAAAAGGTCATTGACCTCTGGTGACCTCATTTTGCGAGTGCGGGAGCGTCTTAGAAGATAGCAAAGGTCATTGACCTCTGGTGACCTCATTTTGCGTGTCCGGGAGCGTCTTAGAAGATAGCAAAGGTCTTTGACATCTGCTGACCTCATTTTTCGTGTCCGGGAGCTTCTTAGAAGATAGCAAAATTCTTTGACCTCTGGTGACCTCATTTTGCGTGTCCGGGAACTTCTTAGAAGATAGCAAAGGTCATTGACCTCTGGTGACCTGATTTTGCGTGTCCGAGAGCTTCTTAGAAGATAGCAAATGTCATTGAACTCTGGTGACCTCATTTTGCGTGTGCGGGAGCGTCTTAGAAGATAGCAAATGTCATTGACCTCTGCTGACCTCATTTTGCGTGTCCGGGAGCGTCTTAGAAGATAGCAAAGGTCATTGACCTCTGGTGACCTCATTTTGCGTGTCCCGGAGCTTCTTAGAAGATAGCAAAGGTCATTGACCTCTGGTGACCTCATTTTACGTGTCCGGGAGCTTCTAAGAGTATAGCAAAGGTCATTGACCTCTGGTGACCTCATTTTGCGTGTCGGGGAGCTTCTTAGAAGTTATCAAAGGTCATTAACCTCTGGTGACCTCATTTTGCGTGTCCGGGAGCTTCTTAGAAGATAGCAAAGGTCATTGACCTCTGGAGACCTCATTTTGCGTGTCCGGGAGCTTCTAAGAGTATAGCAAAGGTCATTGACCTCTGGTGATCTCATTTTGCGTGTGCGGGAGCGTCTTAGAAGATAGCAAAGGTCACTGACCTCTGGTGATCTCATTTTGCGTGTGCGGGAGCGTCTTAGAAAATTGCAAAGGTCATTGACCTCTGCTGACCTCATTTTGCGTGTCCGGGAGCGTCTTAGAAGATAATAAAGGTCTTAACCTCTGGTGACCTCATTTTGCGTGCCCGGAGCTTCTTAGAAGATAGCAAAGGTCATTGGCCTCTGGTGACCTCATTTTGCGTGTGCGGGAGCGTCTTAGAAGATAGCAAATGTCATTGACCTCTGGTGACCTCATTTTGCGTGTCCGGGAACCTCTTAGAAGTTAGCAAAGGTCATTGACCTCTGGTGACCTCATTTTGCGTGTCCGGGAGCGTCTTAGAAGATAGCAAAGGTCATTGACCTCTGGTGACCTCATTTTGCGTGTCCGGGAGCTTCTTAGAAGATAGCAAAGGTCATTGACCTCTGGTGACCTCATTTGGCGTGTCCGGGAGCTTCTAAGAGTATAGAAAAGGTCATTGACCTCTGGTGACCTCATTTTGCGTGTCCGGGAGCTTCTTAGAAGTTATCAACGGTCATTAACCTTTGGTGACCTCATTTTGCGTGTCCGGGAGCTTCTTAGAAGATAGCAAAGGTCATTGACCTCTGGTGATCTCATTTTGCGTGTCCGGGAGCGTCTTAGAAAATTGCAAAGGTCATTGACCTCTGCTGACCTCATTTTGTGTGTCCGGGAGCGTCTTAGAAGATAGCAAAGTTCTTTGACCTCTGGTGACCTCATTTTACGTGTCCGGGAGCATCTAAGAGTATAGCAAAGGTCATTGACCTCTGGTGACCTCATTTTGCGTGTCCGGGAGCTTCTAAGAAGATAGCAAAGGTCATTGAACTCTGGTGATCTCATTTTGCGTGTGCGGGAGCGTCTTAGTAGATAGCAAAGGTCATTGACCTCTGGTGAGCTCATTTTGCGTGTCCGGGAGCTTCTAAGAGTATAGCAAAGGTCATTGCCCTCTAGTGACCTCATTTTGCGTGTCCGGGAGCTTCTTAGAAGATAGCAAAGGTCATTGACCTCTGGTGACCTCATTTTGCGTGTCCGGAAGCTTCTAAGACTATAGCAAAGGTCATTCACCACTGGTGACCTCATTTTGAGTGTGCGGGAGCGTCTTAGAAGATAGCAAAGGTCATTGACCTCTGCTGACCTCATTTTGCGTGTCCGGGAGCGTCTTAGAAGATAGCAAAGGTCTTTGACCACTGGTGACCTCATTTTGCGTGTCCGGGAGCTTCTTAGAAGATAGCAAAGGTCATTGACCTCTGGTGATCTCATTTTGGGTGTGCGGAAGCGTCTTAGAAAATTGCAAAGGTCATTGACCTCTGCTGACCTCATTTTGCGTGTCCGAGAGCTTCTTAGAAGATAGCAAAGGTCATTGACCTCTGGTGATCTCATTTTGCGTGTGCGGGAGCGTCTTAGAAAATTGCAAAGGTCATTGGCCTCTGCTGACCTCATTTTGCGTGTCCAGGAGCGTCTTAGAAGATAGCAAATGTCTTTGACCTCTGGTGACCTCATTTTGCGTGTCCGGGAACTTCTTAGAAGATAGCAAAAGTCATTGACCTCTGGTGATCTCATTTTGCGTGTCCGAGAGCTTCTTAGAAGATAGCAAAGGTCATTGCCCTTTGGTGACCTCTTTTTTCGTGTCCGGGAGCTTCTTAGAAGATAGCAAAGGTCATTGACCTCTGGTGACCTCATTTTGCGTGCGCGGGAGCGTCTTAGAAGATAGCAAAGGTCATTGACCTCTGGTGACCTCATTTTGCGTGTCCGGGACCGTCTTAGAAGATTGCAAAGTTCATTGACCACTGGTGACCTCATTTTGCGTGTCCGGGAATTTCTTAGAAGATAGCAAAGGTCATTGATCTCTGGTGACCTCATTTTGCGTGTCCGAGAGCTTCTTAGAAGATAGCAAAGGTCATTGACCTTTGGTGACCTCATTTTGCGTGTCGGGAGCTTCTTAGAAGATAGCAAAGGTCATTGACCTTTGGTGACCTCATTTTGCGTGTCGGGAGCTTCTTAGAAGATAGCAAAAGGTCATTGACCTCTGGTGACCTCATTTTGCGAGTGCGGGAGCGTCTTAGAAGATACCAAATATCATTGACCTCTGGTGACCTCATTTTGCGTGTCCGGGAGCGTCTTAGAAGATAGCAAAGGTCTTTGACATATGCTGACCTCATTTTTCGTGTCCGGGAGCTTCTTAGAAGATAGCAAAATTCTTTGACCTCTGGTGACCTCATTTTGCGTGTCCGGGAACTTCTTAGAAGATAGCAAAGGTCATTGACCTCTGGTGACCTGATTTTGCGTGTCCGAGAGCTTCTTAGAAGATAGCAAAGGTCATTGACCTCTGCTGACCTCATTTTGCGTGTCCGGGAGCGTCTTAGAAAATTGCAAAGGTCATTGGCCTCTGCTGACCTCATTTTGCGTGTCCAGGAGCGTCTTAGAAGATAGCAAATGTCTTTGACCTCTGGTGACCTCATTTTGCGTGTCCGGGACCGTCTTAGAAGATTGCAAAGTTCATTGACCACTGGTGACCTCATTTTGCGTGTCCGGGAATTTCTTAGAAGATAGCAAAGGTCATTGATCTCTGGTGACCTCATTTTGCGTGTCCGAGAGCTTCTTAGAAGATAGCAAAGGTCATTGACCTCTGGTGATCTCGTTTGCGTGTGCGGGAGCGTCTTAGAAAATTGCAAAGGTCATTGGCCTCTGCTGACCTCATTTTGCGTGTCCAGGAGCGTCTTAGAAGATAGCAAATGTCTTTGACCTCTGGTGACCTCATTTTGCGTGTCCGGGAACTTCTTAGAAGATAGCAAAAGTCATTGACCTCTGGTGATCTCATTTTGCGTGTCCGAGAGCTTCTTAGAAGATAGCAAAGGTCATTGCCCTTTGGTGACCTCTTTTTTCGTGTCCGGGAGCTTCTTAGAAGATAGCAAAGGTCATTGACCTCTGGTGACCTCATTTTGCGTGTGCGGGAGCGTCTTAGAAGATAGCAAAGGTCATTGACCTCTGGTGACCTCATTTTGCGTGTCCGGGACCGTCTTAGAAGATTGCAAAGTTCATTGACCACTGGTGACCTCATTTTGCGTGTCCGGGAATTTCTTAGAAGATAGCAAAGGTCATTGATCTCTGGTGACCTCATTTTGCGTGTCCGAGAGCTTCTTAGAAGATAGCAAAGGTCATTGACCTTTGGTGACCTCATTTTGCGTGTCGGGAGCTTCTTAGAAGATAGCAAAGGTCATTGACCTTTGGTGACCTCATTTTGCGTGTCGGGAGCTTCTTAGAAGATAGCAAAAGGTCATTGACCTCTGGTGACCTCATTTTGCGAGTGCGGGAGCGTCTTAGAAGATACCAAATATCATTGACCTCTGGTGACCTCATTTTGCGTGTCCGGGAGCGTCTTAGAAGATAGCAAAGGTCTTTGACATATGCTGACCTCATTTTTCGTGTCCGGGAGCTTCTTAGAAGATAGCAAAATTCTTTGACCTCTGGTGACCTCATTTTGCGTGTCCGGGAACTTCTTAGAAGATAGCAAAGGTCATTGACCTCTGGTGACCTGATTTTGCGTGTCCGAGAGCTTCTTAGAAGATAGCAAAGGTCATTGACCTCTGCTGACCTCATTTTGCGTGTCCGGGAGCGTCTTAGAAAATTGCAAAGGTCATTGACCTCTGCTGACCTCATTTTGCGTGTCCGGGAGCGTCTTAGAAGATAGCAAAGGTCATTGACCTCTGGTGACCTCATTTTGCGTGTCCGAGAGCTTCTTAGAAGATAGCAAAGGTCACTGACCTCTGGAGACCTCATTTTGCGTGTCCGGGAGCTTCTAAGAGTATAGCAAAGGTCATTGACCTCTGGTGATCTCATTTTGCGTGTGCGGGAGCGTCTTAGAAGATAGCAAAGGTCATTGACCTCTGGTGATCTCATTTTGCGTGTGCGGGAGCGTCTTAGAAAATTGCAAAGGTCATTGACCTCTGCTGACCTCATTTTGCGTGTCCGGGAGCGTCTTAGAAGATAATAAAGGTCTTAACCTCTGGTGACCTCATTTTGCGTGCCCGGGAGCTTCTTAGAAGATAGCAAAGGTCATTGGCCTCTGGTGACCTCATTTTGCGTGTGCGGGAGCGTCTTAGAAGATAGCAAAGGTCATTGACCTCTGGTGACCTCATTTTGCGTTCCCGGGAACCTCTTAGAAGTTAGCAAAGGTCATCGACCTCTGGTGACCTCATTTTGCGTGTCCGGGAGCGTCTTAGAAGATAGCAAAGGTCATTGACCTCTGGTGACCTCATTTTGCGTGTCCGGGAGCTTCTTAGAAGATAGCAAAGGTCATTGACCTCTGGTGACCTCATTTGGCGTGTCCGGGAGCTTCTAAGAGTATAGAAAAGGTCATTGACCTCTGGTGACCTCATTTTGCGTGTCCGGGAGCTTCTTAGAAGTTATCAAAGGTCATTAACCTTTGGTGACCTCATTTTGCGTGTCCTGGAGCTTCTTAGAAGATAGTAAAGGTCATTGACCTCTGGTGATCTCATTTTGCGTGTGCGGGAGCGTCTTAGAAAATTGCAAAGGTCATTGACCTCTGCTGACCTCATTTTGCGTGTCCAGGAGCGTCTTAGAAGATAGCAAATGTCTTTGACCTCTGGTGACCTCATTTTGCGTGTCCGGGAACTTCTTAGAAGATAGCAAAAGTCATTGACCTCTGGTGATCTCATTTTGCGTGTCCGAGAGCTTCTTAGAAGATAGCAAAGGTCATTGCCCTTTGGTGACCTCTTTTTTCGTGTCCGGGAGCTTCTTAGAAGATAGCAAAGGTCATTGACCTCTGGTGACCTCATTTTGCGTGCGCGGGAGCGTCTTAGAAGATAGCAAAGGTCATTGACCTCTGGTGACCTCATTTTGCGTGTCCGGGACCGTCTTAGAAGATTGCAAAGTTCATTGACCACTGGTGACCTCATTTTGCGTGTCCGGGAATTTCTTAGAAGATAGCAAAGGTCATTGATCTCTGGTGACCTCATTTTGCGTGTCCGAGAGCTTCTTAGAAGATAGCAAAGGTCATTGACCTTTGGTGACCTCATTTTGCGTGTCGGGAGCTTCTTAGAAGATAGCAAAGGTCATTGACCTTTGGTGACCTCATTTTGCGTGTCGGGAGCTTCTTAGAAGATAGCAAAAGGTCATTGACCTCTGGTGACCTCATTTTGCGAGTGCGGGAGCGTCTTAGAAGATACCAAATATCATTGACCTCTGGTGACCTCATTTTGCGTGTCCGGGAGCGTCTTAGAAGATAGCAAAGGTCTTTGACATATGCTGACCTCATTTTTCGTGTCCGGGAGCTTCTTAGAAGATAGCAAAATTCTTTGACCTCTGGTGACCTCATTTTGCGTGTCCGGGAACTTCTTAGAAGATAGCAAAGGTCATTGACCTCTGGTGACCTGATTTTGCGTGTCCGAGAGCTTCTTAGAAGATAGCAAAGGTCATTGACCTCTGCTGACCTCATTTTGCGTGTCCGGGAGCGTCTTAGAAAATTGCAAAGGTCATTGGCCTCTGCTGACCTCATTTTGCGTGTCCAGGAGCGTCTTAGAAGATAGCAAATGTCTTTGACCTCTGGTGACCTCATTTTGCGTGTCCGGGACCGTCTTAGAAGATTGCAAAGTTCATTGACCACTGGTGACCTCATTTTGCGTGTCCGGGAATTTCTTAGAAGATAGCAAAGGTCATTGATCTCTGGTGACCTCATTTTGCGTGTCCGAGAGCTTCTTAGAAGATAGCAAAGGTCATTGACCTCTGGTGATCTCATTTTGCGTGTGCGGGAGCGTCTTAGAAAATTGCAAAGGTCATTGGCCTCTGCTGACCTCATTTTGCGTGTCCAGGAGCGTCTTAGAAGATAGCAAATGTCTTTGACCTCTGGTGACCTCATTTTGCGTGTCCGGGAACTTCTTAGAAGATAGCAAAAGTCATTGACCTCTGGTGATCTCATTTTGCGTGTCCGAGAGCTTCTTAGAAGATAGCAAAGGTCATTGCCCTTTGGTGACCTCTTTTTTCGTGTCCGGGAGCTTCTTAGAAGATAGCAAAGGTCATTGACCTCTGGTGACCTCATTTTGCGTGTGCGGGAGCGTCTTAGAAGATAGCAAAGGTCATTGACCTCTGGTGACCTCATTTTGCGTGTCCGGGACCGTCTTAGAAGATTGCAAAGTTCATTGACCACTGGTGACCTCATTTTGCGTGTCCGGGAATTTCTTAGAAGATAGCAAAGGTCATTGATCTCTGGTGACCTCATTTTGCGTGTCCGAGAGCTTCTTAGAAGATAGCAAAGGTCATTGACCTTTGGTGACCTCATTTTGCGTGTCGGGAGCTTCTTAGAAGATAGCAAAGGTCATTGACCTTTGGTGACCTCATTTTGCGTGTCGGGAGCTTCTTAGAAGATAGCAAAAGGTCATTGACCTCTGGTGACCTCATTTTGCGAGTGCGGGAGCGTCTTAGAAGATACCAAATATCATTGACCTCTGGTGACCTCATTTTGCGTGTCCGGGAGCGTCTTAGAAGATAGCAAAGGTCTTTGACATATGCTGACCTCATTTTTCGTGTCCGGGAGCTTCTTAGAAGATAGCAAAATTCTTTGACCTCTGGTGACCTCATTTTGCGTGTCCGGGAACTTCTTAGAAGATAGCAAAGGTCATTGACCTCTGGTGACCTGATTTTGCGTGTCCGAGAGCTTCTTAGAAGATAGCAAAGGTCATTGACCTCTGCTGACCTCATTTTGCGTGTCCGGGAGCGTCTTAGAAAATTGCAAAGGTCATTGACCTCTGCTGACCTCATTTTGCGTGTCCGGGAGCGTCTTAGAAGATAGCAAAGGTCATTGACCTCTGGTGACCTCATTTTGCGTGTCCGAGAGCTTCTTAGAAGATAGCAAAGGTCACTGACCTCTGGAGACCTCATTTTGCGTGTCCGGGAGCTTCTAAGAGTATAGCAAAGGTCATTGACCTCTGGTGATCTCATTTTGCGTGTGCGGGAGCGTCTTAGAAGATAGCAAAGGTCATTGACCTCTGGTGATCTCATTTTGCGTGTGCGGGAGCGTCTTAGAAAATTGCAAAGGTCATTGACCTCTGCTGACCTCATTTTGCGTGTCCGGGAGCGTCTTAGAAGATAATAAAGGTCTTAACCTCTGGTGACCTCATTTTGCGTGCCCGGGAGCTTCTTAGAAGATAGCAAAGGTCATTGGCCTCTGGTGACCTCATTTTGCGTGTGCGGGAGCGTCTTAGAAGATAGCAAAGGTCATTGACCTCTGGTGACCTCATTTTGCGTTCCCGGGAACCTCTTAGAAGTTAGCAAAGGTCATCGACCTCCGGTGACCTCATTTTGCGTGTCCGGGAGCGTCTTAGAAGATAGCAAAGGTCATTGACCTCTGGTGACCTCATTTTGCGTGTCCGGGAGCTTCTTAGAAGATAGCAAAGGTCATTGACCTCTGGTGACCTCATTTGGCGTGTCCGGGAGCTTCTAAGAGTATAGAAAAGGTCATTGACCTCTGGTGACCTCATTTTGCGTGTCCGGGAGCTTCTTAGAAGTTATCAAAGGTCATTAACCTTTGGTGACCTCATTTTGCGTGTCCTGGAGCTTCTTAGAAGATAGTAAAGGTCATTGACCTCTGGTGATCTCATTTTGCGTGTGCGGGAGCGTCTTAGAAAATTGCAAAGGTCATTGACCTCTGCTGACCTCATTTTGTGTGTCCGGGAGCGTCTTAGAAGATAGCAAAGTTCTTTGACCACTGGTGACCTCATTTTACGTGTCCGGGAGCATCTAAGAGTATAGCAAAGGTCATTGACCTCTGGTGACCTCATTTTGCGTGTCCGGGAGCTTCTTAGAAGTTATCAAAGGTCATTAAACTCTGGTGACCTCATTTTGCGTGTCCGGGAGCTTCTTAGAAGATAGTAAAGGTCATTGAACTCTGGTGATCTCATTTTGCGTGTGCGGGAGCGTCTTAGTAGATAGCAAAGGTCATTGACCTCTGGTGAGCTCATTTTGCGTGTCCGGGAGCTTCTAAGAGTATAGCAAAGGTCATTGACCTTTGGTGACCTCACTTTGCGTGTCGGGAGCTTCTTAGAAGATAGCAAAAGGTCATTGACCTCTGGTGACCTCATTTTGCGAGTGCGGGAGCGTCTTAGAAGATAGCAAATGTCATTGACCTCTGGTGACCTCATTTTGCGTGTCCGGGAGCGTCTTAGAAGATAGTAAAGGTCATTGAACTCTGGTGATCTCATTTTGCGTGTGCGGGAGCGTCTTAGTAGATAGCAAAGGTCATTGACCTTTGGTGACCTCATTTTGCGTGTCGGGAGCTTCTTAGAAGATAGCAAAGGTCATTGACCTTTGGTGACCTCATTTTGCGTGTCGGGAGCTTCTTAGAAGATAGCAAAAGGTCATTGACCTCTGGTGACCTCATTTTGCGAGTGCGGGAGCGTCTTAGAAGATAGCAAATGTCATTGACCTCTGGTGACCTCATTTTGCGTGTCCGGGAGCGTCTTAGAAGATAGCAAAGGTCTTTGACATATGCTGACCTCATTTTTCGTGTCCGGGAGCTTCTTAGAAGATAGCAAAATTCTTTGACCTCTGGTGACCTCATTTTGCGTGTCCGGGAACTTCTTAGAAGATAGCAAAGGTCATTGACCTCTGGTGACCTGATTTTGCGTGTCCGAGAGCTTCTTAGAAGATAGCAAAGGTCATTGACCTCTGCTGACCTCATTTTGCGTGTCCGGGAGCGTCTTAGAAAATTGCAAAGGTCATTGACCTCTGCTGACTTCATTTTGCGTGTCCGGGAGCGTCTTAGAAGATAGCAAAGGTCATTGACCTCTGGTGACCTCATTTTGCGTGTCCGAGAGCTTCTTAGAAGATAGCAAAGGTCACTGACCTCTGGAGACCTCATTTTGCGTGTCCGGGAGCTTCTAAGAGTATAGCAAAGGTCATTGACCTCTGGTGATCTCATTTTGCGTGTGCGGGAGCGTCTTAGAAGATAGCAAAGGTCATTGACCTCTGGTGATCTCATTTTGCGTGTGCGGGAGCGTCTTAGAAAATTGCAAAGGTCATTGACCTCTGCTGACCTCATTTTGCGTGTCCGGGAGCTTCTTAGAAGATAGCAAAGGTCATTGACCTCTGGTGACCTCATTTGGCGTGTCCGGGAGCTTCTAAGAGTATAGAAAAGGTCATTGACCTCTGGTGACCTCATTTTGCGTGTCCGGGAGCTTCTTAGAAGTTATCAAAGGTCATTAACCTTTGGTGACCTCATTTTGCGTGTCCTGGAGCTTCTTAGAAGATAGTAAAGGTCATTGACCTCTGGTGATCTCATTTTGCGTGTGCGGGAGCGTCTTAGAAAATTGCAAAGGTCATTGACCTCTGCTGACCTCATTTTGTGTGTCCGGGAGCGTCTTAGAAGATAGCAAAGTTCTTTGACCTCTGGTGACCTCATTTTACGTGTCCGGGAGCATCTAAGAGTATAGCAAAGGTCATTGACCTCTGGTGACCTCATTTTGCGTGTCCGGGAGCTTCTTAGAAGTTATCAAAGGTCATTAAACTCTGGTGACCACATTTTGCGTGTCCGGGAGCTTCTTAGAAGATAGTAAAGGTCATTGAACTCTGGTGATCTCATTTTGCGTGTGCGGGAGCGTCTTAGAAGATAGCAAAGGTCGTTGACTTCTGCTGACCTCATTTTGCGTGTGCGGGAGCGTCTTAGAAAATTGCAAAGGTCATTGACCTCTGCTGACCACATTTTGCGTGTCCGGGAGCGTCTTAGAAGATAATAAAGGTCTTTGACCTCTGGTGACCTCTTTTTGCGTGTCCGGGAATTTCTTAGAAGATAGCAAAGGTCATTGATCTCTGGTGACCTCATTTTGCGTGTCCGAGAGCTTCTTAGAGGATAGCAAAGTTCATTGACCTCTGGTGATCTCATTTTGCGTGTGCGGGAGCGTCTTAGAAAATTGCAAAGGTCATTGACCTCTGCTGACCTCATTTTGCGTGTCCAGGAGCGTCTTAGAAGATAGCAAATGTCTTTGACCTCTGGTGACCTCATTTTGCGTGTCCGGGAACTTCTTAGAAGATAGCAAAAGTCATTGACCTCTGGTGATCTCATTTTGCGTGTCCGAGAGCTTCTTAGAAGATAGCAAAGGTCATTGCCCTTTGGTGACCTCTTTTTTCGTGTCCGGGAGCTTCTTAGAAGATAGCAAAGGTCATTGACCTCTGGTGACCTCATTTTGCGTGTGCGGGAGCGTCTTAGAAGATAGCAAAGGTCATTGACCTCTGGTGACCTGATTTTGCGTGTCCGAGAGCTTCTTAGAAGATAGCAAAGGTCATTGACCTCTGCTGACCTCATTTTGCGTGTCCGGGAGCGTCTTAGTAGATAGCAAAGGTCATTGACCTCTGGTGAGCTCATTTTGCGTGTCCGGGACCGTCTTAGAAGATTGCAAAGTTCATTGACCACTGGTGACCTCATTTTGCGTGTGAGGGAGCTTCTTAGAAGATAGCAAAGTTCGTTGACCTCTGGTGACCTCATTTTGCATGTCCGGGAGCTTCTTAGAAGGTAGCAAAGTTCATTGACCTCTGGTGACCTCATTTTGCGTGTGCGGGAGCGTCTCAGAAGATAGCAAATGTCATTGTCCTCTGCTGACCTCATTTTGCGTGTCCGGGAGCTTCTAAGAGTATAGCAAAGGTCATTGTCCTCTAGTGACCTCATTTTACGTGTCCGGGAGCTTCTTAGAAGATAGCAAAGGTCATTGACCTCTGGTGACCTCATTTTGCGTGTCCGGGAGCTTCTTAGAAGATAGCAAAGGTCATTGACCTCTGGTGATCTCATTTTGGGTGTGCGGGAGCGTCTTAGAAAATTGCAAAGGTCATTGACCTCTGCTGACCTCATTTTGCGTGTCCGAGAGCTTCTTAGAAGATAGCAAATGTCATTGACCTCTGGTGATCTCATTTTGCGTGTGCGGGAGCGTCTTAGAAAATTGCAAAGGTCATTGACCTCTGCTGACCTCATTTTGCGTGTCCAGGAGCGTCTTAGAAGATAGCAAATGTCTTTGACCTCTGGTGACCTCATTTTGCGTGTCCGGGAACTTCTTAGAAGATAGCAAAGGTCATTGACCTCTGGTGACCTCATTTTGCGTGTCCGAGAGCTTCTTAGAAGATAGCAAAGGTCATTGCCCTTTGGTGACCTCTTTTTTCGTGTCCGGGAGCTTCTTAGAAGATAGCAAAGGTCATTGACCTCTGGTGACCTCATTTTGCGTGTGCGGGAGCGTCTTAGAAGATAGCAAAGGTCATTGACCTCTGGTGACCTCATTTTGCGTGTCCGGGACCGTCTTAGAAGATTGCAAAGTTCATTGACCACTGGTGACCTCATTTTGCGTGTCCGGGAGCGTCTTAGAAGATAGCAAAGGTCGTTGACCTCTGGTGACCTCATTTTGCGTGTGCGGGAGCGTCTTAGAAAATTGCAAAGGTCATTGACCTCTGCTGACCTCAGTTTGCGTGTCCGGGAGCGTCTTAGAAGATAGCAAAGGTCTTTGACCTCTGGTGACCTCTTTTTGCGTGTCCGGGAATTTCTTAGAAGATAGCAAAGGTCATTGATCTCTGGTGACCTCATTTTGCGTGTCCGAGAGCTTCTTAGAAGATAGCAAAGGTCATTGAACTCTGGTGATCTCATTTTGCGTGTGCGGGAGCGTCTTAGTAGATAGCAAAGGTCATTGACCTCTGGTGAGCTCATTTTGCGTGTCCGGGAGCTTCTAAGAGTATAGCAAAGGTCATTGTCCTCTAGTGACCTCATTTTGCGTGTCCGGGAGCTTCTTAGAAGATAGCAAAGGTCATTGACATCTGGTGACCTCATTTTGCGTGTCCGGGAGCTTCTAAGACTATAGCAAAGGTCATTCACCACTGGTGACCTCATTTTGAGTGTGCGGGAGCGTCTTAGAAGATAGCAAAGGTCATTGACCTCTGCTGACCTCATTTTGCGTGTCCGGGAGCGTCTTAGAAGATAGCAAAGTTCTTTGACCACTGGTGACCTCATTTTGCGTGTCCGGGAGCTTCTTAGAAGATAGCAAAGGTCATTGACCTCTGGTGATCTCATTTTGGGTGTGCGGGAGCGTCTTAGAAAATTGCAAAGGTCATTGACCTCTGCTGACCTCATTTTGCGTGTCCGAGAGCTTCTTAGAAGATAGCAAAGGTCATTGACCTCTGGTGATCTCATTTTGCGTGTGCGGGAGCGTCTTAGAAAATTGCAAAGGTCATTGACCTCTGCTGACCTCATTTTGCGTGTCCAGGAGCGTCTTAGAAGATAGCAAATGTCTTTGACCTCTGGTGACCTCATTTTGCGTGTCCGGGAACTTCTTAGAAGATAGCAAAGGTCATTGCCCTTTGGTGACCTCTTTTTTCGTGTCCGGGAGCTTCTTAGAAGATAGCAAAGGTCATTGACCTCTGGTGACCTCATTTTGCGTGTGCGGGTGCGTCTTAGAAGATAGCAAAGGTCATTGACCTCTGGTGACCTCATTTTGCGTGTCCGGGACCGTCTTAGAAGATTGCAAAGTTCATTGACCACTGGTGACCTCATTTTGCGTGTCCGGGAGCGTCTTAGAAGATAGCAAAGGTCGTTGACCTCTGGTGACCTCATTTTGCGTGTGCGGGAGCGTCTTAGAAAATTGCAAAGGTCATTGACCTCTGCTGACCTCATTTTGCGTGTCCGGGAGCGTCTTAGAAGATAGCAAAGGTCTTTGACCTCTGGTGACCTCTTTTTGCGTGTCCGGGAATTTCTTAGAAGATAGCAAAGGTCATTGATCTCTGGTGACCTCATTTTGCGTGTCCGAGAGCTTCTTAGAAGATAGCAAAGGTCATTGAACTCTGGTGATCTCATTTTGCGTGTGCGGGAGCGTCTTAGTAGATAGCAAAGGTCATTGACCTCTGGTGAGCTCATTTTGCGTGTCCGGGAGCTTCTAAGAGTATAGCAAAGGTCATTGTCCTCTAGTGACCTCATTTTGCGTGTCCGGGAGCTTCTTAGAAGATAGCAAAGGTCATTGACCTCTGGTGACCTCATTTTGCGTGTCCGGGAGCTTCTAAGACTATAGCAAAGGTCATTCTCCACTGGTGACCTCATTTTGAGTGTGCGGGAGCGTCTTAGAAGATAGCAAAGGTCATTGACCTCTGCTGACCTCATTTTGCGTGTCCGGGAGCGTCTTAGAAGATAGCAAAGGTCTTTGACCACTGGTGACCTCATTTTGCGTGTCCGGGAGCTTCTTAGAAGATAGCAAAGGTCATTGACCTCTGGTGATCTCATTTTGGGTGTGCGGGAGCGTCTTAGAAAATTGCAAAGGTCATTGACCTCTGCTGACCTCATTTTGCGTGTCCGAGAGCTTCTTAGAAGATAGCAAAGGTCATTGACCTCTGGTGATCTCATTTTGCGTGTGCGGGAGCGTCTTAGAAAATTGCAAAGGTCATTGACCTCTGCTGACCTCATTTTGCGTGTCCAGGAGCGTCTTAGAAGATAGCAAATGTCTTTGACCTCTGGTGACCTCATTTTGCGTGTCCGGGAACTTCTTAGAAGATAGCAAAGGTCATTGACCTCTGGTGACCTCATTTTGCGTGTCCGACAGCTTCTTAGAAGATAGCAAAGGTCATTGCCCTTTGGTGACCTCTTTTTTCGTGTCCGGGAGCTTCTTAGAAGATAGCAAAGGTCATTGACCTCTGGTGACCTCATTTTGCGTGTGCGGGAGCGTCTTAGAAGATAGCAAAGGTCATTGACCTCTGGTGACCTCATTTTGCGTGTCCGGGACCGTCTTAGAAGATTGCAAAGTTCATTGACCACTGGTGACCTCATTTTGCGTGTCCGGGAGCGTCTTAGAAGATAGCAAAGGTCGTTGACCTCTGGTGACCTCATTTTGCGTGTGCGGGAGCGTCTTATAAAATTGCAAAGGTCATTGACCTCTGCTGACCTCATTTTGCGTGTCCGGGAGCGTCTTAGAAGATAATAAAGGTCTTTGACCTCTGGTGACCTCTTTTTGCGTGTCCGGGAATTTCTTAGAAGATAGCAAAGGTCATTGATCTCTGGTGACCTCATTTTGCGTGTCCGAGAGCTTCTTAGAAGATAGCAAAGGTCATTGACATATGCTGACCTCATTTTTCGTGTCCGGGAGCTTCTTAGAAGATAGCAAAGGTCATTGACCTCTGGTGACCTCATTTTGCGTGTCCGGGAGCTTCTTAGAAGATAGCAAAGGTCATTGAACTCTGGTGATCTCATTTTGCGTGTGCGGGAGCGTCTTAGTAGATAGCAAAGGTCATTGACCTCTGGTGAGCTCATTTTGCGTGTCCGGGACCGTCTTAGAAGATTGCAAAGTTCATTGACCACTGGTGACCTCATTTTGCGTGTGAGGGAGCTTCTTAGAAGATAGCAAAGTTCATTGACCTCTGGTGACCTCATTTTGCATGTCCGGGAGCTTCTTAGAAGGTAGCAAAGTTCATTGACCTCTGGTGACCTCATTTTGCGTGTGCGGGAGCGTCTCAGAAGATAGCAAATGTCATTGACCTCTGCTGACCTCATTTTGCGTGTCCGGGAGCTTCTAAGAGTATAGCAAAGGTCATTGTCCTCTAGTGACCTCATTTTGCGTGTCCGGGAGCTTCTTAGAAGATAGCAAAGGTCATTGACCTCTGGTGACCTCATTTTGCGTGTCCGGGAGCTTCTTAGAAGATAGCAAAGGGCATTGACCTCTGGTGATCTCATTTTGGGTGTGCGGGAGCGTCTTAGAAAATTGCAAAGGTCATTGACCTCTGCTGACCTCATTTTGCGTGTCCGAGAGCTTCTTAGAAGATAGCAAAGGTCATTGACCTCTGGTGATCTCATTTTGCGTGTGCGGGAGCGTCTTAGAAAATTGCAAAGGTCATTGACCTCTGCTGACCTCACTTTGCGTGTCCAGGAGCGTCTTAGAAGATAGCAAATGTCTTTGACCTCTGGTGACCTCATTTTGCGTGTCCGGGAACTTCTTAGAAGATAGCAAAGGTCATTGACCTCTGGTGACCTCATTTTGCGTGTCCGAGAGCTTCTTAGAAGATAGCAAAGGTCATTGCCCTTTGGTGACCTCTTTTTTCGTGTCCGGGAGCTTCTTAGAAGATAGCAAAGGTCATTGACCTCTGGTGACCTCATTTTGCGTGTGCGGGAGCGTCTTAGAAGATAGCAAAGGTCATTGACCTCTGGTGACCTCATTTTGCGTGTCCGGGACCGTCTTAGAAGATTGCTAAGTTCATTGACCACTGGTGACCTCATTTTGCGTGTCCGGGAGCGTCTTAGAAGATAGCAAAGGTCGTTGACCTCTGGTGACCTCATTTTGCGTGTGCGGGAGCGTCTTAGAAAATTGCAAAGGTCATTGACCTCTGCTGACCTCATTTTGCGTGTCCGGGAGCGTCTTAGAAGATAGCAAAGGTCTTTGACCTCTGGTGACCTCTTTTTGCGTGTCCGGGAATTTCTTAGAAGATAGCAAAGGTCATTGATCTCTGGTGACCTCATTTTGCGTGTCCGAGAGCTTCTTAGAAGATAGCAAAGGTCATTGAACTCTGGTGATCTCATTTTGCGTGTGCGGGAGCGTCTTAGTAGATAGCAAAGGTCATTGACCTCTGGTGAGCTCATTTTGCGTGTCCGGGAGCTTCTAAGAGTATAGCAAAGGTCATTGTCCTCTAGTGACCTCATTTTGCGTGTCCGGGAGCTTCTTAGAAGATAGCAAAGGTCATTGACCTCTGGTGAACTCATTTTGCGTGTCCGGGAGCTTCTAAGACTATAGCAAAGGTCATTCACCACTGGTGACCTCATTTTGAGTGTGCGAGAGCGTCTTAGAAGATAGCAAAGGTCATTGACCTCTGCTGACCTCATTTTGCGTGTCCGGGAGCGTCTTAGAAGATAGCAAAGGTCTTTGACCACTGGTGACCTCATTTTGCGTGTCCGGGAGCTTCTTAGAAGATAGCAAAGGTCATTGACCTCTGGTGATCTCATTTTGGGTGTGCGGGAGCGTCTTAGAAAATTGCAAAGGTCATTGACCTCTGCTGACCTCATTTTGCGTGTCCGAGAGCTTCTTAGAAGATAGCAAAGGTCATTGACCTCTGGTGATCTCATTTTGCGTGTGCGGGAGCGTCTTAGAAAATTGCAAAGGTCATTGACCTCTGCTGACCTCATTTTGCGTGTCCAGGAGCGTCTTAGAAGATAGCAAATGTCTTTGACCTCTGGTGACCTCATTTTGCGTGTCCGGGAACTTCTTAGAAGATAGCAAAGGTCATTGACCTCTGGTGACCTCATTTTGCGTGTCCGAGAGCTTCTTAGAAGATAGCAAAGGTCATTGCCCTTTGGTGACCTCTTTTTTCGTGTCCGGGAGCTTCTTAGAAGATAGCTAGGTCATTGACCTCTGGTGACCTCATTTTGCGTGTGCGGGAGCGTCTTAGAAGATAGCAAAGGTCATTGACCTCTGGTGACCTCATTTTGCGTGTCCGGGACCGTCTTAGAAGATTGCAAAGTTCATTGACCACTGGTGACCTCATTTTGCGTGTCCGGGAGCGTCTTAGAAGATAGCAAAGGTCGTTGACCTCTGGTGACCTCATTTTGCGTGTGCGGGAGCGTCTTAGAAAATTGCAAAGGTCATTGACCTCTGCTGACCTCATTTTGCGTGTCCGGGAGCGTCTTAGAAGATAGCAAAGGTCTTTGACCTCTGGTGACCTCTTTTTGCGTGTCCGGGAACTTCTTAGAAGATAGCAAAGGTCATTGACCTCTGATGACCTCATTTTGCGTGTCCGAGAGCTTCTTAGAAGATAGCAAAGGTCATTGACCTTTGGTGACCTCATTTTGCGTGTCGGGAGCTTCTTAGAAGATAGCAAAGGTCATTGACCTTTGGTGACCTCATTTTGCATGTCGGGAGCTTCTTAGAAGATAGCAAAGGTCTTTGACATATGCTGACCTCATTTTTCGTGTCCGGGAGCTTCTTAGAAGATAGCAAAATTCTTTGACCTCTGGTGACCTCATTTTGCGTGTCCGGGAACTTCTTAGAAGATAGCAAAGGTCATTGACCTCTGGTGACCTGATTTTGCGTGTCCGAGAGCTTCTTAGAAGATAGCAAAGGTCATTGCCCTTTGGTGACCTCATTTTGCGTGTGCGGGAGCGTCTTAGAAAATTGCAAAGGTCATTGACCTCTGCTGACCTCATTTTGCGTGTCCGGGAGCGTCTTAGAAGATAGCAAAGGTCTTTGACCTCTGGTGACCTCTTTTTGCGTGTCCGGGAACTTCTTAGAAGATAGCAAAGGTCATTGACCTCTGATGACCTCATTTTGCGTGTCCGGGAGCTTCTAAGACTATAGCAAAGGTCATTGACCTCTGGTGACCTCATTTTGCGTGTCCGGGAGCTTCTTAGAAGTTATCAAAGGTCGTTAACCTCTGGTGACCTCATTTTGCGTGTCCGGGAGCTTCTTAGAAGATAGCAAAGGTCATTGACCTCTGGTGACCTCATTTTGCGTGTCCGGGAGCTTCTAAGATTATAGCAAAGGTCATTGACCTCTGGTTATCTCATTTTGCGTGTGCGGGAGCGTCATAGAAAATTGCAAAGGTCATTGACCTCTGCTGACCTCATTTTGCGTGTCCGGGAGCGTCTTAGAAGATAGCAAAGGTCTTTGACCTCTGGTGACCTCTTTTTGCGTGTCCGGGAATTTCTTAGAAGATAGCAAAGGTCATTGACCTCTGCTGACCTCATTTTGCGTGTCCGCGAGCGTCTTAGAAGATAGCAAAGGTCTTTGACCTCTGGTGACATCATTTTGCGTGTCCGGGAGCTTCTAAGAGTATAGCAAAGGTCATTGACCTATGGTGACCTCATTTTGCGTGTCCGGGAGCTTCTTAGAAGTTATCAAATGTCATTAACCTCTGGTGACCTCATTTTGCGTGTCCGGGAGCTTCTTAGAAGATAGCAAACGTCATTGACCTCTGGAGACCTCATTTTGCGTGTCCGGGAGCTTCTAAGAGTATAGAAAAGGTCATTGACCTCTGGTGATCTCATTTTGCGTGTGCGGGAGCGTCTTAGATAATTGCAAAGGTCATTGACCTCTGCTGACCTCATTTTGCGTGTCCGGGAGCGTCTTAGAAGATAACAAAGTTCTTTGACCTCTGGTGACCTCATTTTGCGTGTCCGGGAGCTTATAAGAGTATAGCAAAGGTCATTGACCTCTAGTGACCTCATTTTGCGTGTCCGGGAGCTTCTTAGAAGACAGCAAAGGTCATTGATCACTGGTGACCCCATTTTGCGTGTCCGGGAGCTCCTAAGACTATAGCAAAGGTCATTCACCTCTGGTGACCTCATTTTGCGTGTGCGGGAGCGTCTTAGAAGATAGCAAAGGTCATTGACCTCTGCTGACCTCATTTTGCGTGTCCGGGAGCGTCTTAGAAGATAGCAAAGGTCTTTGACCACTGGTGGCGTCATTTTGCGTGTCCGGGAGCTTCTTAGAAGATAGCAAAGGTCATTGACCTCTGGTGGTCTCATTTTGGGTGTGCGGGAGCGTCTTAGAAAATAGCAAAGGTCATTGACCTCTGCTGACCTCATTTTGCGTGTCCGAGAGCTTCTTAGAAGATAGCAAAGATCATTGACCTCTGGTGATCTCATTTTGCGTGTGCGGGAGCATCTTAGAAAATTGCAAAGGTCATTGACCTCTGCTGACCTCATTTTGCGTGTCCGGGAGCGTCTTAGAAGATAGCATATGTCTTTGACCTCTGGTGACCTCATTTTGCGTGTCCGGGAACTTCTTAGAAGATAGCAAAGGTCATTGACCTCTGGTGACCTCATTTTGCGTGTCCGAGAGCTTCTTAGAAGATAGCAAAGGTCATTGCCCGTTGGTGACCTCATTTTTCGTGTCCGGGAGCTTCTTAGAAGATAGCAAAGGTCATTGACCACTGGTGACCTCATTTTGCGTGTGCGGGAGCGTCTTAGAAGATAGCAAAGGTCATTGACCTCTGGTGACCTCAATTTGCGTGCCCGGGACCGTCTTAGAAGATTGCAAAGTTCATTGACCTCTGGTGACCTCATTTCGCGTGTGCGGGAGCGTCTTAGAAAATTGCAAAGGTCATTGACCTGTGCTGACCTCATTTTGCGTGTCCGGGAGCGTCTTAGAAGATAGCAAAGGTCTTTGACCTCTGGTGACCTCTTTTTGCGTGTCCGGGAACTACTTAGAAGATAGCAAAGGTCATTGACCTCTGGTGACCTCATTTTGCGTGTCCGGGAGCGTCTTAGAAGATAGCAAAGGTCATTGACCTCTGGTGACCTCATTTTGCGTGTCCGGGAGCTTTTTAGAAGATAGCAAAGGTCATTGACCACTGATGACCACATTTTGCGTGTGCGGGAGCGTCTTAGAAAATTGCAAAGGTCATTGACCTCTGCTGACCTCATTTTGCGTGTCCGGGAGCGTCTTAGAAGATAGCAAAGGTCTTTGACCTCTGGTGACCTCATTTTGCGTGTCCGGGAGCTTCTAAGAGTATAGCAAAGGTCATTGACCTCTGGTGACCTCATTTTGCGTGTCCGGGAGCTTCTTAGAAGATAGCAAAGGTCATTGACCTCTGGTGACGTATTTTTGCGTGCCCGGGGCTTCTTAGAAGATAGCAAAGGTCATTGATCTCTGGTGACCTCATTTTGCGTGTCCGGGAGCTTCTTAGAAGATAGCATAGGTCATTGACCTCTGGTGACATCATTTTGCGTGTCCGGGAGCTTCTTAGAAGATAGCAAAGGTCATTGCCCTTTGGTGACCTCTTTTTTCGTGTCCGGGAGCTTCTTAGAAGATAGCTAGGTCATTGACCTCTGGTGACCTCATTTTGCGTGTGCGGGAGCGTCTTAGAAGATAGCAAAGGTCATTGACCTCTGGTGACCTCATTTTGCGTGTCCGGGACCGTCTTAGAAGATTGCAAAGTTCATTGACCACTGGTGACCTCATTTTGCGTGTCCGGGAGCGTCTTAGAAGATAGCAAAGGTCGTTGACCTCTGGTGACCTCATTTTGCGTGTGCGGGAGCGTCTTAGAAAATTGCAAAGGTCATTGACCTCTGCTGACCTCATTTTGCGTGTCCGGGAGCGTCTTAGAAGATAATAAAGGTCTTTGACCTCTGGTGACCTCTTTTTGCGTGTCCGTGAATTTCTTAGAAGATAGCAAAGGTCATTGATCTCTGGTGACCTCATTTTGCGTGTCCGAGAGCTTCTTAGAAGATAGCAAAGGTCATTGACCTTTGGTGACCTCATTTTGCGTGTCGGGAGCTTCTTAGAAGATAGCAAAGGTCATTGACCTTTGGTGACCTCATTTTGCATGTCGGGAGCTTCTTAGAAGATAGCAAAAGGTCATTGACCTCTGGTGACCTCATTTTGCGAGTGCGGGAGCGTCTTAGAAGATAGCAAAGGTCATTGACCTCTGGTGACCTCATTTTGCGTGTCCGGGAGCGTCTTAGAAGATAGCAAAGGTCTTTGACATATGCTGACCTCATTTTTCGTGTCCGGGAGCTTCTTAGAAGATAGCAAAATTCTTTGACCTCTGGTGACCTCATTTTGCGTGTCCGGGAACTTCTTAGAAGATAGCAAAGGTCATTGACCTCTGGTGACCTGATTTTGCGTGTCCGAGAGCTTCTTAGAAGATAGCAAAGGTCATTGCCCTTTGGTGACCTCATTTTGCGTGTGCGGGAGCGTCTTAGAAAATTGCAAAGGTCATTGACCTCTGCTGACCTCATTTTGCGTGTCCGGGAGCGTCTTAGAAGATAGCAAAGGTCTTTGACCTCTGGTGACCTCTTTTTGCGTGTCCGGGAACTTCTTAGAAGATAGCAAAGGTCATTGACCTCTGATGACCTCATTTTGCGTGTCCGGGAGCTTCTAAGACTATAGCAAAGGTCATTGACCTCTGGTGACCTCATTTTGCGTGTCCGGGAGCTTCTTAGAAGTTATCAAAGGTCGTTAACCTCTGGTGACCTCATTTTGCGTGTCCGGGAGCTTCTTAGAAGATAGCAAAGGTCATTGACCTCTGGTGACCTCATTTTGCGTGTCCGGGAGCTTCTAAGATTATAGCAAAGGTCATTGACCTCTGGTTATCTCATTTTGCGTGTGCGGGAGCGTCATAGAAAATTGCAAAGGTCATTGACCTCTGCTGACCTCATTTTGCGTGTCCGGGAGCGTCTTAGAAGATAGCAAAGGTCTTTGACCTCTGGTGACCTCTTTTTGCGTGTCCGGGAATTTCTTAGAAGATAGCAAAGGTCATTGACCTCTGCTGACCTCATTTTGCGTGTCCGCGAGCGTCTTAGAAGATAGCAAAGGTCTTTGACCTCTGGTGACATCATTTTGCGTGTCCGGGAGCTTCTAAGAGTATAGCAAAGGTCATTGACCTATGGTGACCTCATTTTGCGTGTCCGGGAGCTTCTTAGAAGTTATCAAATGTCATTAACCTCTGGTGACCTCATTTTGCGTGTCCGGGAGCTTCTTAGAAGATAGCAAACGTCATTGACCTCTGGAGACCTCATTTTGCGTGTCCGGGAGCTTCTAAGAGTATAGAAAAGGTCATTGACCTCTGGTGATCTCATTTTGCGTGTGCGGGAGCGTCTTAGATAATTGCAAAGGTCATTGACCTCTGCTGACCTCATTTTGCGTGTCCGGGAGCGTCTTAGAAGATAACAAAGTTCTTTGACCTCTGGTGACCTCATTTTGCGTGTCCGGGAACTTCTTAGAAGATAGCAAAGGTCATTGACCTCTGTTGACCTGATTTTGCGTGTCCGGGAGCTTATAAGAGTATAGCAAAGGTCATTGACCTCTAGTGACCTCATTTTGCGTGTCCGGGAGCTTCTTAGAAGACAGCAAAGGTCATTGATCACTGGTGACCCCATTTTGCGTGTCCGGGAGCTCCTAAGACTATAGCAAAGGTCATTCACCTCTGGTGACCTCATTTTGCGTGTGCGGGAGCGTCTTAGAAGATAGCAAAGGTCATTGACCTCTGCTGACCTCATTTTGCGTGTCCGGGAGCGTCTTAGAAGATAGCAAAGGTCTTTGACCACTGGTGACGTCATTTTGCGTGTCCGGGAGCTTCTTAGAAGATAGCAAAGGTCATTGACCTCTGGTGGTCTCATTTTGGGTGTGCGGGAGCGTCTTAGAAAATAGCAAAGGTCATTGACCTCTGCTGACCTCATTTTGCGTGTCCGAGAGCTTCTTAGAAGATAGCAAAGATCATTGACCTCTGGTGATCTCATTTTGCGTGTGCGGGAGCATCTTAGAAAATTGCAAAGGTCATTGACCTCTGCTGACCTCATTTTGCGTGTCCGGGAGCGTCTTAGAAGATAGCATATGTCTTTGACCTCTGGTGACCTCATTTTGCGTGTCCGGGAACTTCTTAGAAGATAGCAAAGGTCATTGACCTCTGGTGACCTCATTTTGCGTGTCCGAGAGCTTCTTAGAAGATAGCAAAGGTCATTGCCCGTTGGTGACCTCATTTTTCGTGTCCGGGAGCTTCTTAGAAGATAGCAAAGGTCATTGACCACTGGTGACCTCATTTTGCGTGTGCGGGAACGTCTTAGAAGATAGCAAAGGTCATTGACCTCTGGTGACCTCAATTTGCGTGCCCGGGACCGTCTTAGAAGATTGCAAAGTTCATTGACCTCTGGTGACCTCATTTCGCGTGTGCGGGAGCGTCTTAGAAAATTGCAAAGGTCATTGACCTGTGCTGACCTCATTTTGCGTGTCCGGGAGCGTCTTAGAAGATAGCAAAGGTCTTTGACCTCTGGTGACCTCTTTTTGCGTGTCCGGGAACTTCTTAGAAGATAGCAAAGGTCATTGACCTCTGGTGACCTCATTTTGCGTGTCCGGGAGCGTCTTAGAAGATAGCAAAGGTCATTGACCTCTGGTGACCTCATTTTGCGTGTCCGGGAGCTTTTTAGAAGATAGCAAAGGTCATTGACCACTGATGACCACATTTTGCGTGTGCGGGAGCGTCTTAGAAAATTGCAAAGGTCATTGACCTCTGCTGACCTCATTTTGCGTGTCCGGGAGCGTCTTAGAAGATAGCAAAGGTCTTTGACCTCTGGTGACCTCATTTTGCGTGTCCGGGAGCTTCTAAGAGTATAGCAAAGGTCATTGACCTCTGGTGACCTCATTTTGCGTGTCCGGGAGCTTTTTAGAAGATAGCAAAGGTCATTGACCACTGATGACCACATTTTGCGTGTGCGGGAGCGTCTTAGAAAATTGCAAAGGTCATTGACCTCTGCTGACCTCATTTTGCGTGTCCGGGAGCGTCTTAGAAGATAGCAAAGGTCTTTGACCTCTGGTGACCTCATTTTGCGTGTCCGGGAGCTTCTAAGAGTATAGCAAAGGTCATTGACCTCTGGTGACCTCATTTTGCGTGTCCGGGAGCTTCTTAGAAGATAGCAAAGGTCATTGACCTCTGGTGACGTATTTTTGCGTGCCCGGGGCTTCTTAGAAGATAGCAAAGGTCATTGATCTCTGGTGACCTCATTTTGCGTGTCCGGGAGCTTCTTAGAAGATAGCATAGGTCATTGACCTCTGGTGACATCATTTTGCGTGTCCGGGAGCTTCTCAGAAGATAGCAAAGGTCATTGACCTCTGGTGACCTCTTTTTGCGTGTCCGGGACCGTCTTAGAAGATTGCATAGTTCATTGACCACTGGTGACCTCATTTTCCGTGTCCGGGAGTGTCTTAGAAGATAGCAAAGGTCATTGACCTGTGGTGACCTCATTTTGCTTGTCCGGGAGCTTCTTAGAAGATAGCAAAGGTCATTGACCTCTGGTGACCTCATTTTGCGTTCCGGGACCGTCTTAGAAGATTGCATAGTTCATTTACCACTGGTGACCTCATTTTCCGTGTCCGGGAGTGTCTTAGAAGATAGCAAAGGTCATTGACCTCTGGTGACCTCATTTTGCGTGTCCGGGAGCTTCTAAGAGTATAGCAAAGGTCATTGACCTCTGGTGACCTCATTTTGCGTGTCCGGGAGCTTCTTAGAAGATAGCAAAGGTCATTGACCTCTGGTGACCTATTTTTGCGTGCCCGGGGCTTCTTAGAAGATAGCAAAGGTCATTGATCTCTGGTGACCTCATTTTGCGTGTCCGGGAGCTTCTTAGAAGATAGCATAGGTCATTGAACTCTGGTGACATCATTTTGCGTGTCCGGGAGCTTCTTAGAAGATAGCAAAGGTCATTGACCTCTTGTGACCTCATTTTGCGTGTCCGGGAACTTCTTAGAAGATAGAAAAGGTCTTTGACCTCTGGTGATCTCATTTTGCGTGTCAGGGAGCGTCTTAGAAGATAGCAAAGGTCTTTGACCTCTGGTGACCTCATTTTGCGTGTCCGGGAACTTCTTAGAAGATAGCAAAGGTCATTGACCTCTGGTGACATCATTTTGCGTGTCCCGGAGCTTCTTAGAAGATAGCAAAGGTCATTGACCTCTGGTGATCTCATTTTGCGTGTGCGGGATCTTCTTAGAAGATAGCAAAGGTCATTGACCTCTGGTGACCTCATTTTGCGTGTCCGGGAGCATCTTAGAAGATAGCAAAGGTCATTGACCTCTGGTGACCTCATTTTGCGTGTCCGGGAACTTCTTAGAAGATAGCAAAGGTCTTTGACCTCTGGTGAACTCATTTTGCGTGTCCGGGAGCTTCTAAGAGTATAGCAAAGGTCATTGACCTCTGGTGATCTCATTTTGCGTGTCCGGGATCTTTTTAGAAGATAGCAAATGTCATTGACCTCTGGTGATCTCATTTTGCGTGTGCGGGAGCGTCTTAGAAGATTGCAAAGGTCATTGACCTCTGCTGACCTCATTTTGCGTGTCCGGGAGCGTCTTAGAAGATAGCAAAGGTCATTGACCTCTGGTGACCTCATTTTGCGTGTCCGGGAGCTTCTTAGAAGATAGCAAAGGTCATTGACCTCTGGTGACCTCATTTTGCGTGTCCGGGAGCTTCTAAGAATATAGCAAAGGTCATTGACCTCTAGTGATCACATTTTACGTGTGCGGGAGCGTCTTAGAAAATTGCAAAGGTCATTGACCTCTGCTGACCTCATTTTGCGTGTCCGGGAGCGTCTTAGAAGACAGCAAAGGTCTTTGACCTCTGGTGACCTCATTTTGCGTGTCCGGGAACTTCTTAGAAGATAGCAAATGTCATTGACCTCTGGTGACCTCATTTTGCGTGTCCGGGAGCTTCTTAGAAGATAGCAAAGGTCATTGATCTCTGGTGACCTCATTTTGCGTGTGCGGGAGCGTCTTAGAAGATAGCAAAGTTCATTGACCTCTGGTAACCTCATTTTGCGTGTCCGGGACCGTCTTAGAAGATTTCAAAGTTCATTGACCACTGGTGACCTCATTTTCCGTGTCCGGGAGTGTCTTAGAAGATAGCAAAGGTCATTGACCGCTGGTAACCTCATTTTGCGTGTCCGGGAGCTTCTAAGAAGATAGCAAAGGTCATTGACCTCTGGTGTCCTCATTTTGCGTGTCCGAGAGCTTCTAAGAGTATAGCAAAGGTCATTGACCTCTGGTGACCTCATTTTGCGTGTCCCGGAGCTTCTTAGAAGATAGCAAAGGTCATTGACCTCTGCTGACCTCATTTTGCGTGTCCGGGAGCGTCTTAGAAGACAGCAAAGGTCTTTGACCTCTGGTGACCTCATTTTGCGTGTCCGGGAGCTTCTTAGAAGATAGCAAAGGTCATTGACCTCTGGTGACCTATTTTTGCGTGCCCGGGAGCTTCTTAGAAGATAGCAAAGGTCATTGATCTCTGGTGACCTCATTTTGCGTGTGCGGGAGCGTCTTAGAAGATAGCAAAGTTCATTGACCTCTGGTGACCTCGTTTTGCGTGTCCGGGACCGTCTTAGAAGATTGCAAAGTTCATTGACCACTGGTGACCTCATTTTCCGTGTCCGGGGGTGTCTTAGAAGATAGCAAAGGTCATTGACCGCTGGTAACCTCATTTTGCGTGTCCGGGAGCTTCTAAGAGTATAGCAAAGGTCATTGACCTCTGGTGACCTCATTTTGGGTGTCCGGGAGCTTCTTAGAAGATAGCAAAGATCATTGATCTCTGGTGACCTCATTTTGCGTGCCCGGGAGCTTCTTAGAAGATAAAAGGTCATTGACCTCTGGTGACCTCATTTTGCGTGTCCGGGAGCTTCTTAGAAGATAGCAAAGGTCATTGACCTCTGGTGACCTCATTTTGCGTGCGAAGGAGCTTCTTAGAAGATAGCAAAGGTCATTGACCTCTGGTGACCTCATTTTGCGTGTGCGGGAGCGTCTTAGAAGATAGCAAAGGTCATTGACCTCTGCTAACCTCATTTTGCGTGTCCGGGAGCGTCTTAGAAGATAGCAAAGGTCTTTGACCTCTGGTGACCTCATTTTGCGTGTCCGGTAGCGTCTTAGTAGATAGCAAAGGTCATTGACCTTTGGTGACCTCATTTTGCGTGTGCGGGAGCGTCTTAGAAGATAGCAAAGTTCATTGACCTCTGGTGACCTCATTTTGCGTGTCCGGGACCGTCTTAGAAGATTGCAAAGTTCATTGACCACTGATGACCACATTTTCCGTGTCCGGGAGTGTCTTAGAAGATAGCAAAGGTCATTGACCTCTGGTAACCTCATTTTGCGTGTCCGGGAGCTTCTAAGAGTATAACAAAGGTCATTGACCTCTGGTGACCACATTTTGCGTGTCCGGGAGCTTCTTAGAAGATAGCAAAGGTCATTGACCTCTGGTGACCTCATTTTGCGTGCCCGGGAGCTTCTTAGAAGATAGCAAAGGTCATTGACCTCTGGTGACCTCATTTTGCGTGTGCGGGAACTTCTTAGAAGATAGCAAAGGTCATTGACCTCTGGTGACCTCATTTTGCGTGTCCGAGAGCTTCTTAGAAGATAGCAAAGGTCATTGCCCTTTGGTGACCTCATTTTGCGTGTCCGGGAGCTTCTTAGAAGATAGCAAAGGTCATTGACCTCTGGTGACCTCATTTTGCGTGTGCGGTAGCTTCTTAGAAGATAGCAAATGTCATTGAACTCTGGTGACCTCATTTTGCTTGTCCGGGACCGTCTTAGAAGATTGCAAAGTTCATTGACCACTGGTGACATCAATTTGCGTGTCCGGGAGCGTCTCAGAAGATAGCAAAGGTCATTGACCTCTGGTGACCTCATTTTGCGTGTGCGGGAGCGTCTTAGAAAATTGCAAAGGTCATTAACCTCTGCTGACATCATTTTGCGTGTCCGGGAGCGTCTTAGAAGATAGCAAATGTCTTCGACCTTTGGTGACCTCATTTTGCGTGTCCGGGAACTTCTTAGAAGATAACAAAGGTCATTGACCTCTGGTGACTTCATTTTGCGTGTCCGAGAGCTTCTTAGAAGATAGCAAAGTTCATTGACCTCTGGTGACCTCATTTTGCGTGTCCGGGACCGTCTTAGAAGATTGCAAAGTTCATTGACCACTGGTGACCTCATTTTCCGTGTCCGGGAGTGTCTTAGAAGATAGCAAAGGTCATTGACCGCTGGTAACCTCATTTTGCGTGTCCGGGAGCTTCTAAGAGTATAGCAAAGGTCATTGACCTCTGGTGACCTCATTTTGGGTGTCCGGGAGCTTCTTAGAAGATAGCAAAGATCATTGATCTCTGGTGACCTCATTTTGCGTGCCCGGGAGCTTCTTAGAAGATAAAAGGTCATTGACCTCTGGTGACCTCATTTTGCGTGTCCGGGAGCTTCTTAGAAGATAGCAAAGGTCATTGACCTCTGGTGACCTCATTTTGCGTGCGAAGGAGCTTCTTAGAAGATAGCAAAGGTCATTGACCTCTGGTGACCTCATTTTGCGTGTGCGGGAGCGTCTTAGAAGATAGCAAAGGTCATTGACCTCTGCTGACCTCATTTTGCGTATCCGGGAGCGTCTTAGAAGATAGCAAAGGTCTTTGACCTCTGGTGACCTCATTTTGCGTGTCCGGTAGCGTCTTAGTAGATAGCAAAGGTCATTGACCTTTGGTGACCTCATTTTGCGTGTGCGGAAGTGTCTTAGAAGATAGCAAAGGTCATTGACCTCTGGTGACCTCATTTTGCGTGTCCGGGAGCTTCTAAGAGTATAGCAAAGGTCATTGACCTCTGGTGACCTCATTTTGCGTGTCCGGGAGCTTCTTAGAAGATAGCAAAGGTCATTGACCTCTGGTGACCTATTTTTGCGTGCCCGGGGCTTCTTAGAAGATAGCAAAGGTCATTGATCTCTGGTGACCTCATTTTGCGTGTCCGGGAGCTTCTTAGAAGATAGCATAGGTCATTGACCTCTGGTGACATCATTTTGCGTGTCCGGGAGCTTCTTAGAAGATAGCAAAGGTCATTGACCTCTGGTGACCTCATTTTGCGTGTCCGGGAACTTCTTAGAAGATAGAAAAGGTCTTTGACCTCTGGTGACCTCATTTTGCGTGTCCGGGAGCTTCTTAGTAGATAGCAAAGGTCATTGACCTCTGGTGACCTCATTTTGCGTGTCCGCGAGCATCTTAGAAGATAGCAAAGGTCATTGACCTCTGGTGACCTCATTTTGCGTGTCCGGGAACTTCTTAGAAGATAGCAAAGGTCTTTGACCTCTGGTGAACTCATTTTGCGTGTGCGGGAGCGTCTTAGAAGATTGCAAAGGTCATTGACCTCTGCTGACCTGATTTTGCGTGTCCGGGAGCGTCTTAGAAGATAGCAAAGGTCATTGACCTCTGGTGACCTCATTTTGCGTGTCCGGGAGCTTCTTAGAAGATAGCAAAGGTCATTGACCTCTGGTGACCTCATTTTGCGTGTCCGGGAGCTTCTAAGAGTATAGCAAAGGTCATTGACCTCTGGTGATCTCATTTTGCGTGTGCGGGAGCGTCTTAGAAGTTAGCAAAGGGTATTGACCTCTGCTGACCTCATTTTGCGTGTCCGGGAGCGTCTTAGAAGATAGCAAAGGTCATTGACCTCTGGTGACCTCATTTTGCGTGTCCGGGAGCTTCTAAGAGTATAGCAAAGGTCATTGACCTCTGGTGATCTCATTTTGCGTGTGCGGGAGCGTCTTAGAAAATTGCAAAGTTCATTGACCTCTGCTGACCTCATTTTGCGTGTCCGGGAGCGTCTTAGAAGACAGCAAAGGTCTTTGACCTCTGGTGACCTCATTTTGCGTGTCCGAGAACTTCTTAGAAGATAACAAAGGTCATTGACCTCTGGTGACTTCATTTTGCGTGTCCGAGAGCTTCTTAGAAGATAGCAAAGTTCATTGACCTCTGGTGACCTCATTTTGCGTGTCCGGGAGCATCTTAGAAGATAGCAAAGTTCATTGACCTCTGGTGACCTCATTTTGCGTGTCCGGGACCGTCTTAGAAGATTGCAAAGTTCATTGACCACTGGTGACCTCATTTTCCGTGTCCGGGAGTGTCTTAGAAGATAGCAAAGGTCATTGACCGCTGGTAACCTCATTTTGCGTGTCCGGGAGCTTCTAAGAAGATAGCAAAGGTCATTGACCTCTGGTGACCTCATTTTGCGTGTCCGGGAGCTTCTAAGAGTATAGCAAAGGTCATTGACCTCTGGTGATCTCATTTTGCGTGTCCGAGAACTTTTTAGAAGATAGCAAATGTCATTGACCTCAGATGACCTCATTTTGCGTGTCCGGGAGCTTCTTAGAAGATAGCAAAGATCATTGACCTCTGGTGATCTCATTTTGCGTGTGCGGGAGCGTCTTAGACGATTGCAAAGGTCATTGACCTCTGCTGACCTAATTTTGCGTGTCCGGGAGCGTCTTAGAAGATAGCAAAGGTCATTGACCTGTGGTGACCTCATTTTGCGTGTCCGGGAGCTTCTTAGAAGATAGCAAAGGTCATTGACCTCTGGTAACCTCATTTTGCGTGTCCGGGAGCTTCTAAGAGTATAACAAAGGTCATTGACCTCTGGTGACCTCATTTTGCGTGCCCGGGAGCTTCTTAGAAGATAGCAAAGGTCATTGACCTCTGGTGACCTCATTTTGCGTGTGCGGGAGCGTCTTAGAAGTTAGCAAAGGGTATTGACCTCTGCTGACCTCATTTTGCGTGTCCGGGAGCGTCTTAGAAGATAGCAAAGGTCATTGACCTCTGGTGACCTCATTTTGCGTGTCCGGGAGCTTCTAAGAGTATAGCAAAGGTCATTGACCTCTGGTGATCTCATTTTGCGTGTGCGGGAGCGTCTTAGAAAATTGCAAAGGTCATTGACCTCTGCTGACCTCATTTTGCGTGTCCGGGAGCGTCTTAGAAGACAGCAAAGGTCTTTGACCTCTGGTGACCTCATTTTGCGTGTCCGGGAGCTTCTTAGAAGATAGCATAGGTCATTGACCTCTGGTGACATCATTTTGCGTGTCCGGGAGCTTCTTAGAAGATAGCAAAGGTCATTGACCTCTGGTGACCTCATTTTGCGTGTCCGGGAACTTCTTAGAAGATAGAAAAGGTCTTTGACCTCTGGTGACCTCATTTTGCGTGTCCGGGAGCTTCTTAGTAGATAGCAAAGGTCATTGACCTCTGGTGACCTCATTTTGCGTGTCCGCGAGCATCTTAGAAGATAGCAAAGGTCATTGACCTCTGGTGACCTCATTTTGCGTGTCCGGGAACTTCTTAGAAGATAGCAAAGGTCTTTGACCTCTGGTGAACTCATTTTGCGTGTGCGGGAGCGTCTTAGAAGATTGCAAAGGTCATTGACCTCTGCTGACCTGATTTTGCGTGTCCGGGAGCGTCTTAGAAGATAGCAAAGGTCATTGACCTCTGGTGACCTCATTTTGCGTGTCCGGGAGCTTCTTAGAAGATAGCAAAGGTCATTGACCTCTGGTGACCTCATTTTGCGTGTCCGGGAGCTTCTAAGAGTATAGCAAAGGTCATTGACCTCTGGTGATCTCATTTTGCGTGTGCGGGAGCGTCTTAGAAGTTAGCAAAGGGTATTGACCTCTGCTGACCTCATTTTGCGTGTCCGGGAGCGTCTTAGAAGATAGCAAAGGTCATTGACCTCTGGTGACCTCATTTTGCGTGTCCGGGAGCTTCTAAGAGTATAGCAAAGGTCATTGACCTCTGGTGATCTCATTTTGCGTGTGCGGGAGCGTCTTAGAAAATTGCAAAGGTCATTGACCTCTGCTGACCTCATTTTGCGTGTCCGGGAGCGTCTTAGAAGACAGCAAAGGTCTTTGACCTCTGGTGACCTCATTTTGCGTGTCCGGGAACTTCTTAGAAGATAACAAAGGTCATTGACCTCTGGTGACTTCATTTTGCGTGTCCGAGAGCTTCTTAGAAGATAGCAAAGATCATTGACCTCTGGTGACCTCATTTTGCGTGTCCGGGAGCATCTTAGAAGATAGCAAAGTTCATTGACCTCTGGTGACCTCATTTTGCGTGTCCGGGACCGTCTTAGAAGATTGCAAAGTTCATTGACCACTGGTGACCTCATTTTCCGTGTCCGGGAGTGTCTTAGAAGATAGCAAAGGTCATTGACCGCTGGTAACCTCATTTTGCGTGTCCGGGAGCTTCTAAGAAGATAGCAAAGGTCATTGACCTCTGGTGACCTCATTTTGCGTGTCCGGGAGCTTCTAAGAGTATAGCAAAGGTCATTGACCTCTGGTGATCTCATTTTGCGTGTCCGAGAACTTTTTAGAAGATAGCAAATGTCATTGACCTCAGATGACCTCATTTTGCGTGTCCGGGAGCTTCTTAGAAGATAGCAAAGATCATTGACCTCTGGTGATCTCATTTTGCGTGTGCGGGAGCGTCTTAGACGATTGCAAAGGTCATTGACCTCTGCTGACCTAATTTTGCGTGTCCGGGAGCGTCTTAGAAGATAGCAAAGGTCATTGACCTGTGGTGACCTCATTTTGCGTGTCCGGGAGCTTCTTAGAAGATAGCAAAGGTCATTGACCTCTGGTAACCTCATTTTGCGTGTCCGGGAGCTTCTAAGAGTATAACAAAGGTCATTGACCTCTGGTGACCACATTTTGCGTGTCCGGGAGCTTCTAAGAGTATAGCAAAGGTCATTGACCTCTGGTGACCTCATTTTGCGTGCCCGGCAGCTTCTTAGAAGATAGCAAAGGTCATTGACCTCTGGTGACCTCATTTTGCGTGTGCGGGAGCGTCTTAGAAGTTAGCAAAGGGTATTGACCTCTGCTGACCTCATTTTGCGTGTCCGGGAGCGTCTTAGAAGATAGCAAAGGTCATTGACCTCTGGTGACCTCATTTTGCGTGTCCGGGAGCTTCTAAGAGTATAGCAAAGGTCATTGACCTCTGGTGATCTCATTTTGCGTGTGCGGGAGCGTCTTAGAAAATTGCAAAGGTCATTGACCTCTGCTGACCTCATTTTGCGTGTCCGGGAGCGTCTTAGAAGACAGCAAAGGTCTTTGACCTCTGGTGACCTCATTTTGCGTGTCCGGGAACTTCTTAGAAGATAGCAAAGGTCATTGACCTCTGGTGACCTCATTTTGCGTGTCCGAGAGCTTCTTAGAAGATAGCAAAGGTCATTGCCCTTTGGTGACCTCATTTTGCGTGTCCGGGAGCTTCTTAGAAGATAGCAAAGGTCATTGACCTCTGGTGACCTCATTTTGCGTGTGCGGTAGCTTCTTAGAAGATAGCAAATGTCATTGAACTCTGGTGACCTCATTTTGCTTGTCCGGGACCGTCTTAGAAGATTGCAAAGTTCATTGACCACTGGTGACATCAATTTGCGTGTCCGGGAGCGTCTCAGAAGATAGCAAAGGTCATTGACCTCTGGTGACCTCATTTTGCGTGTGCGGGAGCGTCTTAGAAAATTGCAAAGGTCATTGACCTCTGCTGACCTCATTTTGCGTGTCCAGGAGCGTCTTAGAAGATAGCAAATGTCTTCGACCTTTGGTGACCTCATTTTGCGTGTCCGGGAACTTCTTAGAAGATAACAAAGGTCATTGACCTCTGGTGACTTCATTTTGCGTGTCCGAGAGCTTCTTAGAAGATAGCAAAGTTCATTGACCTCTGGTGACCTCATTTTGCGTGTCCGGGACCGTCTTAGAAGATTGCAAAGTTCATTGACCACTGGTGACCTCATTTTCCGTGTCCGGGAGTGTCTTAGAAGATAGCAAAGGTCATTGACCGCTGGTAACCTCATTTTGCGTGTCCGGGAGCTTCTAAGAGTATAGCAAAGGTCATTGACCTCTGGTGACCTCATTTTGGGTGTCCGGGAGCTTCTTAGAAGATAGCAAAGATCATTGATCTCTGGTGACCTCATTTTGCGTGCCCGGGAGCTTCTTAGAAGATAAAAGGTCATTGACCTCTGGTGACCTCATTTTGCGTGTCCGGGAGCTTCTTAGAAGATAGCAAAGGTCATTGACCTCTGGTGACCTCATTTTGCGTGCGAAGGAGCTTCTTAGAAGATAGCAAAGGTCATTGACCTCTGGTGACCTCATTTTGCGTGTGCGGGAGCGTCTTAGAAGATAGCAAAGGTCATTGACCTCTGCTGACCTCATTTTGCGTATCCGGGAGCGTCTTAGAAGATAGCAAAGTTTATTGACCTCAGGTGACCTCATTTTGCGTGTCCGGGACCGTCTTAGATGATTGCAAAGTTCATTGACCACTGGTGACCTCATTTTCCGTGTCCGGGAGTGTCCTAGAAGATAGCAAAGGTCATTGACCTCTGGTGACCTCATTTTGCGTGTCCGGGAACTTCTTAGAAGATAGCAAAGGTCTTTGACCTCTGGTGAACTCATTTTGCGTGTGCGGGAGCGTCTTAGAAGATTGCAAAGGTCATTGACCTCTGCTGACCTGATTTTGCGTGTCCGGGAGCGTCTTAGAAGATAGCAAAGGTCATTGACCTCTGGTGACCTCATTTTGCGTGTCCGGGAGCTTCTTAGAAGATAGCAAAGGTCATTGACCTCTGGTGACCTCATTTTGCGTGTCCGGGAGCTTCTAAGAGTATAGCAAAGGTCATTGACCTCTGGTGATCTCATTTTGCGTGTGCGGGAGCGTCTTAGAAAATTGCAAAGGTCATTGACCTCTGCTGACCTCATTTTGCGTGTCCGGGAGCGTCTTAGAAGACAGCAAAGGTCTTTGACCTCTGGTGACCTCATTTTGCGTGTCCGGGAACTTCTTAGAAGATAGCAAATGTCATTGACCTCTGGTGACCTCATTTTGCGTGTCCGGGATCTTCTTAGAAGATAGCAAAGGTCATTGATCTCTGGTGACCTCATTTTGCGTGTGCGGGAGCGTCTTAGAATATAGCAAAGTTCATTGACCTCTGGTGACCTCATTTTGCGTGTCCGGGACCGTCTTAGAAGGTTGCAAAGTTCATTGACCACTGGTGACCTCATTTTCCGTGTCCGGGAACTTCTAAGAAGATAGCAAAGGTCATTGACCTCTGGTGACCTCATTTTGCGTGTCCGGGAGCTTCTAAGAGTATAACAAAGGTCATTGACCTCTGGTGATCTCATTTTGCGTGTCCGAGAACTTTTTAGAAGTTAGCAAATGTCATTGACCTCAGATGACCTCATTTTGCGTGTCCGGGAGCTTCTTAGAAGATAGCAAAGATCATTGACCTCTGGTGATCTCATTTTGCGTGTGCGGGAGCGTCTTAGACGATTGCAAAGGTCATTGACCTCTGCTGACCTAATTTTGCGTGTCCGCGAGCGTCTTAGAAGATAGCAAAGGTCATTGACCTGTGGTGACCTCATTTTGCGTGTCCGGGAGCTTCTTAGAAGATAGCAAAGGTCATTGACCTCTGGTTACCTCATTTTGCGTGTGCGGGAGCGTCTTAGAAGATAGCAAAGTTTATTGACCTCAGGTGACCTCATTTTGCGTGTCCGGGACCGTCTTAGATGATTGCAAAGTTCATTGACCACTGGTGACCTCATATTCCGTGTCCGGGAGTGTCCTAGAAGATAGCAAAGGTCATTGAACTCTGGTGACCTCAATTTGCGTGTCCGGGAGCTTCTAAGAGTATAGCAAATGTCATTGACCTCTGGTGAACTCATTTTGCGTGTCCGGGAGCTTCTTAGAAGATAGCAAAGGTCATTGACCTCTGGTGACCTATTTTTGCGTGCCCGGGAGCTTCTTAGAAGATAGCAAAGGTCATTGATCTCTGGTGACCTCATTTTGCGTGTGCGGGAGCGTCTTAGAAGATAGCAAAGTTCATTGACCTCTGGTGACCTCGTTTTGCGTGTCCGGGACCGTCTTAGAAGATTGCAAAGTTCATTGACCACTGGTGACCTCATTTTCCGTGTCCGGGAGTGTTTTAGAAGATAGCAAAGGTCATTGACCGCTGGTAACCTCATTTTGCGTGTCCGGGAGCTTCTAAGAGTATAGCAAAGGTCATTGACCTCTGGTGACCTCATTTTGGGTGTCCGGGAGCTTCTTAGAAGATAGCAAAGATCATTGATCTCTGGTGACCTCATTTTGCGTGCGAAGGAGCTTCTTAGAAGATAGCAAAGGTCATTGACCTCTGGTGACCTCATTTTGCGTGTGCGGGAGCGTCTTAGAAGATAGCAAAGGTCATTGACCTCTGCTGAACTCATTTTGCGTGTCCGGGAGCGTCTTAGAAGATAGCAAAGGTCTGTGACCTCTGGTGACCTCATTTTGCGTGTCCGGTAGCGTCTTAGTAGATAGCAAAGGTCATTGACCTTTGGTGACCTCATTTTGCGTGTGCGGGAGCGTCTTAGAAGATAGCAAAGTTCATTGACCTCTGGTGACCTCATTTTGCGTGTCCGGGATCGTCTTAGAAGATTGCAAAGTTCATTGACCACTGATGACCACATTTTCCGTGTCCGGGAGTGTCTTAGAAGATAGCAAAGGTCATTGACCTCTGGTAACCTCATTTTGCGTGTCCGGGAGCTTCTAAGAGTATAACAAAGGTCATTGACCTCTGGTGACCACATTTTGCGTGTCCAGGAGCTTCTTAGAAGATAGCAAAGGTCATTGACCTCTGGTGACCTCATTTTGCGTGCCCGGGAGCTTCTTAGAAGATAGCAAAGGTCATTGACCTCTGGTGACCTCATTTTGCGTGTGCGGGAGCGTCTTAGAAGATAGCAAAGGGTATTGACCTCTGCTGACCTCATTTTGCGTGTCCGGGAGCGTCTTAGAAGATAGCAAAGGTCATTGACCTCTGGTGACCTCATTTTGCGTGTCCGGGAGCTTCTAAGAGTATAGCAAAGGTCATTGACTTCTGGTGATCTCATTTTGCGTGTCCGAGAACTTTTTAGAAGATAGCAAATGTCATTGACCTCAGATGACCTCATTTTGCCTGTCCGGGAGCTTCTTAGAAGATAGCAAAGATCATTGACCTCTGGTGATCTCATTTTGCGTTTGCGGGAGCGTCTTAGACGATTGCAAAGGTCATTGACCTCTGGTGACATCATTTTGCGTGTCCGAGAGCTTCTTAGAAGATAACAAAGGTCATTGACCTGTGGTGACCTCATTTTGCGTGTCCGGGAGCTTCTTAGAAGATAGCAAAGGTCATTGACCTCTGGTTACCTCATTTTGCGTGTCCGAGAGCTTCTTAGAAGATAACAAAGGTCATTGACCTGTGGTGACCTCATTTTGCGTGTCCGGGAGCTTCTTAGAAGATAGCAAAGGTCATTGACCTCAGGTGACCTCATTTTGCGTGTCCGGGACCGTCTTAGAAGATTGCAAAGTTCATTGACCACTGGTGACCTCATTTTCCGTGTCCGGGAGTGTCCTAGAAGATAGCAAAGGTCATTGAACTCTGGTGACCTCAATTTGCGTGTCCGGGAGCGTCTTAGAAGATAGCAAAGGTCATTGACCTCTGGTGACCTCATTTTGCGTGTCCGGGAGCTTCTTAGAAGATAGCAAAGGTCATTGACCTCTGGTGACCTCATTTTGCGTGTCCGGGAGCTTCTAAGAGTATAGCAAAGGTCATTGACCTCTGGTGATCTCATTTTGCGTGTCCGGGAACTTCTTAGAAGATAGCAAAGGTCATTGACCTCTGGTGACATCATTTTGCGTGTCCGAGAGCTTCTTAGAAGATAACAAAGGTCATTGACCTGTGGTGACCTCATTTTGCGTGTCCGGGAGCTTCTTAGAAGATAGCAAAGGTCATTGACCTCTGGTTACCTCATTTTGCGTGTCCGAGAGCTTCTTAGAAGATAACAAAGGTCATTGACCTGTGGTGACCTCATTTTGCGTGTCCGGGAGCTTCTTAGAAGATAGCAAAGGTCATTGACCTCAGGTGACCTCATTTTGCGTGTCCGGGACCGTCTTAGAAGATTGCAAAGTTCATTGACCACTGGTGACCTCATTTTCCGTGTCCGGGAGTGTCCTAGAAGATAGCAAAGGTCATTGAACTCTGGTGACCTCAATTTGCGTGTCCGGGAGCTTCTAAGAGTATAGCAAATGTCATTGACCTCTGGTGAACTCATTTTGCGTGTCCGGGAGCTTCTTAGAAGATAGCAAAGGTCATTGACCTCTGGTGACATATTTTTGCGTGCCCGGGAGCTTCTTAGAAGATAGCAAAGGTCATTGATCTCTGGTGACCTCATTTTGCGTGTGCGGGAGCGTCTTAGAAGATAGCAAAGTTCATTGACCTCTGGTGACCTCGTTTTGCGTGTCCGGGACCGTCTTAGAAGATTGCAAAGTTCATTGACCACTGGTGACCTCATTTTCCGTGTCCGGGAGTGTCTTAGAAGATAGCAAAGGTCATTGACCGCTGGTAACCTCATTTTGCGTGTCCGGGAGCTTCTAAGAGTATAGCAAAGGTCATTGACCTCTGGTGACCTCATTTTGGGTGTCCGGGAGCTTCTTAGAAGATAGCAAAGATCATTGATCTCTGGTGACCTCAATTTGCGTGTCCGGGAGCGTCTTAGAAGATAGCAAAGGTCATTGACCTCTGGTGACCTCATTTTGCGTGTCCGGGAGCTTCTTAGAAGATAGCAAAGGTCATTGACCTCTGGTGACCTCATTTTGCGTGTCCGGGAGCTTCTAAGAGTATAGCAAAGGTCATTGACCTCTGGTGATCTCATTTTGCGTGTCCGGGAACTTCTTAGAAGATAGCAAAGGTCATTGACCTCTGGTGACATCATTTTGCGTGTCCGAGAGCTTCTTAGAAGATAACAAAGGTCATTGACCTGTGGTGACCTCATTTTGCGTGTCCGGGAGCTTCTTAGAAGATAGCAAAGGTCATTGACCTCTGGTTACCTCATTTTGCGTGTCCGAGAGCTTCTTAGAAGATAACAAAGGTCATTGACCTGTGGTGACCTCATTTTGCGTGTCCGGGAGCTTCTTAGAAGATAGCAAAAGTCATTGACCTCAGGTGACCTCATTTTGCGTGTCCGGGACCGTCTTAGAAGATTGCAAAGTTCATTGACCACTGGTGACCTCATTTTCCGTGTCCGGGAGTGTCCTAGAAGATAGCAAAGGTCATTGAACTCTGGTGACCTCAATTTGCGTGTCCGGGAGCTTCTAAGAGTATAGCAAATGTCATTGACCTCTGGTGAACTCATTTTGCGTGTCCGGGAGCTTCTTAGAAGATAGCAAAGGTCATTGACCTCTGGTGACATATTTTTGCGTGCCCGGGAGCTTCTTAGAAGATAGCAAAGGTCATTGATCTCTGGTGACCTCATTTTGCGTGTGCGGGAGCGTCTTAGAAGATAGCAAAGTTCATTGACCTCTGGTGACCTCGTTTTGCGTGTCCGGGACCGTCTTAGAAGATTGCAAAGTTCATTGACCACTGGTGACCTCATTTTCCGTGTCCGGGAGTGTCTTAGAAGATAGCAAAGGTCATTGACCGCTGGTAACCTCATTTTGCGTGTCCGGGAGCTTCTAAGAGTATAGCAAAGGTCATTGACCTCTGGTGACCTCATTTTGGGTGTCCGGGAGCTTCTTAGAAGATAGCAAAGATCATTGATCTCTGGTGACCTCATTTTGCGTGCCCGGGAGCTTCTTAGAAGATAAAAGGTCATTGACCTCTGGTGACCTTATTTTGCGTGTCCGGGAGCTTCTTAGAAGATAGCAAAGGTCATTGACCTCTGGTGACCTCATTTTGCGTGCGAAGGAGCTTCTTAGAAGATAGCAAAGGTCATTGACCTCTGGTGACCTCATTTTGCGTGTGCGGGAGCGTCTTAGAAGATAGCAAAGGTCATTGACCTCTGCTGAACTCATTTTGCGTGTCCGGGAGCGTCTTAGAAGATAGCAAAGGTCTTTGACCTCTGGTGACCTCATTTTGCGTGTCCGGTAGCGTCTTAGTAGATAGCAAAGGTCATTGACCTTTGGTGACCTCATTTTGCGTGTGCGGGAGCGTCTTAGAAGATAGCAAAGTTCATTGACCTCTGGTGACCTCATTTTGCGTGTCCGGGACCGTCTTAGAAGATTGCAAAGTTCATTGACCACTGATGACCACATTTTCCGTGTCCGGGAGTGTCTTAGAAGATAGCAAAGGTCATTGACCTCTGGTAACCTCATTTTGCGTGTCCGGGAGCTTCTAAGAGTAAAACAAAGGTCATTGACCTCTGGTGACCACATTTTGCGTGTCCGGGAGCTTCTTAGAAGATAGCAAAAGTCATTGACCTCTGGTGACCTCATTTTGCGTGCCCGGGAGCTTCTTAGAAGATAGCAAAGGTCATTGACCTCTGGTGACCTCATTTTGCGTGTGCGGGAGCGTCTTAGAAGATAGCAAAGGGTATTGACCTCTGCTGACCTCATTTTGCGTGTCCGGGAGCGTCTTAGAAGATAGCAAAAGTCATTGACCTCTGGTGACCTCATTTTGCGTGTCCGGGAGCTTCTAAGAGTATAGCAAAGGTCATTGACCTCTGGTGATCTCATTTTGCGTGTGCGGGAGCGTCTTAGAAAATTGCAAAGGTCATTGACCTCTGCTGACCTCATTTTGCGTGTCCGGGAGCGTCTTAGAAGACAGCAAAGGTCTTTGACCTCTGGTGACCTCATTTTGCGTGTCCGGGAACTTCTTAGAAGATAGCAAAGGTCATTGACCTCTGGTGACCTCATTTTGCGTGTCCGAGAGCTTCTTAGAAGATAGCAAAGGTCATTGCCCTTTGGTGACCTCATTTTGCGTGTCCGGGAGCTTCTTAGAAGATAGCAAAGGTCATTGACCTCTGGTGACCTCATTTTGCGTGTGCGGTAGCTTCTTAGAAGATAGCAAATGTCATTGAACTCTGGTGACCTCATTTTGCTTGTCCGGGACCGTCTTAGAAGATTGCAAAGTTCATTGACCACTGGTGACATCAATTTGCGTGTCCGGGAGCGTCTCAGAAGATAGCAAAGGTCATTGACCTCTGGTGACCTCATTTTGCGTGTGCGGGAGCGTCTTAGAAAATTGCAAAGGTCATTGACCTCTGCTGAACTCATTTTGCGTGTCCGGGAGCGTCTTAGAAGATAGCAAATGTCTTCGACCTTTGGTGACCTCATTTTGCGTGTCCGGGAACTTCTTAGAAGATAACAAAGGTCATTGACCTCTGGTGACTTCATTTTGCGTGTCCGAGAGCTTCTTAGAAGATAGCAAAGTTCATTGACCTCTGGTGACCTCATTTTTCGTGTCCGGGACCGTCTTAGAAGATTGCAAAGTTCATTGACCACTGGTGACCTCTTTTTCCGTGTCCGGGAGTGTCTTAGAAGATAGCAAAGGTCATTGACCGCTGGTAACCTCATTTTGCGTGTCCGGGAGCTTCTAAGAGTATAGCAAAGGTCATTGACCTCTGGTGACCTCATTTTGGGTGTCCGGGAGCTTCTTAGAAGATAGCAAAGATCATTGATCTCTGGTGACCTCATTTTGCGTGCCCGGGAGCTTCTTAGAAGATAAAAGGTCATTGACCTCTGGTGACCTCATTTTGCGTGCGAAGGAGCTTCTTAGAAGATAGCAAAGGTCATTGACCTCTGGTGACCTCATTTTGCGTGTGCGGGAGCGTCTTAGAAGATAGCAAAGGTCATTGACCTCTGCTGACCTCATTTTGCGTGTCCGGGAGCGTCTTAGAAGATAGCAAAGGTCTTTGACCTCTGGTGACCTCATTTTGCGTGTCCGGTAGCGTCTTAGTAGATAGCAAAGGTCATTGACCTTTGGTGACCTCATTTTGCGTGTGCGGGAGTGTCTTAGAAGATAGCAAAGGTCATTGACCTCTGGTGACCTCATTTTGCGTGTCCGGGAGCTTCTAAGAGTATAGCAAAGGTCATTGACCTCTGGTGACCTCATTTTGCGTGTCCGGGAGCTTCTTAGAAGATAGCAAAGGTCATTGACCTCTGGTGACCTATTTTTGCGTGCCCGGGGCTTCTTAGAAGATAGCAAAGGTCATTGATCTCTGGTGACCTCATTTTGCGTGTCCGGGAGCTTCTTAGAAGATAGCATAGGTCATTGACCTCTGGTGACATCATTTTGCGTGTCCGGGAGCTTCTTAGGAGATAGCAAAGGTCATTGACCTCTGGTGACCTCATTTTGCGTGTCCGGGAACTTCTTAGAAGATAGAAAAGGTCTTTGACCTCTGGTGACTTCATTTTGCGTGTCCGGGAGCTTCTTAGTAGATAGCAAAGGTCATTGACCTCTGGTGACCTCATTTTGCGTGTCCGGGAACTTCTTAGAAGATAGCAAAGGTCTTTGACCTCTGGTGAACTCATTTTGCGTGTCCGGGAGCTTCTTAGTAGATAGCAAAGGTCATTGACTTCTGGTGATCTCATTTTGCGTGTGCGGGAGCGTCTTAGAAGATTGCAAAGGTCATTGACCTCTGCTGACCTCATTTTGCGTGTCAGGGAGCGTCTTAGAAGATAGCAAAGGTCTTTGACCTCTGGTGACCTCATTTTGCGTGTCCGGGAACTTCTTAGAAGATAGCAAAGGTCATTGACCTCTGGTGACCTATTTTTGCGTGCCCGGGGCTTCTTAGAAGATAGCAAAGGTCATTGACCTGTGGTGACCTCATTTTGCGTGTCCGGGGGCTTCTAAGAGTATAGCAAAGGTCATTGACCTCTGGTGACCTCATTTTGCGTGTCCGGGAGCTTCTTAGAAGATAGCAAAGGTCATTGACCTCTGGTGACCTATTTTTGCGTGCCCGGGGCTTCTTAGAAGATAGCAAAGGTCATTGATCTCTGGTGACCTCATTTTGCGTGTCCGGGAGCTTCTTAGAAGATAGCATAGGTCATTGACCTCTGGTGACATCATTTTGCGTGTCCGGGAGCTTCTTAGAAGATAGCAAAGGTCATTGACCTCTGGTGACCTCATTTTGCGTGTCCGGGAACTTCTTAGAAGATAGAAAAGGTCATTGACCTCTGGTGACCTCATTTTGCGTGTCCGGGAACTTCTTAGAAGATAGAAAAGGTCTTTGACCTCTGGTGATCTCATTTTGCGTGTCCGGGAGCTTCTTAGTAGATAGCAAAGGTCATTGACCTCTGGTGACATCATTTTGCGTGTCCCGGAGCTTCTTAGAAGATAGCAAAGGTCATTGACCTCTGGTGATCTCATTTTGCGTGTGCGGGATCTTCTTAGAAGATAGCAAAGGTCATTGACCTCTGGTGACCTCATTTTGCGTGTCCGGGAGCTTCTAAGAGTATAGCAAAGGTCATTGACCTCTGGTGATCTCATTTTGCGTGTCCGGGATCTTTTTAGAAGATAGCAAATGTCATTGACCTCAGGTGACCTCATTTTGCGTGTCCGGGAGCTTCTTAGAAGATAGCAAAGGTCATTGACCTCTGGTGATCTCATTTTGCGTGTGCGGGAGCGTCTTAGAAGATTGCAAAGGTCATTGACCTCTGCTGACCTCATTTTGCGTGTCCGGGAGCGTCTTAGAAGATAGCAAAGGTCATTGACCTCTGGTGACCTCATTTTGCGTGTCCGGGAGCTTCTTAGAAGATAGCAATGGTCATTGACCTCTGGTGACCTCATTTTGCGTGTCCGGGAGCTTCTAAGCGTATAGCAAAGGTCATTGACCTCTGGTGATCTCATTTTGCGTGTGCGGGAGCGTCTTAGAAAATTGCAAAGGTCATTGACCTCTGCTGACCTCATTTTGCGTGTCCGGGAGCGTCTTAGAAGACAGCAAAAGTCTTTGACCTCTTGTGACCTCATTTTGCGTGTCCGGGAACTTCTTAGAAGATAGCAAATGTCATTGACCTCTGGTGACCTCATTTTGCGTGTCCGAGAGCTTCTTAGAAGATAGCAAAGGTCATTGCCCTTTGGTGACCTCATTTTGCGTGTCCGGGAGCTTCTTAGAAGATAGCAAAGGTCATTGACCTCTGGTGACCTCATTTTGCGTGTGCGGGAGCTTCTTAGAAGATAGCAAAGGTCATTGAACTCTGGTGACCTCATTTTGCTTGTCCGGGACCGTCTTAGAAGATTGCAAAGTTCATTGACCACTGGTGACATCATTTTGCGTGTCCGGGAGCGTCTCAGAAGATAGCAAAGGTCATTGACCTCTGGTGACCTCATTTTGCGTGTGCGGGAGCGTCTTAGAAAATTGCAAAGGTCATTGACCTCTGCTGACCTCATTTTGCGTGTCCGGGAGCGTCTTAGAAGATAGCAAAGGTCTTCGACCTTTGGTGACCTCATTTTGCGTGTCCGGGAACTTCTTAGAAGATAACAAATGTCATTGACCTCTGGTGACCTCATTTTGCGTGTCCGAGAGCTTCTTAGAAGATAGCAAAGGTCATTGACCTCTGGTGACCTATTTTTGCGTGCCCGGGGCTTCTTAGAAGATAGCAAAGGTCATTGATCTCTGGTGACCTCATTTTGCGTGTCCGGGAGCTTCTTAGAAGATAACAAAGGTCATTGACCTCTGGTGACTTCATTTTGCATGTCCGAGAGCTTCTTAGAAGATAGCAAAGTTCATTGACCTCTGGTGACCTCATTTTCCGTGTCCGGGAGTGTCTTAGAAGATAGCAAAGGTCATTGACCGCTGGTAACCTCATTTTGCGTGTCCGGGAGCTTCTAAGAGTATAGCAAAGGTCATTGACCTCTGGTGACCTCATTTTGGGTGCCCGGGAGCTTCTTAGAAGATAGCAAAGATCATTGATCTCTGGTGACCTCATTTTGCGTGCCCGGGAGCTTCTTAGAAGATAAAAGGTCATTGACCTCTGGTGACCTCATTTTGCGTGTCCGGGAGCTTCTTAGAAGATAGCAAAGGTCATTGACCTCTGGTGACCTCATTTTGCGTGCGAAGGAGCTTCTTAGAAGATAGCAAAGGTCATTGACCTCTGGTGACCTCATTTTGCGTGTGCGGGAGCGTCTTAGAAGATAGCAAAGGTCATTGACCTCTGCTGACCTCATTTTGCGTGTCCGGGAGCGTCTTAGAAGATAGCAAAGGTCTTTGACCTCTGGTAACCTCATTTTGCGTGTCCGGTAGCGTCTTAGTAGATAGCAAAGGTCATTGACCTTTGGTGACCTCATTTTGCGTGTGCGGGAGTGTCTTAGAAGATAGCAAAGGTCATTGACCTCTGGTGACCTCATTTTGCGTGTCCGGGAGCTTCTAAGAGTATAGCAAAGGTCATTGACCTCTGGTGACCTCATTTTGCGTGTCCGGGAGCTTCTTAGAAGATAGCAAAGGTCATTGACCTCTGGTGACCTATTTTTGCGTGCCCGGGGCTTCTTAGAAGATAGCAAAGGTCATTGATCTCTGGTGACCTCATTTTGCGTGTCCGGGAGCTTCTTAGAAGATAGCATAGGTCATTGACCTCTGGTGACATCATTTTGCGTGTCCGGGAGCTTCTTAGGAGATAGCAAAGGTCATTGACCTCTGGTGACCTCATTTTGCGTGTCCGGGAACTTCTTAGAAGATAGAAAAGGTCTTTGACCTCTGGTGACTTCATTTTGCGTGTCCGGGAGCTTCTTAGTAGATAGCAAAGGTCATTGACCTCTGGTGACCTCATTTTGCGTGTCCGGGAACTTCTTAGAAGATAGCAAAGGTCTTTGACCTCTGGTGAACTCATTTTGCGTGTCCGGGAGCTTCTTAGTAGATAGCAAAGGTCATTGACTTCTGGTGATCTCATTTTGCGTGTGCGGGAGCGTCTTAGAAGATTGCAAAGGTCATTGACCTCTGCTGACCTCATTTTGCGTGTCAGGGAGCGTCTTAGAAGATAGCAAAGGTCTTTGACCTCTGGTGACCTCATTTTGCGTGTCCGGGAACTTCTTAGAAGATAGCAAAGGTCATTGACCTCTGGTGACCTATTTTTGCGTGCCCGGGGCTTCTTAGAAGATAGCAAAGGTCATTGACCTGTGGTGACCTCATTTTGCGTGTCCGGGGGCTTCTAAGAGTATAGCAAAGGTCATTGACCTCTGGTGACCTCATTTTGCGTGTCCGGGAGCTTCTTAGAAGATAGCAAAGGTCATTGACCTCTGGTGACCTATTTTTGCGTGCCCGGGGCTTCTTAGAAGATAGCAAAGGTCATTGATCTCTGGTGACCTCATTTTGCGTGTCCGGGAGCTTCTTAGAAGATAGCATAGGTCATTGACCTCTGGTGACATCATTTTGCGTGTCCGGGAGCTTCTTAGAAGATAGCAAAGGTCATTGACCTCTGGTGACCTCATTTTGCGTGTCCTGGAACTTCTTAGAAGATAGAAAAGGTCTTTGACCTCTGGTGATCTCATTTTGCGTGTCCGGGAGCTTCTTAGTAGATAGCAAAGGTCATTGACCTCTGGTGACATCATTTTGCGTGTCCCGGAGCTTCTTAGAAGATAGCAAAGGTCATTGACCTCTGGTGATCTCATTTTGCGTGTGCGGGATCTTCTTAGAAGATAGCAAAGGTCATTGACCTCTGGTGACCTCATTTTGCGTGTCCGGGAGCATCTTAGAAGATAGCAAAGGTCATTGACCTCTGGTGACCTCATTTTGCGTGTCCGCGAACTTCTTAGAAGATAGCAAAGGTCTTTAAACTCTGGTGAACTCATTTTGCGTGTCCGGGAGCTTCTAAGAGTATAGCAAAGGTCATTGACCTCTGGTGATCTCATTTTGCGTGTCCGGGATCTTTTTAGAAGATAGCAAATGTCATTGACCTCAGGTGACCTCATTTTGCGTGTCCGGGAGCTTCTTAGAAGATAGCAAAGGTCATTGACCTCTGGTGATCTCATTTTGCGTGTGCGGGAGCGTCTTAGAAGATTGCAAAGGTCATTGACCTCTGCTGACCTCATTTTGCGTGTCCGGGAGCGTCTTAGAAGATAGCAAAGGTCATTGACCTCTGGTGACCTCATTTTGCGTGTCCGGGAGCTTCTTAGAAGATAGCAAAGGTCATTGACCTCTGGTGACCTCATTTTGCGTGTCCGGGAGCTTCTAAGCGTATAGCAAAGGTCATTGACCTCTGGTGATCTCATTTTGCGTGTGCGGGAGCGTCTTAGAAAATTGCAAAGGTCATTGACCTCTGCTGACCTCATTTTGCGTGTCCGGGAGCGTCTTAGAAGACAGCAAAAGTCTTTGACCTCTTGTGACCTCATTTTGCGTGTCCGGGAACTTCTTAGAAGATAGCAAATGTCATTGACCTCTGGTGACCTCATTTTGCGTGTCCGAGAGCTTCTTAGAAGATAGCAAAGGTCATTGCCCTTTGGTGACCTCATTTTGCGTGTCCGGGAGCTTCTTAGAAGATAGCAAAGGTCATTGACCTCTGGTGACCTCATTTTGCGTGTGCGGGAGCTTCTTAGAAGATAGCAAAGGTCATTGAACTCTGGTGACCTCATTTTGCTTGTCCGGGACCGTCTTAGAAGATTGCAAAGTTCATTGACCACTGGTGACATCATTTTGCGTGTCCGGGAGCGTCTCAGAAGATAGCAAAGGTCATTGACCTCTGGTGACCTGATTTTGCGTGTGCGGGAGCGTCTTAGAAAATTGCAAAGGTCATTGACCTCTGCTGACCTCATTTTGCGTGTCCGGGAGCGTCTTAGAAGATAGCAAAGGTCTTCGACCTTTGGTGACCTCATTTTGCGTGTCCGGGAACTTCTTAGAAGATAACAAATGTCATTGACCTCTGGTGACCTCATTTTGCGTGTCCGAGAGCTTCTTAGAAGATAGCAAAGGTCATTGACCTCTGGTGACCTATTTTTGCGTGCCCGGGGCTTCTTAGAAGATAGCAAAGGTCATTGATCTCTGGTGACCTCATTTTGCGTGTCCGGGAGCTTCTTAGAAGATAGCATAGGTCATTGACCTCTGGTGACATCATTTTGCGTGTCCGGGAGCTTCTTAGAAGATAGCAAAGGTCATTGACCTCTGGTGACCTCATTTTGCGTGTCCGGGACCGTCTTAGAAGATTGCATAGTTCATTGACCACTGGTGACCTCATTTTCCGTGTCCGGGAGTGTCTTAGAAGATAGCAAAGGTCATTGACCTGTGGTGACCTCATTTTGCGTGTCCGGGAGCTTCTTAGAAGATAGCAAAGGTCATTGACCTCTGGTGACCACATTTTGCGTTTCCGGGAACTTCTTAGAAGATAGCAAAGGTCTTTGACCTCTGGTGACCTCATTTTGCGTGTCCGGGAGCTTCTTAGAAGATAGCAAAGGTCATTGACCTCTGGTGACCTCATTTTGCGTGTCCGGGAGCTTCTTAGAAGATAGCAAAGGTCATTGACCTCTGTTGACCTCATTTTGCGTGTCCGGGAACTTCTTAGAAGTTAGCAAAGGTCATTGACCTCTGGTGACTTCATTTTGCGTGTCCGGGAGCTTCTTAGAAGATAGCATAGGTCATTGACCTCTGGTGACATCATTTTGCGTGTCCGGGAGCTTCTTAGAAGATAGCAAAGGTCATTGACCTCTGGTGACCTCATTTTGCGTGTCCGGGACCGTCTTAGAAGATTGCATAGTTCATTGACCACTGGTGACCTCATTTTGCGTGTCCGGGAGCTTCTTAGAAGATAGCAAAGATCATTGACCTCTGGTGATCTCATTTTGCGTGTGCGGGAGCTTCTTAGAAGATAGAAAAGGTCTTTGACCTCTGGTGACTTCATTTTGCGTGTCCGGGAGCTTCTTAGTAGATAGCAAAGGTCATTGACCTCTGGTGACCTCATTTTGCGTGTCCGGGAGCATCTTAGAAGATAGCAAAGGTCATTGACCTCTGGTGACCTAATTTTGCGTGTCCGGGAACTTCTTAGAAGATAGCAAAGGTCTTTGACCTCTGGTGAACTCATTTTGCGTGTCCGGAGCTTCTTAGAAGATAGCAAAGGTCATTGACCTCTGGTGACCTCATTTTGCGTGTGCGGGAGCTTCTTAGAAGATAGCAAAGGTCATTGAACTCTGGTGACCTCATTTTGCTTGTCCGGGACCGTCTTAGAAGATTGCAAAGTTCATTGACCACTGGTGACATCATTTTGCGTGTCCGGGAGCGTCTCAGAAGATACCAAAGGTCATTGACCTCTGGTGACCTCATTTTGCGTGTGCGGGAGCGTCTTAGAAGATTGCATAGTTCATTGACCACTGGTGACCTCATTTTCCGTGTCCGGGTGTGTCTTAGAAGATAGCAAAGGTCATTGACCTGTGGTGACCTCATTTTGCGTGTCCGGGGGCTTCTAAGAGTATAGCAAAGGTCATTGACCTCTGGTGACCTCATTTTGCGTGTCCGGGAGCTTCTTAGAAGATAGCAAAGGTCATTGACCTCTGGTGACCTATTTTTGCGTGCCCGGGGCTTCTTAGAAGATAGCAAAGGTCATTGATCTCTGGTGACCTCATTTTGCGTGTCCGGGAGCTTCTTAGAAGATAGCATAGGTCATTGACCTCTGGTGACATCATTTTGCGTGTCCGGGAGCTTCTTAGAAGATAGCAAAGGTCATTGACCTCTGGTGACCTCATTTTGCGTGTCCGGGAACTTCTTAGAAGATAGAAAAGGTCTTTGACCTCTGGTGATCTCATTTTGCGTGTCCGGGAGCTTCTTAGTAGATAGCAAAGGTCATTGACCTCTGGTGACCTCATTTTGCGTGTCCCGGAGCATCTTAGAAGATAGCAAAGGTCATTGACCTCTGCTGACCTCATTTTGCGTGTCAGGGAGCGTCTTAGAAGATAGCAAAGGTCTTTGACCTCTGGTGACCTCATTTTGCGTGTCCGGGAACTTCTTAGAAGATAGCAAAGGTCATTGACTTCTGGTGACATCATTTTGCGTGTCCCGGAGCTTCTTAGAAGATAGCAAAGGTCATTGACCTCTGGTGATCTCATTTTGCGTGTGCGGGATCTTCTTAGAAGATAGCAAAGGTCATTGACCTCTGGTGACCTCATTTTGCGTGTCCGGGAGCATCTTAGAAGATAGCAAAGGTCATTGACCTCTGGTGACCTCATTTTGCGTGTCCGGGAACTTCTTAGAAGATAGCAAAGGTCTTTGACCTCTGGTGAACTCATTTTGCGTGTCCGGGAGCTTCTAAGAGTATAGCAAAGGTCATTGACCTCTGGTGATCTCATTTTGCGTGTCCGGGATCTTTTTAGAAGATAGCAAATGTCATTGACCTCAGGTGACCTCATTTTGCGTGTCCGGGAGCTTCTTAGAAGATAGCAAATGTCATTGACCTCTGGTGATCTCATTTTGCGTGTGCGGGAGCGTCTTAGAAGATTGCAAAGGTCATTGACCTCTGCTGACCTCATTTTGCGTGTCCGGGAGCGTCTTAGTAGATAGCAAAGGTCATTGACCTCTGGTGACCTCATTTTGCGTGTCCGGGAGCTTCTTAGAAGATAGCAAAGGTCATTGACCTCTGGTGACCTCATTTTGCGTGTCCGGGAGCTTCTAAGCGTATAGCAAAGGTCATTGACCTCTGGTGATCTCATTTTGCGTGTGCGGGAGCGTCTTAGAAAATTGCAAAGGTCATTGACCTCTGCTGACCTCATTTTGCGTGTCCGGGAGCGTCTTAGAAGACAGCAAAAGTCTTTGACCTCTGGTGACCTCATTTTGCGTGTCCGGGAACTTCTTAGAAGATAGCAAATGTCATTGACCTCTGGTGACCTCATTTTGCGTGTCCGCGAGCTTCTTAGAAGATAGCAAAGGTCATTGCCCTTTGGTGACCTCATTTTGCGTGTCCGGGAGCTTCTTAGAAGATAGCAAAGGTCATTGACCTCTGGTGACCTCATTTTGCGTGTGCGGGAGCTTCTTAGAAGATAGCAAAGGTCATTGAACTCTGGTGACCTCATTTTGCTTGTCCGGGACCGTCTTAGAAGATTGCAAAGTTCATTGACCACTGGTGACATCATTTTGCGTGTCCGGGAGCGTCTCAGAAGATAGCAAAGGTCATTGACCTCTGGTGACCTCATTTTGCGTGTCCGGGACCGTCTTAGAAGATAGCAAAGGTCATTGACCTCTGGTGACCACTTTTTGCGTTTCCGGGAACTTCTTAGAAGATAGCAAAGGTCTTTGACCTCTGGTGACCTCATTTTGCGTGTCCGGGAGCTTCTTAGAAGATAGCAAAGGTCATTGACCTCTGGTGACCTCATTTTGCGTGTCCGGGAGCTTCTTAGAAGATAGCAAAGGTCATTGACCTCTGTTGACCTCATTTTGCGTGTCCGGGAACTTCTTAGAAGTTAGCAAAGGTCATTGACCTCTGGTGACTTCATTTTGCGTGTCCGGGAGCTTCTTAGAAGATAGCATAGGTCATTGACCTCTGGTGACATCATTTTGCGTGTCCGGGAGCTTCTTAGAAGATAGCAAATGTCATTGACCTCTGGTGACCTCATTTTGCGTGTCCGGGACCGTCTTAGAAGATTGCATAGTTCATTGACCACTGGTGACCTCATTTTCCGTGTCCGGGAGTGTCTTAGAAGATAGCAAAGGTCATTGACCTGTGGTGACCTCATTTTGCGTGTCCGGGAACTTCTTAGAAGTTAGCAAAGGTCATTGACCTCTGGTGACTTCATTTTGCGTGTCCGGGAGCTTCTTAGAAGATAGCAAAGGTAATTGACCTCTGGTGATCACATTTTTCGTGTCCGGGAGCGTCTTAGAAGATTGCAAAGGTCATTGTCCTCTGGTGACCTCATTTTGCGTGTCCGGGAGCTTCTTAGAAGATAGCAAAGGTCATTGACCTCTGGTGACCTCATTTTGCGTGTCCGGGAGCGTCTTAGAACATAGCAAAGGTCATTGACCTCTGGTGGTCTCATTTTGCGTGTGCGGGAGCGTCTTAGAAGATTGCAAAGGTCATTGACCTCTGCTGACCTCATTTTGCGTGTCCGGGAGCGTCTTAGAAGATATCAAAGGTCATTGACCTCTGGTGATCTCATTTTGCGTGTGTGGGAGCTTCTTAGAAGATTGCAAAGGTCATTGACCTCTGCTGACCTCATTTTGCGTGTCCGGGAGCGTCTTAGAAGATATCAAAGGTCATTGTCCTCTGGTGACCTCGTTTTGCTTGTCCGGGAGCTTCTTAGAATATAGCAAAGGTCATTGACCTCTGGTGACCTCATTTTGCGTGTCCGGGAACTTCTTAGAAGATAGCAAAGGTCATTGACCTCTGGTGACATCATTTTGCGTGTCCCGGAGCTTCTTAGAAGATAGCAAAGGTCATTGACCTCTGGTGATCTCATTTTGCGTGTGCGGGAGCTTCTTAGAAGATAGCAAAGGTCATTGACCTCTGGTGACCTCATTTTGCGTGTCCGGGAGCTTCTTAGAAGATAGCAAAGGTCATTGACCTCTGGTGATCTCATTTTGCTTGTGCGGGAGCTTCTTAGAAGATAACAAAGTTCATTGACCTCTGGTGACATCATTTTGCGTGTCCGGGAGCTTCTTAGAAGATAGCAAAGGTCTTTGACCTCTGGTGACCTCATTTTGCGTGTCCGGGACCGTCTTAGAAGATTGCATAGTTCATTGACCACTGGTGACCTCATTTTCCGTGTCCGGGAGTGTCTTAGAAGATAGCAAAGGTTATTGACCTGTGGTGACCTCATTTTGCGTGTCCGGGAGCTTCTTAGAAGATAGCAAAGGTCATTGACCTCTGGTGACCACATTTTGCGTTTCCGGGAACTTCTTAGAAGATAGCAAAGGTCTTTGACCTCTGGTGACCTCATTTTGCGTGTCCGGGAGCTTCTTAGAAGATAGCAAAGGTCATTGACCTCTGGTGACCTCATTTTGCGTGTCCGGGAGCTTCTTAGAAGATAGCAAAGGTCATTGACCTCTGTTGACCTCATTTTGCGTGTCCGGGAACTTCTTAGAAGTTAGCAAAGGTCATTGACCTCTGGTGACTTCATTTTGCGTGTCCGGGAGCTTCTTAGAAGATAGCAAAGGTAATTGACCTCTGGTGATCACATTTTGCGTGTCCGGGAGCGTCTTAGAAGATTGCAAAGGTCATTGTCCTCTGGTGACCTCATTTTGCGTGTCCGGGAGCTTCTTAGAAGATAGCAAAGGTCATTGACCTCTGGTGACCTCATTTTGCGTGTCCGGGAGCTTCTTAGAAGATAGCAAAGATCATTGACCTCTGGTGACCTCATTTTGCGTGTGCGGTAGCGTCTTAGAAGATAGCAAAGGTCATTGACCACTGGTGACCTCATTTTGCGTGTCCGGGAACTTTTTAGAAGATAGCAAAGGTCATTGACCTCTGGTGACCTCATTTTGCGTGTCCGGGAGCGTCTTAGAACATAGCAAAGGTCATTGACCTCTGGTGGTCTCATTTTGCGTGTGCGGGAGCGTCTTAGAAGATTGCAAAGGTCATTGACCTCTGCTGACCTCATTTTGCGTGTCCGGGAGCGTCTTAGAAGATATCAAAGGTCATTGACCTCTGGTGATCTCATTTTGCGTGTGTGGGAGCGTCTTAGAAGATTGCAAAGGTCATTGACCTCTGCTGACCTCATTTTGCGTGTCCGGGAGCGTCTTAGAAGATATCAAAGGTCATTGTCCTCTGGTGACCTCGTTTTGCTTGTCCGGGAGCTTCTTAGAATATAGCAAAGGTCATTGACCTCTGGTGACCTCATTTTGCGTGTCCGGGAACTTCTTAGAAGATAGCAAAGGTCATTGACCTCTGGTGACATCATTTTGCGTGTCCCGGAGCTTCTTAGAAGATAGCAAAGGTCATTGACCTCTGGTGATCTCATTTTGCGTGTGCGGGAGCTTCTTAGAAGATAGCAAAGGTCATTGACCTCTGGTGACCTCATTTTGCGTGTCCGGGAGCTTCTTAGAAGATAGCAAAGGTCATTGACCTCTGGTGATCTCATTTTGCTTGTGCGGGAGCTTCTTAGAAGATAACAAAGTTCATTGACCTCTGGTGACATCATTTTGCGTGTCCGGGAGCTTCTTAGAAGATAGCAAAGGTCTTTGACCTCTGGTGACCTCATTTTGAGTGTCCGGGAGCGTCTCAGAAGATAGCAAAGGTCATTGACCTCTGGTGACCTCATTTTGCGTGTGCGGGAGCGTCTTAGAAAATTGCAAAGGTCATTGACCTCTGGTGATCTCATTTTGCGTGTCCGGGAGCGTCTTAGAACATAGCAAAGGTCATTGACCTCTGGTGGTCTCATTTTGCGTGTGCGGGAGCGTCTTAGAAGATTGCAAAGGTCATTGACCTCTGCTGACCTCATTTTGCGTGTCCGGGAGCGTCTTAGAAGATATCAAAGGTCATTGACCTCTGGTGATCTCATTTTGCGTGTGTGGGAGCGTCTTAGAAGATTGCAAAGGTCATTGACCTCTGCTGACCTCATTTTGCGTGTCCGGGAGCGTCTTAGAAGATATCAAAGGTCATTGTCCTCTGGTGACCTCGTTTTGCTTGTCCGGGAGCTTCTTAGAATATAGCAAAGGTCATTGACCTCTGGTGACCTCATTTTGCGTGTCCGGGAACTTCTTAGAAGATAGCAAAGGTCATTGACCTCTGGTGACATCATTTTGCGTGTCCCGGAGCTTCTTAGAAGATAGCAAAGGTCATTGACCTCTGGTGATCTCATTTTGCGTGTGCGGGAGCTTCTTAGAAGATAGCAAAGGTCATTGACCTCTGGTGACCTCATTTTGCGTGTCCGGGAGCTTCTTAGAAGATAGCAAAGGTCATTGACCTCTGGTGATCTCATTTTGCTTGTGCGGGAGCTTCTTAGAAGATAACAAAGTTCATTGACCTCTGGTGACATCATTTTGCGTGTCCGGGAGCTTCTTAGAAGATAGCAAAGGTCTTTGACCTCTGGTGACCTCATTTTGAGTGTCCGGGAGCGTCTCAGAAGATAGCAAAGGTCATTGACCTCTGGTGACCTCATTTTGCGTGTGCGGGAGCGTCTTAGAAAATTGCAAAGGTCATTGACCTCTGCTGACCTCATTTTGCGTGTCCGGGAGCGTCTTAGAAGATAGCAAAGGTCTTCGACCTTTGGTGACCTCATTTTGCGTGTCCGGGAACTTCTTAGAAGATAACAAATGTCATTGACCTCTGGTGACCTCATTTTGCGTGTCCGGGAGCTTCTTAGAAGATAGCAAAGATCATTGACCTCTGGTGACCTCATTTTGCGTGTGCGGTAGCGTCTTAGAAGATAGCAAAGGTCATTGACCACTGGTGACCTCATTTTGCGTGTCCGGGAACTTCTTAGAAGATAGCAAAGGTCATTGACCTCTGGTGACCTCATTTTGCGTGTCCGGGAGCGTCTTAGAACATAGCAAAGGTCATTGACCTCTGGTGGTCTCATTTTGCGTGTACGGGAGCGTCTTAGAAGATTGCAAAGGTCATTGACCTCTGCTGACCTCATTTTGCGTGTCCGGGAGCGTCTTAGAAGATATCAAAGGTCATTGACCTCTGGTGATCTCATTTTGCGTGTGTGGGAGCGTCTTAGAAGATTGCAAAGGTCATTGACCTCTGCTGACCTCATTTTGCGTGTCCGGGAGCGTCTTAGAAGATATCAAAGGTCATTGTCCTCTGGTGACCTCGTTTTGCTTGTCCGGGAGCTTCTTAGAAGATAACAAAGTTCATTGACCTCTGGTGACATCATTTTGCGTGTCCGGGAGCTTCTTAGAAGATAGCAAAGGTCTTTGACCTCTGGTGACCTCATTTTGAGTGTCCGGGAGCGTCTCAGAAGATAGCAAAGGTCATTGACCTCTGGTGACCTCATTTTGCGTGTGCGGGAGCGTCTTAGAAAATTGCAAAGGTCATTGACCTCTGGTGATCTCATTTTGCGTGTCCGGGAGCGTCTTAGAACATAGCAAAGGTCATTGACCTCTGGTGGTCTCATTTTGCGTGTGCGGGAGCGTCCTAGAAGATTGCAAAGGTCATTGACCTCTGCTGACCTCATTTTGCGTGTCCGGGAGCGTCTTAGAAGATATCAAAGGTCTTTGACCTCTGGTGATCTCATTTTGCGTGTGTGGGAGCGTCTTAGAAGATTGCAAAGGTCATTGACCTCTGCTGACCTCATTTTGCGTGTCCGGGAGCGTCTTAGAAGATATCAAAGGTCATTGTCCTCTGGTGACCTCGTTTTGCTTGTCCGGGAGCTTCTTAGAATATAGCAAAGGTCATTGACCTCTGGTGACCTCATTTTGCGTGTCCGGGAACTTCTTAGAAGATAGCAAAGGTCATTGACCTCTGGTGACATCATTTTGCGTGTCCCGGAGCTTCTTAGAAGATAGCAAAGGTCATTGACCTCTGGTGATCTCATTTTGCGTGTGCGGGAGCTTCTTAGAAGATAGCAAAGGTCATTGACCTCTGGTGACCTCATTTTGCGTGTCCGGGAGCTTCTTAGAAGATAGCAAAGGTCATTGACCTCTGGTGATCTCATTTTGCTTGTGCGGGAGCTTCTTAGAAGATAACAAAGTTCATTGACCTCTGGTGACATCATTTTGCGTGTCCGGGAGCTTCTTAGAAGATAGCAAAGGTCTTTGACCTCTGGTGACCTCATTTTGAGTGTCCGGGAGCGTCTCAGAAGATAGCAAAGGTCATTGACCTCTGGTGACCTATTTTTGCGTGCCCGGGGCTTCTTAGAAGATAGCAAAGGTCATTGATCTCTGGTGACCTCATTTTGCGTGTCCGGGAGCTTCTTAGAAGATAGCAAAGGTCATTGACCTCTGGTGATCTCATTTTGCTTGTGCGGGAGCTTCTTAGAAGATAACAAAGTTCATTGACCTCTGGTGACATCATTTTGCGTGTCCGGGAGCTTCTTAGAAGATAGCAAAGGTCTTTGACCTCTGGTGACCTCATTTTGAGTGTCCGGGAGCGTCTCAGAAGATAGCAAAGGTCATTGACCTCTGGTGACCTCATTTTGCGTGTGCGGGAGCGTCTTAGAAAATTGCAAAGGTCATTGACCTCTGCTGACCTCATTTTGCGTGTCCGGGAGCGTCTTAGAAGATAGCAAAGGTCTTCGACCTTTGGTGACCTCATTTTGCGTGTCCGGGAACTTCTTAGAAGATAACAAATGTCATTGACCTCTGGTGACCTCATTTTGCGTGTCCGGGAGCTTCTTAGAAGATAGCAAAGATCATTGACCTCTGGTGACCTCATTTTGCGTGTGCGGTAGCGTCTTAGAAGATAGCAAAGGTCATTGACCACTGGTGACCTCATTTTGCGTGTCCGGGAACTTCTTAGAAGATAGCAAAGGTCATTGACCTCTGGTGACCTCATTTTGCGTGTCCGGGAGCGTCTTAGAACATAGCAAAGGTCATTGACCTCTGGTGGTCTCATTTTGCGTGTACGGGAGCGTCTTAGAAGATTGCAAAGGTCATTGACCTCTGCTGACCTCATTTTGCGTGTCCGGGAGCGTCTTAGAAGATATCAAAGGTCATTGACCTCTGGTGATCTCATTTTGCGTGTGTGGGAGCGTCTTAGAAGATTGCAAAGGTCATTGACCTCTGCTGACCTCATTTTGCGTGTCCGGGAGCGTCTTAGAAGATATCAAAGGTCATTGTCCTCTGGTGACCTCGTTTTGCTTGTCCGGGAGCTTCTTAGAAGATAACAAAGTTCATTGACCTCTGGTGACATCATTTTGCGTGTCCGGGAGCTTCTTAGAAGATAGCAAAGGTCTTTGACCTCTGGTGACCTCATTTTGAGTGTCCGGGAGCGTCTCAGAAGATAGCAAAGGTCATTGACCTCTGGTGACCTCATTTTGCGTGTGCGGGAGCGTCTTAGAAAATTGCAAAGGTCATTGACCTCTGGTGATCTCATTTTGCGTGTCCGGGAGCGTCTTAGAACATAGCAAAGGTCATTGACCTCTGGTGGTCTCATTTTGCGTGTGCGGGAGCGTCCTAGAAGATTGCAAAGGTCATTGACCTCTGCTGACCTCATTTTGCGTGTCCGGGAGCGTCTTAGAAGATATCAAAGGTCTTTGACCTCTGGTGATCTCATTTTGCGTGTGTGGGAGCGTCTTAGAAGATTGCAAAGGTCATTGACCTCTGCTGACCTCATTTTGCGTGTCCGGGAGCGTCTTAGAAGATATCAAAGGTCATTGTCCTCTGGTGACCTCGTTTTGCTTGTCCGGGAGCTTCTTAGAATATAGCAAAGGTCATTGACCTCTGGTGACCTCATTTTGCGTGTCCGGGAACTTCTTAGAAGATAGCAAAGGTCATTGACCTCTGGTGACATCATTTTGCGTGTCCCGGAGCTTCTTAGAAGATAGCAAAGGTCATTGACCTCTGGTGATCTCATTTTGCGTGTGCGGGAGCTTCTTAGAAGATAGCAAAGGTCATTGACCTCTGGTGACCTCATTTTGCGTGTCCGGGAGCTTCTTAGAAGATAGCAAAGGTCATTGACCTCTGGTGATCTCATTTTGCTTGTGCGGGAGCTTCTTAGAAGATAACAAAGTTCATTGACCTCTGGTGACATCATTTTGCGTGTCCGGGAGCTTCTTAGAAGATAGCAAAGGTCTTTGACCTCTGGTGACCTCATTTTGAGTGTCCGGGAGCGTCTCAGAAGATAGCAAAGGTCATTGACCTCTGGTGACCTATTTTTGCGTGCCCGGGGCTTCTTAGAAGATAGCAAAGGTCATTGATCTCTGGTGACCTCATTTTGCGTGTCCGGGAGCTTCTTAGAAGATAGCAAAGGTCATTGACCTCTGGTGACCTCATTTTGCGTGTCCGGGACCGTCTTAGAAGATTGCATAGTTCATTGACCACTGGTGGCCTCATTTTCCGTGTCCGGGAGTGTCTTAGAAGATAGCAAAGGTCATTGACCTGTGGTGACCTCATTTTGCGTGTCCGGGAGCTTCTTAGAAGATAGCAAAGGTCATTGACCTCTGGTGACCACATTTTGCGTTTCCGGGAACTTCTTAGAAGATAGCAAAGGTCTTTGACCTCTGGTGACCACATTTTGCGTGTCCGGGAGCTTCTTAGAAGATAGCAAAGGTCATTGACCTCTGGTGACCTCATTTTGCGTGTCCGGGAGCTTCTTAGAAGATAGCAAAGGTCATTGACCTCTGTTGACCTCATTTTGCGTGTCCGGGAACTTCTTAGAAGTTAGCAAAGGTCATTGACCTCTGGTGACTTCATTTTGCGTGTCCGGGAGCCTCTTAGAAGATAGCAAAGGTAATTGACCTCTGGTGATCACATTTTGCGTGTCCGGGAGCGTCTTAGAAGATAGCAAAGGTCATTGACCTCTGGTGACCTCATTTTGCGTGTCCGGGATCTTCTTGGAAGACAGCAAAGGTCATTGACCTCTCGTGACCTCAGTTTGCGTGTCCGGGAGCTTCTTAGAAGATGGCAAAGTTCATTGACCTCTGGTGACCTCATTTTGTGTGTCCGGGAGAGTCTTAGAAGATAGCAAAGATCATTGACCTCTGGTGACCTCATTTTGCGTGTGCGGTAGCGTCTTAGAAGATAGCAAAGGTCATTGACCACTGGTGACCTCATTTTGCGTGTCCGGGAACTTCTTAGAAGATAGCAAAGGTCATTGACCTCTGGTGACCTCATTTTGCGTGTCCGGGAGCGTCTTAGAACATAGCAAAGGTCATTGACCTCTGGTGGTCTCATTTTGCGTGTGCGGGAGCGTCTTAGAAGATTGCAAAGGTCATTGACCTCTGCTGACCTCATTTTGCGTGTCCGGGAGCGTCTTAGAAGATATCAAAGGTCATTGACCTCTGGTGACCTCATTTTGCGTGACCGGGAGCGTCTTAGAAGATAGCAAAGGTCATTGACCTCTGGTGATCTCATTTTGCGTGTGTGGGAGCGTCTTAGAAGATTGCAAAGGTCATTGACCTCTGCTGACCTCATTTTGCGTGTCCGGGAGCGTCTTAGAAGATATCAAAGGTCATTGTCCTCTGGTGACCTCGTTTTGCTTGTCCGGGAGCTTCTTAGAATATAGCAAAGGTCATTGACCTCTGGTGACCTCATTTTGCGTGTCCGGGAACTTCTTAGAAGATAGCAAAGGTCATTGACCTCTGGTGACATCATTTTGCGTGTCCCGGAGCTTCTTAGAAGATAGCAAAGGTCATTGACCTCTGGTGATCTCATTTTGCGTGTGCGGGAGCGTCTTAGAAGATTGCAAAGGTCATTGACCTCTGCTGACCTCATTTTGCGTGTCCGGGAGCGTCTTAGAAGATATCAAAGGTCATTGACCTCTGGTGACCTCATTTTGCGTGACCGGGAGCGTCTTAGAAGATAGCAAAGGTCATTGACCTCTGGTGATCTCATTTTGCGTGTGTGGGAGCGTCTTAGAAGATTGCAAAGGTCATTGACCTCTGCTGACCTCATTTTGCGTGTCCGGGAGCGTCTTAGAAGATATCAAAGGTCATTGTCCTCTGGTGACCTCGTTTTGCTTGTCCGGGAGCTTCTTAGAATATAGCAAAGGTCATTGACCTCTGGTGACCTCATTTTGCGTGTCCGGGAACTTCTTAGAAGATAGCAAAGGTCATTGACCTCTGGTGACATCATTTTGCGTGTCCCGGAGCTTCTTAGAAGATAGCAAAGGTCATTGACCTCTGGTGATCTCATTTTGCGTGTGCGGGAGCTTCTTAGAAGATAGCAAAGGTCATTGACCTCTGGTGACCTCATTTTGCGTGTCCGGGAGCTTCTTAGAAGATAGCAAAGGTCATTGACCTCTGGTGATCTCATTTTGCTTGTGCGGGAGCTTCTTAGAAGATAACAAAGTTCATTGACCTCTGGTGACATCATTTTGCGTGTCCGGGAGCTTCTTAGAAGATAGCAAAGGTCTTTGACCTCTGGTGACCTCATTTTGAGTGTCCGGGAGCGTCTCAGAAGATAGCAAAGGTCATTGACCTCTGGTGACCTCATTTTGCGTGTGCGGGAGCGTCTTAGAAAATTGCAAAGGTCATTGACCTCTGGTGATCTCATTTTGCGTGTCCGGGAGCGTCTTAGAACATAGCAAAGGTCATTGACCTCTGGTGGTCTCATTTTGCGTGTGCGGGAGCGTCTTAGAAGATTGCAAAGGTCATTGACCTCTGCTGACCTCATTTTGCGTGTCCGGGAGCGTCTTAGAAGATATCAAAGGTCATTGACCTCTGGTGATCTCATTTTGCGTGTGTGGGAGCGTCTTAGAAGATTGCAAAGGTCATTGACCTCTGCTGACCTCATTTTGCGTGTCCGGGAGCGTCTTAGAAGATATCAAAGGTCATTGTCCTCTGGTGACCTCGTTTTGCTTGTCCGGGAGCTTCTTAGAATATAGCAAAGGTCATTGACCTCTGGTGACCTCATTTTGCGTGTCCGGGAACTTCTTAGAAGATAGCAAAGGTCATTGACCTCTGGTGACATCATTTTGCGTGTCCGGGAGCTTCTTAGAAGATAGCAAAGGTCATTGACCTCTGGTGATCTCATTTTGCGTGTGCGGGAGCTTCTTAGAAGATAGCAAAGGTCATTGACCTCTGGTGACCTCATTTTGCGTGTCCGGGAGCTTCTTAGAAGATAGCAAAGGTCATTGACCTCTGGTGATCTCATTTTGCTTGTGCGGGAGCTTCTTAGAAGATAACAAAGTTCATTGACCTCTGGTGACATCATTTTGCGTGTCCGGGAGCTTCTTAGAAGATAGCAAAGGTCTTTGACCTCTGGTGACCTCATTTTGAGTGTCCGGGAGCGTCTCAGAAGATAGCAAAGGTCATTGACCTCTGGTGACCTCATTTTGCGTGTGCGGGAGCGTCTTAGAAAATTGCAAAGGTCATTGACCTCTGCTGACCTCATTTTGCGTGTCCGGGAGCGTCTTAGAAGATAGCAAAGGTCTTCGACCTTTGGTGACCTCATTTTGCGTGTCCGGGAACTTCTTAGAAGATAACAAATGTCATTGACCTCTGGTGACCTCATTTTGCGTGTCCGGGAGCTTCTTAGAAGATAGCAAAGATCATTGACCTCTGGTGACCTCATTTTGCGTGTGCGGTAGCGTCTTAGAAGATAGCAAAGGTCATTGACCACTGGTGACCTCATTTTGCGTGTCCGGGAACTTCTTAGAAGATAGCAAAGGTCATTGACCTCTGGTGACCTCATTTTGCGTGTCCGGGAGCGTCTTAGAACATAGCAAAGGTCATTGACCTCTGGTGGTCTCATTTTGCGTGTACGGGAGCGTCTTAGAAGATTGCAAAGGTCATTGATCTCTGCTGACCTCATTTTGCGTGTCCGGGAGCGTCTTAGAAGATATCAAAGGTCATTGACCTCTGGTGATCTCATTTTGCGTGTGTGGGAGCGTCTTAGAAGATTGCAAAGGTCATTGACCTCTGCTGACCTCATTTTGCGTGTCCGGGAGCGTCTTAGAAGATATCAAAGGTCATTGTCCTCTGGTGACCTCGTTTTGCTTGTCCGGGAGCTTCTTAGAAGATAACAAAGTTCATTGACCTCTGGTGACATCATTTTGCGTGTCCGGGAGCTTCTTAGAAGATAGCAAAGGTCTTTGACCTCTGGTGACCTCATTTTGAGTGTCCGGGAGCGTCTCAGAAGATAGCAAAGGTCATTGACCTCTGGTGACCTCATTTTGCGTGTGCGGGAGCGTCTTAGAAAATTGCAAAGGTCATTGACCTCTGGTGATCTCATTTTGCGTGTCCGGGAGCGTCTTAGAACATAGCAAAGGTCATTGACCTCTGGTGGTCTCATTTTGCGTGTGCGGGAGCGTCCTAGAAGATTGCAAAGGTCATTGACCTCTGCTGACCTCATTTTGCGTGTCCGGGAGCGTCTTAGAAGATATCAAAGGTCATTGACCTCTGGTGATCTCATTTTGCGTGTGTGGGAGCGTCTTAGAAGATTGCAAAGGTCATTGACCTCTGCTGACCTCATTTTGCGTGTCCGGGAGCGTCTTAGAAGATATCAAAGGTCATTGTCCTCTGGTGACCTCGTTTTGCTTGTCCGGGAGCTTCTTAGAATATAGCAAAGGTCATTGACCTCTGGTGACCTCATTTTGCGTGTCCGGGAACTTCTTAGAAGATAGCAAAGGTCATTGACCTCTGGTGACATCATTTTGCGTGTCCCGGAGCTTCTTAGAAGATAGCAAAGGTCATTGACCTCTGGTGATCTCATTTTGCGTGTGCGGGAGCTTCTTAGAAGATAGCAAAGGTCATTGACCTCTGGTGACCTCATTTTGCGTGTCCGGGAGCTTCTTAGAAGATAGCAAAGGTCATTGACCTCTGGTGATCTCATTTTGCTTGTGCGGGAGCTTCTTAGAAGATAACAAAGTTCATTGACCTCTGGTGACATCATTTTGCGTGTCCGGGAGCTTCTTAGAAGATAGCAAAGGTCTTTGACCTCTGGTGACCTCATTTTGAGTGTCCGGGAGCGTCTCAGAAGATAGCAAAGGTCATTGACCTCTGGTGACCTATTTTTGCGTGCCCGGGGCTTCTTAGAAGATAGCAAAGGTCATTGATCTCTGGTGACCTCATTTTGCGTGTCCGGGAGCTTCTTAGAAGATAGCAAAGGTCATTGACCTCTGGTGACCTCATTTTGCGTGTCCGGGACCGTCTTAGAAGATTGCATAGTTCATTGACCACTGGTGGCCTCATTTTCCGTGTCCGGGAGTGTCTTAGAAGATAGCAAAGGTCATTGACCTGTGGTGACCTCATTTTGCGTGTCCGGGAGCTTCTTAGAAGATAGCAAAGGTCATTGACCTCTGGTGACCACATTTTGCGTTTCCGGGAACTTCTTAGAAGATAGCAAAGGTCTTTGACCTCTGGTGACCACATTTTGCGTGTCCGGGAGCTTCTTAGAAGATAGCAAAGGTCATTGACCTCTGGTGACCTCATTTTGCGTGTCCGGGAGCTTCTTAGAAGATAGCAAAGGTCATTGACCTCTGTTGACCTCATTTTGCGTGTCCGGGAACTTCTTAGAAGTTAGCAAAGGTCATTGACCTCTGGTGACTTCATTTTGCGTGTCCGGGAGCCTCTTAGAAGATAGCAAAGGTAATTGACCTCTGGTGATCACATTTTGCGTGTCCGGGAGCGTCTTAGAAGATTGCAAAGGTCATTGTCCTCTGGTGACCTCATTTTGCGTGTCCGGGTGCTTCTTAGAAGATAGCAAAGGTCATTGACCTCTGGTGACCTCATTTTGCGTGTCCGGGAGCTTCTTAGAAGATAGCAAAGATCATTGACCTCTGGTGACCTCATTTTGCGTGTGCGGTAGCGTCTTAGAAGATAGCAAAGGTCATTGACCACTGGTGACCTCATTTTGCGTGTCCGGGAACTTCTTAGAAGATAGCAAAGGTCATTGACCTCTGGTGACCTCATTTTGCGTGTCCGGGAGCGTCTTAGAACATAGCAAAGGTCATTGACCTCTGGTGGTCTCATTTTGCGTGTGCGGGAGCGTCTTAGAAGATTGCAAAGGTCATTGACCTCTGCTGACCTCATTTTGCGTGTCCGGGAGCGTCTTAGAAGATATCAAAGGTCATTGACCTCTGGTGACCTCATTTTGCGTGACCGGGAGCGTCTTAGAAGATAGCAAAGGTCATTGACCTCTGGTGATCTCATTTTGCGTGTGTGGGAGCGTCTTAGAAGATTGCAAAGGTCATTGACCTCTGCTGACCTCATTTTGCGTGTCCGGGAGCGTCTTAGAAGATATCAAAGGTCATTGTCCTCTGGTGACCTCGTTTTGCGTGTCCGGGAGCTTCTTAGAATATAGCAAAGGTCATTGACCTCTGGTGACCTCATTTTGCGTGTCCGGGAACTTCTTAGAAGATAGCAAAGGTCATTGACCTCTGGTGACATCATTTTGCGTGTCCCGGAGCTTCTTAGAAGATAGCAAAGGTCATTGACCTCTGGTGATCTCATTTTGCGTGTGCGGGAGCTTCTTAGAAGATAGCAAAGGTCATTGACCTCTGGTGACCTCGTTTTGCTTGTCCGGGAGCTTCTTAGAATATAGCAAAGGTCATTGACCTCTGGTGACCTCATTTTGCGTGTCCGGGAACTTCTTAGAAGATAGCAAAGGTCATTGACCTCTGGTGACATCATTTTGCGTGTCCGGGAGCTTCTTAGAAGATAGCAAAGGTCATTGACCTCTGGTGATCTCATTTTGCCTGTGCGGGAGCTTCTTAGAAGATAACAAAGTTCATTGACCTCTGGTGACATCATTTTGCGTGTCCGGGAGCTTCTTAGAAGATAGCAAAGGTCTTTGACCTCTGGTGACCTCATTTTGAGTGTCCGGGAGCGTCTCAGAAGATAGCAAAGGTCATTGACCTCTGGTGACCTCATTTTGCGTGTGCGGGAGCGTCTTAGAAAATTGCAAAGGTCATTGACCTCTGGTGACCACATTTTGCGTGTCCGGGAGCTTCTTAGAAGATAGCAAAGGTCATTGACCTCTGGTGACCTCATTTTGCGTGTCCGGGAGCTTCTTAGAAGATAGCAAAGGTCATTGACCTCTGTTGACCTCATTTTGCGTGTCCGGGAACTTCTTAGAAGTTAGCAAAGGTCATTGACCTCTGGTGACTTCATTTTGCGTGTCCGGGAGCCTCTTAGAAGATAGCAAAGGTAATTGACCTCTGGTGACCACATTTTGCGTGTCCGGGAGCTTCTTAGAAGATAGCAAAGGTCATTGACCTCTGGTGACCTCATTTTGCGTGTCCGGGAGCTTCTTAGAAGATAGCAAAGGTCATTGACCTCTGTTGACCTCATTTTGCGTGTCCGGGAACTTCTTAGAAGTTAGCAAAGGTCATTGACCTCTGGTGACTTCATTTTGCGTGTCCGGGAGCCTCTTAGAAGATAGCAAAGGTAATTGACCTCTGGTGATCACATTTTGCGTGTCCGGGAGCGTCTTAGAAGATAGCAAAGGTCTTTGACCTCTGGTGACCTCATTTTGAGTGTCCGGGAGCGTCTCAGAAGATAGCAAAGGTCATTGACCTCTGGTGACCTCATTTTGCGTGTGCGGGAGCGTCTTAGAAAATTGCAAAGGTCATTGACCTCTGGTGACCACATTTTGCGTGTCCGGGAGCTTCTTAGAAGATAGCAAAGGTCATTGACCTCTGGTGACCTCATTTTGCGTGTCCGGGAGCTTCTTAGAAGATAGCAAAGGTCATTGACCTCTGTTGACCTCATTTTGCGTGTCCGGGAACTTCTTAGAAGTTAGCAAAGGTCATTGACCTCTGGTGACTTCATTTTGCGTGTCCGGGAGCCTCTTAGAAGATAGCAAAGGTAATTGACCTCTGGTGATCACATTTTGCGTGTCCGGGAGCGTCTTAGAAGATTGCAAAGGTCATTGTCCTCTGGTGACCTCATTTTGCGTGTCCGGGTGCTTCTTAGAAGATAGCAAAGGTCATTGACCTCTGGTGACCTCATTTTGCGTGTCCGGGAGCTTCTTAGAAGATAGCAAAGATCATTGACCTCTGGTGACCTCATTTTGCGTGTGCGGTAGCGTCTTAGAAGATAGCAAAGGTCATTGACCACTGGTGACCTCATTTTGCGTGTCCGGGAACTTCTTAGAAGATAGCAAAGGTCATTGACCTCTGGTGACCTCATTTTGCGTGTCCGGGAGCGTCTTAGAACATAGCAAAGGTCATTGACCTCTGGTGGTCTCATTTTGCGTGTGCGGGAGCGTCTTAGAAGATTGCAAAGGTCATTGACCTCTGCTGACCTCATTTTGCGTGTCCGGGAGCGTCTTAGAAGATATCAAAGGTCATTGACCTCTGGTGACCTCATTTTGCGTGACCGGGAGCGTCTTAGAAGATAGCAAAGGTCATTGACCTCTGGTGATCTCATTTTGCGTGTGTGGGAGCGTCTTAGAAGATTGCAAAGGTCATTGACCTCTGCTGACCTCATTTTGCGTGTCCGGGAGCGTCTTAGAAGATATCAAAGGTCATTGTCCTCTGGTGACCTCGTTTTGCGTGTCCGGGAGCTTCTTAGAATATAGCAAAGGTCATTGACCTCTGGTGACCTCATTTTGCGTGTCCGGGAACTTCTTAGAAGATAGCAAAGGTCATTGACCTCTGGTGACATCATTTTGCGTGTCCCGGAGCTTCTTAGAAGATAGCAAAGGTCATTGACCTCTGGTGATCTCATTTTGCGTGTGCGGGAGCTTCTTAGAAGATAGCAAAGGTCATTGACCTCTGGTGACCTCATTTTGCGTGTCCGGGAGCTTCTTAGAAGATAGCAAAGGTCATTGACCTCTGGTGATCTCATTTTGCTTGTGCGGGAGCTTCTTAGAAGATAACAAAATTCATTGACCTCTGGTGACATCATTTTGCGTGTCCGGGAGCTTCTTAGAAGATAGCAAAGGTCTTTGACCTCTGGTGACCTCATTTTGCGTGTCCGGGAGCGTCTTAGAAAATAGCAAAGGTCATTGACCTCTGGTGACCTCATTTTGCGTGTCCGGGAGCTTCTTAGAAGATAGCAAAGGTCATTGTCCTCTGTTGACCTCATTTTGCGTGTCCGGGAACTTCTTAGAAGTTAGCAAAGGTCATTGACCTCTGGTGACTTCAATTTGCGTGTCCGGGAGCTTCTTAGAAGATAGCAAAGGTCATTGACCTCTGGTGATCTCATTTTGCGTGTCCGGGAGCTTCTTAGAAGATAGCAAAGGTCATTGACCTCTGGTGATCTCATTTTGCTTGTGCGGGAGCTTCTTAGAAGATAACAAAATTCATTGACCTCTGGTGACATCATTTTGCGTGTCCGGGAGCTTCTTGGAAGATAGAAAAGGTCTTTGACCTCTGGTGACCTCATTTTGCGTGTCCGGGAGCGTCTTAGAAAATAGCAAAGGTCATTGACCTCTGGTGACCTCATTTTGCGTGTCCGGGAGCTTCTTAGAAGATAGCAAAGGTCATTGACCTCTGTTGACCTCATTTTGCGTGTCCGGGAACTTCTTAGAAGTTAGCAAAGGTCATTGACCTCTGGTGACTTCAATTTGCGTGTCCGGGAGCTTATTAGAAGATAGCAAAGGTCATTGACCTCTGGTGATCTCATTTTGCGTGTCCGGGAGCTTCTTAGAAGATAGCAAAGGTCATTGACCTCTGGTGACCTCATTTTGCGTGTCCGGGAACTTCTTAGATGATAGAAAAGGTCTTTGACCTCTGGTGACCTCATTTTGCGTGTCCGGGAGCTTCTTAGTAGATAGCAAAGGTCATTGAACTCTGGTGACCTCATTTTGCGTGTCCGGGAGCATCTTAGAAGATAGCAAAGGTCATTGACCTCTGGTGACCTCATTTTGCGTGTCCGGGAACTTCTTAGGAGATAGCAAAGGTCTTTGACCTCTGGTGAACTCATTTTGCGTGTCCGGGAGCTTCTTAGTAGATAGCAAAGGTCATTGACTTCTGGTGATCTCATTTTGCGTGTGCGGGAGCGTCTTAGAAGATTGCAAAGGTCATTGACCTCTGCTGACCTCATTTTGCGTGTCAGGGAGCGTCTTAGAAGATAGCAAAGGTCTTTGACCTCTGGTGACCTCATTTTGCGTGTCCGGGAACTTCTTAGAAGATAGCAAAGGTCATTGACCTCTGCTGACCTCATTTTGCGTGTCAGGGAGCGTCTTAGAAGATAGCAAAGGACTTTGACCTCTGGTGACCTCATTTTGCGTGTCCGGGAACTTCTTAGAAGATAGCAAAGGTCATTGACCTCTGGTGACATCATTTTGCGTGTCCCGGAGCTTCTTAGAAGATAGCAAAGGTCATTGACCTCTGGTCATCTCATTTTGCGTGTGCGGGAGTTTCTTAGAAGATAGCAAAGGTCATTGACCTCTGGTGACCTCATTTTGCGTGTCCGGGAGCTTCTTAGAAGATAGCAAAGGTCATTGACCTCTGGTGATCTCATTTTGCGTGTGCGGGAGCTTCTTAGAAGATAACAAAGTTCATTGACCTCTGGTGACATCATTTTGCGTGTCCGGGAGCTTCTTAGAAGATAGCAAATGTCATTGACCTCTGGTGACCACATTTTGCGTGTCCGGGAACTTCTTAGAAGTTAGCAAAGGTCATTGACCTCTGGTGACTTCATTTTGCGTGTCCGGGAGCTTCTTAGAAGATAGCAAAGGTAATTGACCTCTGGTGATCACATTTTGCGTGTCCGGGAGCGTCTTAGAAGATTGCAAAGGTCATTGTCCTCTGGTGACCTCATTTTGCGTGTCCGGGAGCTTCTTAGAAGATAGCAAAGGTCATTGACCTCTGGTGACATCATTTTGCGTGTCCGGGAGCTTCTTAGAAGATAGCAAAGATCATTGACCTCTGGTGACCTCATTTTGCGTGTGCGGTAGCGTCTTAGAAGATAGCAAAGGTCATTGACCACTGGTGACCTCATTTTGCTTGTCCGGGAACTTCTTAGAAGATAGCAAAGGTCATTGACCTCTGGTGACATCATTTTGCGTGTCCGGGAGCGTCTTAGAAGATATCAAAGGTCATTGTCCTCTGGTGACCTCGTTTTGCGTGTCCGGGAGCTTCTTAGAATATAGCAAAAGTCATTGACCTCTGGTGACCTCATTTTGCGTGTCTGGGAACTTCTTAGAAGATAGCAAAGGTCATTGACCTCTGGTGAAATCATTTTGCGTGTCCCGGAGCTTCTTAGAAGATAGCAAATGTCATTGACCTCTGGTGACATCATTTTGCGTGTCCGGGAGCTTCTTAGAAGATAGCAAAGGTCATTGACCTCTGTTGACCACATTTTGCGTTTCCGGGAACTTCTTAGAAGATAGCAAAGGTCTTTGACCTCTGGTGACCTCATTTTGCGTGTCCGGGAGCGTCTTAGAAAATAGCAAAGGTCATTGACCTCTGGTGACCTCATTTTGCGTGTCCGGGAGCTTCTTAGAAGATAGCAAAGGTCATTGACCTCTGGTGACCTCATTTTGCGTGTGCGGGAGCGTCTTAGAAAATTGCAAAGGTCATTGACCTCTGCTGACTTCATTTTGCGTGTCCGGGAGCGTCTTAGAAGATAGCAAATGTCTTCGACCTTCGGTGACCTCATTTTGCGTGTCCGGGAACTTCTTAGAAGATAACAAAGGTCATTGACCTCTGGTGACCTCATTTTGCGTGTCCGAGAGCTTCTTAGAAGATAGCAAAGGTCATTGACCTCTGGTGACCTCATTTTGCGTGTCCGGGAGCTTCTTAGAAGATAGCAAAGGTCATTGAACTCAGGTGACCTCATTTTGCTTGTCCGGGACCGTCTTAGAAGATAGAAAAGGTCTTTGACCTCTGGTGACCTCATTTTGCGTGTCCGGGAGCGTCTTAGAAAATAGCAAAGGTCATTGACCTCTGGTGACCTCATTTTGCGTGTCCGGGAGCTTCTTAGAAGATAGCAAAGGTCATTGACCTCTGTTGACCTCATTTTGCGTGTACGGGAACTTCTTAGAAGTTAGCAAAGGTCATTGACCTCTGGTGACTTCAATTTGCGTGTCCGGGAGCTTATTAGAAGATAGCAAAGGTCATTGACCTCTGGTGATCTCATTTTGCGTGTCCGGGAGCGTCTTAGAAGATAGCAAAGGTCATTGACCTCTGGTGACCTCATTTTGCGTGTCCGGGAGCTTCTTAGAAGATAGCAAAGGTCATTGACCTCTGGTGACCTCATTTTCCGTGTGCGGGAGTTTCTTAGAAGATAGCAAAGGTCATTGACCTCTGGTGACCTCATTTTGCGTGTCCGGGAGCTTCTTAGAAGATAGCAAAGGTCATTGACCTCTGGTGATCTCATTTTGCGTGTGCGGGAGCTTCTTAGAAGATAACAAAGTTCATTGACCTCTGGTGACATCATTTTGCGTGTCCGGGAGCTTCTTAGAAGATAGCAAATGTCATTGACCTCTGGTGACCACATTTTGCGTGTCCGGGAACTTCTTAGAAGTTAGCAAAGGTCATTGACCTCTGGTGACTTCATTTTGCGTGTCCGGGAGCTTCTTAGAAGATAGCAAAGGTAATTGACCTCTGGTGATCACATTTTGCGTGTCCGGGAGCGTCTTAGAAGATTGCAAAGGTCATTGTCCTCTGGTGACCTCATTTTGCGTGTCCGGGAGCTTCTTAGAAGATAGCAAAGGTCATTGACCTCTGGTGACATCATTTTGCGTGTCCGGGAGCTTCTTAGAAGATAGCAAAGATCATTGACCTCTGGTGACCTCATTTTGCGTGTGCGGTAGCGTCTTAGAAGATAGCAAAGGTCATTGACCACTGGTGACCTCATTTTGCTTGTCCGGGAACTTCTTAGAAGATAGCAAAGGTCATTGACCTCTGGTGACATCATTTTGCGTGTCCGGGAGCGTCTTAGAAGATATCAAAGGTCATTGTCCTCTGGTGACCTCGTTTTGCGTGTCCGGGAGCTTCTTAGAATATAGCAAAAGTCATTGACCTCTGGTGACCTCATTTTGCGTGTCTGGGAACTTCTTAGAAGATAGCAAAGGTCATTGACCTCTGGTGAAATCATTTTGCGTGTCCCGGAGCTTCTTAGAAGATAGCAAATGTCATTGACCTCTGGTGACATCATTTTGCGTGTCCGGGAGCTTCTTAGAAGATAGCAAAGGTCATTGACCTCTGTTGACCACATTTTGCGTTTCCGGGAACTTCTTAGAAGATAGCAAAGGTCTTTGACCTCTGGTGACCTCATTTTGCGTGTCCGGGAGCGTCTTAGAAAATAGCAAAGGTCATTGACCTCTGGTGACCTCATTTTGCGTGTCCGGGAGCTTCTTAGAAGATAGCAAAGGTCATTGACCTCTGGTGACCTCATTTTGCGTGTGCGGGAGCGTCTTAGAAAATTGCAAAGGTCATTGACCTCTGCTGACTTCATTTTGCGTGTCCGGGAGCGTCTTAGAAGATAGCAAATGTCTTCGACCTTCGGTGACCTCATTTTGCGTGTCCGGGAACTTCTTAGAAGATAACAAAGGTCATTGACCTCTGGTGACCTCATTTTGCGTGTCCGAGAGCTTCTTAGAAGATAGCAAAGGTCATTGACCTCTGGTGACCTCATTTTGCGTGTCCGGGAGCTTCTTAGAAGATAGCAAAGGTCATTGAACTCAGGTGACCTCATTTTGCTTGTCCGGGACCGTCTTAGAAGATAGAAAAGGTCTTTGACCTCTGGTGACCTCATTTTGCGTGTCCGGGAGCGTCTTAGAAAATAGCAAAGGTCATTGACCTCTGGTGACCTCATTTTGCGTGTCCGGGAGCTTCTTAGAAGATAGCAAAGGTCATTGACCTCTGTTGACCTCATTTTGCGTGTACGGGAACTTCTTAGAAGTTAGCAAAGGTCATTGACCTCTGGTGACTTCAATTTGCGTGTCCGGGAGCTTATTAGAAGATAGCAAAGGTCATTGACCTCTGGTGATCTCATTTTGCGTGTCCGGGAGCGTCTTAGAAGATAGCAAAGGTCATTGACCTCTGGTGACCTCATTTTGCGTGTCCGGGAGCTTCTTAGAAGATAGCAAAGGTCATTGACCTCTGGTGACCTCATTTTGCGTGTCCGGGAGCTTCTTAGAAGATAGCAAAGGTCATTGACCTCTGGTGACCTCATTTTGCGTGTGCGGTAGCGTCTTAGAAGATAGCAAAGGTCATTGACCTCTGGTGACCTCATTTTGCGTGTCCGGGAGCGTCTTAGAAGATAGCAAAGGTCATTGACCTCTGGTGACCTCATTTTGCGTGTCCGGGAGCGTCTTAGAAGATAGCAAAGGTCATTGACCTCTGGTGATCTCATTTTGCGTGTCCGGGAACTTCTTAGAAGATAGCAAAGGTCATTGACCTCTGGTGACCTCATTTTGCGTGTCCGAGAGCTTCTTAGAAGATAGCAAAGGTCTTTGCCCTTTTGTGACCTCATTTTGCGTGTCCGGGAGCTTCTTAGAAGATAGCAAAGGTCATTGACCTCTGGTGACCTCATTTTGCGTGTGCGGGAGCTTCTTAGAAGATAGCAAAGGTCATTGAACTCTGGTGACCTCATTTTGCTTGTCCGGGACCGTCTTAGAAGATTGCAAAGTTCATTGACCACTGGTGACATCATTTTGCGTGTCCGGGAGCGTCTCAGAAGATAGCAAAGGTGATTGACCTCTGGTGACCTCATTTTGCGTGTGCGGGAGCGTCTTAGAAAATTGCAAAGGTCATTGACCTCTGCTGACTTCATTTTGCGTGTCCGGGAGCGTCTTAGAAGATAGCAAATGTCTTCGACCTTTGGTGACCTCATTTTGCGTGTCCGGGAACTTCTTAGAAGATAACAAAGGTCATTGACCTCTGGTGACCTCATTTTGCGTGTCCGAGAGCTTCTTAGAAGATAGCAAAGGTCATTGACCTGTGGTGACCTCATTTTGCGTGTCCGGGAGCTTCTTAGAAGATAGCAAAGGTCATTGACCTCTGGTGGCCTCATTTTGCGTGTGCGGGAGCGTCTTAGAAGATAGCAAAGTTCATTGACCTCTGGTGACCTCATTTTGCGTGTCCGGGACCGTCTTAGAAGATTGCATAGTTCATTGACCACTGGTGACCTCGTTTTCCGTGTCCGGGAGTGTCTTAGAAGATAGCAAAGGTCATTGACCTCTGGCGACCTCATTTTCCGTGTCCGGGAGTGTCTTAGAAGATAGCAAAGGTCATTGACCTCTGGTGACCTCATTTTGCGTGTCCGGGAGCTTCTTAGAAGATAGCAAAGGTCATTGACCTCTGGTGACCTATTTTTGCGTGCCCGGGGCTTCTTAGAATATAGCAAAGGTCATTGATCTCTGGTGACCTCATTTTGCGTGTCCGGGAGCTTCTTAGAAGATAGCATAGGTCATTGACCTCTGGTGACATCATTTTGCGTGTCCGGGAGCTTCTTAGAAGATAGCAAAGGTCATTGACCTCTGGTGACCTCATTTTGCGTGTCCGGGAGCGTCTTAGAAGATAGCAAAGGTCATTGACCTCTGGTGACCTCATTTTGCGTGTCCGGGACCGTATTAGAAGATAGCAAAGTTCATTGACCTCTGGTGACCTCATTTTGCGAGTCCGGGAACGTCTTAGAAGATAGCAAAGGTCATTTACCTCTGGTGACCTCATTTTGCGTGTCCGGGATCTTCTTGGAAGATAGCAAAGGTCATTGACCTCTGGTGACATCATTTTGCGTGTCCCGGAGCTTCTTAGAAGATAGCAAAGGTCATTGACCTCTGGTGATCTCATTTTGCGTGTGCGGGAGCTTCTTAGAAGATAGCAAAGGTCATTGACCTCTGGTGACCTCATTTTGCGTGTCCGGGAGCTTCTTAGAAGATAGCAAAGGTCATTGACCTCTGGTGATCTCATTTTGCGTGTGCGGGAGCTTCTTAGAAGATAACAAAGTTCATTGACCTCTGGTGACATCATTTTGCGTGTCCGGGAGCTTCTTAGAAGATAGCAAATGTCATTGACCTCTGGTGACCACATTTTGCGTGTCCGGGAACTTCTTAGAAGTTAGCAAAGGTCATTGACCTCTGGTGACTTCATTTTGCGTGTCCGGGAGCTTCTTAGAAGATAGCAAAGGTAATTGACCTCTGGTGATCACATTTTGCGTGTCCGGGAGCGTCTTAGAAGATTGCAAAGGTCATTGTCCTCTGGTGACCTCATTTTGCGTGTCCGGGAGCTTCTTAGAAGATAGCAAAGGTCATTGACCTCTGGTGACATCATTTTGCGTGTCCGGGAGCTTCTTAGAAGATAGCAAAGATCATTGACCTCTGGTGACCTCATTTTGCGTGTGCGGTAGCGTCTTAGAAGATAGCAAAGGTCATTGACCACTGGTGACCTCATTTTGCTTGTCCGGGAACTTCTTAGAAGATAGCAAAGGTCATTGACCTCTGGTGACATCATTTTGCGTGTCCGGGAGCGTCTTAGAAGATATCAAAGGTCATTGTCCTCTGGTGACCTCGTTTTGCGTGTCCGGGAGCTTCTTAGAATATAGCAAAAGTCATTGACCTCTGGTGACCTCATTTTGCGTGTCTGGGAACTTCTTAGAAGATAGCAAAGGTCATTGACCTCTGGTGAAATCATTTTGCGTGTCCCGGAGCTTCTTAGAAGATAGCAAATGTCATTGACCTCTGGTGACATCATTTTGCGTGTCCGGGAGCTTCTTAGAAGATAGCAAAGGTCATTGACCTCTGTTGACCACATTTTGCGTTTCCGGGAACTTCTTAGAAGATAGCAAAGGTCTTTGACCTCTGGTGACCTCATTTTGCGTGTCCGGGAGCGTCTTAGAAAATAGCAAAGGTCATTGACCTCTGGTGACCTCATTTTGCGTGTCCGGGAGCTTCTTAGAAGATAGCAAAGGTCATTGACCTCTGGTGACCTCATTTTGCGTGTGCGGGAGCGTCTTAGAAAATTGCAAAGGTCATTGACCTCTGCTGACTTCATTTTGCGTGTCCGGGAGCGTCTTAGAAGATAGCAAATGTCTTCGACCTTCGGTGACCTCATTTTGCGTGTCCGGGAACTTCTTAGAAGATAACAAAGGTCATTGACCTCTGGTGACCTCATTTTGCGTGTCCGAGAGCTTCTTAGAAGATAGCAAAGGTCATTGACCTCTGGTGACCTCATTTTGCGTGTCCGGGAGCTTCTTAGAAGATAGCAAAGGTCATTGAACTCAGGTGACCTCATTTTGCTTGTCCGGGACCGTCTTAGAAGATAGAAAAGGTCTTTGACCTCTGGTGACCTCATTTTGCGTGTCCGGGAGCGTCTTAGAAAATAGCAAAGGTCATTGACCTCTGGTGACCTCATTATGCGTGTCCGGGAGCTTCTTAGAAGATAGCAAAGGTCATTGACCTCTGTTGACCTCATTTTGCGTGTACGGGAACTTCTTAGAAGTTAGCAAAGGTCATTGACCTCTGGTGACTTCAATTTGCGTGTCCGGGAGCTTATTAGAAGATAGCAAAGGTCATTGACCTCTGGTGATCTCATTTTGCGTGTCCGGGAGCGTCTTAGAAGATAGCAAAGGTCATTGACCTCTGGTGACCTCATTTTGCGTGTCCGGGAGCTTCTTAGAAGATAGCAAAGGTCATTGACCTCTGGTGACCTCATTTTGCGTGTCCGGGAGCTTCTTAGAAGATAGCAAAGGTCATTGACCTCTGGTGACCTCATTTTGCGTGTGCGGTAGCGTCTTAGAAGATAGCAAAGGTCATTGACCTCTGGTGACCTCATTTTGCGTGTCCGGGAGCGTCTTAGAAGATAGCAAAGGTCATTGACCTCTGGTGACCTCATTTTGCGTGTCCGGGAGCGTCTTAGAAGATAGCAAAGGTCATTGACCTCTGGTGATCTCATTTTGCGTGTCCGGGAACTTCTTAGAAGATAGCAAAGGTCATTGACCTCTGGTGACCTCATTTTGCGTGTCCGAGAGCTTCTTAGAAGATAGCAAAGGTCTTTGCCCTTTTGTGACCTCATTTTGCGTGTCCGGGAGCTTCTTAGAAGATAGCAAAGGTCATTGACCTCTGGTGACCTCATTTTGCGTGTGCGGGAGCTTCTTAGAAGATAGCAAAGGTCATTGAACTCTGGTGACCTCATTTTGCTTGTCCGGGACCGTCTTAGAAGATTGCAAAGTTCATTGACCACTGGTGACATCATTTTGCGTGTCCGGGAGCGTCTCAGAAGATAGCAAAGGTGATTGACCTCTGGTGACCTCATTTTGCGTGTGCGGGAGCGTCTTAGAAAATTGCAAAGGTCATTGACCTCTGCTGACTTCATTTTGCGTGTCCGGGAGCGTCTTAGAAGATAGCAAATGTCTTCGACCTTTGGTGACCTCATTTTGCGTGTCCGGGAACTTCTTAGAAGATAACAAAGGTCATTGACCTCTGGTGACCTCATTTTGCGTGTCCGAGAGCTTCTTAGAAGATAGCAAAGGTCATTGACCTGTGGTGACCTCATTTTGCGTGTCCGGGAGCTTCTTAGAAGATAGCAAAGGTCATTGACCTCTGGTGGCCTCATTTTGCGTGTGCGGGAGCGTCTTAGAAGATAGCAAAGTTCATTGACCTCTGGTGACCTCATTTTGCGTGTCCGGGACCGTCTTAGAAGATTGCATAGTTCATTGACCACTGGTGACCTCGTTTTCCGTGTCCGGGAGTGTCTTAGAAGATAGCAAAGGTCATTGACCTCTGGCGACCTCATTTTCCGTGTCCGGGAGTGTCTTAGAAGATAGCAAAGGTCATTGACCTCTGGTGACCTCATTTTGCGTGTCCGGGAGCTTCTTAGAAGATAGCAAAGGTCATTGACCTCTGGTGACCTATTTTTGCGTGCCCGGGGCTTCTTAGAATATAGCAAAGGTCATTGATCTCTGGTGACCTCATTTTGCGTGTCCGGGAGCTTCTTAGAAGATAGCATAGGTCATTGACCTCTGGTGACATCATTTTGCGTGTCCGGGAGCTTCTTAGAAGATAGCAAAGGTCATTGACCTCTGGTGACCTCATTTTGCGTGTCCGGGAGCGTCTTAGAAGATAGCAAAGGTCATTGACCTCTGGTGACCTCATTTTGCGTGTCCGGGACCGTATTAGAAGATAGCAAAGTTCATTGACCTCTGGTGACCTCATTTTGCGAGTCCGGGAACGTCTTAGAAGATAGCAAAGGTCATTTACCTCTGGTGACCTCATTTTGCGTGTCCGGGATCTTCTTGGAAGATAGCAAAGGTCATTGACCTCTGGTGACATCATTTTGCGTGTCCCGGAGCTTCTTAGAAGATAGCAAAGGTCATTGACCTCTGGTGATCTCATTTTGCGTGTGCGGGAGCTTCTTAGAAGATAGCAAAGGTCATTGACCTCTGGTGACCTCATTTTGCGTGTCCGGGAGCTTCTTAGAAGATAGCAAAGGTCATTGAACTCTGGTGATCTCATTTTGCGTGTGCGGGAGCTTCTTAGAAGATAACAAAGTTCATTGACCTCTGGTGACCTCATTTTGCGTGTCCGGGAGCTTCTTAGAAGATAGCAAAGGTCATTGACCTCTGTTGACCTCATTTTGCGTGTCCGGGAGCTTCTTAGAAGATAGCAAACGTCATTGACCTCTGGTGACCACATTTTGCGTTTCAGGGAACTTCTTAGAAGATAGCAAAGGTCTTTGACCTCTGGTGACCTCATTTTGCGTGTCCGGGAGCGTCTTAGAAAATAGCAAAGGTCATTGACCTCTGGTGACCTCATTTTGCGTGTCCGGGACCGTATTTGAAGATAGCAAATTTCATTGACCTCTGGTGACCTCATTTTGCGAGTCCGGGAACGTCTTAGAAGATAGCAAAGGTCATTGACCTCTGGTGACCTCATTTTGCGTGTCCGGGATCTTCTTGGAAGATAGCAAAGGTCATTGACCTCTCGTGACCTCATTTTGCGTATCCGGGAACTTCTTAGAAAATAGCAAAGGTCATTGACCTCTGCCGACCTGATTTTGCGTGACCGGGAGCGTCTTAGAAGATTGCAAAGTTCATTGACCTCTGGTGACGTCATTTTGCGTGTCCGGGAGATTCTTAGAAGATAGCAAAGGTCATTGACCTCTGGTGACGTCATTTTGCGTGTCCGGGAGCTTCTTAGAAGATAGCAAAGGTCATTGACCTCTGGTGATCTCATTTTACGTGTGCGGGAGCGTCTTAGAAAATTGCAAAGGTCATTGACCTCTGCTGACCTCATTTTGCGTGTCCGGGAACTTCTTAGAAGATAGCAAAGGTCATTGACCTCTGGTGACCTCATTTTGCGTGTCCGAGAGCTTGTTAGAAGATAGCAAAGGTCATTACCCTTTGGTGACCTCATTTTGCGTGTCCAGGAGCTTATTAGAAGATAGCATAGGTCATTGACCTCTGGTGACATCATTTTGCGTGTCCGGGAGCTTCTTAGAAGATAGCAAAGGTCATTGACCTCTGGTGACCTCATTTTGCGTGTCTGGGAACTTCTTAGAAGATAGAAAAGGTCTTTGACCTCTGGTGACCTCATTTTGCGTGTCCGGGAGCTTCTTAGTAGATAGCAAAGGTCATTGACCTCTGGTGACCTCATTTTGCGTGTCCGGTAGCATCTTAGAAGATAGCAAAGGTCATTGACCTCTGGTGACCTCATTTTGCGTGTCCGGGAACTTCTTAGAAGATAGCAAAGTTCTTTGACCTCTGGTGAACTCATTTTGCGTGTCCGGGAGCTTCTTAGTAGATAGCAAAGGTCATTGACTTCTGGTGATCTCATTTTGCGTGTGCGAGAGCGTCTTAGAAGATTGCAAAGGTCATTGTCCTCTGGTGACCTCGTTTTGCGTGTCCGGGAGCTTCTTAGAATATAGCAAAGGTCATTGACCTCTGGTGACCTCATTTTGCGTGTCCGGGAACTTCTTAGAAGATAGCAAATGTCATTGACCTCTGGTGACATCATTTTGCGTGTCCCGGAGCTTCTTAGAAGATAGCAAACGTCATTGACCTCTGGTGATCTCATTTTGCGTGTGCGGGAGCTTCTTAGAAGATAGCAAAGGTCATTGACCTCTGGTGACCTCATTTTGCGTGTCCGGGAGCTTCTTAGAAGATAGCAAAGGTCATTGACCTCTGGTGATCTCATTTTGCGTGTGCGGGAGCTTCTTAGAAGATAACAAAGTTCATTGACCTCTGGTGACATCATTTTGCGTGTCCGGGAGCTTCTTAGAAGATAGCAAAGGTCATTGACCTCTGGTGACCACATTTTGCGTTTCCGGGAACTTCTTAGATGATAGCAAAGGTCTTTGACCTCTGGTGACCTCATTTTGCGTGTCCGGAAGCTTCTTAGAAGATAGCAAAGGTCATTGACCTCTGGTGACCTCATTTTGCGTGTCCGGGAACTTCTTAGAAATTAGCAAAGGTCATTGACCTCTGGTGACTTCATTTTGCGTGTCCGGGAGCTTCTTAGAAGATAGCAAAGGTCATTGACCTCTGGTGATCTCATTTTGCGTGTCCGGGAGCGTCTTAGAAGATAGCAAATGTCATTGACCTCTGGTGACCTCATTTTGCGTGTCCGGGAACTTCTTAGAAGATAGCAAAGTTCATTGACCTCTGGTAACCTCATTTTGCGTGTCCGGGAGCTTCTTAGAAGATAGCAAAGGTCATTGACCTCTGGTGACCTCATTTTGCGTGTGCGGTAGCGTCTTAGAAGATAGCAAAGGTCATTGACCACTGGTGACCTCATTTTGCGTGTCCGGGAGCGTCTTAGAAGATAGCAAAGGTCTTTGACCTCTGCTGACCTCATTTTGCGTGTCCGGGAGCGTCTTAGAAGATAGCAAAGATCTTTGACCTCTGGTGACCTCATTTTGCGTGTCCGGGAGCGTCTTAAAAGATTGCAAAGGTCATTGACCTCTGGTGACCTCATTTTGCGTTTCCGGGACCGTCTTAGAAGATAGCAAAGTTCATTGACCTCTGGTGACCTCATTTTGCGTGTCCGGGAGCGTCTTAGAAGATAGCAAAGGTCATTGACCTCTGGTGACCTCATTTTGCGTGTCCGGGACCGTATTAGAAGATAGCAAAGTTCATTGACCTCTGGTGACCTCATTTTGCGAGTCCGGGAACGTCTTAGAAGATAGCAAAGGTCATTGACCTCTGGTGACCTCATTTTGCGTGTCCGGGATCTTCTTGGAAGATAGCAAAGGTCATTGACCTCTGGTGACCTCATTTTGCGTGTCCGGGAACTTCTTAGAAGATAGCAAAGGTCATTGACCTCTGGTGACATCATTTTGCGTGTCCCGGAGCTTCTTAGAAGATAGCAAAGGTCATTGACCTCTGGTGATCTCATTTTGCGTGTGCGGGAGCTTCTTAGAAGATAGCAAAGGTCATTGACCTCTGGTGACCTCATTTTGCGTGTCCGGGAGCTTCTTAGAAGATAGCAAAGGTCATTGAACTCTGGTGATCTCATTTTGCGTGTGCGGGAGCTTCTTAGAAGATAACAAAGTTCATTGACCTCTGGTGACATCATTTTGCGTGTCCGGGAGCTTCTTAGAAGATAGCAAACGTCATTGACCTCTGGTGACCACATTTTGCGTTTCCGGGAACTTCTTAGAAGATAGCAAAGGTCTTTGACCTCTGGTGACCTCATTTTGCGTGTCCGGGAGCGTCTTAGAAAATAGCAAAGGTCATTGACCTCTGGTGACCTCATTTTGCGTGTCCGGGAGCGACTTAGAAGATAGCAAAGGTCATTGACCTCTGGTGATCTCATTTTGCGTGTGCGAGAGCGTCTTAGAAGATTGCAAAGGTCATTGACCTCTGCTGACCTCATTTTGCGTGTCCGGGAGCGTCTTAGAAGATAGCAAAGATCTTTGACCTCTGGTGACCTCATTTTGCGTGTCCGGGAGCGTCTTAGAAGATAGCAAAGGTCATTGACCTCTGGTGACCTCATTTTGCGTGTCCGGGAACTTCTTAGAAAATAGCAAAGGTCATTGACATCTGGTGACCTCATTTTGCGTGTCCGGGAGCTTCTTGGAAGACAGCAAAGGTCATTGACCTCTCGTGACCTCATTTTGCGTGTCCGGGAACTTCTTAGAAAATAGCAAAGATCATTGACCTCTGCTGACCTGATTTTGCGTGACCGGGAGCGTCTTAGAAGATTGCAAAGTTCATTGACCACTGGTGACCTCATTTTGCGTGTCCGGGAGCGTCTTAGAAGATAGCACAGGTCATTGACCTCTGGTGACGTCATTTTGCGTGTCCGGGAGCTTCTTAGAAGATAGCAAAGGTCATTGACCTCTGGTGACCTCATTTTGCGTGTCCGGGAACTTCTTAGAAAATAGCAAAGGTCATTGACATCTGGTGACCTCATTTTGCGTGTCCGGGAGCTTCTTGGAAGACAGCAAAGGTCATTGACCTCTGGTGACCTCATTTTGCGTGTCCGGGAGCGTCTTAGAAGATAGCAAAGGTCATTGACCTCTGGTGATCTCATTTTGCGTGTGCGGGAGCGTCTTAGAAGATTGCAAAGGTCATTGACCTCTGCTGACCTCATTTTGCGTGTCCGGGAGCGTCTTAGAAGATAGCAAAGATCTTTGACCTCTGGTGACCTCATTTTGCGTGTCCGGGAGCGTCTTAGAAGATAGCAAAGGTCATTGACCTCTGGTGACCTCATTTTGCGTGTCCGGGAACTTCTTAGAAAATAGCAAAGGTCATTGACATCTGGTGACCTCATTTTGCGTGTCCGGGAGCTTCTTGGAAGACAGCAATGGTCATTGACCTCTCGTGACCTCATTTTGCGTGTCCGGGAACTTCTTAGAAAATAGCAAAGATCATTGACCTCTGCTGACCTGATTTTGCGTGACCGGGAGCGTCTTAGAAGATTGCAAAGTTCATTGACCACTGGTGACCTCATTTTGCGTGTCCGGGAGCGTCTTAGAAGATAGCACAGGTCATTGACCTCTGGTGACGTCATTTTGCGTGTCCGGGAGCTTCTTAGAAGATAGCAAAGGTCATTGACCTCTGGTGACATCATTTTGCGTGTCCGGGAGCTTCTTAAAAGATAGCAAAGGTCATTGACCTCTGGTGACCATATTTTGCGTTTCCGGGAACTTCTTAGAAGATAGCAAAGGTCTTTGACCTCTGGTGACCTCATTTTGCGTGTCCGGGAGCTTCTTAGAAGATAGCAAAGGTCATTGACCTCTGTTGACCTCATTTTGCGTGTCCGGGAATTTCTTAGATGTTAGCAAAGGTCATTGACCTCTGGTGACTTCATTTTGCGTGTCCTGGAGCTTCTTAGAAGATAGCAAAGGTCATTGACCTCTGGTGATCTCATTTTGCGTGTCCAGGAGCGTCTTAGAAGATAGCAAAGGTCATTGACCTCTGGTGACCTCATTTTGCGTGTCCGGGAGCTTCTTAGAAGATAGCAAATGTCATTGACCTCTGGTGAAGTCATTTTGCGTGTGCGGTAGCGTCTTAGAAGATAGCAAAGGTCATTGACCACTGGTGACCACATTTTGCGTGTCCGGGAACTTCTTAGAAAGTAGCAAAGGTCATTGACCTCTGGTGACCTCATTTTGCGTGTCCGGGAGCGTCTTAGAACATAGCAAAGGTCATTGACCTCTGGTGATCTCATTTTGCGTGTGCGGGAGCGTCTTAGAAGATTGCAAAGGTCATTGACCTCTGCTGACCTCATTTTGCGTGTCCGGGAGCGTCTTAGAAGATAGCAAAGGTCTTTGACCTCTGGTGACCTCATTTTGCGTGTCCGGGAGCGTCTTAAAAGATTGCAAAGGTCATTGACCTCTGGTGTCCTCATTTTGCGTGTCCGGGACCGTCTTAGAAGATAGCAAAGTTCATTGACCTCTGGTGACCTCATTTTGTGTGTCCGGGAGCGTCTTAGAAGATAGCAAAGGTCATTGACCTCTGATGACCTTATTTTGCGTGTCCGGGAGCTTCTTAGAAGATAGCAAAGGTCATTGACCTCTGGTGACCTCATTTTGCGTGTCTGGGAACTTCTTAGAAGATAGAAAAGGTCTTTGACCTCTGGTGACCTCATTTTGCGTGTCCGGGAGCTTCTTAGTAGATAGCAAAGGTCATTGACCTCTGGTGACCTCATTTTGCGTGTCCGGTAGCATCTTAGAAGATAGCAAAGGTCATTGACCTCTGGTGATCTCATTTTGCGTGTGCGAGAGCGTCTTAGAAGATTGCAAAGGTCATTGTCCTCTGGTGACCTCGTTTTGCGTGTCCGGGAGCTTCTTAGAATATAGCAAAGGTCATTGACCTCTGGTGACCTCATTTTGCGTGTCCGGGATCTTCTTGGAAGATAGCAAAGGTCATTGACATCTGGTGACCTCATTTTGCGTGTCCGGGAACGTCTTAGAAGATAGCAAAGGTCATTGACCTCTGGTGAGCTCATTTTGCGTGTCCGGGATCTTCTTGGAAGATAGCAAAGGTCATTGACCTCTCGTGACCTCATTTTGCGTGTCCGGGAACTTCTTAGAAAATAGCAAAGGTCATTGACCTCTGCTGACCTGATTTTGCGTGTCCGGGACCGTATTAGAAGATAGCAAAGTTCATTGACCTCTGGTGACCTCATTTTGCGAGTCCGGGAACGTCTTAGAAGATAGCAAAGGTCATTGACCTCTGGTGACCTCATTTTGCGTGTCCGGGATCTTCTTGGAAGACAGCAAAGGTCATTGACCTCTCGTGACCTCAGTTTGCGTGTCCGGGAGCTTCTTAGAAGATAGCAAAGGTCTTTGACCTCTGGTGACCTCATTTTGCGTGTCCGGGAGCGTCTTAGAAAATAGCAAAGGTCATTGACCTCTGGTGACCTCATTTTGCGTGTCCGGGAGCGACTTAGAAGATAGCAAAGGTCATTGACCTCTGGTGATCTCATTTTGCGTGTCCGGGAGAGTCTTAGAAGATAGCAAAGGTCATTGACCTCTGGTGACCTCATTTTGCGTGTCCGGGAGCTTCTTAGAAGATAGCAAAGGTCATTGACCTCTGGTGACCTCATTTTGCGTGTCTGGGAACTTCTTAGAAGATAGAAAAGGTCTTTGACCTCTGGTGACATCATTTTGCGTGTCCGGGAGCGTCTTAAAAGATTGCAAAGGTCATTGACCTCTGGTGTCCTCATTTTGCGTGTCCGGGAGCGTCTTAGAAGATAGCACAGGTCATTGACCTCTGGTGACGTCATTTTGCGTGTCCGGGAGCTTCTTAGAAGATAGCAAAGGTCATTGACCTCTGGTGACATCATTTTGCGTGTCCGGGAGCTTCTTAAAAGATAGCAAAGGTCATTGACCTCTGGTGACCATATTTTGCGTTTCCGGGAACTTCTTAGAAGATAGCAAAGGTCTTTGACCTCTGGTGACCTCATTTTGCGTGTCCGGGAGCTTCTTAGAAGATAGCAAAGGTCATTGACCTCTGTTGACCTCATTTTGCGTGTCCGGGAATTTCTTAGATGTTAGCAAAGGTCATTGACCTCTGGTGACTTCATTTTGCGTGTCCTGGAGCTTCTTAGAAGATAGCAAAGGTCATTGACCTCTGGTGATCTCATTTTGCGTGTCCAGGAGCGTCTTAGAAGATAGCAAAGGTCATTGACCTCTGGTGACCTCATTTTGCGTGTCCGGGAGCTTCTTAGAAGATAGCAAATGTCATTGACCTCTGGTGAAGTCATTTTGCGTGTGCGGTAGCGTCTTAGAAGATAGCAAAGGTCATTGACCACTGGTGACCACATTTTGCGTGTCCGGGAACTTCTTAGAAGATAGCAAAGGTCATTGACCTCTGGTGACCTCATTTTGCGTGTCCGGGAGCGTCTTAGAACATAGCAAAGGTCATTGACCTCTGGTGATCTCATTTTGCGTGTGCGGGAGCGTCTTAGAAGATTGCAAAGGTCATTGACCTCTGCTGACCTCATTTTGCGTGTCCGGGAGCGTCTTAGAAGATAGCAAAGGTCTTTGACCTCTGGTGACCTCATTTTGCGTGTCCGGGAGCGTCTTAAAAGATTGCAAAGGTCATTGACCTCTGGTGTCCTCATTTTGCGTGTCCGGGACCGTCTTAGAAGATAGCAAAGTTCATTGACCTCTGGTGACCTCATTTTGTGTGTCCGGGAGCGTCTTAGAAGATAGCAAAGGTCATTGACCTCTGATGACCTCATTTTGCGTGTCCGGGAGCTTCTTAGAAGATAGCAAAGGTCATTGACCTCTGGTGACCTCATTTTGCGTGTCTGGGAACTTCTTAGAAGATAGAAAAGGTCTTTGACCTCTGGTGACCTCATTTTGCGTGTCCGGGAGCTTCTTAGTAGATAGCAAAGGTCATTGACCTCTGGTGACCTCATTTTGCGTGTCCGGTAGCATCTTAGAAGATAGCAAAGGTCATTGACCTCTGGTGATCTCATTTTGCGTGTGCGAGAGCGTCTTAGAAGATTGCAAAGGTCATTGTCCTCTGGTGACCTCGTTTTGCGTGTCCGGGAGCTTCTTAGAATATAGCAAAGGTCATTGACCTCTGGTGACCTCATTTTGCGTGTCCGGGATCTTCTTGGAAGATAGCAAAGGTCATTGACATCTGGTGACCTCATTTTGCGTGTCCGGGAACGTCTTAGAAGATAGCAAAGGTCATTGACCTCTGGTGAGCTCATTTTGCGTGTCCGGGATCTTCTTGGAAGATAGCAAAGGTCATTGACCTCTCGTGACCTCATTTTGCGTGTCCGGGAACTTCTTAGAAAATAGCAAAGGTCATTGACCTCTGCTGACCTGATTTTGCGTGTCCGGGACCGTATTAGAAGATAGCAAAGTTCATTGACCTCTGGTGACCTCATTTTGCGAGTCCGGGAACGTCTTAGAAGATAGCAAAGGTCATTGACCTCTGGTGACCTCATTTTGCGTGTCCGGGATCTTCTTGGAAGACAGCAAAGGTCATTGACCTCTCGTGACCTCAGTTTGCGTGTCCGGGAGCTTCTTAGAAGATGGCAAAGTTCATTGACCTCTGGTGACCTCATTTTGTGTGTCCGGGAGAGTCTTAGAAGATAGCAAAGGTCATTGACCTCTGGTGACCTCATTTTGCGTGTCCGGGAGCTTCTTAGAAGATAGCAAAGGTCATTGACCTCTGGTGACCTCATTTTGCGTGTCTGGGAACTTCTTAGAAGATAGAAAAGGTCTTTGACCTCTGGTGACCTCATTTTGCGTGTACGGGAGCTTCTTAGTAGATAGCAAAGGTCATTGACCTCTGGTGACCTCATTTTGCGTGTCCGGTAGCATCTTAGAAGATAGCAAAGGTCATTGACCTCTGGTGATCTCATTTTGCGTGTGCGAGAGCGTCTTAGAAGATTGCAAAGGTCATTGTCCTCTGGTGACCTCGTTTTGCGTGTCCGGGAGCTTCTTAGAATATAGCAAAGGTCATTGACCTCTGGTGACCTCATTTTGCGTGTCCGGGATCTTCTTGGAAGATAGCAAAGGTCATTGACATCTGGTGACCTCATTTTGCGTGTCCGGGAACGTCTTAGAAGATAGCAAAGTTCATTGACCTCTGGTGACCTCATTTTGCGTATCCGGGATCTTCTTGGAAGATAGCAAAGGTCATTGACCTCTCGTGACCTCATTTTGCGTGTCCGGGAACTTCTTAGAAAATAGCAAAGGTCATTGACCTCTGCTGACCTGATTTTGCGTGTCCGGGACCGTATTAGAAGATAGCAAAGTTCATTGACCTCTGGTGACCTCATTTTGCGAGTCCGGGAACGTCTTAGAAGATAGCAAAGGTCATTGACCTCTGGTGAACTCATTTTGCGTGTCCGGGATCTTCTTGGAAGACAGCAATGGTCATTGACCTCTCGTGACCTCAGTTTGCGTGTCCGGGAGCTTCTTAGAAGATGGCAAAGGTCATTGACCTCTGGTGACCTCATTTTGCGTGTCCGGGAGCTTCTTAGAAGATAGCAAAGGTCATTGACCTCTGGTGACGTCATTTTGCGTGTGCGGTAGCGTCTTAGAAGATAGCAAAGGTCATTGACCACTGGTGACCACATTTTGCGTGTCCGGGAACTTCTTAGAAGATAGCAAAGGTCATTGACCTCTGGTGACCTCATTTTGCGTGTCCGGGAGCGTCTTAGAAGATAGCAAAGGTCATTGACCTCTGGTGATCTCATTTTGCGATTGCGGGAGCGTCTTAGAAGATTGCAAAGGTCATTGACCTCTGCTGACCTCATTTTGCGTGTCCGGGAGCGTCTTAGAAGATAGCAAAGGTCTTTGACCTCTGGTGACCTCATTTTGCGTGTCCGGGAGCGTCTTAAAAGATTGCAAAGGTCATTGACCTCTGGTGTCCTCATTTTGCGTGTCCGGGAGCTTCTTAGAAGATAGCAAAGGTCATTGACCTCTGGTGACCTCATTTTGCGTGTGCGATAGCGTCTTAGAAGATAGCAAATGTCATTGACCACTGGTGACCTCATTTTGCGTGACGGGAACTTCTTAGAAGATAGCAAGGGTCATTGACCTCTGTTGACCTCATTTTGCGTGTCCGGGAGCTTCTTAGAAGATAGCAAACGTCATTGACCTCTGGTGACCACATTTTGCGTTTCAGGGAACTTCTTAGAAGGTAGCAAAGGTCTTTGACCTCTGGTGACCTCATTTTGCGTGTCCGGGAGCGTCTTAGAAAATAGCAAAGGTCATTGACCTCTGGTGACCTCATTTTGCGTGTCCGGGACCGTATTAGAAGATAGCAAAGTTCATTGACCTCTGGTGACCTCATTTTGCGTGTCCAGGAGCGTCTTAGAAGATAGCAAAGGTCATTGATTTCTGGTGACCTCATTTTGCGTGTCCGGGAGCTTCTTAGAAGATAGCAAATGTCATTGACCTCTGGTGAAGTCATTTTGCGTGTGCGGTAGCGTCTTAGAAGATAGCAAAGATCATTGACCACTGGTGACCACATTTTGCGTGTCCGGGAACTTCTTAGAAGATAGCAAAGGTCATTGACCTCTGGTGACATCATTTTGCGTGTCCGGGAGCGTCTTAGAAGATAGCAAAGGTCATTGACCTCTGGTGATCTCATTTTGCGTGTGCGGGAGCGTCTTAGAAGATTGCAAAGTTCATTGACCTCTGCTGACCTCATTTTGCGTGTCCGGGAGCGTCTTAGAAGATAGCAAAGCTCTTTGACCTCTGGTGACCTCATTTTGCGTGTCCGGGAGCGTCTTAAAAGATTGCAAAGGTCATTGACCTCTGGTGTCCTCATTTTGCGTGTCCGGGATCGTCTTAGAAGATAGCAAAGTTCATTGACCTCTGGTGACCTCATTTTGTGTTTCCGGGAGCGTCTTAGAAGATAGCAAAGGTCATTGACCTCTGGTGACCTCATTTTGCGTGTCCGGGAGCTTCTTAGAAGATAGCAAAGGTCATTGACCTCTGGTGACCTCATTTTGCGTGTCTGGGAACTTCTTAGAAGATAGAAAAGGTCTTTGACCTCTGGTGACCTCATTTTCGTGTCCGGGAGCTTCTTAGTAGATAGCAAAGGTCATTGACCTCTGGTGAACTCATTTTGCGTGTCCGGTAGCATCTTAGAAGATAGCAAAGGTCATTGACCTCTGGTGATCTCATTTTGCGTGTGCGAGAGCGTCTTAGAAGATTGCAAAGGTCATTGTCCTCTGGTGACCTCGTTTTGCGTGTCCGGGAGCTTCTTAGAATATAGCAAAGGTCATTGACCTCTGGTGACCTCATTTTGCGTGTCCGGGATCTTCTTGGAAGATAGCAAAGGTCATTGACATCTGGTGACCTCATTTTGCGTGTCCGGGAACGTCTTAGAATATAGCAAAGGTCATTGACCTCTGGTGACCTCATTTTGCGTGTCCGGGCCCTTCTTGGAAGATAGCAAAGGTCATTGACCTCTCGTGACCTCATTTTGCGTGTCCGGGAACTTCTTAGAAAATAGCAAAGGTCATTGACCTCTGCTGACCAGATTTTGCGTGTCCGGTACCGTATTAGAAGATAGAAAAGTTCATTGACCTCTGGTGACCTCATTTTGCGATCCGGGAACGTCTTAGAAGATAGCAAAGGTCATTGACCTCTGGTGACCTCATTTTGCGTGTCCGGGATCTTCTTGGAAGACAGCAAAGGTCATTGACCTCTCGTGACCTCAGTTTGCGTGTCCGGGAGCTTCTTAGAAGATGGCAAAGGTCATTGACCTCTGGTGACCTCATTTTGCGTGTCCGGGAGCTTCTTAGAAGATAGCAAAGGTCATTGACCTCTGGTGACGTCATTTTGCGTGTGCGGTAGCGTCTTAGAAGATAGCAAAGGTCATTGACCACTGGTGACCACATTTTGCGTGTCCGGGAGCGTCTTAGAAGATAGCAAAGGTCTTTGACCTCTGGTGACCTCATTTTGCGTGTCCGGGAGCGTCTTAAAAGATTGCAAAGGTCATTGACCTCTGGTGACCTCATTTTGCGTGTCCGGGACCGTCTTAGAAGATAGCAAAGGTCATTGACCTCTGGTGACCTCATTTTGCGTGTGCGGTAGCGTCTTAGAAGATAGCAAAGGTCATTGACCACTGGTGACCTCATTTTGCGTGTCCGGGAACTTCTTAGAAGATAGCAAGGGTCATTGACCTCTGGTGACCTCATTTTGCGTGTCCGGGAGCGTCTTAGAAGATAGCAAAGGTCTTTGACCTCTGGTGACCTCATTTTGCGTGTCCGGGAGCGTCTTAAAAGATTGCAAATGTCATTGACCTCTGGTGACCTCATTTTGCGTGTCCGGGACCGTCTTAGAAGATAGCAAAGGTCATTGACCTCTGGTGACCTCATTTTGCGTGTCCGGGAGCTTCTTAGAAGATAGCAAAGGTCATTGACCTCTGGCGACCTCATTTTGCGTGTGCGGTAGCGTCTTAGAAGATAGCAAAGGTCATTGACTTCTAGTGACCTCATTTTGCGTGTCCGGGAACTTCTTAGAAGATAGCAAATGTCATTGACCTCTGGTGACCTCATTTTGCGTGTCCGGGATCTTCTTAGAAGATAGCAAAGGTCATTGACCTCTGGTGACCTCATTTTGCGTGTCCGGGAACTTCTTAGAAAATAGCAAAGGTCATTGACCTCTGGGGACCTCATTTTGCGTGTCCGGGAGCGTCTTAAAAGATTGCAAAGGTCATTGACCTCTGGTGACCTCATTGTGCGTGTCCGGGACCGTCTTAGAAGATAGCAAAGGTCATTGACCTCTGTTGACCTCATTTTGCGTGTCCGGGAACTTCTTAGAAGTTAGCAAAGGTCTTTGACCTCTGGTGACCTCATTTTGCGTGTCCGGGAGCTTCTTAGAAGATAGCGTAGGTCATTGACCTCTGGTGACATCATTTTGCGTGTCCGGGAGCTTCTTAGAAGATAGCAAAGGTCATTGACCTCTGGTGACCTCATTTTGCGTGTCCGGGAACTTCTTAGAAGATAGCAAAGGTCTTTGACCTCTGGTGACCTCATTTTGCGTGTCCGGGAGCGTCTTAGAAGATAGCAAAAGTCATTGACCTCTGGTGACCTCATTTTGCGTGTCCGGGAGCTTCTAAGAGTATAGCAAAGGTCATTGACCTCTGGTGACCTCATTTTGCGTGTCCGGGAGCTTCTTAGAAGATAGCAAAGGTCATTGACCTTTGGTGACCTCATTTTGCGTGTCCGGGAGCTTCTAAGAGTATAGCAAAGGTCATTGACCTCTGGTGACCTCATTTTGCGTTTCCGGGAGCTTCTTAGAAGATAGCAAAGGTCATTGACCTCTGGTGACATCATTTTGCGTGTCCGGGAGCTTCTTAGAAGATAGCAAAAATCATTGACCTCTGGTGACCTCATTTTGCGTGTGCGGTAGCGTCTTAGAAGATAGCAAAGGTCATTGACCACTGGTGACCTCATTTTGCGTGTCCGGGAACTTCTTAGAAGATAGCAAGGGTCATTGACCTCTGGTGACCTCATTTTGCGTGTCCGGGAGCGTCTTAGAAGATAGCAAATGTCTTTGACCTCTGGTGACCTCATTTTGCGTGTCCGGGAGCGTCTTAAAAGATTGCAAAGGTCCTTGACCTCTGGTGACCTCATTTTGCGTGTCCGGGACCGTCTTAGAAGATAGCAAAGGTCATTGACCTCTGGTGACCTCATTTTGCGTGTCTGGGAGCTTCTAAGAGTATAGCAAAGGTCATTGACCTCTGGTGACCTCATTTTGCGTGTCCGGGAGCTTCTTAGAAGATAGCAAAGGTCATTGACCTCTGGTGACCTCATTTTGCGTGTCCGGGAGCTTCTTAGAAGATAGCAAAGGTCATTGACCTCTAGTGACCTCATTTTGCGTGTCCGGGAACTTCTTAGAAGATAGCAAATGTCATTGACCTCTGGTGACCTCATTTTGCGTGTCCTGGAGCTTCTTAGAAGATAGCAAAGGTCATTGACCTCTCGTGACCTCATTTTGCGTGTGCGGTAGCGTCTTAGAAGATAGCATAGGTCATTGACCTCTGGTGACCTCATTTTGCGTGTCCGGGATCTTCTTAGAAGATAGCAAAGGTCATTGACCTCTGGTGACCTCATTTTGCGTGTCCGGGAACTTCTTAGAAAATAGCAAAGGTCATTGACCTCTGGTGACCTCATTTTGCGTGTCCGGGAGCGTCTTAAAAGATTGCAAAGGTCATTGACCTCTGGTGACCTCATTGTGCGTGTCTGGGACCGTCTTAGAAGATAGCAAAGTTCATTGACCTCTGGTCACCTCATTTTGCGTGTCCGGGAGCGTCTTAGAAGATAGCAAAGGTCATTGACCTCTGGTGATCTCATTTTGCGTGTGCGGGAGCGTCTTAGAAGATAGCAAAGATCATTGACCTCTGTTGACGTCATTTTGCGTGTCAGGGAACTTCTTAGAAGTTAGCAAAGGTCTTTGACCTCTGGTGACCTCATTTTGCGTGTCCGGGAGCTTCTTAGAAGATAGCGTAGGTCATTGACCTCTGGTGACATCATTTTGCGTGTCCGGGAGCTTCTTAGAAGATAGCAAAGGACATTGACCTCTGGTGACTTCATTTTGCGTGTCCGGGAACTTCTTAGAAGATAGCAAAGGTCATTGACCTCTGGTGACCTCATTTTGCGTGTCCGGGAGCTGCTTAGAAGATAGCAAACGTCATTGACCTCTGGTGATCTCATTTTGCGTGTGCGGGAGCGTCTTAGAAGATAGCAAAGGTCTTTGACCTCTGGTGACCTCATTTTGCGTGTCCGGGAGCGTCTTAAAAGATTGCAAAGGTCATTGACCTCTGGTGACATCATTTTGCCTGTCCGGGACCGTCTTAGAAGATAGCAAAGGTCATTGACCTCTGGTGACCTCATTTTGCGTGTCTGGGAGCTTCTTAGAAGATAGCAAAGGTCATTGACCACTGGTGATCTCATTTTGCGTGCGCGGGAGCTTCTTAGAAGATAGCAAAGTTCATTGTCCTCTGGTGACCTCATTTTCCGTGTCCGGGAGCGTCTTAGAAGATAGCAAAGGTCATTGACCTCTGGTGACCTCATTTTGCGTGTCCGGGAGCTTCTAAGAGTATAGCAAAGGTCATTGACCTCTGGTGACCTCATTTTGCGTGTCCGGGAGCTTCTTAGAAGATAGCAAAGGTCATTGACCTCTGCTGACCTCATTTTGCGTGTGCGGTAGCGTCTTAGAAGATAGCATAGGTCATTGACCTCTGGTGACCTCATTTTGCGTGTCCGGGAGCTTCTTAGAAGATAGCAAAGGTCATTGACCTCTGGTGACCTCATTTTGCGTGTCCGGGAGCTTCTTAGAAGATAGCAAAGGTCATTGACCTCTGGTGACATCATTTTGCCTGTCCGGGACCGTCTTAGAAGATAGCAAAGGTCATTGACCTCTGGTGACCTCATTTTGCGTGTCTGGGAGCTTCTTAGAAGATAGCAAAGGTCATTGACCACTGGTGATCTCATTTTGCGTGCGCGGGAGCTTCTTAGAAGATAGCAAAGTTCATTGTCCTCTGGTGACCTCATTTTCCGTGTCCGGGAGCTTCTTAGAAGATAGCAAAGGTCATTGACCTCTGGTGACCTCATTTTGCGTGTCCGGGACCGTCTTAGAAGATAGCAAATTTCATTGACCTCTGGTGACCTCATTTTGCGTGTCTGGGAGCGTCTTAGGAGATAGCAAAGGTCATTGACCTGTGGTGACCTCATTTTGCGTGTCCTGGAGCTTCTTAGAAGATAGCAAAGGTCATTGACCTCTGGTGACCTCATTTTGCGTGTCCGGGAGCGTCTTAGAAGATAGCAAAAGTCTTTGACCTCTGGTGACCTCATTTTGCGTGTCCGGGAGCGTCTGAAAAGATTGCAAAGGTCATTGACCTCTGGTGAACTCAATTTGCGTGTCCGGGACCGTCTTAGAAGATAGCAAAGGTCATTGACCGCTGGTGACCTCATTTTGCGTGCCTGGGAGCTTCTTAGAAGATAGCAAAGGTCATTGACCACTGGTGATCTCATTTTGCGTGTGCGGGAGCTTCTTAGAAGATAGCAAAGTTCATTGTCCTCTGGTGACCTCATTTTCCGTGTCCGGTAGCGTCTTAGAAGATAGCAAAGGTCATTGACCTCTGGTGACCTCATTTTGCGTGTGCGGTAGCGTCTTAGAAGATAGCAAAGGTCATTGACCGCTGGTGACCAAATTTTGCGTGTCCGGGAACTTCTTAGAAGATAGCAAATGTCATTGACCTCTGGTGACCTCATTTTGCGTGTCCGGGAGCTTCTTAGAAGATAGCAAAGGTCATTGACATCTGGTGACCTCATTTTGCGTGTGCGGTAGCGTCTTAGAAGATAGCATAGGTCATTGACCTCTGGTGACCTCATTTTGCGTGTCCGGGATCTTCTTAGAATATAGCAAAGGTCATTGACCTCTGGTTACCTCATTTTGCGTGTCCGGGAACTTCTTAGAAAATAGCAAAGGTCATTGACGTCTGGTGACCTCATTTTGCGTGTCCTGGAGCTTCTTAGAAGATAGCAAAGGTCACTGACCTCTGGTGACCTCATTTTGCGTGTCCGGGACCGTCTTAGAAGATAGCAAAGGTCATTGACCTCTGGTGACCTCATTTTGCGTGTCTGGGAGCTTCTTAGAAGATAGCAAAGGTCATTGACCTCTGGTGACCTCATTTTGCGTGTCCGGGAGCTTCTAAGAGTATAGCAAAGGTCATTGACCTCTGGTGACCTCATTTTGCGTGTCCGGGAGCTTCTTAGAAGATAGCAAAGGTCATTGACCTCTGGTGACCTCATTTTGCGTGTCCGGGAGCTTCTTAGAAGATAGCAAAGGTCATTGACCTCTGGTGACCTCATTTTGCGTGTGCGGTAGCGTCTTAGAAGATAGCAAAGGTCATTGACCACTGGTGACCTCATTTTGCGTGTCCGGGAACTTCTTAGAAGATAGCAAGGGTCATTGACCTCTGGTGACCTCATTTTGCGTGTCCGGGAGCGTCTTAAAAGATTGCAAAGGTCCTTGACCTCTGGTGACCTCATTTTGCGTGTCTGGGAGCTTCTTAGAAGATAGCAAAGGTCATTGACCACTGGTGATCTCATTTTGCGTGTGCGGGAGTTTCTTAGAAGATAGCAAAGTTCATTGTCCTCTGGTGACCTCATTTTCCGTGTCCGGGAGCGTCTTAGAAGATAGCAAAAGTCATTGACCTCTGCTGACCTCATTTTGCGTGTCCGGGAGCTTCTAAGAGTATAGCAAAGGTCATTGACCTCTGGTGACCTCATTTTGCGTGTCCGGGAGCTTCTTAGAAGATAGCAAAGGTCATTGACCTCTGGTGACCTCATTTTGCGTGTCCGGGAGCTTCTTAGAAGATAGCAAAGGTCATTGACCTCTAGTGACCTCATTTTGCGTGTGCGGTAGCGTCTTAGAAGATAGCATAGGTCATTGACCTCTGGTGACCTCATTTTGCGTGTCCGGGAGCTTCTTAGAAGATAGCAAAGGTCATTGACCTCTCGTGACCTCATTTTGCGTGTGCGGTAGCGTCTTAGAAGATAGCATAGGTCATTGACCTCTGGTGACCTCATTTTGCGTGTCCGGGAGCTTCTTAGAAGATAGCAAAGGTCATTGACCTCTGGTGACCTCATTTTGCGTGTCCGGGAGCGTCTCAGAAGATAGCAAAGGTCATTGACCTCTGGTGACCTCATTTTGCGTGTCCGGGAGCGTCTTAAAAGATTGCAAAGGTCATTGACCTCTGGTGACCTCATTGTGCGTGTCCGGGACCGACTTAGAAGATAGCAAAGTTCATTGACCTCTGGTCACCTCATTTTGCGTGTCCGGGAGCGTCTTAGAAGATAGCAAAGGTCTTTGACCTCTGGTGACCTCATTTTGCGTGTCCGGGAGCTTCTTAGAAGATAGCAAAGGTCATTGACCACTGGTGACCACATTTTGCGTGTCCGGGAGCGTCTTAGAAGATAGCAAAGGTCATTGACCTCTGGTGACCTCATTTTGCGTGTCCGGGAGCTTCAAAGATTATAGCAAAGGTCATTGACCTCTGGTGACCTCATTTTGCGTGTCCGGGAGCTTCTTAGAAGATAGCAAAGGTCATTGACCTCTGGTGACCTCATTTTGCGTGTCCGGGACCGTCTTAGAAGATAGCAAATTTCATTGACCTCTGGTGACCTCATTTTGCGTGTCCGGGAGCGTCTTAGGAGATAGCAAAGGTCATTGAACTCTGGTGACCTCATTTTGCGTGTCCTGGAGCTTCTTAGAAGATAGCAAAGGTCATTGACCTCTGGTGACCTCATTTTGCGTGTCCGGGAGCGTCTTAGAAGATAGCAAAAGTCTTTGACCTCTGGTGACCTCATTTTGCGTGTCCGGGAGCGTCTGAAAAGATTGAAAAGGTCATTGACCTCTGGTGACCTCAATTTGCGTGTCCGGGACCGTCTTAGAAGATAGCAAAGGTCATTGACCGCTGGTGACCTCATTTTGCGTGCCTGGGAGCTTCTTAGAAGATAGCAAAGGTCATTGACCACTGGTGATCTCATTTTGCGTGTGCGGGAGCTTCTTAGAAGATAGCAAAGTTCATTGTCCTCTGGTGACCTCATTTTCCGTGTCCGGTAGCGTCTTAGAAGATAGCAAAGGTCATTGACCTCTGGTGACCTCATTTTGCGTGTGCGGTAGCGTCTTAGAAGATAGCAAAGGTCATTGACCTCTGGTGACCAAATTTTGCGTGTCCGGGAACTTCTTAGAAGATAGCAAATGTCATTGACCTCTGGTGACCTCATTTTGCGTGTCCGGGAGCTTCTTAGAAGATAGCAAAGGTCATTGACCTCTGGTGACCTCATTTTGCGTGTGCGGTAGCGTCTTAGAAGATAGCATAGGTCATTGACCTCTGGTGACCTCATTTTGCGTGTCCGGGATCTTCTTAGAATATAGCAAAGGTCATTGACCTCTGGTGACCTCATTTTGCGTGTCCGGGAACTTCTTAGAAAATAGCAAAGGTCATTGACGTCTGGTGACCTCATTTTGCGTGTCCTGGAGCTTCTTAGAAGATAGCAAAGGTCACTGACCTCTGGTGACCTCATTTTGCGTGTCCGGGACCGTCTTAGAAGATAGCAAAGGTCATTGACCTCTGGTGACCTCATTTTGCGTGTCTGGGAGCTTCTTAGAAGATAGCAAAGGTCATTGACCTCTGGTGACCTCATTTTGCGTGTCCGGGAGCTTCTAAGAGTATAGCAAAGGTCATTGACCTCTGGTGACCTCATTTTGCGTGTCCGGGAGCTTCTTAGAAGATAGCAAAGGTCATTGACCTCTGGTGACCTCATTTTGCGTGTCCGGGAGCTTCTTAGAAGATAGCAAAGGTCATTGACCTCTGGTGACCTCATTTTGCGTGTGCGGTAGCGTCTTAGAAGATAGCAAAGGTCATTGACCACTGGTGACCTCATTTTGCGTGTCCGGGAACTTCTTAGAAGATAGCAAGGGTCATTGACCTCTGGTTACCTCATTTTGCGTGTCCGGGAGCGTCTTAGAAGATAGCAAAGGTCTTTGACCTCTGGTGACCTCATTTTGCGTGTCCGGGAGCGTCTTAAAAGATTGCAAAGGTCCTTGACCTCTGGTGACCTCATTTTGCGTGTCCGGGACCGTCTTAGAAGATAGCAAACGTCATTGACCTCTGGTGACCTCATTTTGCGTGTCTGGGAGCTTCTTAGAAGATAGCAAAGGTCATTGACCACTGGTGATCTCATTTTGCGTGTGCGGGAGTTTCTTAGAAGATAGCAAAGTTCATTGTCCTCTGGTGACCTCATTTTCCGTGTCCGGGAGCGTCTTAGAAGATAGCAAAAGTCATTGACCTCTGCTGACCTCATTTTGCGTGTCCGGGAGCTTCTAAGAGTATAGCAAAGGTCATTGACCTCTGGTGACCTCATTTTGCGTGTCCGGGAGCTTCTTAGAAGATAGCAAAGGTCATTGACCTCTGGTGACCTCATTTTGCGTGTCCGGGAGCTTCTTAGAAGATAGCAAAGGTCATTGACCTCTAGTGACCTCATTTTGCGTGTGCGGTAGCGTCTTAGAAGATAGCATAGGTCATTGACCTCTGGTGACTTCATTTTGCGTGTCCGGGATCTTCTTAGAAGATAGCAAATGTCATTGACCTCTGGTGACCTCATTTTGCGTGTCCGGGAACTTCTTAGAAAATAGCAAATGTCATTGACCTCTGGTGACCTCATTTTGCGTGTCCGGGAGCGTCTTAAAAGATTGCAAAGGTCATTGACCTCTGGTGACCTCATTTTGCCTGTCCGGGACCGTCTTAGAAGATAGCAAAGGTCATTGACCTCTGGTGACCTCATTTTACGTGTCTGGGAGCTTCTTAGAAGATAGCAAAGGTCATTGACCACTGGTGATCTCATTTTGCGTGCGCGGGAGCTTCTTAGAAGATAGCAAAGTTCATTGTCCTCTGGTGACCTCATTTTCCGTGTCCGGGAGCGTCTTAGAAGATAGCAAAGGTCATTGACCTCTGGTGACCTCATTTTGCGTGTCCGGGAGCTTCTAAGAGTATAGCAAAGGTCATTGACCTCTGGTGACCTCATTTTGCGTGTCCGGGAGCTTCTTAGAAGATAGCAAAGGTCATTGACCTCTCGTGACCTCATTTTGCGTGTGCGGTAGCGTCTTAGAAGATAGCATAGGTCATTGACCTCTGGTGACCTCATTTTGCGTGTCCGGGATCTTCTTAGAAGATAGCAAAGGTCATTGACCTCTGGTGACCTCATTTTGCGTGTGCGGAACTTCTTAGAAGATAGCAAAGTTCATTGACCTCTGGTCACCTCATTTTGCGTGTCCGGGAGCGTCTTAGGAGATAGCAAAGGTCATTGACCTCTGGTGACCTCATTTTGCGTGTCCTGGAGCTTCTTAGAAGATAGCAAAGGTCATTGACCTCTGGTGACCTCATTTTGCGTGTCCTGGAGCTTCTTAGAAGATAGCAAAGGTCATTGACCTCTGGTGACCTCATTTTGCGTGTCCGGGAGCGTCTTAGAAGATAGCAAAAGTCTTTGACCTCTGGTGACCTCATTTTGCGTGTCCGCGAGCGTCTGAAAAGATTGCAAAGGTCATTGACCTCTGGTGACCTCAATTTGCGTGTCCGGGACCGTCTTAGAAGATAGCAAAGGTCATTGACCGCTGGTGACCTCATTTTGCGTGCCTGGGAGCTTCTTAGAAGATAGCAAAGGTCATTGACCACTGCTGATCTCATTTTGCGTGTGCGGGAGCTTCTTAGAAGATAGCAAAGTTCATTGTCCTCTGGTGACCTCATTTTCCGTGTCCGGTAGCGTCTTAGAAGATAGCAAAGGTCATTGACCTCTGGTGACCTCATTTTGCGTGTCCGGGAGCTTCTAAGAGTATAGCAAAGGTCATTGACCTCTGGTGACCTCATTTTGCGTGTCCGGGAGCTTCTTAGAAGATAGCATAGGTCATTGACCTCTGGTGACCTCATTTTGCGTGTCCGGGAGCTTCTTAGAAGATAGCAAAGGTCATTGACCTCTGGTGACCTCATTTTGCGTGTGCGGTAGCGTCTTAGAAGATAGCAAAGGTCATTGACCTCTGGTGACCAAATTTTGCGTGTCCGGGAACTTCTTAGAAGATAGCAAATGTCATTGACCTCTGGTGACCTCATTTTGCGTGTCCGGGAGCTTCTTAGAAGATAGCAAAGGTCATTGACCTCTGGTGACCTCATTTTGCGTGTGCGGTAGCGTCTTAGAAGATAGCATAGGTCATTGACCTCTGGTGACCTCATTTTGCGTGTCCGGGATCTTCTTAGAATATAGCAAAGGTCATTGACCTCTGGTGACCTCATTTTGCGTGTCCGGGAGCTTCTTAGAAAATAGCAAAGGTCATTGACGTCTGGTGACCTCATTTTGCGTGTCCTGGAGCTTCTTAGAAGATAGCAAAGGTCACTGACCTCTGGTGACCTCATTTTGCGTGTCCGGGAGCCTCTTAGAAGATAGCAAAGGTCTTTGACCTCCGGTGATCTCATTTTGCGTGTCCGGGAGCGTCTTAAAAGATTGCAAAGGTCATTGACCTCTGGTGACCTCAATTTGCGTGTCCGGGACCGTCTTAGAAGATAGCAAAGGTCATTGACCTCTGGTGACCTCATTTTGCATGTCTGGGAGCTTCTTAGAAGATAGCAAAGGTCATTGACCACTGGTGATCTCATTTTGCGTGTGCGGGAGCTTCTTAGAAGATAGCAAAGTTCATTGTCCTCTGGTGACCTCATTTTCCGTGTCCGGGAGCGTCTTAGAAGATAGCAAAGGTCATTGACCTCTGGTGACTTCATTTTGCGTGTCCGGGAGCTTCTTAGAAGATAGCAAAGGTCATTGACCTCTGTTGACCTCATTTTGCGTGTCCGGGAACTTCTTAGAAGTTAGCAAATGTCATTGACCTGTGGTGAACTCATTTTGCGTGTCCGGGAGCTTCTTAGAAGATAGCAAAGGTCATTGACCTCTGGTGATCTGATTTTGCGTGTGCGGGAGCGTCTTAGAAGATTGCAAAGGTCATTGATCTCTGCTGACCTCATTTTGCGTGTCCGGGAGCGTCTTAGAAGATAGCAAAGGTCTTTGACCTCTGGTGACCTCATTTTGCGTGTCCGGGAGCTTCTTAGAAGATAGCAATGGTCATTGACCTCTGGTGATCTCATTTTGCGTGCCCGGGACCGTCTCAGAAGATAGCAAAGGTCATTGACCTCTGGTGACCTCATTTTGCGTGTCTGGGAGCTTCTTAGAAGATAGCAAAGGTCATTGACCACTGGTGATCTCATTTTGCGTGTGCGGGAGCTTCTTAGAAGATAGCAAAGTTGATTGTCCTCTGGTGACCTCATTTTCCGTGTCCGGTAGCGTCTTAGAAGATAGCAAAGGTCATTGACCTCTGGTGACCTCATTTTGCGTGTCCGGGAACTTCTTAGAAGATAGCAAATGTCATTGACCTCTGGTGACCTCATTTTGCGTGTCCGGGAGCTTCTTAGAAGATAGCAAAGATCATTGACCTCTGGTGACATCATTTTGCGTGTGCGGTAGCGTCTTAGAAGATAGCATAGGTCATTGACCTCTGGTGACCTCATTTTGCGTGTCCGAGATCTCCTTAGAAGATAGCAAAGGTCATTGACCTCTGGTGACCTCATTTTGCGTGTCCGGGAACTTCTTAGAAAATAGCAAAGGTCATTGACGTCTGGTGACCTCATTTTGCGTGTCCTGGAGCTTCTTAGAAGATAGCAAAGGTCATTGACCTCTGGTGACCTCATTTTGCGTGTCCGGGAGCGTCTTAGAAGATAGCAAAGGTCTTTGACCTCCGGTGACCTCATTTTGCGTGTCCGGGAGCGTCTTAAAAGATTGCAAAGGTCATTGACCTCTGGTGACCTCAATTTGCGTGTCCGGGACCGTCTTAGAAGATAGCAAAGGTCATTGACCTCTGGTGACCTCATTTTGCATGTCTGGGAGCTTCTTAGAAGATAGCAAAGGTCATTGACCACTGGTGATCTCATTTTGCGTTTGCGGGAGCTTCTTAGAAGATAGCAAAGTTCATTGTCCTCTGGTGACCTCATTTTCCGTGTCCGGGAGCGTCTTAGAAGATAGCAAAGGTCATTGACCTCTGGTGACCTCATTTTGCGTGTCCGGAGCTTCTTAGAAGATAGCAAAGGTCATTGACCTCTGGTGACTTCATTTTGCGTGTCCGGGAGCTTCTTAGAAGATAGCAAATGTCATTGACCTCTGTTGACCTCATTTTGCGTGTCCGGGAACTTCTTAGAAGTTAGCAAATGTCATTGACCTGTGGTGAACTCATTTTGCGTGTCCGGGAGCTTCTTAGAAGATAGCAAAGGTCATTGACCTCTGGTGATCTGATTTTGCGTGTGCGGGAGCGTCTTAGAAGATTGCAAAGGTCATTGATCTCTGCTGACCTCATTTTGCGTGTCCGGGAGCATCTTAGAAGATAGCAAATGTCTTTGACCTCTGGTGACCTCATTTTGCGTGTCCGGGAGCGTCTTAGAAGATAGCAAAGGTCATTGACCTCTGGTGACTTCATTTTGCGTGTCCGGGAGCTTCTTAGAAGATAGCATAGGTCATTGACCTCTGGTGACCTCATTTTGCGTGTCCGGGATCTTCTTAGAATATAGCAAAGGTCATTGACCTCTGGTGACCTCATTTTGCGTGTCCGGGAGCTTCTTAGAAAATAGCAAAGGTCATTGACGTCTGGTGACCTCATTTTGCGTGTCCTGGAGCTTCTTAGAAGATAGCAAAGGTCACTGACCTCTGGTGACCTCATTTTGCGTGTCCGGGAGCCTCTTAGAAGATAGCAAAGGTCTTTGACCTCCGGTGATCTCATTTTGCGTGTCCGGGAGCGTCTTAAAAGATTGCAAAGGTCATTGACCTCTGGTGACCTCAATTTGCGTGTCCGGGACCGTCTTAGAAGATAGCAAAGGTCATTGACCTCTGGTGACCTCATTTTGCATGTCTGGGAGCTTCTTAGAAGATAGCAAAGGTCATTGACCACTGGTGATCTCATTTTGCGTGTGCGGGAGCTTCTTAGAAGATAGCAAAGTTCATTGTCCTCTGGTGACCTCATTTTCCGTGTCCGGGAGCGTCTTAGAAGATAGCAAAGGTCATTGACCTCTGGTGACTTCATTTTGCGTGTCCGGGAGCTTCTTAGAAGATAGCAAAGGTCATTGACCTCTGTTGACCTCATTTTGCGTGTCCGGGAACTTCTTAGAAGTTAGCAAATGTCATTGACCTGTGGTGAACTCATTTTGCGTGTCCGGGAGCTTCTTAGAAGATAGCAAAGGTCATTGACCTCTGGTGATCTGATTTTGCGTGTGCGGGAGCGTCTTAGAAGATTGCAAAGGTCATTGATCTCTGCTGACCTCATTTTGCGTGTCCGGGAGCGTCTTAGAAGATAGCAAAGGTCTTTGACCTCTGGTGACCTCATTTTGCGTGTCCGGGAGCTTCTTAGAAGATAGCAATGGTCATTGACCTCTGGTGATCTCATTTTGCGTGCCCGGGACCGTCTCAGAAGATAGCAAAGGTCATTGACCTCTGGTGACCTCATTTTGCGTGTCTGGGAGCTTCTTAGAAGATAGCAAAGGTCATTGACCACTGGTGATCTCATTTTGCGTGTGCGGGAGCTTCTTAGAAGATAGCAAAGTTGATTGTCCTCTGGTGACCTCATTTTCCGTGTCCGGTAGCGTCTTAGAAGATAGCAAAGGTCATTGACCTCTGGTGACCTCATTTTGCGTGTCCGGGAACTTCTTAGAAGATAGCAAATGTCATTGACCTCTGGTGACCTCATTTTGCGTGTCCGGGAGCTTCTTAGAAGATAGCAAAGATCATTGACCTCTGGTGACATCATTTTGCGTGTGCGGTAGCGTCTTAGAAGATAGCATAGGTCATTGACCTCTGGTGACCTCATTTTGCGTGTCCGAGATCTCCTTAGAAGATAGCAAAGGTCATTGACCTCTGGTGACCTCATTTTGCGTGTCCGGGAACTTCTTAGAAAATAGCAAAGGTCATTGACGTCTGGTGACCTCATTTTGCGTGTCCTGGAGCTTCTTAGAAGATAGCAAAGGTCATTGACCTCTGGTGACCTCATTTTGCGTGTCCGGGAGCGTCTTAGAAGATAGCAAAGGTCTTTGACCTCCGGTGACCTCATTTTGCGTGTCCGGGAGCGTCTTAAAAGATTGCAAAGGTCATTGACCTCTGGTGACATCAATTTGCGTGTCCGGGACCGTCTTAGAAGATAGCAAAGGTCATTGACCTCTGGTGACCTCATTTTGCATGTCTGGGAGCTTCTTAGAAGATAGCAAAGGTCATTGACCACTGGTGATCTCATTTTGCGTTTGCGGGAGCTTCTTAGAAGATAGCAAAGTTCATTGTCCTCTGGTGACCTCATTTTCCGTGTCCGGGAGCGTCTTAGAAGATAGCAAAGGTCATTGACCTCTGGTGACCTCATTTTGCGTGTCCGGAGCTTCTTAGAAGATAGCAAAGGTCATTGACCTCTGGTGACTTCATTTTGCGTGTCCGGGAGCTTCTTAGAAGATAGCAAATGTCATTGACCTCTGTTGACCTCATTTTGCGTGTCCGGGAACTTCTTAGAAGTTAGCAAATGTCATTGACCTGTGGTGAACTCATTTTGCGTGTCCGGGAGCTTCTTAGAAGATAGCAAAGGTCATTGACCTCTGGTGATCTGATTTTGCGTGTGCGGGAGCGTCTTAGAAGATTGCAAAGGTCATTGATCTCTGCTGACCTCATTTTGCGTGTCCGGGAGCATCTTAGAAGATAGCAAAGGTCTTTGACCTCTGGTGACCTCATTTTGCGTGTCCGGGAACTTCTTAGAAGATAGCAAAGGTCATTGACCTCTGGTGATCTCATTTTGCGTGTCCGGGAGCTTCTTAGAAGATAGAAAAGTTCATTGTCCTCTGGTGACCTCATTTTCCGTGTCCGGGAACTTCTTAGAAGTTAGCAAAGGTCTTTGACGTCTGGTGACCTCATTTTGCGTGTCCGGAGCTTCTTAGAAGATAGCAAAGGTGATTGACCTCTGGTGACTTCATTTTGCGTGTCCGGGAGCTTCTTAGAAGATAGCAAAGGTCATTGACCTCTGTTGACCTCATTTTGCGTGTCCGGGAACTTCTTAGAAGTTAGCAAATGTCATTGACCTGTGGTGAACTCATTTTGCGTGTCCGGGAGCTTCTTAGAAGATAGCAAAGGTCATTGACCTCTGGTTATCTGATTTTGCGTGTGCGGGAGCGTCTTAGAAGATTGCAAAGGTCATTGATCTCTGCTGACCTCATTTTGCGTCTCCGGGAGCGTCTTAGAAGATAGCAAAGGTCATTGACCTCTGCTGACCTCATTTTGCGTGTCCGGGAGCTTCTTAGAAGATAGCAAAGGTCATTGACCTCTGGTGATCTCATTTTGCGTGTGCGGGAGCTTCTTAGAAGATAGCAAAGGTCATTGACCTCTGGTGACCTCATTTTGCGTGTGCGGTAGCGTCTTAGAAGATAGCATAGGTCATTGACCTCTGGTGACCTCATTTTGCGTGTCCGCGATCTTCTTAGAAGATAGCAAAGGTCATTGACCTCTGGTGACCTCATTTTGCGTGTCCGGGAACTTCTTAGAAAATAGCAAAGGTCATTGACGTCTGGTGACCTCATTTTGCGTGTCCTGGAGCTTCTTAGAAGATAGCAAAGGTCATTGACCTCTGGTGACCTCATTTTGCGTGTCCGGGAGCGTCTTAGAAGATAGCAAAGGTCTTTGACCTCTGGTGACCTCATTTTGCGTGTCCGGGAGCGTCTTAAAAGATTGCAAAGGTCATTGACCTCTGGTGACCTCAATTTGCGTGTCCGGGACCGTCTTAGAAGATAGCAAAGGTCATTGACCTCTGGTGACCTCATTTTGCGTGTCTGGGAGCTTCTTAGAAGATAGCAAAGGTCATTGACGTCTGGTGACCTCATTTTGCGTGTCCGGGAGCGTCTTAAAAGATTGCAAAGGTCATTGACCTCTGGTGACCTCATTGTGCGTGTCCGGGACCGTCTTAGAAGATAGCAAAGTTCATTGACCTCTGGTGACCTCATTTTGCGTGTCCGGGAGCGTCTTAGAAGATAGCAAAGGTCATTGACCTCTGGTGACCTCATTTTGCGTGTCCGGGAGCTTCTTAGAAGATTGCAAAGGTCATTGACCTCTGGTGTTCTCATTTTGCGTGTGCGGGAGCGTCTTAGAAGATTGCAAAGGTCATTGACCTCTGGTGACCTCATTGTGCGTGTCCGGGACCGTCTTAGAAGATAGCAAAGTTCATTGACCTCTGGTGACCTCATTTTGCGTGTCCGGGAGCGTCTTAGAAGATAGCAAAGGTCATTGACCTCTGGTGACCTCATTTTGCGTGTCCGGGAGCTTCTTAGAAGATTGCAAAGGTCATTGACCTCTGGTGTTCTCATTTTGCGTGTGCGGTAGCGTCTTAGAATATTGCAAAGGTCATTGACCTCTGGTGACCTCATTTTGCGTGTCCGGGAGCGTCTTAGAAGATAGCAAATGTCTTTGACCTCTGGTGACCTCATTTTGTGTGTCCGGGAGCTTCTTAGAAGATAGCATAGGTCATTGACCTCTGGTGACCTCATTTTGCGTGTCCGGGAGCTTCTTAGAAGATAGCAAAGGTCATTGACCTCTGGTGACCTCATTTTGCGTGTCCGGGAACTTCTTAGAAGATAGCAAAGGTCATTGACCTCTGGTGACCTCATTTTGCGTGTCCGGGCGCTTCTTAGAAGATAGCAAAGGTCATTGACCTCTGGTGTCCTCATTTTGCGTGTGCGGGAGCGTCTTAGAATATTGCAAAGGTCATTGACCTCTGGTGATCTCATTTTGCGTGTGCGGGGGCGTCTTAGAAGATAGCAAAGGTCTTTGACCTCTGGTGAACTCATTTTGCGTGTCCGGGAGCTTCTTAGAAGATAGCATAGGTCATTGACCTCTGGTGACCTCATTTTGCTTGTCCGGGAACTTCTTAGAAGATAGCAAAGGTCTTTGACGTCTGGTGACCTCATTTTGCGTGTCCGGAGCTTCTTAGAAGATAGCAAAGGTCATTGACCTCTGGTGACTTCATTTTGCGTGTCCGGGAGCTTCTTAGAAGATAGCAAAGATCATTGACCTCTGTTGACCTCACTTTGCGTGTCCGGGAACTTCTTAGAAGTTAGCAAAGGTCATTGACCTGTGGTGAACTCATTTTGCGTGTCCGGGAGCTTCTTAGAAGATAGCAAAGGTCATTGACCTCTCGTGATCTGATTTTGCGTGTGCGGGAGCGTCTTAGAAGATTGCAAAGGTCATTGATCTCTGCTGACCTCATTTTGCGTGCCCGGGAGCGTCTTAGAAGATATCAAAGGTCTTTGACCTCTGGTGACCTCATTTTGCGTGTGCGGGAGCTTCTTAGAAGATAGCAAAGGACATTGACCTCTGGTGACCTCATTTTGCGTGTCCGGGAGCTTCTTAGAAGATAGCATAGGTCATTGACCTCTGGTGACCTCATTTTGCTTGTCCGGGAACTTCTTAGAAGATAGCAAAGGTCTTTGACGTCTGGTGACCTCATTTTGCGTGTCCGGAGCTTCTTAGAAGATAGCAAAGGTCATTGACCTCTGGTGACTTCATTTTGCGTGTCCGGGAGCTTCTTAGAAGATAGCAAAGGTCATTGACCTCTGTTGACCTCATTTTGCGTGTCCGGGAACTTCTTAGAAGTTAGCAAAGGTCATTGACCTCTGGTGTCCTCATTTTGCGTGTGCGGGAGCGTCTTAGAATATTGCAAAGGTCATTGACCTCTGGTGATCTCATTTTGCGTGTGCGGGGGCGTCTTAGAAGATAGCAAAGGTCTTTGACCTCTGGTGACCTCATTTTGCGAGTCCGGGAGCTTCTTAGAAGATAGCATAGGTCATTGACCTCTGGTGACCTCATTTTGCTTGTCCGGGAACTTCTTAGAAGATAGCAAAGGTCTTTGACGTCTGGTGACCTCATTTTGCGTGTCCGGAGCTTCTTAGAAGATAGCAAAGGTCATTGACCTCTGGTGACTTCATTTTGCGTGTCCGGGAGCTTCTTAGAAGATAGCAAAGGTCATTGACCTCTGTTGACCTCATTTTGCGTGTCCGGGAACTTCTTAGAAGTTAGCAAAGGTCATTGACCTGTGGTGAACTCATTTTGCGTGTCCGGGAGCTTCTTAGAAGATAGCAAAGGTCATTGACCTCTGGTGATCTGATTTTGCGTGTGCGGGAGCGTCTTAGAAGATTGCAAAGGTCATTGATCTCTGCTGACCTCATTTTGCGTGTCCGGGTGCGTCTTAGAAGATAGCAAAGGTCTTTGACCTCTGGTGACCTCATTTTGCGTGTCCGGGAACTTCTTAGAAGATAGCAAAGGTCATTGACCTCTGGTGACCTCATTTTGCGTGTCCGGGAGCTTCTTAGAAGATAGCAAAGGTCATTGACCTCTGGTGATCTCATTTTGCTTGTGCGGGAGCTTCTTAGAAGATAGCAAAGGTCATTGACCTCTGGTGACCTCATTTTGCGTGTCAGGGAGCTTCTTAGAAGATAGCAAAGGTAATTGACCACTGGTGATCTCATTTTGCGTGTGCGGGAGCTTCTTAGAAGATAGCAAAGTTCATTGTCCTCTGGTGACCTCATTTTCCGTGTCCGGGAGCGTCTTAGAAGATAGCAAAGGTCATTGATCTCTGGTGACCTCATTTTGCGTGTCCGGGAGCTTCTAAGAGTATAGCAAAGGTCATTGACCTCTGGTGACCTCATTTTCCGTGTCCGGTAGCGTCTTAGAAGATAGCAAAGGTCATTGACCTCTGGTGACCTCATTTTGCGTGTCCGGGAGCTTCTAAGAGTATAGCAAAGGTCATTGACTTCTGGTGACCTCATTTTGCGTGTCCGGGAGCTTCTTAGAAGATAGCAAAGGTCATTGACCTCTGGTGACCTCATTTTGCGTGTCCGGGAGCTTCTTAGAAGATAGCAAAGGTCATTGACCTCTGGTGACCTCATTTTGCGTGTGCGGTAGCGTCTTAGAAGATAGCAAAGGTCATTGACCTCTGGTGACCTCATTTTGCGTGTCCGGGAACTTCTTAGAAGATAGCAAATGTCATTGACCTCTGGTGACCTCATTTTGCGTGTCCGGGAGCTTCTTAGAAGATAGCAAAGGTCATTGACCTCTGGTGACCTCATTTTGCGTGTGCGGTAGCGTCTTAGAAGATAGCATAGGTCATTGACCTCTGGTGACCTCATTTTGCGTGTCCGGGATCTTCTTAGGAGATAGCAAAGGTCATTGACCTCTGGTGACCTCATTTTGCGTGTCCGGGAACTTCTTAGAAAATAGCAAAGGTCATTGACGTCTGGTGACCTCATTTTGCGTGTCCGGGAGAGTCTTAAAAGATTGCAAAGGTCATTGACCTCTGGTGACCTCATTGTGCGTGTCCGGGACCGTCTTAGAAGATAGCAAAGTTCATTGGCCTCTGGTGACCTCATTTTGCGTGTCCGGGAGCTTCTTAGAAGATAGCAAAGGTCATTGACCTCTGGTGTCCTCATTTTGCGTGTGCGGGAGCGTCTTAGAAGATAGCAAAGGTCATTGACCTCTGGTGACCTCATTTTGCGTGTCCGGGCGCTTCTTAGAAGATAGCAAAGGTCATTGACCTCCGGTGTCCTCATTTTGCGTGTGCGGGAGCGTCTTAGAATATTGCAAAGGTCATTGACCTCTGGTGATCTAATTTTGCGTGTGCGGGGGCGTCTTAGAAGATAGCAAAGGTCTTTGACCTCTGGTGAACTCATTTTGCGTGTCCGGGAGCTTCTTAGAAGATAGCATAGGTCATTGACCTCTGGTGACCTCATTTTGCTTGTCCGGGAACTTCTTAGAAGATAGCAAAGGTCTTTGACGTCTGGTGTCCTCATTTTGCGTGTGCGGGAGCGTCTTAGAAGATAGCAAAGGTCATTGACCTCTGGTGACCTCATTTTGCGTGTCCGGGCGCTTCTTAGAAGATAGCAAAGGTCATTGACCTCTGGTGTCCTCATTTTGCGTGTGCGGGAGCGTCTTAGAATATTGCAAAGGTCATTGACCTCTGGTGATCTCATTTTGCGTGTGCGGGGGCGTCTTAGAAGATAGCAAAGGTCTTTGACCTCTGGTGAACTCATTTTGCGTGTCCGGGAGCTTCTTAGAAGATAGCATAGGTCATTGACCTCTGGTGACCTCATTTTGCTTGTCCGGGAACTTCTTAGAAGATAGCAAAGGTCTTTGACGTCTGGTGACCTCATTTTGCGTGTCCGGGAGCTTCTTAGAAGATAGCAAAGGTCATTGACCTCTGTTGACCTCATTTTGCGTGTCCGGGAACTTCTTAGAAGTTAGCAAAGGTCATTGACCTGTGGTGAACTCATTTTGCGTGTCCGGGAGCTTCTTAGAAGATAGCAAAGGTCATTGACCTCTGGTGATCTGATTTTGCGTGTGCGGGAGCGTCTTAGAAGATTGCAAAGGTCATTGATCTCTGCTGACCTCATTTTGCGTGTCCGGGAGCGTCTTAGAAGATAGCAAAGGTCTTTGACCTCTGGTGACCTCATTTTGCGTGTCCGGGAACTTCTTAGAAGATAGCAAAGGTCATTGACCTCTGGTGACCTCATTTGGCGTGTGCGGGAGCTTCTTAGAAGATAGCAAAGGTCATTGAACTCTGGTGACCTCATTTTGCGTGTCCGGGAGCTTCTTAGAAGATAGCAATGGTCATTGACCTCTGGTGATTTCATTTTGCGTGTCCGGGACCGTCTTAGAAGATAGCAAAGGTCATTGACCTCTGGTGTCCTCATTTTGCGTGTGCGGGAGCGTCTTAGAATATTGCAAAGGTCATTGACCTCTGGTGATCTCATTTTGCGTGTGCGGGGGCGTCTTAGAAGATAGCAAAATTCTTTGACCTCTGGTGACCTCATTTTGCTAGTCCGGGAGCTTCTTAGAAGATAGCATAGGTCATTGACCTCTGGTGACCTCATTTTGCTTGTCCGGGAACTTCTTAGAAGATAGCAAAGGTCTTTGACGTCTGGTGACTTCATTTTGCGTGTCCGGGAGCTTCTTAGAAGATAGCAAAGGTCATTGACCTCTGTTGACCTCATTTTGCGTGTCCGGGAACTTCTTAGAAGTTAGCAAAGGTCATTGACCTGTGGTGAACTCATTTTGCGTGTGCGGGAGCGTCTTAGAAGATTGCAAAGGTCATTGATCTCTGCTGACCTCATTTTGCGTGTCCGGGAGCGTCTTAGAAGATAGCAAAGGTCTTTGACCTCTGGTGACCTCATTTTGCGTGTCCGGGAACTTCTTAGAAGATAGCAAATGTCATTGACCTCTGGTGACCTCATTTTGCGTGTCCGGGATCTTCTTAGAAGATAGCAAAGGTCATTGACGTCTGGTGACCTCATTTTGCGTGTCCGGGAACTTCTTAGAAAATAGCAAAGGTCATTGACGTCTGGTGACCTCATTTTGCGTGTCCGGGAGCGTCTTAGAAGATAGCAAAGGTCTTTGACCTCTGGTGACCTCATTTTGCGTGTACGGGAGCTTCTTAGAAGATAGCAAAGGTCATTGACCTCTGGTGACCTCATTTTGCGTGTCCGGGAACTTCTTAGAAGATTGCAAATGTCATTGACCTCTGGTGACCTCATTTTGCGTGTCCGGGAGCTTCTTAGAAGATAGCAAAGGTCATTGACCTCTGGTGACCTCATTTTGCGTGTGCGGTAGCGTCTTAGAAGATAGCATAGGTCATTGACCTCTGGTGAACTCATTTTGCGTGTCCGGGAGCTTCTTAGAAGATAGCAAAGGTCATTGACCTCTGGTGACCTCATTTTGCGTGTCCGGGAACTTGTTAGAAGATAGCAAAGGTCTTTGACGTCTGGTGACCTCATTTTGCGTGTCCGGAGCTTCTTAGAAGATAGCAAAGGTCATTGACCTCTGGTGACTTCATTTTGCGTGTCCGGGAGATTCTTAGATGATAGCAAAGGTCATTGACCTCTGTTGACCTCATTTTGCGTGTCCGGGAACTTCTTAGAAGTTAGCAAAGGTCATTGACCTGTGGTGAACTCATTTTGCGTGTCCGGGAGCTTCTTAGAAGATAGCAAATGTCATTGACCTCTGGTGACCTCATTTTGCGTGTTCGGGAGCTTCTTAGAAGATAGCAAAGGTCATTGACCTCTGGTGATCTCATTTTGCGTGTGCGGGAGCTTCTTAGAAGATAGCAAAGGTCATTGACCTCTGGTGACCTCATTTTCCGTGTCCGGGAGCGTCTTAGAAGATAGCAAAGGTCATTGACCTCTGGTGACCTCATTTTGCGTGTCCGGGAGCGTCTTAGAAGATAGCAAAGGTCATTGACCTCTGGTGACCTCATTTTGCGTGTGCGGGAGCTTCTTAGAAGATAGCATAGGTCATTGTCCTCTGGTGACCTCATTTTGCTTGTCCGGGAACTTCTTAGAAGATAGCAAAGGTCTTTGACGTCTGGTGACCTCATTTTGCGTGTCCGGAGCTTCTTAGAAGATAGCAAAGGTCATTGACCTCTGGTGACTTCATTTTGAGTGTCCGGGAGCTTCTTAGAAGATAGCAAAGGTCATTGACCTCTGTTGACCTCATTTTGCGTGTCCGGGATCTTCTTAGAAGTTAGCAAAGGTCATTGAGCTGTGGTGAACTCATTTCGCGTGTCCGGGAGCTTCTTAGAAGATAGCAAAGGTCATTGACCTCTGGTGATCTGATTTTGCGTGTGCGGGAGCGTCTTAGAAGATAGCAAAGGTCATTGACCTCTGGTGATCTCTTTTTGCGTGTCCGGGAACTTCTTAGAAGATAGCAAAGGTCTTTGACCTCTGGTGACCTCATTTTGCGTGTCCGGGAACTTCTTAGAAGATAGCAAAGGTCATTGACCTCTGGTGACCTCATTTTGCGTGTGCGGGAGCTTCTTAGAAGATAGCAAAGGTCATTGACCTCTGGTGACCTCATTTTGCGTGTCCGGGAGCTTCTTAGAAGATAGCAATGGTCATTGACCTCTGGTGATTTCATTTTGCGTGTCCGGGACCGTCTTAGAAGATAGCAAAGGTCATTGACCTCTGGTGTCCTCATTTTGCGTGTGCGGGAGCGTCTTAGAATATTGCAAAGGTCATTGACCTCTGGTAATCTCATTTTGCGTGTGCGGGGGCGTCTTAGAAGATAGCAAAGGTCTTTGACCTCTGGTGACCTCATTTTGCGAGTCCGGGAGCTTCTTAGAAGATAGCATACGTCATTGACCTCTGGTGACCTCATTTTGCTGGTCCGGGAACTTGTTAGAAGATAGCAAAGGTCTTTGACGTCTGGTGACCTCATTTTGCGTGTCCGGAGCTTCTTAGAAGATAGCAAAGGTCATTGACCTCTGGTGACTTCATTTTGCGTGTCCGGGAGATTCTTAGAAGATAGTAAAGGTCATTGACCTCTGTTGACCTCATTTTGCGTGTCCGGGAACTTCTTAGAAGTTAGCAAAGGTCATTGACCTGTGGTGAACTCATTTTGGGTGTCCGGGAGCTTCTTAGAAGATAGCAAAGGTCATTGACCTCTGGTGATCTGATTTTGCGTGTGCGGGAGCGTCTTAGAAGATTGCAAAGGTCATTGATCTCTGCTGACCTCATTTTGCGTGTCCGGGAGTGTCTTAGAAGATAGCAAAGGTCTTTGACCTCTGGTGACCTCATTTTGCGTGTCCGGGAACTTCTTAGAAGATAGCAAAGGTCATTGACCTCTGGTGACCTCATTTTGCGTGTCCGGGAGCTTCTTAGAAGATAGCAAAGGTCATTGACCTCTGGTGATCTCATTTTGCGTGTGCGGGAGCTTCTTAGAAGATAGCAAAGGTCATTGACCTCTGGTGACCTCATTTTGCGTGTCCGGGAGCTTCTTAGAAGATAGCAATGGTCATTGACCTCTGGTGATCTCATTTTGCGTGCCCGGGGCCGTCTTAGAAGATAGCAAAGGTCATTGACCTCTGGTGACCTGATTTTGCGTGTCTGGGAGCTTCTTAGAAGATAGCAAAGGTCATTGACCACTGGTGATCTCATTTTGCGTGTGCGGGAGCTTCTTAGAAGATAGCAAAGGTCATTGACCACTGGTGATCTCATTTTGCGTGTGCGGTAGCGTCTTAGAAGATAGCAAAGGTCATTGACCTCTGGTGACCTCATTTTGCGTGTCCGGGAACTTCTTAGAAGATAGCAAATGTCATTGACCTCTGGTGACCTCATTTTGCGTGTCCGGGAGCTTCTTAGAAGATAGCAAAGGTCATTGACCTCTGGTGACCTCATTTTGCGTGTGCGGTAGCGTCTTAGAAGATAGCATAGGTCATTGACCTCTGGTGACCTCATTTTGCGTGTCCGGGATCTTCTTAGAAGATAGCAAAGGTCATTGACCTCTGGTGACCTCATTTTGCGTGTCCGGGAACTTCTTAGAAAATAGCAAAGGTCATTGACGTCTGGTGACCTCATTTTGCGTGTCCGGGAGCGTCTTAAAAGATTGCAAAGGTCATTGACCTCTGGTGACCTCATTGTGCGTGTCCGGGACCGTCTTAGAAGATAGCAAAGTTCATTGACCTCTGGTGACCTCATTTTGCGTGTCCGGGAGCGTCTTAGAAGATAGCAAAGGTCATTGACCTCTGGTGACCTCATTTTGCGTGTCGGGGAGCTTCTTAGATGATAGCAAAGGTCATTGACCTCTAGTGACCTCTTTTTGCGTGTCCGGGAACTTCTTAGAAGATAGCAAAGGTCATTGACCTCTGGTGACCTCATTTTGCGTGTCCGGGATCTTCTTAGAAGATAGCAAAGGTCATTGACGTCTGGTGACCTCATTTTGCGTGTCCGGGAGCGTCTTAGAAGATAGCAAAGTTCATTGACCTCTGGTGACCTCATTTTGCGTGTCCGGGAGCTTCTTAGAAGATAGCAAAGGTCATTGACCTCTGGTGATCTCATTTTGCGTGTGCGGGAGCTTCTTAGAAGATAGCAAAGTTCATTGACCTCTGGTGACCTCATTTTGCGTGTCCGGGAGCTTCTTAGAAGATAGCAAAGGTCATTGACCTCTGGTGATCTTATTTTGCGTGTGCGGGAGCTTCTTAGAAGATAGCAAAGGTCATTGACCTCTGGTGACCTCATTTTGCGTGTCCGGGAGCTTCTTAGAAGATAGCAATGGTCATTGACCTCTGGTGATCTCATTTTGCGTGTCCGGGAACTTCTTAGAAAATAGCAAAGGTCATTGACGTCTGGTGACCTCATTTTGCGTGTCCGGGAGCGTCTTAAAAGATTGCAAAGGTCATTGACCTCTGGTGACCTCATTGTGCGTGTCCGGGACCGTCTTAGAAGATAGCAAAGTTCATTGACCTCTGGTGACCTCATTTTGCGTGTCCGGGAGCGTCTTAGAAGATAGCAAAGGTCATTGACCTCTGGTGACCTCATTTTGCGTGTCGGGGAGCTTCTTAGAAGATAGCAAAGGTCATTGACCTCTAGTGACCTCTTTTTGCGTGTCCGGGAACTTCTTAGAAGATAGCAAAGGTCATTGACCACTGGTGACCTCATTTTGCGTGTCCGGGATCTTCTTAGAAGATAGCAAAGGTCATTGACCTCTGGTGATCTCATTTTGCGTGTGCGGGAGCGTCTTAGAAGATTGCAAAGGTCAATGACCTCTGCTGACCTGATTTTGCGTGTCCGGGAGCGTCTTAGAAGACAGCAAAGGTCTTTGACGTCTGATGACCTCATTTTGCGTGTCCGGGAGCTTCTTAGAAGATAGCGTAGGTCATTGACCTCTGGTGACATCATTTTGCGGGTCCGGGAGCTTCTTAGAAGATAGCAAAGGTCATTGACCTCTGGTGACCTCATTTTGCGTGTCCGGGAGCTTCTTAGAAGATAGCAAAGGTCATTGACCTCTGGTGATCTCATTTTGCGTGTGCGGGAGCGTCTTAGAAGATTGCAAAGGTCATTGACCTCTGCTGACCTGATTTTGCGTGTCCGGGAGCGTCTTAGAAGATAGCAAATGTCTTTGACCTCTGGTGACCTCAATTTGCGTGTCCGGGAGCGTCTTAGAAGATAGCAAAGGTCTTTGACCTCTGGTGACCTCATTTTGTGTCCGGGAGCTTCTTAGAAGATAGCAAAGGTCATTGACCTCTGGTGACCTCATTTTGCGTGTCCGGGAGCTTCTTAGAAGATAGCAAAGGTCATTGACCTCTGGTGATCTCATTTTGCGTGTGCGGGAGCTTCTTAGAAGTTAGGAAAGCTCATTGACCTCTGGTGACCTCATTTTGCGTGTCCGGGAGCTTCTTAGAAGATAGCAATGGTCATAGACCTCTGGTGATTGCATTTTGCGTGTCCGGGACCGTCTTAGAAGATAGCAAATGTCTTTGACCTCTGGTGACCTCATTTTGCGTGTCCGGGAGGTTCTTAGAAGATAGCATAGGTCATTGACCTCTGGTGACCTCATTTTGCGTGTCCGGGAGCTTCTTAGAAGATAGCAAATGTCATTGACCTCTGGTGACCTCATTTTGCGTGTCCGGGAACTTCTTAGAAGATAGCAAAGGTCATTGACCTCTGGTGACCTCATTTTGCGTGTCCGGGCGCTTCGTAGAAGATAGCAAAGGTCATTGACCTCTGGTGTCCTCATTTTGCGTGTGCGGGAGCGTCTTAGAATATTGCATAGGTCATTGACCTCTGGTGACCTCATTTTTTGTGTCGGGGAGCTTCTTAGAAGATAGCAAAGGTCATTGACCTCTGGTGTCCTCATTTTGCGTGTGCGGGAGCGTCTTAGAATATTGCAAAGGTCATTGACCTCTGGTGACCTCATTTTGCGTGTCCGGGAGCTTCTTAGAAGATAGCAAAGGTCATTGACCTCTGGTGATCTCATTTTGCGTGTGCGGGAGCGTCTTAGAAGATTGCAAAGGTCAATGACCTCTGCTGACCTGATTTTGCGTGTCCGGGAGCGTCTTAGAAGATAGCAAAGGTCTTTGACCTCTGGTGACCTCATTTTGCGTGTCCGGGCGCTTCGTAGAAGATAGCAAAGGTCATTGACCTCTGGTGTCCTCATTTTGCGTGTGCGGGAGCGTCTTAGAATATTGCATAGGTCATTGACCTCTGGTGACCTCATTTTTTGTGTCGGGGAGCTTCTTAGAAGATAGCAAAGGTCATTGACCTCTGGTGTCCTCATTTTGCGTGTGCGGGAGCGTCTTAGAATATTGCAAAGGTCATTGACCTCTGGTGACCTCATTTTGCGTGTCCGGGAGCTTCTTAGAAGATAGCAAAGGTCATTGACCTCTGGTGATCTCATTTTGCGTGTGCGGGAGCGTCTTAGAAGATTGCGAAGGTCAATGACCTCTGCTGACCTGATTTTGCGTGTCCGGGAGCGTCTTAGAAGATAGCAAAGGTCTTTGACCTCTGGTGACCTCATTTTGCGTGTCCGGGAGCTTCTTAGAAGATAGCGTAGGTCATTGACCTCTGGTGACATCATTGCGCGTGTCCGGGAGCTTCTTAGAAGATAGCAAAGGTCATTGACCTCTGGTGACCTCATTTTGCGTGTCCGGGAGCTTCTTAGAAGATAGCAAATGTCATTGACCTCTGGTGACCTCATTTTGCGTGTCCGGGAACTTCTTAGAAGATAGCAAAGGTCATTGATCTCTGGTGACCTCATTTTGCGTGTCCGGGCGCTTCGTAGAAGATAGCAAAGGTCATTGACCTCTGGTGTCCTCATTTTGCGTCTGCGGGAGCGTCTTAGAATATTGCAAAGGTCATTGACCTCTGGTGATCTCATTTTGCGTGTGCGGGTGCGTCTTAGAAGATAGCAAAAGTCTTTGAACTCTGGTGACCTGATTTTGCGTGTCCGGGAGCTTCTTAGAAGATAGCATAGGTCACTGACCTCTGGTGACCTCATTTTGCTTGTCCGGGAACTTCTTAGAAGATAGCAAAGGTCTTTGACGTCTGGTGACCTCATTTTGCGTGTCCGGAGCTTCTTAGAAGATAGCAAAGGTCATTAACCTCTGGTGACTTCATTTTGCGTGTCCGGGAGCTTCTTAGAAGATAGCAAAGGTCATTGACCTCTGTTGACCTCATTTTGCGTGTCCGGGAACTTCTTAGAAGTTAGCAAAGGTCATTGACCTCTGGTGACCTCATTTTGCGTGTCCGGGAGCGTCTTAGAAGATAGCATAGGTCACTGACCTCTGGTGACCTCATTTTGCTTGTCCGGGAACTTCTTAGAAGATAGCAAAGGTCTTTGACGTCTGGTGACCTCATTTTGCGTGTCCGGAGCTTCTTAGAAGATAGCAAAGGTCATTGACCTCTGGTGACCTCATTTTGCGTGTCCGGGAGCTTCTTAGAAGATAGCAAAGGTCATTGACTTCTGGTGAGCTCATTTTGCGTGTGCGGGAGCTTCTTAGAAGATAGCAAAGGTCATTGACCTCTGGTGACCTCATTTTGCGTGTCCGGGAGCTTCTTAGAAGATAGCAATGGTCATTGACCTCTGGTGATCTCATTTTGCGTGTCCGGGAGCTTCTTAGAAGATAGCAAAGGTCATTGACCTCTGGTGACCTCATTTTGCGTGTGCGGTAGCGTCTTAGAAGATAGCATAGGTCATTGACCTCTGGTGACCTCATTTTGCGTGTCCGGGATCTTCTTAGAAGATAGCAAAGGTCATTGACCTCTGGTGAGCTCATTTTGCGTGTCCGGGAACTTCTTAGAAAATAGCAAAGGTCATTGACGTCTGGTGACCTCATTTTGCGTGTCCGGGAGCGTCTTAAAAGATTGCAAAGGTCATTGACCTCTGGTGACCTCATTGTGCGTGTCCGGGACCGTCTTAGAAGATAGCAAAGTTCATTGACCTCTGGTGACCTCATTTTGCGTGTCCGGGAGCGTCTTAGAAGATAGCAAAGGTCATTGACCTCTGGTGACCTCATTTTGCGTGTCGGGGAGCTTCTTAGAAGATAGCAAAGGTCATTGACCTCTAGTGACCTCTTTTTGCGTGTCCGGGAACTTCTTAGAAGATAGCAAAGGTCATTGACCACTGGTGACCTCATTTTGCGTGTCCGGGAGCTTCTTAGAAGATAGCAAAGGTCATTGACCTCTGGTGATCTCATTTTGCGTGTGCGGGAGCGTCTTAGAAGATTGCAAAGGTCATTGACCTCTGCTGACCTGATTTTGCGTGTCCGGGAGCGTCTTAGAAGATAGCAAATGTCTTTGACCTCTGGTGACCTCAATTTGCGTGTCCGGGAGCGTCTTAGAAGATAGCAAAGGTCTTTGACCTCTGGTGACCTCATTTTGTGTGTCCGGGAGCTTCTTAGAAGATACCAAAGGTCATTGACCTCTAGTGACCTCTTTTTGCGTGTCCGGGAGCGTCTTAGAAGATAGCATAGGTCATTGACCTCTGGTGACCTCTTTTTGCGTGTCCGGGAACTTCTTAGAAGATAGCAAAGGTCATTGACCTCTGGTGACCTCATTTTGCGTGTCCGGGATCTTCTTAGAAGATAGCAAAGGTCATTGACCTCTGGTGATCTCATTTTGCGTGTGCGGGAGCTTCTTAGAAGATAGGAAAGGTCATTGACCTCTGGTGACCTCATTTTGCGTGTCCGGGAGCTTCTTAGAAGATAGCAATGGTCATAGACCTCTGGTGATTGCATTTTGCGTGTCCGGGACCGTCTTAGAAGATAGCAAAGGTCATTGACCTCTGGTGTCCTCATTTTGCGTGTGCGGGAGCGTCTTAGAATATTGCAAAGGTCATTGACCTCTGGTGACCTCATTTTGCAGGTCCGGGAGCGTCTTAGAAGATAGCAAATGTCTTTGACCTCTGGTGACCTCATTTTGCGTGTCCGGGAGGTTCTTAGAAGATAGCAAAGGTCATTGATCTCTGGTGACCTCATTTTGCGTGTCCGGGCGCTTCGTAGAAGATAGCAAAGGTCATTGACCTCTGGTGTCCTCATTTTGCGTCTGCGGGAGCGTCTTAGAATATTGCAAAGGTCATTGACCTCTGGTGATCTCATTTTGCGTGTGCGGGTGCGTCTTAGAAGATAGCAAAAGTCTTTGAACTCTGGTGACCTCATTTTGCGTGTCCGGGAGCTTCTTAGAAGATAGCATAGGTCACTGACCTCTGGTGACCTCATTTTGCTTGTCCGGGAACTTCTTAGAAGATAGCAAAGTTCTTTGACGTCTGGTGACCTCATTTTGCGTGTCCGGAGCTTCTTAGAAGATAGCAAAGGTCATTAACCTCTGGTGACTTCATTTTGCGTGTCCGGGAGCTTCTTAGAAGATAGCAAAGGTCATTGACCTCTGTTGACCTCATTTTGCGTGTCCGGGAACTTCTTAGAAGTTAGCAAAGGTCATTGACCTCTGGTGACCTCATTTTGCGTGTCCGGGAGCGTCTTAGAAGATAGCATAGGTCACTGACCTCTGGTGACCTCATTTTGCTTGTCCGGGAACTTCTTAGAAGATAGCAAAGGTCTTTGACGTCTGGTGACCTCATTTTGCGTGTCCGGAGCTTCTTAGAAGATAGCAAAGGTCATTGACCTCTGGTGACCTCATTTTGCGTGTCCGGGAGCTTCTTAGAAGATAGCAAAGGTCATTGACTTCTGGTGATCTCATTTTGCGTGTGCGGGAGCTTCTTAGAAGATAGCAAAGGTCATTGACCTCTGGTGACTTCATTTTGCGTGTCCGGGAGCTTCTTAGAAGATAGCAATGGTCATTGACCTCTGGTGATCTCATTTTGCGTGTCCGGGAGCGTCTTAAAAGATTGCAAAGGTCATTGACCTCTGGTGACCTCATTGTGCGTGTCCGGGACCGTCTTAGAAGATAGCAAAGTTCATTGACCTCTGGTGACCTCATTTTGCGTGTCCGAGAGCGTCTTAGAAGATAGCAAAGGTCATTGACCTCTGGTGACCTCATTTTGCGTGTCCGGGAGCGTCTTAGAAGATAGCAAATGTCTTTGACCTCTGGTGACCTCAATTTGCGTGTCCGGGAGCGTCTTAGAAGATAGCAAAGGTCTTTGACCTCTGGTGACCTCATTTTGTGTGTCCGGGAGCTTCTTAGAAGATACCAAAGGTCATTGACCTCTGGTGACCTCTTTTTGCGTGTCCGGGAGCGTCTTAGAAGATAGCATAGGTCATTGACCTCTGGTGACCTCTTTTTGCGTGTCCGGGAACTTCTTAGAAGATAGCAAAGGTCATTGACCTCTGGTGACCTCATTTTGCGTGTCCGGGAGCTTCTTAGAAGATAGCAAAGGTCATTGACCTCTGGTGATCTCATTTTGCGTGTGCGGGAGCTTCTTAGAAGATAGGAAAGGTCATTGACCTCTGGTGACCTCATTTTGCGTGTCCGGGAGCTTCTTAGAAGATAGCAATGGTCATAGACCTCTGGTGATTGCATTTTGCGTGTCCGGGACCGTCTTAGAAGATAGCAAAGGTCATTGACCTCTGGTGTCCTCATTTTGCGTGTGCGGGAGCGTCTTAGAATATTGCAAAGGTCATTGACCTCTGGTGAAATCATTTTGCAGGTCCGGGAGCGTCTTAGAAGATAAAAAATGTCTTTAACCTCTGGTGACCTCATTTTGCGTGTCCGGGAGGTTCTTAGAAGATAGCATAGGTCATTGACCTCTGGTGACCTCATTTTGCGTGTCCGGGAGCTTCTTAGAAGATAGCAAATGTCATTGATCTCTGGTGGCCTCATTTTGCGTGTCCGGGAACTTCTTAGAAGATAGCAAAGGTCATTGACCTCTGGTGACCTCATTTTGCGTGTCCGGGCGCTTCGTAGAAGATAGCAAAGGTCATTGACCTCTGGTGTCCTCATTTTGCGTGTGCGGGAGCGTCTTAGAATATTGCATAGGTCATTGACCTCTGGTGACCTCATTTTGCGTGTCGGGGAGCTTCTTAGAAGATAGCAAAGGTCATTGACCTCTGGTGTCCTCATTTTGCGTGTGCGGGAGCGTCTTAGAATATTGCGAAGGTCATTGACCTCTGGTGATCTCATTTTGCGTGTGCGGGGGCGTCTTAGAAGATAGCAAAAGTCTTTGAACTCTGGTGACCTCATTTTGCGTGTCCGGGAGCTTCTTAGAAGATAGCATAGGTCACTGACCTCTGGTGACCTCATTTTGCTTGTCCGGGAACTTCTTAGAAGATAGCAAAGGTCTTTGACGTCTGGTGACCTCATTTTGCGTGTCCGGAGCTTCTTAGAAGATAGCAAAGGTCATTAACCTCTGGTGACTTCATTTTGCGTGTCCGGGAGCTTCTTAGAAGATAGCAAAGGTCATTGACCTCTGTTGACCTCATTTTGCGTGTCCGGGAACTTCTTAGAAGTTAGCAAAGGTCATTGACCTCTGGTCACCTCATTTTGCGTGTCCGGGAGCGTCTTAGAAGATAGCATAGGTCACTGACCTCTGGTGACCTCATTTTGCTTGTCCGGGAACTTCTTAGAAGATAGCAAAGGTCTTTGACGTCTGGTGACCTCATTTTGCGTGTCCGGAGCTTCTTAGAAGATAGCAAAGGTCATTGACCTCTGGTGACCTCATTTTGCGTGTCCGGGAACTTCTTAGGAGATAGCAAAGGTCTTTGACCTCTGGTGACCTCATTTTGCGTGTCCGGGAACTTCTTAGAAGTTAGCAAAGGTCATTGACCTCTGGTGACCTCATTCTGCGTGTCCGGGAGCGTCTTAGAAGATAGCAAAGGTCTTTGACCTCTGGTGACCTCATTTTGTGTGTCCGGGAGCTTCTTAGAAGATAGCAAAGGTCATTGACCTCTGGTGACCTCTTTTTGCGTGTCCGGGAACTTCTTAGAAGATAGCAAATGTCATTGACCTCTGGTGACCTCATTTTGCGTGTCCGGGAGCTTCTTAGAAGATAGCAAAGGTCATTGACCTCTGGTGATCTCATTTTGCGTGTGCGGGAGCGTCTTAGAAGATTGCAAAGGTCATTGACCTCTGGTGACCTCATTTTGCGTGTCCAGGAGCGTCTTAGAAGATAGCAAATGTCTTTGACCTCTGGTGACCTCATTTTGCGTGTCCGGGAGCTTCTTAGAAGATAGCATAGGTCATTGACCTCTGGTGACCTCATTTTGCGTGTCCGGGAGCTTCTTAGAAGATAGCAAATGTCATTGACCTCTGGTGACCTCATTTTGCGTGTCCAGGAACTTCTTAGAAGATAGCAAAGGTCATTTACCTCTGGTGACCTCATTTTGCGTGTCCGGGCGCTTCGTAGAAGATAGCAAAGGTCATTGACCTCTGGTGTCCTCATTTTGCGTGTGCGGGAGCGTCTTAGAATATTGCAAAGGTCATTGACCTCTGGTGATCTCATTTTGCGTGTGCGGGGGCGTCTTAGAAGATAGCAAAAGTCTTTGAACTCTGGTGACCTCATTTTGCGTGTCCGGGAGCTTCTTAGAAGATAGCATAGGTCACTGACCTCTGGTGACCTCATTTTGCTTGTCCGGGAACTTCTTAGAAGATAGCAAATGTCTTTGACGTCTGGTGACCTCATTTTGCGTGTCCGGAGCTTCTTAGAAGATAGCAAAGGTCATTGACCTCTGGTGACTTCATTTTGCGTGTCCGGGAGCTTCTTAGAAGATAGCAAAGGTCATTGACCTCTGTTGACCTCATTTTGCGTGTCCGGGAACTTCTTAGAAGTTAGCAAAGGTCATTGACCTCTGGTGACCTCATTTTGCGTGTCCGGAAGCTTCTTAGAAGATAGCAATGGTCATTGACCTCTGGTGATCTCATTTTGCGTGTCCGGGACCGTCTTAGAAGATAGCAAAGGTCATTGACCTCTGGTGACCTCATTTTGCGTGTCTGGGAGCTTCTTAGAAGATAGCAAAGGTCATTGACCACTGGTGACCTCATTTTGCGTGTCCGGGAGCTTCTTAGAAGATAGCAATGGTCATTGACCTCTGGTGATCTCATTTTGCGTGTCCGGGACCGTCTTAGAAGATAGCAAAGGTCATTGACCTCTGGTGACCTCATTTTGCGTGTCTGGGAGCTTCTTAGAAGATAGCAAAGGTCATTGACCACTGGTGATCTCATTTTGCGTGTGCGGGAGCTTCTTAGAAGATAGCAAAGTTCATTGTCCTCTGGTGACCTCATTTTCCGTGTCCGGGAGCGTCTTAGAAGATAGCAAAGGTCATTGACCTCTGGTGACCTCATTTTGCGTGGCCGGGAGCTTCTAAGCGTATAGCAAATGTCATTGACCTCTGGTGACGTCATTTTGCGTGTCCGGGAGCTTCTTAGAAGATAGCAAAGGTCATTGACCTCTGGTGACCTCATTTTGCGTGTCCGGGAGCTTCTTAGAAGATAGCAAAGGTCATTGACCTCTGGTGACCTCATTTTGCGTGTGCGGTAGCGTCATAGAAGATAGCAAAGGTCATTGACCTCTGGTGACCTCATTTTGCGTGTCCGGGAACTTCTTAGAAGATAGCAAAGGTCATTGACCTCTGGTGACCTCATTTTGCGTGTGCGGTAGCGTCTTAGAAGATAGCATAGGTCATTGACCTCTGGTGACCTCATTTTGCGTGTCCGGGATCTTCTTAGAAGATAGCAAAGGTCATTGACCTCTGGTGACCTCATTTTGCGTGTCCGGGAACTTCTTAGAAAATAGCAAAGGTCATTGACGTCGGGTGACCTCATTTTGCGTGTCCGGGAGCGTCTTAAAAGATTGCAAAGGTCATTGACCTCTGGTGACCTCATTGTGCGTGTCCGGGACCGTCTTAGAAGATAGCAAAGTTCATTGACCTCTGGTGACCTCATTTTGCGTGTCCGGGAGCGTCTTAGAAGATAGCAAAGGTCTTTGACCTCTGGTGACCTCATTTTGCGTGTCCGGGAACTTCTTAGAAGATAGCAATGGTCATTGACCTCTGGTGATCTCATTTTGCGTGTGCGGGAGCTTCTTAGAAGATAGCAAAGTTCATTGACCTCTGGTGACCTCATTTTGCGTGTCCGGGAACTTCTTAGAAAATAGCAAAGGTCATTGACCTCTGGTGACCTCATTTTGCGTGTCCGGGAACTTCTTAGGAGATAGCAAAGGTCTTTGACCTCTGGTGACCTCATTTTGCGTGTCCGGGAGCTTCTTAGAAGATAGCAAAGGTCATTGACCTCTGGTGACCTCATTTTGCGTGTCCGGAGCTTCTTAGAAGATAGCAAAGGTCATTAACCTCTGGTGACTTCATTTTGCGTGTCCGGGAGCTTCTTAGAAGATAGCATAGGTCACTGACCTCTGGTGACCTCATTTTGCTTGTCCGGGAACTTCTTAGAAGATAGCAAATGTCTTTGACGTCTGGTGACCTCATTTTGCGTGTCCGGAGCTTCTTAGAAGATAGCAAAGGTCATTGACCTCTGGTGACTTCATTTTGCGTGTCCGGGAGCTTCTTAGAAGATAGCAAAGGTCATTGACCTCTGTTGACCTCATTTTGCGTGTCCGGGAACTTCTTAGAAGTTAGCAAAGGTCATTGACCTCTGGTGACCTCATTTTGCGTGTCCGAAAGCTTCTTAGAAGATAGCAATGGTCATTGACCTCTGGTGATCTCATTTTGCGTGTCCGGGACCGTCTTAGAAGATAGCAAAGGTCATTGACCTCTGGTGACCTCATTTTGCGTGTCTGGGAGCTTCTTAGAAGATAGCAAAGGTCATTGACCACTGGTGACCTCATTTTGCGTGTCCGGGAGCTTCTTAGAAGATAGCAATGGTCATTGACCTCTGGTGATCTCATTTTGCGTGTCCGGGACCGTCTTAGAAGATAGCAAAGGTCATTGACCTCTGGTGACCTCATTTTGCGTGTCTGGGAGCTTCTTAGAAGATAGCAAAGGTCATTGACCACTGGTGATCTCATTTTGCGTGTGCGGGAGCTTCTTAGAAGATAGCAAAGTTCATTGTCCTCTGGTGACCTCATTTTCCGTGTCCGGGAGCGTCTTAGAAGATAGCAAAGGTCATTGACCTCTGGTGACCTCATTTTGCGTGGCCGGGAGCTTCTAAGAGTATAGCAAAGGTCATTGACCTCTGGTGACGTCATTTTGCGTGTCCGGGAGCTTCTTAGAAGATAGCAAAGTTCATTGACCTCTGGTGACCTCATTTTGCGTGTCCGGGAGCGTCTTAGAAGATAGCAAAGGTCTTTGACCTCTGGTGACCTCATTTTGCGTGTCCGGGAACTTCTTAGAAGATAGCAATGGTCATTGACCTCTGGTGATCTCATTTTGCGTGTGCGGGAGCTTCTTAGAAGATAGCAAAGTTCATTGACCTCTGGTGACCTCATTTTGCGTGTCCGGGAACTTCTTAGAAAATAGCAAAGGTCATTGACCTCTGGTGACCTCATTTTGCGTGTCCGGGAACTTCTTAGGAGATAGCAAAGGTCTTTGACCTCTGGTGACCTCATTTTGCGTGTCCGGGAGCTTCTTAGAAGATAGCAAAGGTCATTGACCTCTGGTGACCTCATTTTGCGTGTCCGGAGCTTCTTAGAAGATAGCAAAGGTCATTAACCTCTGGTGACTTCATTTTGCGTGTCCGGGAGCTTCTTAGAAGATAGCATAGGTCACTGACCTCTGGTGACCTCATTTTGCTTGTCCGGGAACTTCTTAGAAGATAGCAAATGTCTTTGACGTCTGGTGACCTCATTTTGCGTGTCCGGAGCTTCTTAGAAGATAGCAAAGGTCATTGACCTCTGGTGACTTCATTTTGCGTGTCCGGGAGCTTCTTAGAAGATAGCAAAGGTCATTGACCTCTGTTGACCTCATTTTGCGTGTCCGGGAACTTCTTAGAAGTTAGCAAAGGTCATTGACCTCTGGTGACCTCATTTTGCGTGTCCGAAAGCTTCTTAGAAGATAGCAATGGTCATTGACCTCTGGTGATCTCATTTTGCGTGTCCGGGACCGTCTTAGAAGATAGCAAAGGTCATTGACCTCTGGTGACCTCATTTTGCGTGTCTGGGAGCTTCTTAGAAGATAGCAAAGGTCATTGACCACTGGTGACCTCATTTTGCGTGTCCGGGAGCTTCTTAGAAGATAGCAATGGTCATTGACCTCTGGTGATCTCATTTTGCGTGTCCGGGACCGTCTTAGAAGATAGCAAAGGTCATTGACCTCTGGTGACCTCATTTTGCGTGTCTGGGAGCTTCTTAGAAGATAGCAAAGGTCATTGACCACTGGTGATCTCATTTTGCGTGTGCGGGAGCTTCTTAGAAGATAGCAAAGTTCATTGTCCTCTGGTGACCTCATTTTCCGTGTCCGGGAGCGTCTTAGAAGATAGCAAAGGTCATTGACCTCTGGTGACCTCATTTTGCGTGGCCGGGAGCTTCTAAGAGTATAGCAAAGGTCATTGACCTCTGGTGACGTCATTTTGCGTGTCCGGGAGCTTCTTAGAAGATAGCAAAGGTCATTGACCTCTGGTGACCTCATTTTGCGTGTCCGGGAGCTTCTTAGAAGATAGCAAAGGTCATTGACCTCTGGTGACCTCATTTTGCGTGTGCGGTAGCGTCATAGAAGATAGCAAAGGTCATTGACCTCTGGTGACCTCATTTTGCGTGTCCGGGAACTTCTTAGAAGATAGCAAAGGTCATTGACCTCTGGTGACCTCATTTTGCGTGTGCGGTAGCGTCTTAGAAGATAGCATAGGTCATTGACCTCTGGTGACCTCATTTTGCGTGTCCGGGATCTTCTTAGAAGATAGCAAAGGTCATTGACCTCTGGTGACCTCATTTTGCGTGTCCGGGAACTTCTTAGAAAATAGCAAAGGTCATTGACGTCGGGTGACCTCATTTTGCGTGTCCGGGAGCGTCTTAAAAGATTGCAAAGGTCATTGACCTCTGGTGACCTCATTGTGCGTGTCCGGGACCGTCTTAGAAGATAGCAAAGTTCATTGACCTCTGGTGACCTCATTTTGCGTGTCCGGGAGCGTCTTAGAAGATAGCAAAGGTCTTTGACCTCTGGTGACCTCATTTTGCGTGTCCGGGAACTTCTTAGAAGATAGCAAAGGTCATTGACCTCTGGTGACCTCATTTTGCGTGTCCGGGAGCTTCTTAGAAGATAGCAAAGGTCATTGACCTCTGGTGATCTCATTTTGCGTGTGCGGGAGCTTCTTAGAAGATAGCAAAGGTCATTGACCTCTGGTGACCTCATTTTGCTTGTCCGGGAGCTTCTTAGAAGATAGCAATGGTCATTGACCTCTGGTGATCTCATTTTGCGTGTGCGGGAGCTTCTTAGAAGATAGCAAAGTTCATTGACCTCTGGTGACCTCATTTTGCGTGTCCGGGAACTTCTTAGAAAATAGCAAAGGTCATTGACCTCTGGTGACCTCATTTTGCGTGTCCGGGAACTTCTTAGGAGATAGCAAAGGTCTTTGACCTCTGGTGACCTCATTTTGCGTGTCCGGGAGCTTCTTAGAAGATAGCAAAGGTCATTGACCTCTGGTGACCTCATTTTGCGTGTCCGGAGCTTCTTAGAAGATAGCAAAGGTCATTAACCTCTGGTGACTTCATTTTGCGTGTCCGGGAGCTTCTTAGAAGATAGCAAAGGTCATTGACCTCTGTTGACCTCATTTTGCGTGTCCGGGAACTTCTTAGAAGTTAGCAAAGGTCATTGACCTCTGGTGACCTCATTTTGCGTGTCCGGGAGCGTCTTAGAAGATAGCAAATGTCTTTGACCTCTGGTGACCTCATTTTGTGTGTCCGGGAGCTTCTTAGAAGATAGCAAAGGTCATTGACCTCTGGTGACCTCTTTTTGGGTGTCCGGGAACTTCTTAGAAGATAGCAAATGTCATTGACCTCTGGTGACCTCATTTTGCGTGTCCGGGAGCTTCTTAGAAGATAGCAAAGGTCATTGACCTCTGGTGATCTCATTTTGCGTGTGCGGGAGCGTCTTAGAAGATTGCAAAGGTCATTGACCTCTGGTGACCTCATTTTGCGTGTCCAGGAGCGTCTTAGAAGATAGCAAATGTCTTTGACCTCTGGTGACCTCATTTTGCGTGTCCGGGAGCTTCTTAGAAGATAGCATAGGTCATTGACCTCTGGTGACCTCATTTTGCGTGTCCGGGAGCTTCTTAGAAGATAGCAAATGTCATTGACCTCTGGTGACCTCATTTTGCGTGTCCGGAGCTTCTTAGAAGATAGCAAAGGTCATTGACCTCTGGTGACTTCATTTTGCGTGTCCGGGAGCTTCTTAGAAGATAGCAAAGGTCATTGACCTCTGTTGACCTCATTTTGCGTGTCCGGGAACTTCTTAGAAGTTAGCAAAGGTCATTGACCTCTGGTGACCTCATTTTGCGTGTCCGGAAGCTTCTTAGAAGATAGCAAAGGTCATTGACCTCTGGTGACCTCATTTTCCGTGTCCGGGAGCTTCTTAGAAGATAGCAATGGTCATTGACCTCTGGTGATCTCATTTTGCGTGTCCGGGATCTTCTTAGAAGATAGCAAAGGTCATTGACCTCTGGTGACCTCATTTTGCGTGTCCGGGAGCTTCTTAGAAGATAGCAAAGGTCATTGACCACTGGTGACAACATTTTGCGTGTCCGGGAGCGTCTTAGAAGATAGCAAAGGTCATTGACCTCTGGTGACCTCATTTTGCGTGGCCGGGAGCTTCTAAGAGTATAGCAAAGGTCATTGACCTCTGGTGACCTCATTTTGCGTGTCCGGGAGCTTCTTAGAAGATAGCAAAGGTCATTGACCTCTGGTGACCTCATTTTGCGTGTCCGGGAGCTTCTTAGAAGATAGCAAAGGTCATTGACCTCTGGTGACCTCATTTTGCGTGTGCGGTAGCGTCTTAGAAGATAGCAAAGGTCATTGACCTCTGGTGACCTCATTTTGCGTGTCCGGGAACTTCTTAGAAGATAGCAAATGTCATTGACCTCTGGTGACCTCATTTTGCGTGTCCGGGAGCTTCTTAGAAGATAGCAAAGGTCATTGACCTCTGGTGACCTCATTTTGCGTGTGCGGTAGCGTCTTAGAAGATAGCATAGGTCATTGACCTCTGGTGACCTCATTTTGCGTGTCCGGGATCTTCTTAGAAGATAGCAAAGTTCATTGACCTCTGGTGACCTCATTTTGCGTGTCCGGGAACTTCTTAGAAATTAGCAAAGGTCATTGACGTCGGGTGACCTCATTTTGCGTGTCCGGGAGCGTCTTAAAAGATTGCAAAGGTCATTGACCTCTGGTGACCTCATTGTGCGTGTCCGGGACCGTCTTAGAAGATAGCAAAGTTCATTGACCTCTGGTGACCTCATTTTGCGTGTCCGGGAGCGTCTTAGAAGATAGCAAAGGTCTTTGACCTCTGGTGACCTCATTTTGCGTGTCCGGGAACTTCTTAGAAGATAGCAAAGGTCATTGACCTCTGGTGACCTCATTTTGCGTGTCCGGGAGCTTCTTAGAAGATAGCAAAGGTCATTGACCTCTGGTGATCTCATTTTGCGTGTGCGGGAGCTTCTTAGAAGATAGCAAAGGTCATTGACCTCTGGTGACCTCATTTTGCTTTTCCGGGAGCTTCTTAGAAGATAGCAATGGTCATTGACCTCTGGTGATCTCATTTTGCGTGTGCGGGAGCTTCTTAGAAGATAGCAAAGTTCATTGACCTCTGGTGACCTCATTTTGCGTGTCCGGGAACTTCTTAGAAAATAGCAAAGGTCATTGACCTCTGGTGACCTCATTTTGCGTGTCCGGGAACTTCTTAGGAGATAGCAAAGGTCTTTGACCTCTGGTGACCTCATTTTGCGTGTCCGGGAGCTTCTTAGAAGATAGCAAAGGTCATTGACCTCTGGTGACCACATTTTGCGTGTCCGGGAACGTCTTAGAAGATAGCAAAGGTCATTGACCTCTGGTGACCTCATTTTGCGTGTCCGGGAGCTTCTAAGAGTATAGCAAAGGTCATTGACCTCTGCTGACCTCATTTTGCGTGTCCGGGAGCGTCTTAGAAGATAGCAAATGTCATTGACCTCTGGTGACCTCATTTTGCGTGTCCGGGAGCTTCTTAGAAGATAGCAAAGGTCATTGACCTCTGGTGACCTCATTTTGCGTGTGCGGTAGCGTCTTAGAAGATAGCAAAGGTCATTGACCTCTGGTGACCTCATTTTGCGTGTCCGGGAACTTCTTAGAAGATAGCAAATGTCATTGACCTCTGGTGACCTCATTTTGCGTGTCCGGGAACTTCTTAGAAAATAGCAAAGGTCATTGACGTCGGGTGACCTCATTTTGCGTGTCCGGGAGCGTCTTAAAAGATTGCAAAGGTCATTGACCTCTGGTGACCTCATTGTGCGTGTCCGGGACCGTCTTAGAAGATAGCAAAGTTCATTGACCTCTGGTGACCTCATTTTGCGTGTCCGGGAGCGTCTTAGAAGATAGCAAAGGTCTTTGACCTCTGGTGACCTCATTTTGCGTGTCCGGGAACTTCTTAGAAGATAGCCAAGGTCATTGACCTCTGGTGACCTCATTTTGCGTGTCCGGGAGCTTCTTAGAAGATAGCAAAGGTCATTGACCTCTGGTGATCTCATTTTGCGTGTGCGGGAGCTTCTTAGAAGATAGCAAAGGTCATTGACCTCTGGTGACCTCATTTTGCTTGTCCGGGAGCTTCTTAGAAGATAGCAATGGTCATTGACCTCTGGTGATCTGATTTTGCGTGTGCGGGAGCTTCTTAGAAGATAGCAAAGTTCATTGACCTCTGGTGACCTCATTTTGCGTGTCCGGGAACTTCTTAGAAAATAGCAAAGGTCATTGACCTCTGGTGACCTCATTTTGCGTGTCCGGGAACTTCTTAGGAGATAGCAAAGGTCTTTGACCTCTGGTGACCTCATTTTGCGTGTCCGGGAGCTTCTTAGAAGATAGCAAAGGTCATTGACCTCTGGTGACCACATTTTGCGTGTCCGGGAACGTCTTAGAAGATAGCAAAGGTCATTGACCTCTGGTGACCTCATTTTGCGTGTCCGGGAGCTTCTAAGAGTATAGCAAAGGTCATTGACCTCTGCTGACCTCATTTTGCGTGTCCGGGAGCGTCTTAGAAGATAGCAAAGGTCATTGACCTCTGGTGACCTCATTTTGCGTGTCCGGGAGCTTCTTAGAAGATAGCAAAGGTCATTGACCTCTGGTGACCTCATTTTGCGTGTGCGGTAGCGTCTTAGAAGATAGCAAAGGTCATTGACCTCTGGTGACCTCATTTTGCGTGTCCGGGAACTTCTTAGAAGATAGCAAATGTCATTGAACTCTGGTGACCTCATTTTGCGTGTCCGGGAGCTTCTTAGAAGATAGCAAAGGTCATTGACCTCTGTTGACCTCATTTTGCGTGTCCGGGAACTTCTTAGAAGTTAGCAAAGGTCATTGACCTCTGGTGACCTCATTTTGCGTGTCCGGAAGCTTCTTAGAAGATAGCAAAGGTCATTGACCTCTGGTGACCTCATTTTCCGTGTCCGGGAGCTTCTTAGAAGATAGCAATGGTCATTGACCTCTGGTGATCTCATTTTGCGTGTCCGGGATCTTCTTAGAAGATAGCAAAGGTCATTGACCTCTGGTGACCTCATTTTGCGTGTCCGGGAGCTTCTTAGAAGATAGCAAAGGTCATTGACCACTGGTGACCACATTTTGCGTGTCCGGGAGCGTCTTAGAAGATAGCAAAGGTCATTGACCTCTGGTGACCTCATTTTGCGTGGCCGGGAGCTTCTAAGAGTATAGCAAAGGTCATTGACCTCTGGTGACCTCATTTTGCGTGTCCGGGAGCTTCTTAGAAGATAGCAAAGGTCATTGACCTCTGGTGACCTCATTTTGCGTGTCCGTGAGCTTCTTAGAAGATAGCAAAGGTCATTGACCTCTGGTGACCTCATTTTGCGTGTGCGGTAGCGTCTTAGAAGATAGCAAAGGTCATTGACCTCTGGTGACCTCATTTTGCGTGTCCGGGAACTTCTTAGAAGATAGCAAATGTCATTGACCTCTGGTGACCTCATTTTGCGTGTCCGGGAGCTTCTTAGAAGATAGCAAAGGTCATTGACCTCTGGTGACCTCATTTTGCGTGTGCGGTAGCGTCTTAGAAGATAGCATAGGTCATTGACCTCTGGTGACCTCATTTTGCGTGTCCGGGATCTTCTTAGAAGATAGCAAAGGTCATTGACCTCTGGTGACCTCATTTTGCGTGTCCGGGAACTTCTTAGAAAATAGCAAAGGTCATTGACGTCGGGTGACCTCATTTTGCGTGTCCGGGAGCGTCTTAAAAGATTGCAAATGTCATTGACCTCTGGTGACCTCATTGTGCGTGTCCGGGACCGTCTTAGAAGATAGCAAAGTTCATTGGCCTCTGGTGACCTCATTTTGCGTGTCCGGGAGCGTCTTAGAAGATAGCAAAGGTCTTTGACCTCTGGTGACCTCATTTTGCGTGTCCGGGTACTTCTTAGAAGATAGCAAAGGTCATTGACCTCTGGTGACCTCATTTTGCGTGTCCGGGAGCTTCTTAGAAGATAGCAAAGGTCATTGACCTCTGGTGATCTCATTTTGCGTGTGCGGGAGCTTCTTAGAAGATAGCAAAGGTCATTGACCTCTGGTGACCTCATTTTGCTTGTCCGGGAGCTTCTTAGAAGATAGCAATGGTCATTGACCTCTGGTGATCTCATTTTGCGTGTGCGGGAGCTTCTTAGAAGATAGCAAAGTTCATTGACCTCTGGTGACCTCATTTTGCGTGTCCGGGAACTTCTTAGAAAATAGCAAAGGTCATTGACCTCTGGTGACCTCATTTTGCGTGTCCGGGAACTTCTTAGGAGATAGCAAAGGTCTTTGACCTCTGGTGACCTCATTTTGCGTGTCCGGGAGCTTCTTAGAAGATAGCAAAGGTCATTGACCTCTGGTGACCACATTTTGCGTGTCCGGGAACGTCTTAGAAGATAGCAAAGGTCATTGACCTCTGGTGACCTCATTTTGCGTGTCCGGGAGCTTCTAAGAGTATAGCAAAGGTCATTGACCTCTGCTGACCTCATTTTGCGTGTCCGGGAGCGTCTTAGAAGATAGCAAAGGTCATTGACCTCTGGTGACCTCATTTTGCGTGTCCTGGAGCTTCTTAGAAGATAGCAAAGGTCATTGACCTCTGCTGACCTGATTTTGCGTGTCCGGGAGCGTCTTAGAAGATAGCAAAGGTCTTTAGCCTCTGGTGACCTCATTTTGCGTGTCCGGGAGCGTCTTAAAAGATTGCAAAGGTCATTGACCTCTGGTGACCTCATTTTGCGTGTCCGGGACCGTCTTAGAAGATAGCAAAGGTCATTGACCTCTGGTGACCTCATTTTGCGTGTCTGGGAGCTTCTTAGAAGATAGCAAAGGTCATTGACCACTGGTGATCTCATTTTGCGTGTGCGGGAGCTTCTTAGAAGATAGCAAAGTTCATTGTCCTCTGGTGACCTCATTTTCCGTGTCCGGGGGCGTCTTAGAAGATAGCAAAGGTCATTGACCTCTGGTGACCTCATTTTGCGTGTCCGGAGCTTCTTAGAAGATAGCAAAGGTCATTGACCTCTGGTGACTTCATTTTGCGTGTCCGGGAGCTTCTTAGAAGATAGCAAAGGTCATTGACCTTTGGTGAACTCATTTTGCGTGTCCGGGAGCTTCTTAGAAGATAGCAAATGTCATTGACCTCTGGTGACCTCATTTTGCGTGTGCGGTAGCGTCTTAGAAGATAGCAAAGGTCATTGACCTCTGGTGACCTCATTTTGCGTGTCCGGGAACTTCTTAGAAGATAGCAAAGGTCAGTGACCTCTGGTGACCTCATTTTGCGTGTCCGGGAGCTTCTTAGAAGATAGCAAAGGTCATTGACCTCTGGTGATCTCATTTTGCGTGTGCGGGAGCGTCTTAGAAGATTGCAAAGGTCATTGACCTCTGCTGACCTGATTTTGCGTGTCCGGGAGCGTCTTAGAAGATAGCAAATGTCTTTGACCTCTGGTGACCTCATTTTGCGTGTCCGGGAGCTTCTTAGAAGATAGCGTAGGTCATTGACCTCTGGTGATATCATTTTGCGTGTCCGGGAGCTTCTTAGAAGATAGCAAAGGTCATTGACCTCTGGTGACCTCATTTTGCGTGTCCGGGAACTTCTTAGAAGATAGCAAAGGTCTTTGACCTCTGGTGACCTCATTTTGCGTGTCCGGGATCATCTTAGAAGATAGCAAAGGTCATTGACCTCTGGTGACCACATTTTGCGTGTCCGGGAGCGTCTTAGAAGATAGCAAAGGTCATTGACCTCTGGTGACCTCATTTTGCGTGTCCGGGAGCTTCTTAGAAGATAGCAAAGGTCATTGACCTCTGGTGACCTCATTTTGCGTGTGCGGTAGCGTCTTAGAAGATAGCAAAGGTCATTGACCTCTGGTGTCCTCATTTTGCGTGTCCGGGTACTTCTTAGAAGATAGCAAAGGTCATTGACCTCTGGTGACCTCATTTTGCGTGTCCGGGAGCTTCTTAGAAGATAGCAAAGGTCATTGACCTCTGGTGATCTCATTTTGCGTGTGCGGGAGCGTCTTAGAAGATTGCAAAGGTCATTGACCTCTGCTGACCTCATTTTGCGTGTCCGGGAGCTTCTAAGAGTATAGCAAAGGTCATTGACCTCTGGTGACCTCATTTTGCGTGTCCGGGAGCGTCTTAGAAGATAGCAAAGGTCATTGACCTCTGGTGACCTCATTTTGCGTGTCCTGGAGCTTCTTAGAAGATAGCAAAGGTCATTGACCTCTGGTGATCTCATTTTGCGTGTCCGGGAGCGTCTTAGAAGATAGCAAAGATCTTTGACCTCTGGTGACCTCATTTTGCGTGTCCGGGAGCGTCTTAAAAGATTGCAAAAGTCATTGACTTCTGGTGACCTCATTTTGCGTGTCCGGGACCGTCTTAGAAGATAGCAAAGGTCATTGACCTCTGGTGACCTCATTTTGCGTGTCTGTGAGCTTCTTAGAAGATAGCAAAGGTCATTGACCACTGGTGATCTCATTTTGCGTGTGCGGGAGCTTCTTAGAAGATAGCAAAGTTCATTGTCCTCTGGTGACCTCATTTTCCGTGTCCGGGAGCGTCTTAGAAGATAGCAAAGGTCATTGACCTCTGGTGACCTCATTTTGCGTGTCCGGGAGCTTCTTAGAAGATAGCAAAGGTCATTGACCTCTGTTGACCTCATTTTGCGTGTCCGGGAACTTCTTAGAAGTTAGCAAAGGTCATTGACCTCTGGTGACCTCATTTTGCGTGTCCGGAAGCTTCTTAGAAGATAGCAAAGGTCATTGACCTCTGGTGACCTCATTTTCCGTGTCCGGGAGCTTCTTAGAAGATAGCAATGGTCATTGACCTCTGGTGATCTCATTTTGCGTGTCCGGGATCTTCTTAGAAGATAGCAAAGGTCATTGACCTCTGGTGACCTCATTTTGCGTGTCCGGGAGCTTCTTAGAAGATAGCAAAGGTCATTGACCACTGGTGACCACATTTTGCGTGTCCGGGAGCGTCTTAGAAGATAGCAAAGGTCATTGACCTCTGGTGACCTCATTTTGCGTGGCCGGGAGCTTCTAAGAGTATAGCAAAGGTCATTGACCTCTGGTGACCTCATTTTGCGTGTCCGGGAGCTTCTTAGAAGATAGCAAAGGTCATTGACCTCTGGTGACCTCATTTTGCGTGTCCGTGAGCTTCTTAGAAGATAGCAAAGGTCATTGACCTCTGGTGACCTCATTTTGCGTGTGCGGTAGCGTCTTAGAAGATAGCAAAGGTCATTGACCTCTGGTGACCTCATTTTGCGTGTCCGGGAACTTCTTAGAAGATAGCAAATGTCATTGACCTCTGGTGACCTCATTTTGCGTGTCCGGGAGCTTCTTAGAAGATAGCAAAGGTCATTGACCTCTGGTGACCTCATTTTGCGTGTGCGGTAGCGTCTTAGAAGATAGCATAGGTCATTGACCTCTGGTGACCTCATTTTGCGTGTCCGGGATCTTCTTAGAAGATAGCAAAGGTCATTGACCTCTGGTGACCTCATTTTGCGTGTCCGGGAACTTCTTAGAAAATAGCAAAGGTCATTGACGTCGGGTGACCTCATTTTGCGTGTCCGGGAGCGTCTTAAAAGATTGCAAATGTCATTGACCTATGGTGACCTCATTGTGCGTGTCCGGGACCGTCTTAGAAGATAGCAAAGTTCATTGGCCTCTGGTGACCTCATTTTGCGTGTCCGGGAGCGTCTTAGAAGATAGCAAAGGTCTTTGACCTCTGGTGACCTCATTTTGCGTGTCCGGGTACTTCTTAGAAGATAGCAAAGGTCATTGACCTCTGGTGACCTCATTTTGCGTGTCCGGGAGCTTCTTAGAAGATAGCAAAGGTCATTGACCTCTGGTGATCTCATTTTGCGTGTGCGGGAGCTTCTTAGAAGATAGCAAAGGTCATTGACCTCTGGTGACCTCATTTTGCTTGTCCGGGAGCTTCTTAGAAGATAGCAATGGTCATTGACCTCTGGTGATCTCATTTTGCGTGTGCGGGAGCTTCTTAGAAGATAGCAAAGTTCATTGACCTCTGGTGACCTCATTTTGCGTGTCCGGGAACTTCTTAGAAAATAGCAAAGGTCATTGACCTCTGGTGACCTCATTTTGCGTGTCCGGGAACTTCTTAGGAGATAGCAAAGGTCTTTGACCTCTGGTGACCTCATTTTGCGTGTCCGGGAGCTTCTTAGAAGATAGCAAAGGTCATTGACCTCTGGTGACCACATTTTGCGTGTCCGGGAACGTCTTAGAAGATAGCAAAGGTCATTGACCTCTGGTGACCTCATTTTGCGTGTCCGGGAGCTTCTAAGAGTATAGCAAAGGTCATTGACCTCTGCTGACCTCATTTTGCGTGTCCGGGAGCGTCTTAGAAGATAGCAAAGGTCATTGACCTCTGGTGACCTCATTTTGCGTGTCCTGGAGCTTCTTAGAAGATAGCAAAGGTCATTGACCTCTGCTGACCTGATTTTGCGTGTCCGGGAGCGTCTTAGAAGATAGCAAAGGTCTTTGGCCTCTGGTGACCTCATTTTGCGTGTCCGGGAGCGTCTTAAAAGATTGCAAAGGTCATTGACCTCTGGTGACCTCATTTTGCGTGTCCGGGACCGTCTTAGAAGATAGCAAAGGTCATTGACCTCTGGTGACCTCATTTTGCGTGTCTGGGAGCTTCTTAGAAGATAGCAAAGGTCATTGACCACTGGTGATCTCATTTTGCGTGTGCGGGAGCTTCTTAGAAGATAGCAAAGTTCATTGTCCTCTGGTGACCTCATTTTCCGTGTCCGGGGGCGTCTTAGAAGATAGCAAAGGTCATTGACCTCTGGTGACCTCATTTTGCGTGTCCGGAGCTTCTTAGAAGATAGCAAAGGTCATTGACCTCTGGTGACTTCATTTTGCGTGTCCGGGAGCTTCTTAGAAGATAGCAAAGGTCATTGACCTTTGGTGAACTCATTTTGCGTGTCCGGGAGCTTCTTAGAAGATAGCAAATGTCATTGACCTCTGGTGACCTCATTTTGCGTGTGCGGTAGCGTCTTAGAAGATAGCAAAGGTCATTGACCTCTGGTGACCTCATTTTGCGTGTCCGGGAACTTCTTAGAAGATAGCAAAGGTCAGTGACCTCTGGTGACCTCATTTTGCGTGTCCGGGAGCTTCTTAGAAGATAGCAAAGGTCATTGACCTCTGGTGATCTCATTTTGCGTGTGCGGGAGCGTCTTAGAAGATTGCAAAGGTCATTGACCTCTGCTGACCTGATTTTGCGTGTCCGGGAGCGTCTTAGAAGATAGCAAATGTCTTTGACCTCTGGTGACCTCATTTTGCGTGTCCGGGAGCTTCTTAGAAGATAGCGTAGGTCATTGACCTCTGGTGATATCATTTTGCGTGTCCGGGAGCTTCTTAGAAGATAGCAAAGGTCATTGACCTCTGGTGACCTCATTTTGCGTGTCCGGGAACTTCTTAGAAGATAGCAAAGGTCTTTGACCTCTGGTGACCTCATTTTGCGTGTCCGGGATCATCTTAGAAGATAGCAAAGGTCATTGACCTCTGGTGACCACATTTTGCGTGTCCGGGAGCGTCTTAGAAGATAGCAAAGGTCATTGACCTCTGGTGACCTCATTTTGCGTGTCCGGGAGCTTCTTAGAAGATAGCAAAGGTCATTGACCTCTGGTGACCTCATTTTGCGTGTGCGGTAGCGTCTTAGAAGATAGCAAAGGTCATTGACCTCTGGTGTCCTCATTTTGCGTGTCCGGGTACTTCTTAGAAGATAGCAAAGGTCATTGACCTCTGGTGACCTCATTTTGCGTGTCCGGGAGCTTCTTAGAAGATAGCAAACGTCATTGACCTCTGGTGATCTCATTTTGCGTGTGCGGGAGCGTCTTAGAAGATTGCAAAGGTCATTGACCTCTGCTGACCTCATTTTGCGTGTCCGGGAGCTTCTAAGAGTATAGCAAAGGTCATTGACCTCTGGTGACCTCATTTTGCGTGTCCGGGAGCGTCTTAGAAGATAGCAAAGGTCATTGACCTCTGGTGACCTCATTTTGCGTGTCCTGGAGCTTCTTAGAAGATAGCAAAGGTCATTGACCTCTGGTGATCTCATTTTGCGTGTCCGGGAGCGTCTTAGAAGATAGCAAAGATCTTTGACCTCTGGTGACCTCATTTTGCGTGTCCGGGAGCGTCTTAAAAGATTGCAAAAGTCATTGACTTCTGGTGACCTCATTTTGCGTGTCCGGGACCGTCTTAGAAGATAGCAAAGGTCATTGACCTCTGGTGACCTCATTTTGCGTGTCTGTGAGCTTCTTAGAAGATAGCAAAGGTCATTGACCACTGGTGATCTCATTTTGCGTGTGCGGGAGCTTCTTAGAAGATAGCAAAGTTCATTGTCCTCTGGTGACCTCATTTTCCGTGTCCGGGAGCGTCTTAGAAGATAGCAAAGGTCATTGACCTCTGGTGACCTCATTTTGCGTGTCCGGGAGCTTCTAAGAGTATAGCAAAGGTCATTGACCTCTGGTTACCTCATTTTGCGTGTCCGGGAGCTTCTTAGAAGATAGCAAAGGTCATTGACCTTTGATGACCTCATTTTGCGTGTCCGGGAGCTTCTTAGAAGATAGCAAAGGTCATTGACCTCTGGTGACCTCATTTTGCGTGTCCGGGAACTTCTTAGAAGATAGCAAACGTCATTGACCTCTGGTGATCTCATTTTGCGTGTGCGGGAGCGTCTTAGAAGATTGCAAGGGTCATTGACCTCTGCTGACCTCATTTTGCCTGTCCGGGAGCGCTTTAGAAGATAGCAAAGTTCTATGACCTCTTGTGACCTCATTTTGCGTGTCCGGGAGCGTCTTAAAAGATTGCAAAGGTCATTGACCTCTGGTGACCTCATTTTGCGTGTCCGGGACCGTCTTAGAAGATAGCAAAGGTCATTGACCTCTGGTGATCTGATTTTGCGTGTGCGGGAGCGTCTTAGAAGATTGCAAAGGTCATTGATATCTGCTGACCTCATTTTGCGTGTCCGGGACCGTCTTAGAAGATAGCAAAGGTCATTGACCTCTGGTGATCTCATTTTGCTTGTGCGGGAGCGTCTTAGAAGATTGCAAAGGTCATTGACCTCTGGTTATCTCATTTTGCTTGTGCGGGGGCGTCTTAGAAGATAGCAAAGGTCTTTGACCTCTGGTGACCTCATTTTGCTTGTCCGGGAACTTCTTAGAAGATAGCAAAGGTCTTTGACGTCTGGTGACCTCATTTTGCGTGTCCGGAGCTTCTTAGAAGATAGCAAAGGTCATTGACCTCTGGTGACCTCATCTTGCGTGTCCGGGAGCTTCTTAGAAGATAGCATAGGTCATTGACCTCTGGTGACCTCATTTTGCTTGTCCGGGAACTTCTTAGAAGATAGCAAAGGTCTTTGACGTCTGGTGACCTCATCTTGCGTGTCCGGAGCTTCTTAGAAGATAGCAAAGGTCATTGACCACTGGTGACTTCATTTTGCGTGTCCGGGAGCTTCTTAGAAGATAGCAAAAATCATTGACCTCTGTTGACCTCATTTTGCGTGTCCGGGAACTTCTTAGAAGTTAGCAAAGGTCATTGACCTGTGGTGAACTCATTTTGCGTGTCCGGGAGCTTCTTAGAAGATAGCAAAGGTCATTGACCTCTGGTGATCTGATTTTGCGTGTGCGGGAGCGTCTTAGAAGATTGCAAAGGTCATTGATATCTGCTGACCTCATTTTGCGTGTTCGGGAGCGTCTTAGAAGATAGCAAAGGTCTTTGACCTCTGGTGACCTCATTTTGCGTGTCCGGGAACTTCTTAGAAGATAGCAAAGGTCATTGACCTCTGGTGACCTCATTTTGCGTGTCCGGGAGCTTCTTAGAAGATAGCAAAGGTCATTGACCTCTGGTGACCTCATTTTGCGTGTCCGGGAGCTTCTTAGAAGATAGCAATGGTCATTGACCTCTGGTGATCTCATTGTGCGTGTCCGGAACCGTCTTAGAAGATAGCAAAGGTCATTGACCTCTGGTGACCTCATTTTGCGTGTCCGGGAGCTTCTTAGAAAATAGCAAAGGTCATTGACCACTGGTGATCTCATTTTGCGTGTGCGGGAGCTTCTTAGAAGATAGCAAAGTTCATTGTTCTCTGGTGACCTCATTTTCCGTGTCCGGGAGCGTCTTAGAAGATAGCAAAGGTCATTGACCTCTGGTGACCTCATTTTGCGTGTCCGGGAACTTCTTAGAAGATAGCAAAGGTCATTGACCTCTGGTGACCTCATTTTGCGTGTCCGGGAGCGTCTTAGAAGATAGCAAAGGTCATTGACCTCTGGTGACCTCATTTTGCGTGTCCTGGAGCTTCTTAGAAGATAGCAAAGGTCATTGACCTCTGGTGATCTCATTTTGCGTGTGCGGGAGCGTCTTAGAAGATTGCAAAGGTCATTGATCTCTGCTGACCTCATTTTGCGTGTCCGGGAGCGTCTTAGAAGATAGCACAGGTCTGTGACCTCTGGTGACCTCATTTGGCGTGTCCGGGAACTTCTTAGAAGATAGTAAAGGTCATTGACCTCTGCTGACCTCATTTTGCGTGTCCGGGAGCTTCTAAGAGTATAGCAAAGGTCATTGACCTCTGGTGACCTCATTTTGCGTGTCCGGGAGCGTCTTAGAAGATAGCAAAGGTCATTGACCTCTGGTGACCTCATTTTGCGTGTCCTGGAGCTTCTTAGAAGATAGCATAGGTCATTGACCTCTGGTGATCTGATTTTGCGTGTGCGGGAGCGTCTTAGAAGATAGCAAAGATCTTTGACCTCTGGTGACCTCATTTTGCGTGTCCGGGAGCGTCTTAAAAGATTGCAAAAGTCATTGACTTCTGGTGACCTCATTTTGCGTGTCCGGGACCGTCTTAGAAGATAGCAAAGGTCATTGACCTCTGGTGACCTCATTTTGCGTGTCTGGGAGCTTCTTAGAAGATAGCAAAGGTCATTGACCACTGGTGATCTCATTTTGCGTGTGCGGGAGCTTCTTAGAAGATAGCAAAGTTCATTGTCCTCTGGTGACCTCATTTTCCGTGTCCGGGAGCGTCTTAGAAGATAGCAAAGGTCATTGACCTCTGGTGACCTCATTTTGCGTGTCCGGGAGCTTCTAAGAGTATAGCAAAGGTCATTGACCTCTGGTTACCTCATTTTGCGTGTCCGGGAGCTTCTTAGAAGATAGCAAAGGTCATTGACCTTTGGTGACCTCATTTTGCGTGTCCGGGAGCTTCTTAGAAGATAGCAAAGGTCATTGACCTCTGGTGACCTCATTTTGCGTGTCCGGGAACTTCTTAGAAGATAGCAAACGTCATTGACCTCTGGTGATCTCATTTTGCGTGTGCGGGAGCGTCTTAGAAGATTGCAAGGGTCATTGACCTCTGCTGACCTCATTTTGCGTGTCCGGGAGCGCCTTAGAAGATAGCAAAGTTCTATGACCTCTTGTGACCTCATATTGCGTGTCCGGGAGCGTCTTAAAAGATTGCAAAGGTCATTGACCTCTGGTGACCTCATTTTGCGTGTCCGGGACCGTCTTAGAAGATAGCAAAGGTCATTGACCTCTGGTGATCTGATTTTGCGTGTGCGGGAGCGTCTTAGAAGATTGCAAAGGTCATTGATATCTGCTGACCTCATTTTGCGTTTCCGGGACCGTCTTAGAAGATAGCAAAGGTCATTGACCTCTGGTGATCTTATTTTGCTTGTGCGGGAGCGTCTTAGAAGATTGCAAAGGTCATTGACCTCTGGTTATCTCATTTTGCTTGTGCGGGGGCGTCTTAGAAGATAGCAAAGGTCTTTGACCTCTGGTGACCTCATTTTGCTTGTCCGGGAACTTCTTAGAAGATAGCAAAGGTCTTTGACGTCTGGTGACCTCATTTTGCGTGTCCGGAGCTTCTTAGAAGATAGCAAAGGTCATTGACCTCTGGTGACCTCATCTTGCGTGTCCGGGAGCTTCTTAGAAGATAGCATAGGTCATTGACCTCTGGTGACCTCATTTTGCTTGTCCGGGAACTTCTTAGAAGATAGCAAAGGTCTTTGACGTCTGGTGACCTCATCTTGCGTGTCCGGAGCTTCTTAGAAGATAGCAAAGGTCATTGACCACTGGTGACTTCATTTTGCGTGTCCGGGAGCTTCTTAGAAGATAGCAAAGGTCATTGACCTCTGTTGACCTCATTTTGCGTGTCCGGGAACTTCTTAGAAGTTAGCAAATGTCATTGACCTGTGGTGAACTCATTTTGCGTGTCCGGGAGCTTCTTAGAAGATAGCAAAGGTCATTGACCTCTGGTGATCTGATTTTGCGTGTGCGGGAGCGTCTTAGAAGATTGCAAAGGTCATTGATATCTGCTGACCTCATTTTGCGTGTTCGGGAGCGTCTTAGAAGATAGCAAAGGTCTTTGACCTCTGGTGACCTCATTTTGCGTGTCCGGGAACTTCTTAGAAGATAGCAAAGGTCATTGACCTCTGGTGACCTCATTTTGCGTGTCCGGGAGCTTCTTAGAAGATAGCAAAGGTCATTGACCTCTGGTGACCTCATTTTGCGTGTCCGGGAGCTTCTTAGAAGATAGCAATGGTCATTGACCTCTGGTGATCTCATTTTGCGTGTCCGTAACCGTCTTAGAAGATAGCAAAGGTCATTGACCTCTGGTGACCTCATTTTGCGTGTCTGGGAGCTTCTTAGAAAATAGCAAAGGTCATTGACCACTGGTGATCTCATTTTGCGTGTGCGGGAGCTTCTTAGAAGATAGCAAAGTTCATTGTTCTCTGGTGACCTCATTTTCCGTGTCCGGGAGCGTCTTAGAAGATAGCAAAGGTCATTGACCTCTGGTGACCTCATTTTGCGTGTCCGGGAACTTCTTAGAAGTTAGCAAAGGTCATTGACCTGTGGTGAACTCATTTTGCGTGTCCGGGAGCTTCTTAGAAGATAGCATAGGTCATTGACCTCTGGTGATCTGATTTTGCGTGTGCGGGAGCGTCTTAGAAGATTGCAAAGGTCATTGATCTCTGCTGACCTCATTTTGCGTGTCCGGGAGCGTCTTAGAAGATAGCACAGGTCTGTGACCTCTGGTGACCTCATTTGGCGTGTCCGGGAACTTCTTAGAAGATAGTAAAGGTCATTGACCTCTGGTGACCTCATTTTGCGTGTCCGGGAGCTTCTTAGAAGATAGCAAAGGTCATTGACCTCTGGTGATCTCATTTTGCGTTTGCGGGAGCTTGTTAGAAGATAGCAAAGGTCATTGACCTCTGGTGACCTCATTTTGCGTGTGCGGGAGCGTCTTAGAAGATTGCAAAGGTCATTGATATCTGCTGACCTCATTTTGCGTGTCCGGGACCGTCTTAGAAGATAGCAAAGGTCATTGACCTCTGGTGATCTCATTTTGCTTGTGCGGGAGCGTCTTAGAAGATTGCAAAGGTCATTGACCTCTGGTTATCTCATTTTGCTTGTGCGGGAGCGTCTTAGAAGATAGCAAAGGTCTTTGACCTCTGGTGACCTCATTTTGCTTGTCCGGGAACTTCTTAGAAGATAGCAAAGGTCTTTGACGTCTGGTGACCTCATTTTGCGTGTCCGGAGCTTCTTAGAAGATAGCAAAGGTCATTGACCTCTGGTGACCTCATCTTGCGTGTCCGGGAGCTTCTTAGAAGATAGCATAGGTCATTGACCTCTGGTGACCTCATTTTGCTTGTCCGGGAACTTCTTAGAAGATAGCAAAGGTCTTTGACGTCTGGTGACCTCATCTTGCGTGTCCGGAGCTTCTTAGAAGATAGCAAAGGTCATTGACCACTGGTGACTTCATTTTGCGTGTCCGGGAGCTTCTTAGAAGATAGCAAAGGTCATTGACCTCTGTTGACCTCATTTTGCGTGTCCGGGAACTTCTTAGAAGTTAGCATAGGTCATTGACCTGTGGTGAACTCATTTTGCGTGTCCGGGAGCTTCTTAGAAGATAGCAAAGGTCATTGACCTCTGGTGATCTGATTTTGCGTGTGCGGGAGCGTCTTAGAAGATTGCAAAGGTCATTGATATCTGCTGACCTCATTTTGCGTGTTCGGGAGCGTCTTAGAAGATAGCAAAGGTCTTTGACCTCTGGTGACCTCATTTTGCGTGTCCGGGAACTTCTTAGAAGATAGCAAAGGTCATTGACCTCTGGTGACCTCATTTTGCGTGTCCGGGAGCTTCTTAGAAGATAGCAAATGTCATTGACCTCTGGTGACCTCATTTTGCGTGTCCGGGAGCTTCTTAGAAGATAGCAATGGTCATTGACCTCTGGTGATCTCATTTTGCGTGTCCGGAACCGTCTTAGAAGATAGCAAAGGTCATTGACCTCTGGTGACCTCATTTTGCGTGTCTGGGAGCTTCTTAGAAAATAGCAAAGGTCATTGACCACTGGTGATCTCATTTTGCGTGTGCGGGAGCTTCTTAGAAGATAGCAAAGTTCATTGTTCTCTGGTGACCTCATTTTCCGTGTCCGGGAGCGTCTTAGAAGATAGCAAAGGTCATTGACCTCTGGTGACCTCATTTTGCGTGTCCGGGAACTTCTTAGAAGTTAGCAAAGGTCATTGACCTGTGGTGAACTCATTTTGCGTGTCCGGGAGCTTCTTAGAAGATAGCATAGGTCATTGACCTCTGGTGATCTGATTTTGCGTGTGCGGGAGCGTCTTAGAAGATTGCAAAGGTCATTGATCTCTGCTGACCTCATTTTGCGTGTCCGGGAGCGTCTTAGAAGATAGCACAGGTCTGTGACCTCTGGTGACCTCATTTGGCGTGTCCGGGAACTTCTTAGAAGATAGTAAAGGTCATTGACCTCTGGTGACCTCATTTTGCGTGTCCGGGAGCTTCTTAGAAGATAGCAAAGGTCATTGACCTCTGGTGATCTCATTTTGCGTTTGCGGGAGCTTGTTAGAAGATAGCAAAGGTCATTGACCTCTGGTGACCTCATTTTGCGTGTCCGGGAGCTTCTTAGAAGATAGCAATGGTCATTGACCTCTGGTGATCTCATTTTGCGTGTCCGGGACCGTCTTAGAAGATAGCAAAGGTCATTGACCTCTGGTGACCTCATTTTGCGTGTCTGGGAGCTTCTTAGAAGATAGCAAAAGTCATTGACCACTGGTGATCTCATTTTGCGTGTGCGGAAGCTTCTTAGAAGATAGCAAAGTTCATTGTCCTCTGGTGACCTCATTTTCCGTGTCCGGGACCGTCTTAGAAGATAGCAAAGGTCATTGACCTCTGGTGACCTCATTTTGCGTGTCCGGGAGCTTCTAAGAGTATAGCAAAGGTCATTGACCTCTGGTGACCTCATTTTGCGTGTCTGGGAGCTTCTTAGAAAATAGCAAAGGTCATTGACCACTGGTGATCTCATTTTGCGTGTGCGGGAGCTTCTTAGAAGATAGCAAAGTTCATTGTTCTCTGGTGACCTCATTTTCCGTGTCCGGGAGCGTCTTAGAAGATAGCAAAGGTCATTGACCTCTGGTGACCTCATTTTGCGTGTCCGGCACCTTCTTAGAAGTTAGCAAAGGTCATTGACCTGTGGTGAACTCATTTTGCGTGTCCGGGAGCTTCTTAGAAGATAGCAAAGGTCATTGACCTCTGGTGATCTGATTTTGCGTGTGCGGGAGCGTCTTAGAAGATTGCAAAGGTCATTGATCTCTGCTGACCTCATTTTGCGTGTCCGGGAGCGTCTTAGAAGATAGCACAGGTCTGTGACCTCTGGTGACCTCATTTTGCGTGTCCGGGAACTTCTTAGAAGATAGTAAAGGTCATTGACCTCTGGTGACCTCATTTTGCGTGTCCGGGAGCTTCTTAGAAGATAGCAAAGGTCATTGACCTCTGGTGATCTCATTTTGCGTTTGCGGGAGCTTCTTAGAAGATAGCAAAGGTCATTGACCTCTGGTGACCTCATTTTGCGTGTCCGGGAGCTTCTTAGAAGATAGCAAAGGTCATTGACCTCTGGTGACCTCATTTTGCGTGTCTGGGAGCTTCTTAGAAGATAGCAAAAGTCATTGACCACTGGTGATCTCATTTTGCGTGTGCGGGAGCTTCTTAGAAGATAGCAAAGTTCATTGTCCTCTGGTGACCTCATTTTCCGTGTCCGGGACCGTCTTAGAAGATAGCAAAGGTCATTGACCTCTGGTGACCTCATTTTGCGTGTCCGGGAGCTTCTAAGAGTATAGCAAAGGTCATTGACCTCTGGTGACCTCATTTTGCGTGTCCGGGAGCTTCTTAGAAGATAGCAAAGGTCATTGACCTCTGGTGACCTCATTTTGCGTATCCGGGAGCTTCTTAGAAGATAGCAAAGGTCATTGACCTCTGGTGACCTCATTTTGCGTGTGCGGTAGCGTCTTAGAAGATAGCAAAGCTCATTGACATCTGGTGACCTCATTTTGCGTGTCCGGGAACTTCTTAGAAGATAGCAAATGTCATTGACCTCTGGTGACCTCATTTTGCGTGTCCGGGAGCTTCTTAGAAGATAGCAAAGGTCATTGACCTCTGGTGACCTCATTTTGCGTGTGCGGTAGCGTCTTAGAAGACAGCATAGGTCATTGACCTCTGGTGACCTCATTTTGCGTGTCCGGGATCTTCTTAGAAGATAGCAAAGGACATTGACCTCTGGTGACCTCATTTTGCGTGTCCCGGAACTTCTTAGAAAATAGCAAAGGTCATTGACGTCTGGTGACCTCATTTTGCGTGTCCGGGAGCGTCTTAAAAGATTGCAAAGGTCATTGACCTCTGGAGACCTCATTGTGCGTGTCCGGGACCGTCTTAGAAGATAGCAAAGTTCATTGACCTCTGGTGACCTCATTTTGCGTGTCCGGGAGCGTCTTAGAAGATAGCAAAGGTCATTGACCTCTGGTGACCTCATTTTGCGTGTCGGGGAGCTTCTTAGAAGATAGCAAAGGTCATTGACCTCTAGTGACCTCTTTTTGCGTGTCCGGGAACTTCTTAGAAGATAGCAAAGGTCATTGACCACTGGTGACCTCATTTTGCGTGTCCGGGAGCTTCTTAGAAGATAGCAAAGGTCATTGACCTCTGGTGACCTCATTTTGCGTGTCCGGGAGCTTCTTAGAAGATAGCAAAGGTCATTGACCTCTGGTGATCTCATTTTGCGTGTGCGGGAGCTTCTTAGAAGATAGCAAAGGTCATTGACCTCTGCTGACCTCATTTTGCGTGTCCGGGAGCTTCTTAGAAGATAGCAATGGTCATTGACCTCTGGTGATCTCATTTTGCGTGTCCGGGACCGTCTTAGAAGATAGGAAATGTCATTGACCTCTGGTGACCTCATTTTCCGTGTCTGGGAGCTTCTTAGAAGATAGCAAAGGTCATTGACCACTGGTGATCTCATTTTGCGTGTGCGGGAGCTTCTTAGAAGATAGCAAAGTTCATTGTCCTCTGGTGACCTCATTTTCCGTGTCCGGGAGCGTCTTAGAAGATAGCAAAGGTCATTGACCTCTGGTGACCTCATTTTGCGTGTCCGGGAGCTTCTAAGAGTATAGCAAAGGTCATTGACCTCTGGTCACCTCATTTTGCGTGTCCGGGAGCTTCTTAGAAGATAGCAAAGGTCATTGACCTCTGGTGACCTCATTTTGCGTGTCCGGGAGCTTCTTAGAAGATAGCAAAGGTCATTGACCTCTGGTGATCTGATTTTGCGTGTGCGGGAGCGTCTTAGAAGATTGCAAAGGTCATTGACCTCTGCTGACCTGATTTTGCGTGTCCGGGAGCGTCTTAGAAGATAGCAATTGTCTTTGACCTCTGGTGACCTCATTTTGCGTGTCCGGGAGCGTCTTAGAAGATAGCAAAGTTCTTTGACCTCTGGTGACCTCATTTTGTGTGTCCGGGAGCTTCTTAGAAGATAGCAAAGGTCATTGACCTCTGGTGACCTCATTTTGCGTGTCCGGGAGCTTCTTAGAAGATAGCAAATGTCATTGACCTCTGGTGACCTCATTTTGCGTGTCCGGGAGCTACTAAGAGTATAGCAAAGGTCATTGACCTCTGGTGACCTCATTTTGCGTGTCCGGGAGCTTCTTAGAAGATAGCAAAGGTCATTGACCTCTGGTGACCTCATTTTGCGTGTCCGGGAGCTTCTTAGAAGATAGCAAAGGTCATTGACCTCTGGTGACCTCATTTTGCGTGTGCGGTAGCGTCTTAGAAGATAGCAAAGGTCATTGACCTCTGGTGACCTCATTTTGCGTGTCCGGGAACTTCTTAGAAGATAGCAAATGTCATTGACCTCTGGTGACCTCATTTTGCGTGTCCGGGAGCTTCTTAGAAGATAGCAAAGGTCATTGACCTCTGGTGACCTCATTTTGCGTGTGCGGTAGCGTCTTAGAAGATAGCATAGGTCATTGACCTCTGGTGACCTCATTTTGCGTGTCCGGGATCTTCTTAGAAGATAGCAAAGGTCATTGACCTCTGGTGACCTCATTTTGCGTGTCCGGGAACTTCTTAGAAAATAGCAAAGGTCATTGACGTCTGGTGACCTCATTTTGCGTGTCCGGGAGCGTCTTAAAAGATTGCAAAGGTCATTGACCTCTGGTGACCTCATTGTGCGTGTCCGGGACCGTCTTAGAAGATAGCAAAGTTCATTGACCTCTGGTGACCTCATTTTGCGTGTCCGGGAGCTTCTTAGAAGATAGCAAAGGTCATTGACCTCTGGTGATCTCATTTTGCGTTTGCGGGAGCTTCTTAGAAGATAGCAAAGGTCATTGACCTCTGGTGACCTCATTTTGCGTGTCCGGGAGCTTCTTAGAAGATAGCAAAGGTCATTGACCTCTGGTGACCTCATTTTGCGTGTCTGGGAGCTTCTTAGAAGATAGCAAAGGTCATTGACCTCTGGTGATCTCATTTTGCGTGTGCGGTAGCGTCTTAGAAGATAGCAAAGCTCATTGACATCTGGTGACCTCATTTTGCGTGTCCGGGAACTTCTTAGAAGATAGCAAATGTCATTGACCTCTGGTGACCTCATTTTGCGTGTCCGGGAGCTTCTTAGAAGATAGCAAAGGTCATTGACCTCTGGTGACCTCATTTTGCGTGTGCGGTAGCGTCTTAGAAGACAGCATAGGTCATTGACCTCTGGTGACCTCATTTTGCGTGTCCGGGATCTTCTTAGAAGATAGCAAAGGACATTGACCTCTGGTGACCTCATTTTGCGTGTCCCGGAACTTCTTAGAAAATAGCAAAGGTCATTGACGTCTGGTGACCTCATTTTGCGTGTCCGGGAGCGTCTTAAAAGATTGCAAAGGTCATTGACCTCTGGAGACCTCATTGTGCGTGTCCGGGACCGTCTTAGAAGATAGCAAAGTTCATTGACCTCTGGTGACCTCATTTTGCGTGTCCGGGAGCGTCTTAGAAGATAGCAAAGGTCATTGACCTCTGGTGACCTCATTTTGCGTGTCGGGGAGCTTCTTAGAAGATAGCAAAGTTCATTGTCCTCTGGTGACCTCATTTTCCGTGTCCGGGAGCGTCTTAGAAGATAGCAAAGGTCATTGACCTCTGGTGACCTCATTTTGCGTGTCCGGGAGCTTCTAAGAGTATAGCAAAGGTCATTGACCTCTGGTCACCTCATTTTGCGTGTCCGGGAGCTTCTTAGAAGATAGCAAAGGTCATTGACCTCTGGTGACCTCATTTTGCGTGTCCGGGAGCTTCTTAGAAGATAGCAAAGGTCATTGACCTCTGGTGATCTGATTTTGCGTGTGCGGGAGCGTCTTAGAAGATTGCAAAGGTCATTGACCTCTGCTGACCTGATTTTGCGTGTCCGGGAGCGTCTTAGAAGATAGCAATTGTCTTTGACCTCTGGTGACCTCATTTTGCGTGTCCGGGAGCGTCTTAGAAGATAGCAAAGTTCTTTGACCTCTGGTGACCTCATTTTGTGTGTCCGGGAGCTTCTTAGAAGATAGCAAAGGTCATTGACCTCTGGTGACCTCTTTTTGCGTGTCCGGGAACTTCTTAGAAGATAGCAAATGTCATTGACCTCTGGTGACCTCATTTTGCGTGTCCGGGAGCTACTAAGAGTATAGCAAAGGTCATTGACCTCTGGTGACCTCATTTTGCGTGTCCGGGAGCTTCTTAGAAGATAGCAAAGGTCATTGACCTCTGGTGACCTCATTTTGCGTGTCCGGGAGCTTCTTAGAAGATAGCAAAGGTCATTGACCTCTGGTGACCTCATTTTGCGTGTGCGGTAGCGTCTTAGAAGATAGCAAAGGTCATTGACCTCTGGTGACCTCATTTTGCGTGTCCGGGAACTTCTTAGAAGATAGCAAATGTCATTGACCTCTGGTGACCTCATTTTGCGTGTCCGGGAGCTTCTTAGAAGATAGCAAAGGTCATTGACCTCTGGTGACCTCATTTTGCGTGTGCGGTAGCGTCTTAGAAGATAGCATAGGTCATTGACCTCTGGTGACCTCATTTTGCGTGTCCGGGATCTTCTTAGAAGATAGCAAAGGTCATTGACCTCTGGTGACCTCATTTTGCGTGTCCGGGAACTTCTTAGAAAATAGCAAAGGTCATTGACGTCTGGTGACCTCATTTTGCGTGTCCGGGAGCGTCTTAAAAGATTGCAAAGGTCATTGACCTCTGGTGACCTCATTGTGCGTGTCCGGGACCGTCTTAGAAGATAGCAAAGTTCATTGACCTCTGGTGACCTCATTTTGCGTGTCCGGGAGCTTCTTAGAAGATAGCAAAGGTCATTGACCTCTGGTGATCTCATTTTGCGTTTGCGGGAGCTTCTTAGAAGATAGCAAAGGTCATTGACCTCTGGTGACCTCATTTTGCGTGTCCGGGAGCTTCTTAGAAGATAGCAAAGGTCATTGACCTCTGGTGACCTCATTTTGCGTGTCTGGGAGCTTCTTAGAAGATAGCAAAGGTCATTGACCTCTGGTGACCTCATTTTGCGTGTGCGGTAGCGTCTTAGAAGATAGCAAAGCTCATTGACATCTGGTGACCTCATTTTGCGTGTCCGGGAACTTCTTAGAAGATAGCAAATGTCATTGACCTCTGGTGACCTCATTTTGCGTGTCCGGAAGCTTCTTAGAAGATAGCAAAGGTCATTGACCTCTGGTGACCTCATTTTGCGTGTGCGGTAGCGTCTTAGAAGACAGCATAGGTCATTGACCTCTGGTGACCTCATTTTGCGTGTCCGGGATCTTCTTAGAAGATAGCAAAGGACATTGACCTCTGGTGACCTCATTTTGCGTGTCCCGGAACTTCTTAGAAAATAGCAAAGGTCATTGACGTCTGGTGACCTCATTTTGCGTGTCCGGGAGCGTCTTAAAAGATTGCAAAGGTCATTGACCTCTGGAGACCTCATTGTGCGTGTCCGGGACCGTCTTAGAAGATAGCAAAGTTCATTGACCTCTGGTGACCTCATTTTGCGTGTCCGGGAGCGTCTTAGAAGATAGCAAAGGTCATTGACCTCTGGTGACCTCATTTTGCGTGTCGGGGAGCTTCTTAGAAGATAGCAAAGTTCATTGTCCTCTGGTGACCTCATTTTCCGTGTCCGGGAGCGTCTTAGAAGATAGCAAAGGTCATTGACCTCTGGTGACCTCATTTTGCGTGTCCGGGAGCTTCTAAGAGTATAGCAAAGGTCATTGACCTCTGGTCACCTCATTTTGCGTGTCCGGGAGCTTCTTAGAAGATAGCAAAGGTCATTGACCTCTGGTGACCTCATTTTGCGTGTCCGGGAGCTTCTTAGAAGATAGCAAAGGTCATTGACCTCTGGTGATCTGATTTTGCGTGTGCGGGAGCGTCTTAGAAGATTGCAAAGGTCATTGACCTCTGCTGACCTGATTTTGCGTGTCCGGGAGCGTCTTAGAAGATAGCAATTGTCTTTGACCTCTGGTGACCTCATTTTGCGTGTCCGGGAGCGTCTTAGAAGATAGCAAAGTTCTTTGACCTCTGGTGACCTCATTTTGTGTGTCCGGGAGCTTCTTAGAAGATAGCAAAGGTCATTGACCTCTGGTGACCTCTTTTTGCGTGTCCGGGAACTTCTTAGAAGATAGCAAATGTCATTGACCTCTGGTGACCTCATTTTGCGTGTGCGGTAGCGTCTTAGAAGATAGCAAAGGTCATTGACCTCTGGTGACCTCATTTTGCGTGTCCGGGAACTTCTTAGAAGATAGCAAATGTCATTGACCTCTGGTGACCTCATTTTGCGTGTCCGGGAGCTTCTTAGAAGATAGCAAAGGTCATTGACCTCTGGTGACCTCATTTTGCGTGTGCGGTAGCGTCTTAGAAGATAGCATAGGTCATTGACCTCTGGTGACCTCATTTTGCGTGTCCGGGATCTTCTTAGAAGATAGCAAAGGTCATTGACCTCTGGTGACCTCATTTTGCGTGTCCGGGAACTTCTTAGAAAATAGCAAAGGTCATTGACGTCTGGTGACCTCATTTTGCGTGTCCGGGAGCGTCTTAAAAGATTGCAAAGGTCATTGACCTCTGGTGACCTCATTGTGCGTGTCCGGGACCGTCTTAGAAGATAGCAAAGTTCATTGACCTCTGGTGACCTCATTTTGCGTGTCCGGGAGCTTCTTAGAAGATAGCAAAGGTCATTGACCTCTGGTGATCTCATTTTGCGTTTGCGGGAGCTTCTTAGAAGATAGCAAAGGTCATTGACCTCTGGTGACCTCATTTTGCGTGTGCGGGAGCGTCTTAGAAGATTGCAAAGGTCATTGACCTCTGGTGACCTCATTTTGCGTGTCCGGGAGCGTCTTAGAAGATAGCAAATGTCTTTGACCTCTGGTGACCTCATTTTGCGTGTCCGGGAGCTTCTTAGAAGATAGCATAGGTCATTGACCTCTGGTGACCTCATTTTGCGTGTCCGAGAGCTTCTTAGAAGATAGCAAATGTCATTGACCTCTGGTGACCTCATTTTGCGTGTCCGGGAACTTCTTAGAAGATAGCAAAGGTCATTGACCTCTGGTGACCTCATTTTGCGTGTCCGGGCGCTTCGTAGAAGATAGCAAAGGTCGTTGACCTCTGGTGTCCTCATTTTGCGTGCGCGGGAGCGTCTTAGAATATTGCAAAGGTCATTGACCTCTGGTAATCTCATTTTGCGTGTGCGGGGGCGTCTTAGAAGATAGCAAAATTCTTTGAACTTTGGTGACCTCATTTTGCGTGTCCGGGAGCTTCTTAGAAGATAGCATAGGTCATTGACCTCTGGTGACCTCATTTTGCCTGTCCGGGAACTTCTTAGAAGATAGCAAAGGTCTTTGACGTCTGGTGACCTCATTTTGCGTTTCCGGAACTTCTTAGAAGATAGCAAAGGTCATTGACCTCTGGTGACTTCATTTTGCGTGTCCGGGAGCTTCTTAGAAGATAGCAAAGGTCATTGACCTCTGTTGACCTCATTTTGCGTGTCCGGGAACTTCTTAGAAATTAGCAAACGTCATTGACCTCTGGTGACCTCATTTTGCGTGTCCGGGAGCTTCTTAGAAGATAGCAAAGGTCATTGACCTCTGGTGATCTGATTTTGCGTGTGCGGGAGCGTCTTAGAAGATTGCAAAGGTCATTGACCTCTGCTGACCTCATTTTGCGTCTCCGGGAGCGTCTTAGAAGATAGCAAAGGTCTTTGACCTCTGGTGACCTCATTTTGCGTGTCCGGGAACTTCTTAGAAGATAGCAAAGGTCATTGACCTCTGGTGACCTCATTTTGCGTGTCCGGGTGCTTCTTAGAAGATAGCAAAGGTCATTGACCTCTGGTGATCTCATTTTGCGTGTGCGGGAGCTTCTTAGAAGATAGCAAAGGTCATTGACCTCTGGTGACCTCATTTTGCGTGTACGGGAGCTTCTTAGAAGATAGCAATGGTCATTGACCTCTGATGATCTCATTTTGCGTGTGCGGGAGCTTCTTAGAAGATAGCAAAGTTCATTGACCTCTGGTGACCTCATTTTGCCTGTCCGGGTACTTCTTAGAAAATAGCAAAGTTCATTGACCTCTGGTGACCTCATTTTGCGTGTCCGGGAACTTCTTAGAAGATAGCAAAGGTCTTTGACCTCTGGTGACCTCATTTTGCGTGTCCGGGAGCTTCTTAGAAGATAGCAAAGGTCATTGACCTCTGGTGACCACATTTTTCGTGTCCGGGAGCGGCTTAGAAGATAGCAAAGGTCATTGACCTCTGGTGACCTCATTTTGCGTGTCCGGGAGCTTCTAAGAGTATAGCAAAGGTCATTGACCTTTGGTGACCTCATTTTGCGTGTCCGGGAGCTTCTTAGAAGATAGCAAAGGTCATTGACCTCTGGTGACCTCATTTTGCGTGTGCGGTAGCGTCTTAGAAGATAGCAAAGGTCATTGACCTCTGGTGACCTCATTTTGCGTGTCCGGGAACTTCTTAGAAGATAGCAAAGGTCATTGACCTCTGGTGACCTCATTTTGCGTGTCCGGGAGCTTCTTAGAAGATAGCAAACGTCATTGACCTCTGGTGATCTCATTTTGCGTGTGCGGGAGCGTCTTAGAAGATTGCAAAGGTCATTGACCTCTGCTGACCTCATTTTGCATGTCCGGGAGCGCCTTAGAAGATAGCAAAGTTCTTTGACCTCTGGTGACCTCATTTTGCGTGTCCGGGAGCGTCTTAAAAGATTGCAAAGGTCATTAACCTCTGGTGACCTCATTTTGCGTGTCCGGGACCGTCTTAGAAGATAGCAAAGTTCATTGACCTCTGGTGACCTCATTTTGCGTGTCCGGGGGCGTCTTAGAAGATAGCAAAGGTCATTGACCTCAGGTAACCTCATTTTGCGTGTCCTGGAGCTTCTTAGAAGATAGCAAAGGTCATTGACCTCTGGTGACCTCATTTTGCGTGTACGGGAGCTTCTTAGAAGATAGCAATGGTCATTGACCTCTGGTGATCTCATTTTGCGTGTGCGGGAGCTTCTTAGAAGATAGCAAAGTTCATTGACCTCTGGTGACCTCATTTTGCCTGTCCGGGTACTTCTTAGAAAATAGCAAAGTTCATTGACCTCTGGTGACCTCATTTTGCGTGTCCGGGAACTTCTTAGAAGATAGCAAAGGTCTTTGACCTCTGGTGACCTCATTTTGCGTGTCCGGGAGCTTCTTAGAAGATAGCAAAGGTCATTGACCTCTGGTGACCACATTTTGCGTGTCCGGGAGCGTCTTAGAAGATAGCAAAGGTCATTGACCCCTGGTGACCTCATTTTGCGTGTCCGGGAGCTTCTAAGAGTATAGCAAAGGTCATTGACCTTTGGTGACCTCATTTTGCGTGTCCGGGAGCTTCTTAGAAGATAGCAAAGGTCATTGACCTCTGGTGACCTCATTTTGCGTGTGCGGTAGCGTCTTAGAAGATAGCAAAGGTCATTGACCTCTGGTGACCTCATTTTGCGTGTCCGGGAACTTCTTAGAAGATAGCAAAGGTCATTGACCTCTGGTGACCTCATTTTGCGTGTCCGGGAGCTTCTTAGAAGATAGCAAACGTCATTGACCTCTGGTGATCTCATTTTGCGTGTGCGGGAGCGTCTTAGAAGATTGCAAAGGTCATTGACCTCTGCTGACCTCATTTTGCATGTCCGGGAGCGCCTTAGAAGATAGCAAAGTTCTTTGACCTCTGGTGACCTCATTTTGCGTGTCCGGGAGCGTCTTAAAAGATTGCAAAGGTCATTGACCTCTGGTGACCTCATTTTGCGTGTCCGGGACCGTCTTAGAAGATAGCAAAGGTCATTGACCTCTGGTGACCTCATTTTGCGTGTCTGGGAGCTTCTTAGAAGATAGCAAAGGTCATTGACCACTGGTGATCTCATTTTGCGTGTGCGGGAGCTTCTTAGAAGATAGCAAAGTTCATTGTCCTCTGGTGACCTCATTTTCCGTGTCCGAGAGCGTCTTAGAAGATAGCAAATGTCATTGACCTCTGGTGACCTCATTTTGCGTGTCCGGGAGCTTCTTAGAAGATAGCAAAGGTCATTGACCTCTGGTGACCTCATTTTGCGTGTCCGGGAGCGTCTTAGAAGATAGCAAAGGTCATTGACCTCTGGTGACCTCATTTTGCGTGTCGGGGAGCTTCTTAGAAGATAGCAAAGGTCATTGACCTCTAGTGACCTCTTTTTGCGTGTCCGGGAACTTCTTAGAAGATAGCAAAGGTCATTGACCACTGGTGACCTCATTTTGCGTGTCCGGGAGCTTCTTAGAAGATAGCAAAGGTCATTGACCTCTGGTGATCTCATTTTGCTTGTGCGGGAGCGTCTTAGAAGATTGCAAAGGTCATTGACCTCTGCTGACCTGATTTTGCGTGTCCGGGAGCGTCTTAGAAGATAGCAAATGTCTTTGACCTCTGGTGACCTCATTTTGCGTGTCCGGGAGCGTCTTAGAAGATAGCAAAGGTCTTTGACCTCTGGTGACCTCATTTTGTGTGTCTGGGAGCTTCTTAGAAGATAGCAAAGGTCATTGACCTCTGGTGACCTCTTTTTGCGTGTCCGGGAACTTCTTAGAAGATAGCAAATGTCATTGACCTCTGGTGACCTCATTTTGCGTGTCCGGGAGCTTCTTAGAAGATAGCAAAGGTCATTGACCTCTGGTGATCTCATTTTGCGTGTGCGGGAGCGTCTTAGAAGATTGCAAAAGTCATTGACCTCTGGTGACCTCATTTTGCGTGTCCGGGAGCGTCTTAGAAGATAGCAAATGTCTTTGACCTCTGGTGACCTCATTTTGCGTGTCCGGGAGCTTCTTAGAAGATAGCATAGGTCATTGACCTCTGGTGACCTCATTTTGCGTGTCCGGGAGCTTCTTAGAAGATAGCAAATGTCATTGACCTCTGGTGACTTCATTTTGCGTGTCCGGGAACTTCTTAGAAGATAGCAAAGGTCATTGACCTCTGGTGACCTCATTTTGCGTGTCCGGGCGCTTCGTAGAAGATAGCAAAGGTCGTTGACCTCTGGTGTCCTCATTTTGCGTGCGCGGGAGCGTCTTAGAATATTGCAAAGGTCATTGACCTCTGGTGATCTCATTTTGCGTGTGCGGGGGCGTCTTAGAAGATAGCAAAATTCTTTGAACTTTGGTGACCTCATTTTGCGTGTCCGGGAGCTTCTTAGAAGATAGCATAGGTCATTGACCTCTGGTGACCTCATTTTGCGTGTCCGGGAGCGTCTTAGAAGATAGCAAATGTCTTTGACCTCTGGTGACCTCATTTTGCGTGTCCGGGAGCTTCTTAGAAGATAGCATAGGTCATTGACCTCTGGTGACCTCATTTTGCGTGTCCGAGAGCTTCTTAGAAGATAGCAAATGTCATTGACCTCTGGTGACCTCATTTTGCGTGTCCGGGAACTTCTTAGAAGATAGCAAAGGTCATTGACCTCTGGTGACCTCATTTTGCGTGTCCGGGCGCTTCGTAGAAGATAGCAAAGGTCGTTGACCTCTGGTGTCCTTATTTTGCGTGCGCGGGAGCGTCTTAGAATATTGCAAAGGTCATTGTCCTCTGGTGATCTCATTTTGCGTGTGCGGGGGCGTCTTAGAAGATAGCAAAATTCTTTGAACTTTGGTGACCTCATTTTGCGTGTCCGGGAGCTTCTTAGAAGATAGCATAGGTCATTGACCTCTGGTGACCTCATTTTGCTTGTCCGGGAACTTCTTAGAAGATAGCAAAGGTCATTGACCTCTGGTGATCTCATTTTGCGTGTGCGGGAGCGTCTTAGAAGATTGCAAAGGTCATTGACCTCTGCTGACCTCATTTTGCATGTCCGGGAGCGCCTTAGAAGATAGCAAAGTTCTTTGACCTCTGGTGACCTCATTTTGCGTGTCCGGGAGCGTCTTAAAAGATTGCAAAGGTCATTGACCTCTGGTGACCTCATTTTGCGTGTCCGGGACCGTCTTAGAAGATAGCAAAGGTCATTGACCTCTGGTGACCTCATTTTGCGTGTCTGGGAGCTTCTTAGAAGATAGCCAAGGTCATTGACCACTGGTGATCTCATTTTGCGTGTGCGGGAGCTTCTTAGAAGATAGCAAAGTTCATTGTCCTCTGGTGACCTCATTTTCCGTGTCCGAGAGCGTCTTAGAAGATAGCAAATGTCATTGACCTCTGGTGACCTCATTTTGCGTGTCCGGGAGCTTCTTAGAAGATAGCAAAGGTCATTGACCTCTGGTGACCTCATTTTGCGTGTCCGGGAGCGTCTTAGAAGATAGCAAAGGTCATTGACCTCTGGTGACCTCATTTTGCGTGTCGGGGAGCTTCTTAGAAGATAGCAAAGGTCATTGACCTCTAGTGACCGCTTTTTGCGTGTCCGGGATCTTCTTAGAAGATAGCAAATGTCTTTGACCTCTGGTGACCTCATTTTGCGTGTCCGGGAGCGTCTTAGAAGATAGCAAAGGTCTTTGACCTCTGGTGACCTCATTTTGTGTGTCTGGGAGCTTCTTAGAAGATAGCAAAGGTCATTGACCTCTGGTGACCTCTTTTTGCGTGTCCGGGAACTTCTTAGAAGATAGCAAATGTCATTGACCTCTGGTGACCTCATTTTGCGTGTCCGGGAGCTTCTTAGAAGATAGCAAAGGTCATTGACCTCTGGTGATCTCATTTTGCGTGTGCGGGAGCGTCTTAGAAGATTGCAAAGGTCATTGACCTCTGGTGACCTCATTTTGCGTGTCCGGGAGCGTCTTAGAAGATAGCAAATGTCTTTGACCTCTGGTGACCTCATTTTGCGTGTCCGGGAGCTTCTTAGAAGATAGCATAGGTCATTGACCTCTGGTGACCTCATTTTGCGTGTCCGGGAGCTTCTTAGAAGATAGCAAATGTCATTGACCTCTGGTGAGTTCATTTTGCGTGTCCGGGAACTTCTTAGAAGATAGCAAAGGTCATTGACCTCTGGTGACCTCATTTTGCGTGTCCGGGCGCTTCGTAGAAGATAGCAAAGGTCGTTGACCTCTGGTGTCCTCATTTTGCGTGCGCGGGAGCGTCTTAGAATATTGCAAAGGTCATTGACCTCTGGTGATCTCATTTTGCGTGTGCGGGGGCGTCTTAGAAGATAGCAAAATTCTTTGAACTTTGGTGACCTCATTTTGCGTGTCCGGGAGCTTCTTAGAAGATAGCATAGGTCATTGACCTCTGGTGACCTCATTTTGCGTGTCCGGGAGCGTCTTAGAAGATAGCAAATGTCTTTGACCTCTGGTGACCTCATTTTGCGTGTCCGGGAGCTTCTTAGAAGATAGCATAGGTCATTGACCTCTGGTGACCTCATTTTGCGTGTCCGAGAGCTTCTTAGAAGATAGCAAATGTCATTGACCTCTGGTGACCTCATTTTGCGTGTCCGGGAACTTCTTAGAAGATAGCAAAGGTCATTGACCTCTGGTGACCTCATTTTGCGTGTCCGGGCGCTTCGTAGAAGATAGCAAAGGTCGTTGACCTCTGGTGTCCTTATTTTGCGTGCGCGGGAGCGTCTTAGAATATTGCAAAGGTCATTGTCCTCTGGTGATCTCATTTTGCGTGTGCGGGGGAGTCTTAGAAGATAGCAAAATTCTTTGAACTTTGGTGACCTCATTTTGCGTGTCCGGGAGCTTCTTAGAAGATAGCATAGGTCATTGACCTCTGGTGACCTCATTTTGCTTGTCCGGGAACTTCTTAGAAGATAGCAAAGGTCTTTGACGTCTGGTGACCTCATTTTGCGTGTCCGGAACTTCTTAGAAGATAGCAAAGGTCATTGACCTCTGGTGACTTCATTTTGCGTGTCCGGGAGCTTCTTAGAAGATAGCAAAGGTCTTTGACCTCTGGTGACCTCATTTTGCGTGTCCGGGAACTTCTTAGAAGATAGCAAAGGTCATTGACCTCTGGTGACCTCATTTTGCGTGTCCGGGAGCTTCTTAGAAGATAGCAAAGGTCATTGACCTCTGGTGATCTCATTTTGCGTGTGCGGGAGCTTCTTAGAAGATAGCAAAGGTCATTGACCTCTGGTGACCTCATTTTGCGTGTACGGGAGCTTCTTAGAAGATAGCAATGGTCATTGACCTCTGGTGATCTCATTTTGCGTGTGCGGGAGCTTCTTAGAAGATAGCAAAGTTCATTGACCTCTGGTGACCTCATTTTGCGTGTCCGGGTACTTCTTAGAAAATAGCAAAGTTCATTGACCTCTGGTGACCTCATTTTGCGTGTCCGGGAACTTCTTAGAAGATAGCAAAGGTCTTTGACCTCTGGTGACCTCATTTTGCGTGTCCGGGAGCTTCTTAGAAGATAGCAAAGGTCATTGACCTCTGGTGACCACATTTTGCGTGTCCGGGAGCGTCTTAGAAGATAGCAAACGTCATTGACCTCTGGTGATCTCATTTTGCGTGTCCGGGACCGTCTTAGAAGATAGCAAAGTTCATTGACCTCTGGTGACCTCATTTTGCGTGTCCGGGGGCGTCTTAGAAGATAGCAAAGGTCATTGACCTCTGGTAACCTCATTTTGCGTGTCCTGGAGCTTCTTAGAAGATAGCAAAGGTCATTGACCTCTGGTGACCTCATTTTGCGTGTCCGGGAGCTTCTAAGAGTATAGCAAAGGTCATTGACCTCTGGTGACCTCATTTTGCGTGTCCGGGAGCTTCTTAGAAGATAGCAAAGGTCATTGACCTCTGGTGACCTCATTTTGCGTGTGCGGTAGCGTCTTAGAAGATAGCAAAGGTCATTGACCTCTGGTGACCTCATTTTGCGTGTCCGGGAACTTCTTAGAAGATAGCAAAGGTCATTGACCTCTGGTGACCTCATTTTGCGTGTGCGGGAGCTTCTTAGAAGATAGCAAAGTTCATTGTCCTCTGGTGACCTCATTTTCCGTGTCCGAGAGCGTCTTAGAAGATAGCAAAGGTCATTGACCTCTGGTGACCTCATTTTGCGTGTCCGGGAGCTTCTTAGAAGATAGCAAAGGTCATTGACCTCTGGTGACCTCATTTTGCGTGTCCGGGAGCGTCTTAGAAGATAGCAAAGGTCATTGACCTCTGGTGACCTCATTTTGCGTGTCGGGGAGCTTCTTAGAAGATAGCAAAGGTCATTGACCTCTAGTGACCTCTTTTTGCGTGTCCGGGAACTTCTTAGAAGATAGCAAAGGTCATTGACCACTGGTGACCTCATTTTGCGTGTCCGGGAGCTTCTTAGAAGATAGCAAAGGTCATTGACCTCTGGTGATCTCATTTTGCTTGTGCGGGAGCGTCTTAGAAGATTGCAAAGGTCATTGACCTCTGCTGACCTGATTTTGCGTGTCCGGGAGCGTCTTAGAAGATAGCAAATGTCTTTGACCTCTGGTGACCTCATTTTGCGTGTCCGGGAGCGTCTTAGAAGATAGCAAAGGTCTTTGACCTCTGGTGACCTCATTTTGCGTGTCCGGGAGCTTCTTAGAAGATAGCAAAGGTCATTGACCTCTGGTGACCTCATTTTGCGTGTGCGGTAGCGTCTTAGAAGATAGCAAAGGTCATTGACCTCTGGTGACCTCATTTTGCGTGTCCGGGAACTTCTTAGAAGATAGCAAAAGTCATTGACCTCTGGTGACCTCATTTTGCGTGTCCGGGAGCTTCTTAGAAGATAGCAAACGTCATTGACCTCTGGTGATCTCATTTTGCGTGTGCGGGAGCGTCTTAGAAGATTGCAAAGGTCATTGACCTCTGCTGACCTCATTTTGCATGTCCGGGAGCGCCTTAGAAGATAGCAAAGTTCTTTGACCTCTGGTGACCTCATTTTGCGTGTCCGGGAGCGTCTTAAAAGATTGCAAAGGTCATTGACCTCTGGTGACCTCATTTTGCGTGTCCGGGACCGTCTTAGAAGATAGCAAAGTTCATTGACCTCTGGTGACCTCATTTTGCGTGTCCGGGGGCGTCTTAGAAGATAGCAAAGGTCATTGACCTCTGGTAACCTCATTTTGCGTGTCCTGGAGCTTCTTAGAAGATAGCAAAGGTCATTGACCTCTGGTGACCTCATTTTGCGTGTCCGGGAGCGTCTTAGAAGATAGCAAAGGTCTTTGACCTCTGGTGACCTCATTTTGCGTGTCCGGGAGCGTCTTAAAAGTTTGCAAAGGTCATTGACCTCTGGTGACCTCATTTTGCGTGTCCGGGACCGTCTTAGAAGATAGCAAAGGTCATTGACCTCTGGTGACCTCATTTTGCGTGTCTGGGAGCTTCTTAGAAGATAGCAAAGGTCATTGACCTCTGGTGACCTCATTTTGCGTGTCTGGGAGCTTCTTTGAAGATAGCAAAGGTCATTGACCACTGGTGATCTCATTTTGCGTGTGCGGGAGCTTCTTAGAAGATAGCAAAGTTCATTGTCCTCTGGTGACCTCATTTTCCGTGTCCGAGAGCGTCTTAGAAGATAGCAAAGGTCATTGACCTCTGGTGACCTCATTTTGCGTGTCCGGGAGCTTCTTAGAAGATAGCAAAGGTCATTGACCTCTGGTGATCTGATTTTGCGTGTGCGGGAGCGTCTTAGAAGATTGCAAAAGTCATTGACCTCTGCTGACCTCATTTTGCATGCCCGGGAACTTCTTAGAAGATAGCAAAGGTCATTGACCTCTGGTGATCTCATTTTGCGTGTGCGGGAGCTTCTTAGAAGATAGCAAAGGTCATTGACCTCTGGTGACCTCATTTTGCGTGTCCGGGAGCTTCTTAGAAGATAGCAATGGTCATTGACATCTGGTGATCTCATTTTGCGTGTGCGGGAGCTTCTTAGAAGATAGCAAAGTTCATTGACCTCTGCTGACCTCATTTTGCGTGTCCGGGAGCTTCTTAGAAGATAGCAAAGGTCATTGACCTCTGGTGATCTGATTTTGCGTGTGCGGGAGCGTCTTAGAAGATTGCAAAAGTCATTGACCTCTGGTGACCTCATTTTGCGTGTCCGGGAACTTCTTAGAAGATAGCAAAGGTCATTGACCTCTGGTGATCTCATTTTGCGTGTGCGGGAGCTTCTTAGAAGATAGCAAAGGTCATTGACCTCTGGTGACCTCATTTTGCGTGTCCGGGAGCTTCTTAGAAGATAGCAATGGTCATTGACATCTGGTGATCTCATTTTGCGTGTGCGGGAGCTTCTTAGAAGATAGCAAAGTTCATTGACCTCTGGTGACCTCATTTTGCGTGTCCGGGAACTTCTTAGAAAATAGCAAAGGTCATTGACCTCTGGTGACCTCATTTTGCGTGTCCGGGAACTTCTTAGAAGATAGCAAAGGTCATTGACCTCTGGTGACCTCATTTTCGTGTCCGGGAGCTTCTTAGAAGATAGCAAAGGTCATTGACCTCTGGTGACCACATTTTGCGTGTCCGGGAGCGTCTTAGAAGATAGCAAAGGTCATTGACCTCTGGTGACCTCATTTTGCGTGTCCGGGAACTTCTTAGAAGATAGCAAAGGTCATTGACCTCTGGTGACCTCATTTTGCGTGTCCGGGAGCTTCTTAGAAGATAGCAAACGTCATTGACCTCTGCTGATCTCATTTTGCGTTTGCGGGAGCGTCTTAGAAGATTGCAAAGGTCATTGACCTCTGCTGACCTCATTTTGCGTGTCCGGGAGCGCCTTAGAAGATAGCAAAGTTCTTTGACCTCTGGTGACCTCATTTTGCGTGTCCGGGAGCGTCTTAAAAGATTGCAAAGATCATTGACCTCTGGTGACCTCATTTTGCGTGTCCGGGACCGTCTTAGAAGATAGCAAAGTTCATTGACCTCTGGTGACCTCATTTTGCGTGTCCGGGAGCGTCTTAGAAGATAGCAAAGGTCATTGTCCTCTGGTGACATCATTTTGCGTGTCCTGGAGCTTCTTAGAAGATAGCAAAGGTCATTGACCTCTGGTGACCTTATTTTGCGTGTCCGGGAGCGTCTTAGAAGATAGCAAAGGTCTTTGACCTCTGGTGACCTCATTTTGCGTGTCCGGGAGCATCTTAAAAGATTGCAAATGTCATTGACCTCTGGTGACCTCATTTTGCGTGTCCGGGACCGTCTTAGAAGATAGCAAAGGTCATTGACCTCTGGTGACCTCATTTTGCGTGTCTGGGAGCTTCTTAGAAGATAGCAAAGGTCATTGACCACTGGTGATCTCATTTTGCGTGTGCGGGAGCTTCTTAGAAGATAGCAAAGTTCATTGACCTCTGGTGATCTCATTTTGCGTGTGCGGGAGCTTCTTAGAAGATAGCAAAGGTCATTGACCACTGGTGACATCATTTTGCGTGTCCGGGAGCGTCTTAGAAGATAGCAAAGGTCATTGACCTCTGGTGACCTCATTTTGCGTGTACGGGAACTTCTTAGAAGATAGCAAAGGTCTTTGACCTCTGGTGACCTCATTTTGCGTGTGCGGGAGCTTCTTAGAAGATAGCAAAGGTCATTGACCTCTGGTGACCTCATTTTGCGTGTCCGGGAGCTTCTTAGAAGATAGCAATGGTCATTGACATCTGGTGATCTCATTTTGCGTGTGCGGGAGCTTCTTAGAAGATAGCAAAGTTCATTGACCTCTGGTGACCTCATTTTGCGTGTCCGGGAGCTTCTTAGAAGATAGCAAAGGTCATTGACCTCTGGTGATCTGATTTTGCGTGTGCGGGAGCGTCTTAGAAGATTGCAAAAGTCATTGACCTCTGCTGACCTCATTTTGCGTGTCCGGGAACTTCTTAGAAGATAGCAAAGGTCATTGACCTCTGGTGATCTCATTTTGCGTGTGCGGGAGCTTCTTAGAAGATAGCAAAGGTCATTGACCTCTGGTGACCTCATTTTGCGTGTCCGGGAGCTTCTTAGAAGATAGCAATGGTCATTGACATCTGGTGATCTCATTTTGCGTGTGCGGGAGCTTCTTAGAAGATAGCAAAGTTCATTGACCTCTGGTGACCTCATTTTGTGTGTCCGGGAACTTCTTAGAAAATAGCAAAGGTCATTGACCTCTGGTGACCTCATTTTGCGTGTCCGGGAACTTCTTAGAAGATAGCAAAGGTCTTTGACCTCTGGTGACCTCATTTTCGTGTCCGGGAGCTTCTTAGAAGATAGCAAAGGTCATTGACCTCTGGTGACCACATTTTGCGTGTCCGGGAGCGTCTTAGAAGATAGCAAAGGTCATTGACCTCTGGTGACCTCATTTTGCGTGTCCGGGAACTTCTTAGAAGATAGCAAAGATCATTGACCTCTGGTGACCTCATTTTGCGTGTCCGGGAGCTTCTTAGAAGATAGCAAACGTCATAGACCTCTGCTGAGCTCATTTTGCGTTTGCGGGAGCGTCTTAGAAGATTGCAAAGGTCATTGACCTCTGCTGACCTCATTTTGCGTGTCCGGGAGCGCCTTAGAAGATAGCAAAGTTCTTTGACCTCTGGTGACCTCATTTTGCGTGTCCGGGAGCGTCTTAAAAGATTGCAAAGATCATTGACCTCTGGTGACCTCATTTTGCGTGTCCGGGACCGTCTTAGAAGATAGCAAAGTTCATTGACCTCTGGTGACCTCATTTTGCGTGTCCGGGACCGTCTTAGAAGATAGCAAAGGTCATTGACCTCTGGTGACCTCATTTTGCGTGTGCGGTAGCGTCTTAGAAGATAGCAAAGGTCATTGACCTCTGGTGACCTCATTTTGCGTGTCCGGGAACTTCTTAGAAGATAGCAAAAGTCATTGACCTCTGGTGACCTCATTTTGCGTGTCCGGGAGCTTCTTAGAAGATAGCAAACGTCATTGACCTCTGGTGATCTCATTTTGCGTGTGCGGGAGCGTCTTAGAAGATTGCAAAGGTCATTGACCTCTGCTGACCTCATTTTGCATGTCCGGGAGCGCCTTAGAAGATAGCAAAGTTCTTTGACCTCTGGTGACCTCATTTTGCGTGTCCGGGAGCGTCTTAAAAGATTGCAAAGGTCATTGACCTCTGGTGACCTCATTTTGCGTGTCCGGGACCGTCTTAGAAGATAGCAAAGTTCATTGACCTCTGGTGACCTCATTTTGCGTGTCCGGGGGCGTCTTAGAAGATAGCAAAGGTCATTGACCTCTGGTAACCTCATTTTGCGTGTCCTGGAGCTTCTTAGAAGATAGCAAAGGTCATTGACCTCTGGTGACCTCATTTTGCGTGTCCGGGAGCGTCTTAGAAGATAGCAAAGGTCTTTGACCTCTGGTGACCTCATTTTGCGTGTCCGGGAGCGTCTTAAAAGTTTGCAAAGGTCATTGACCTCTGGTGACCTCATTTTGCGTGTCCGGGACCGTCTTAGAAGATAGCAAAGGTCATTGACCTCTGGTGACCTCATTTTGCGTGTCTGGGAGCTTCTTAGAAGATAGCAAAGGTCATTGACCTCTGGTGACCTCATTTTGCGTGTCTGGGAGCTTCTTTGAAGATAGCAAAGGTCATTGACCACTGGTGATCTCATTTTGCGTGTGCGGGAGCTTCTTAGAAGATAGCAAAGTTCATTGTCCTCTGGTGACCTCATTTTCCGTGTCCGGGAGCGTCTTAGAAGATAGCAAAGGTCATTGACCTCTGGTGACCTCATTTTGCGTGTACGGGAACTTCTTAGAAGATAGCAAAGTTCATTGTCCTCTGGTGACCTCATTTTCCGTGTCCGAGAGCGTCTTAGAAGATAGCAAAGGTCATTGACCTCTGGTGACCTCATTTTGCGTGTCCGGGAGCTTCTTAGAAGATAGCAAAGGTCATTGACCTCTGGTGATCTGATTTTGCGTGTGCGGGAGCGTCTTAGAAGATTGCAAAAGTCATTGACCTCTGCTGACCTCATTTTGCATGCCCGGGAACTTCTTAGAAGATAGCAAAGGTCATTGACCTCTGGTGATCTCATTTTGCGTGTGCGGGAGCTTCTTAGAAGATAGCAAAGGTCATTGACCTCTGGTGACCTCATTTTGCGTGTCCGGGAGCTTCTTAGAAGATAGCAATGGTCATTGACATCTGGTGATCTCATTTTGCGTGTGCGGGAGCTTCTTAGAAGATAGCAAAGTTCATTGACCTCTGCTGACCTCATTTTGCGTGTCCGGGAGCTTCTTAGAAGATAGCAAAGGTCATTGACCTCTGGTGATCTGATTTTGCGTGTCCGGGAGCTTCTTAGAAGATAGCAATGGTCATTGACATCTGGTGATCTCATTTTGCGTGTGCGGGAGCTTCTTAGAAGATAGCAAAGTTCATTGACCTCTGCTGACCTCATTTTGCGTGTCCGGGAGCTTCTTAGAAGATAGCAAAGGTCATTGACCTCTGGTGATCTGATTTTGCGTGTGCGGGAGCGTCTTAGAAGATTGCAAAAGTCATTGACCTCTGCTGACCTCATTTTGCGTGTCCGGGAACTTCTTAGAAGATAGCAAAGGTCATTGACCTCTGGTGATCTCATTTTGCGTGTGCGGGAGCTTCTTAGAAGATAGCAAAGGTCATTGACCTCTGGTGACCTCATTTTGCGTGTCCGGGAGCTTCTTAGAAGATAGCAATGGTCATTGACATCTGGTGATCTCATTTTGCGTGTGCGGGAGCTTCTTAGAAGATAGCAAAGTTCATTGACCTCTGGTGACCTCATTTTGCGTGTCCGGGAACTTCTTAGAAAATAGCAAAGGTCATTGACCTCTGGTGACCTCATTTTGCGTGTCCGGGAACTTCTTAGAAGATAGCAAAGGTCTTTGACCTCTGGTGACCTCATTTTCGTGTCCGGGAGCTTCTTAGAAGATAGCAAAGGTCATTGACCTCTGGTGACCACATTTTGCGTGTCCGGGAGCGTCTTAGAAGATAGCAAAGGTCATTGACCTCTGGTGACCTCATTTTGCGTGTCCGGGAACTTCTTAGAAGATAGCAAAGGTCATTGACCTCTGGTGACCTCATTTTGCGTGTCCGGGAGCTTCTTAGAAGATAGCAAACGTCATTGACCTCTGCTGATCTCATTTTGCGTTTGCGGGAGCGTCTTAGAAGATTGCAAAGGTCATTGACCTCTGCTGACCTCATTTTGCGTGTCCGGGAGCGCCTTAGAAGATAGCAAAGTTCTTTGACCTCTGGTGACCTCATTTTGCGTGTCCGGGAGCGTCTTAAAAGATTGCAAAGATCATTGACCTCTGGTGACCTCATTTTGCGTGTCCGGGACCGTCTTAGAAGATAGCAAAGTTCATTGACCTCTGGTGACCTCATTTTGCGTGTCCGGGAGCGTCTTAGAAGATAGCAAAGGTCATTGTCCTCTGGTGACATCATTTTGCGTGTCCTGGAGCTTCTTAGAAGATAGCAAAGGTCATTGACCTCTGGTGACCTTATTTTGCGTGTCCGGGAGCGTCTTAGAAGATAGCAAAGGTCTTTGACCTCTGGTGACCTCATTTTGCGTGTCCGGGAGCATCTTAAAAGATTGCAAATGTCATTGACCTCTGGTGACCTCATTTTGCGTGTCCGGGACCGTCTTAGAAGATAGCAAAGGTCATTGACCTCTGGTGACCTCATTTTGCGTGTCTGGGAGCTTCTTAGAAGATAGCAAAGGTCATTGACCACTGGTGATCTCATTTTGCGTGTGCGGGAGCTTCTTAGAAGATAGCAAAGTTCATTGACCTCTGGTGATCTCATTTTGCGTGTGCGGGAGCTTCTTAGAAGATAGCAAAGGTCATTGACCACTGGTGACATCATTTTGCGTGTCCGGGAGCGTCTTAGAAGATAGCAAAGGTCATTGACCTCTGGTGACCTCATTTTGCGTGTACGGGAACTTCTTAGAAGATAGCAAAGGTCTTTGACCTCTGGTGACCTCATTTTGCGTGTGCGGGAGCTTCTTAGAAGATAGCAAAGGTCATTGACCTCTGGTGACCTCATTTTGCGTGTCCGGGAGCTTCTTAGAAGATAGCAATGGTCATTGACATCTGGTGATCTCATTTTGCGTGTGCGGGAGCTTCTTAGAAGATAGCAAAGTTCATTGACCTCTGGTGACCTCATTTTGCGTGTCCGGGAGCTTCTTAGAAGATAGCAAAGGTCATTGACCTCTGGTGATCTGATTTTGCGTGTGCGGGAGCGTCTTAGAAGATTGCAAAAGTCATTGACCTCTGCTGACCTCATTTTGCGTGTCCGGGAACTTCTTAGAAGATAGCAAAGGTCATTGACCTCTGGTGATCTCATTTTGCGTGTGCGGGAGCTTCTTAGAAGATAGCAAAGGTCATTGACCTCTGGTGACCTCATTTTGCGTGTCCGGGAGCTTCTTAGAAGATAGCAATGGTCATTGACATCTGGTGATCTCATTTTGCGTGTGCGGGAGCTTCTTAGAAGATAGCAAAGTTCATTGACCTCTGGTGACCTCATTTTGTGTGTCCGGGAACTTCTTAGAAAATAGCAAAGGTCATTGACCTCTGGTGACCTCATTTTGCGTGTCCGGGAACTTCTTAGAAGATAGCAAAGGTCTTTGACCTCTGGTGACCTCATTTTCGTGTCCGGGAGCTTCTTAGAAGATAGCAAAGGTCATTGACCTCTGGTGACCACATTTTGCGTGTCCGGGAGCGTCTTAGAAGATAGCAAAGGTCATTGACCTCTGGTGACCTCATTTTGCGTGTCCGGGAACTTCTTAGAAGATAGCAAAGGTCATTGACCTCTGGTGACCTCATTTTGCGTGTCCGGGAGCTTCTTAGAAGATAGCAAACGTCATAGACCTCTGCTGAGCTCATTTTGCGTTTGCGGGAGCGTCTTAGAAGATTGCAAAGGTCATTGACCTCTGCTGACCTCATTTTGCGTGTCCGGGAGCGCCTTAGAAGATAGCAAAGTTCTTTGACCTCTGGTGACCTCATTTTGCGTGTCCGGGAGCGTCTTAAAAGATTGCAAAGATCATTGACCTCTGGTGACCTCATTTTGCGTGTCCGGGACCGTCTTAGAAGATAGCAAAGTTCATTGACCTCTGGTGACCTCATTTTGCGTGTCCGGGACCGTCTTAGAAGATAGCAAAGGTCATTGACCTCTGGTGACCTCATTTTGCGTGTGCGGTAGCGTCTTAGAAGATAGCAAAGGTCATTGACCTCTGGTGACCTCATTTTGCGTGTCCGGGAACTTCTTAGAAGATAGCAAAAGTCATTGACCTCTGGTGACCTCATTTTGCGTGTCCGGGAGCTTCTTAGAAGATAGCAAACGTCATTGACCTCTGGTGATCTCATTTTGCGTGTGCGGGAGCGTCTTAGAAGATTGCAAAGGTCATTGACCTCTGCTGACCTCATTTTGCATGTCCGGGAGCGCCTTAGAAGATAGCAAAGTTCTTTGACCTCTGGTGACCTCATTTTGCGTGTCCGGGAGCGTCTTAAAAGATTGCAAAGGTCATTGACCTCTGGTGACCTCATTTTGCGTGTCCGGGACCGTCTTAGAAGATAGCAAAGTTCATTGACCTCTGGTGACCTCATTTTGCGTGTCCGGGGGCGTCTTAGAAGATAGCAAAGGTCATTGACCTCTGGTAACCTCATTTTGCGTGTCCTGGAGCTTCTTAGAAGATAGCAAAGGTCATTGACCTCTGGTGACCTCATTTTGCGTGTCCGGGAGCGTCTTAGAAGATAGCAAAGGTCTTTGACCTCTGGTGACCTCATTTTGCGTGTCCGGGAGCGTCTTAAAAGTTTGCAAAGGTCATTGACCTCTGGTGACCTCATTTTGCGTGTCCGGGACCGTCTTAGAAGATAGCAAAGGTCATTGACCTCTGGTGACCTCATTTTGCGTGTCTGGGAGCTTCTTAGAAGATAGCAAAGGTCATTGACCTCTGGTGACCTCATTTTGCGTGTCTGGGAGCTTCTTTGAAGATAGCAAAGGTCATTGACCACTGGTGATCTCATTTTGCGTGTGCGGGAGCTTCTTAGAAGATAGCAAAGTTCATTGTCCTCTGGTGACCTCATTTTCCGTGTCCGAGAGCGTCTTAGAAGATAGCAAAGGTCATTGACCTCTGGTGACCTCATTTTGCGTGTCCGGGAGCTTCTTAGAAGATAGCAAAGGTCATTGACCTCTGGTGATCTGATTTTGCGTGTGCGGGAGCGTCTTAGAAGATTGCAAAAGTCATTGACCTCTGCTGACCTCATTTTGCATGCCCGGGAACTTCTTAGAAGATAGCAAAGGTCATTGACCTCTGGTGATCTCATTTTGCGTGTGCGGGAGCTTCTTAGAAGATAGCAAAGGTCATTGACCTCTGGTGACCTCATTTTGCGTGTCCGGGAGCTTCTTAGAAGATAGCAATGGTCATTGACATCTGGTGATCTCATTTTGCGTGTGCGGGAGCTTCTTAGAAGATAGCAAAGTTCATTGACCTCTGCTGACCTCATTTTGCGTGTCCGGGAGCTTCTTAGAAGATAGCAAAGGTCATTGACCTCTGGTGATCTGATTTTGCGTGTGCGGGAGCGTCTTAGAAGATTGCAAAAGTCATTGACCTCTGCTGACCTCATTTTGCGTGTCCGGGAACTTCTTAGAAGATAGCAAAGGTCATTGACCTCTGGTGATCTCATTTTGCGTGTGCGGGAGCTTCTTAGAAGATAGCAAAGGTCATTGACCTCTGGTGACCTCATTTTGCGTGTCCGGGAGCTTCTTAGAAGATAGCAATGGTCATTGACATCTGGTGATCTCATTTTGCGTGTGCGGGAGCTTCTTAGAAGATAGCAAAGTTCATTGACCTCTGGTGACCTCATTTTGCGTGTCCGGGAACTTCTTAGAAAATAGCAAAGGTCATTGACCTCTGGTGACCTCATTTTGCGTGTCCGGGAACTTCTTAGAAGATAGCAAAGGTCTTTGACCTCTGGTGACCTCATTTTCGTGTCCGGGAGCTTCTTAGAAGATAGCAAAGGTCATTGACCTCTGGTGACCACATTTTGCGTGTCCGGGAGCGTCTTAGAAGATAGCAAAGGTCATTGACCTCTGGTGACCTCATTTTGCGTGTCCGGGAACTTCTTAGAAGATAGCAAAGGTCATTGACCTCTGGTGACCTCATTTTGCGTGTCCGGGAGCTTCTTAGAAGATAGCAAACGTCATTGACCTCTGCTGATCTCATTTTGCGTTTGCGGGAGCGTCTTAGAAGATTGCAAAGGTCATTGACCTCTGCTGACCTCATTTTGCGTGTCCGGGAGCGCCTTAGAAGATAGCAAAGTTCTTTGACCTCTGGTGACCTCATTTTGCGTGTCCGGGAGCGTCTTAAAAGATTGCAAAGATCATTGACCTCTGGTGACCTCATTTTGCGTGTCCGGGACCGTCTTAGAAGATAGCAAAGTTCATTGACCTCTGGTGACCTCATTTTGCGTGTCCGGGAGCGTCTTAGAAGATAGCAAAGGTCATTGTCCTCTGGTGACATCATTTTGCGTGTCCTGGAGCTTCTTAGAAGATAGCAAAGGTCATTGACCTCTGGTGACCTTATTTTGCGTGTCCGGGAGCGTCTTAGAAGATAGCAAAGGTCTTTGACCTCTGGTGACCTCATTTTGCGTGTCCGGGAGCATCTTAAAAGATTGCAAATGTCATTGACCTCTGGTGACCTCATTTTGCGTGTCCGGGACCGTCTTAGAAGATAGCAAAGGTCATTGACCTCTGGTGACCTCATTTTGCGTGTCTGGGAGCTTCTTAGAAGATAGCAAAGGTCATTGACCACTGGTGATCTCATTTTGCGTGTGCGGGAGCTTCTTAGAAGATAGCAAAGTTCATTGACCTCTGGTGATCTCATTTTGCGTGTGCGGGAGCTTCTTAGAAGATAGCAAAGGTCATTGACCACTGGTGACATCATTTTGCGTGTCCGGGAGCATCTTAGAAGATAGCAAAGGTCATTGACCTCTGGTGACCTCATTTTGCGTGTACGGGAACTTCTTAGAAGATAGCAAAGGTCTTTGACCTCTGGTGACCTCATTTTGCGTGTGCGGGAGCTTCTTAGAAGATAGCAAAGGTCATTGACCTCTGGTGACCTCATTTTGCGTGTCCGGGAGCTTCTTAGAAGATAGCAATGGTCATTGACATCTGGTGATCTCATTTTGCGTGTGCGGGAGCTTCTTAGAAGATAGCAAAGTTCATTGACCTCTGGTGACCTCATTTTGCGTGTCCGGGAGCTTCTTAGAAGATAGCAAAGGTCATTGACCTCTGGTGATCTGATTTTGCGTGTGCGGGAGCGTCTTAGAAGATTGCAAAAGTCATTGACCTCTGCTGACCTCATTTTGCGTGTCCGGGAACTTCTTAGAAGATAGCAAAGGTCATTGACCTCTGGTGATCTCATTTTGCGTGTGCGGGAGCTTCTTAGAAGATAGCAAAGGTCATTGACCTCTGGTGACCTCATTTTGCGTGTCCGGGAGCTTCTTAGAAGATAGCAATGGTCATTGACATCTGGTGATCTCATTTTGCGTGTGCGGGAGCTTCTTAGAAGATAGCAAAGTTCATTGACCTCTGGTGACCTCATTTTGTGTGTCCGGGAACTTCTTAGAAAATAGCAAAGGTCATTGACCTCTGGTGACCTCATTTTGCGTGTCCGGGAACTTCTTAGAAGATAGCAAAGGTCTTTGACCTCTGGTGACCTCATTTTCGTGTCCGGGAGCTTCTTAGAAGATAGCAAAGGTCATTGACCTCTGGTGACCACATTTTGCGTGTCCGGGAGCGTCTTAGAAGATAGCAAAGGTCATTGACCTCTGGTGACCTCATTTTGCGTGTCCGGGAACTTCTTAGAAGATAGCAAAGGTCATTGACCTCTGGTGACCTCATTTTGCGTGTCCGGGAGCTTCTTAGAAGATAGCAAACGTCATAGACCTCTGCTGAGCTCATTTTGCGTTTGCGGGAGCGTCTTAGAAGATTGCAAAGGTCATTGACCTCTGCTGACCTCATTTTGCGTGTCCGGGAGCGCCTTAGAAGATAGCAAAGTTCTTTGACCTCTGGTGACCTCATTTTGCGTGTCCGGGAGCGTCTTAAAAGATTGCAAAGGTCATTGACCTCTGGTGACCTCATTTTGCGTGTCCGGGACCGTCTTAGAAGATAGCAAAGTTCATTGACCTCTGGTGACCTCATTTTGCGTGTCCGGGAGCGTCTTAGAAGATAGCAAAGGTCATTGTCCTCTGGTGACCTCATTTTGCGTGTCCTGGAGCTTCTTAGAAGATAGCAAAGGTCATTGACCTCTGGTGACCTTATTTTGCGTGTCCGGGAGCGTCTTAGAAGATAGCAAAGGTCTTTGACCTCTGGTGACCTCATTTTGCGTGTCCGGGAGCATCTTAAAAGATTGCAAATGTCATTGACCTCTGGTGACCTCATTTTGCGTGTCCGGGACCGTCTTAGAAGTTAGCAAAGGTCATTGACCACTGGTGATCTCATTTTGCGTGTGCGGGAGCTTCTTAGAAGATAGCAAAGTTCATTGACCTCTGGTGATCTCATTTTGCGTGTGCGGGAGCTTCTTAGAAGATAGCAAAGGTCATTGACCTCTGGTGACCTCATTTTGCGTGTCCGGGAGCTTCTTAGAAGATATTATGTTGGTGCGTATGAAATGTCGGATTCTTAAGTGATTGTATAAAACTGCATATCTTTCTTCAAAAGCTGTTTATTCAATCAAAGTATGCTCCATTCGCTTCAATACACTTCTCCCAACGAGATTTTAAAGCGTAGATGCCTGTCTTAAAAAAATTTTGGTCTTTAGAATTAATAAACTCTGATATCGAGTTTTTTAGACTGTCTTCATTTTCATAGTGTTTGCCCCTTAAAAACAGCTCTAAATGCTTGAAAAAATGAAAATCGGTCGGCGAGAGATCCGGTGAATATGGTGGATGCTGCAAAACTTCATATTCAGTTTGTTCAGTTTCGCAATTGTTTTGTGCGATGTATGCGGCCGAGCGTTGTCATGGAGCAGTAGCGGGCCATGCCGATTCACAAGCGATGGGCGTACAATTTTTAACTTATCGTGCATCTCATCAATGTACTGGCAGTACTTTTCGGCCGTAATTGTCTCCCCAGGTCGAAGGAACGAATGATGGATTACCCCAGCCGCGTTCCACCAAACTGTGATCAAAATCTTCCGTGGATGAAGCGATGGCCTTGGAGTATGGGCACAAACCTCATCCTTCTCAATCCACCGAGCACACCTCTTTCTATTGTCATAAAGAACCCATTTTTCGTCACACGTAATGATCCGATCGAAAAATGGCTCTCGGTGAAATCGGGTTAGCAATGATGAGCATACGTTTAACCGATCCAGCTTATTTCGCTCTGTCAGTGCGTGCGGTACCCACTTGTCCATCTTCTTAACCTTGCCAATCTCAGAAAGGTGTCTCAATATCGTTGTATGGTCAACTTTCATCCTGATAGCAAGTTCCCTCGTGGATACGGCTGGATCCGCTTCCACTAGAGCCTTCAGGTCATCATTCTTCACAGACGTTTTGGGTCTTCCGCGCGGCTCATTTTGCAGTGAAAAATCGCCAGTCCGAAATTTTTCGAACCAACGCTGCACTTTCCGATCGTTAACCGTATTCTCCCCAAACGCTTGGTTTATGTTGCGTGCACTATTACCAAGTTTGTACTCATATAAGAAAATGACGCGAATGTCGGCAGAATTCATATCGGCAATAAACTCAAAAGAAATAACAAAAGGGAAGACCTTCGAGAAAACCTATTTTGCTGAAATGAGTCTCTGGCAATGGACAATACGACTATGAATGAGGTTATGCCAAAGACAAAAGTATAACGAAAACAAGGAGACAAACGTCCGCATGTAAAGAGAATCCGACATTTCATACGCACCAACCTAATAGCAATGGTCATTGACATCTGGTGATCTCATTTTGCGTGTGCGGGAGCTTCTTAGAAGATAGCAAAGTTCATTGACCTCTGGTGACCTCATTTTGCGTGTCCGGGAACTTCTTAGAAAATAGCAAAGGTCATTGACCTCTGGTGACCTCATTTTGCGTGTCCGGGAACTTCTTAGAAGATAGCAAAGGTCTTTGACCTCTGGTGACCTCATTTTGCGTGTCCGGGAGATTCTTAGAAGATAGCAAAGGTCATTGACCTCTGGTGACCACATTTTGCGTGTCCGGGAGTGTCTTAGAAGATAGCAAAGGTCATTGACCTCTGGTGACCTCATTTTGCGTGTCCGGGAGCTTCTAAGAGTATAGCAAAGGTCATTGACCTCTGGTGACCTCATTTTGCGTGTCCGGGAGCTTCTTAGAAGATAGCAAAGGTCATTGACCTCTGGTGACCTCATTTTGCGTGTGCGGTAGCGTCTTAGAAGATAGCAAAGGTCATTGACCTCTGGTGACCTCATTTTGCGTGTCCGGGAACTTCTTAGAAGATAGCAAATGTCATTGACCTCTCGTGACCTCATTTTGCGTGTCCGGGAGCTTCTTAGAAGATAGCAAACGTCATTGACCTCTGCTGATCTCATTTTGCGTGTGCGGGAGCGTCTTACAAGATTGCAAAGGTCATTGACCTCTGCTGACCTCATTTTGCGTGTCCGGGAGCGCCTTAGAAGATAGCAAAGTTCTTTGACCTCTGGTGACCTCATTTTGCGTGTCCGGGAGCGTCTTAAAAGATTGCAAAGATCATTGACCTCTGGTGACCTCATTTTGCGTGTCCGGGACCGTCTTAGAAGATAGCAAAGGTCATTGACCTCTGGTGACCTCATTTTGCGTGTCCTGGAGCTTCTTAGAAGATAGCAAAGGTCATTGACCTCTGGTGACCTCATTTTGCGTGTCCGGGAGCTTCTAAGAGTATAGCAAAGGTCATTGACCTCTGGTGACCTCATTTTGCGTGTCCGGGAGCTTCTTAGAAGATAGCAAAGGTCATTGACCTCTGGTGACCTCATTTTGCGTGTGCCGTAGCGTCTTAGAAGATAGCAAAGGTCATTGACCTCTGGTGACCTCAATTTGCGTGTCCGGGAACTTCTTAGAAGATAGCAAAGGTCATTGACCTCTGGTGAACTCATTTTGCGTGTCCGGGAGCTTATTAGAAGATAGCAAAGGTCATTGACCTCTGGTGACCTCATTTTGCGTGTGCCGTAGCGTCTTAGAAGATAGCAAAGGTCATTGACCTCTGGTGACCTCAATTTGCGTGTCCGGGAACTTCTTAGAAGATAGCAAAGGTCATTGACCTCTGCTGACCTCATTTTGCGTGTCCGGGAGCGCCTTAGAAGATAGCAAAGTTCTTTGACCTCTGGTGACCTCATTTTGCGTGTCCTGGAGCTTCTTAGAAGATAGCAAAGGTCATTGACCTCTGGTGACCTCATTTTGCGTGTCCGGGAGCTTCTAAGAGTATAGCAAAGGTCATTGACCTCTGGTGACCTCATTTTGCGTGTCCGGGAGCTTCTTAGAAGATAGCAAAGGTCATTGACCTCTGGTGACCTCATTTTGCGTGTGCCGTAGCGTCTTAGAAGATAGCAAAGGTCATTGACCTCTGGTGACCTCAATTTGCGTGTCCGGGAACTTCTTAGAAGATAGCAAAGGTCATTGACCTCTGGTGAACTCATTTTGCGTGTCCGGGAGCTTATTAGAAGATAGCAAAGGTCATTGACCTCTGGTGACCTCATTTTGCGTGTGCCGTAGCGTCTTAGAAGATAGCAAAGGTCATTGACCTCTGGTGACCTCAATTTGCGTGTCCGGGAACTTCTTAGAAGATAGCAAAGGTCATTGACCTCTGGTGAACTCATTTTGCGTGTCCGGGAGCTTATTAGAAGATAGCAAACGTCATTGACCTCTGGTGATCTCATTTTGCGTGTGCGGGAGCGTCTTAGAAGATAGCAATGGTCATTGACCTCTGGTGATTTCATTTTGCGTGTCCGGGACCGTCTTAGAAGATAGCAAAGGTCATTGACCTCTGGTGTCCTCATTTTGCGTGTGCGGGAGCGTCTTAGAATATTGCAAAGGTCATTGACCTCTGGTGATCTCATTTTGCGTGTGCGGTGGCGTCTTAGAAGATAGCAAAGGTCTTTGACCTCTGGTGACCTCATTTTGCGTGTCCGGGAGCTTCTAAGAGTATAGCAAATGTCATTGACCTCTGGTGACCTCATTTTGCGTGTCCGGGACCGTCTTAGAAGATAGCAAAGGTCATTGACCTCTGGTGACCTCATTTTGCGTGTCCTGGAGTTTCTTAGAAGATAGCAAAGGTCATTGACCTCTGGTGACCTCATTTTGCGTGTCCGGGTGCGTCTTAAAAGATTGCAAAGGTCATTGACCTCTGGTGACCTCATTTTGCGTGTCCGGGACCGTCTTAGAAGATAGCAAAGGTCATTTACCTCTGGTGACCTCATTTTGCGTGTCTGGGAGCTTCTTAGAAGATAGCAAAGGTCATTGACCACTGGTGATCTCATTTTGCGTGTGCGGGAGCTTCTTAGAAGATAGCAAAGTTCATTGTCCTCTGGTGACCTCATTTTCCGTGTCCGGGAGCGTCTTAGAAGATAGCAAAGGTCGTTGACCTCTGGTGACCTCATTTTGCGTGTCCGGGAGCTTCTAAGAGTATAGCAAAGGTCATTGACCTCTGGTGACCTCATTTTGCGTGTCCGGGAGCTTCTTAGAAGATAGCAAAGGTCATTGACCTCTGGTGACCTCATTTTGCGTGTCCGGGAGCTTCTAAGAGTATAGCAAAGGTCATTGACCTCTGGTGACCTCATTTTGCGTGTCCGGGAGCTTCTTAGAAGATAGCAAAGGTCATTGACCTCTGGTGACCTCATTTTGCGTGTGCGGTAGCGTCTTAGAAGATAGCAAAGGTCATTGACCTCTGGTGACCTCATTTTGCGTGTGCGGTAGCGTCTTAGAAGATAGCAAAGGTCATTGACCTCTGGTGACCTCATTTTGCGTGTCCGGGAACTTCTTAGAAGATAGCAAAGGTCATTGACCTCTGGTGACCACATTTTGCGTGTCCGGGAGTGTCTTAGAAGATAGCAAAGGTCATTGACCTCTGGTGACCTCATTTTGCGTGTCCGGGAGCTTCTAAGAGTATAGCAAAGGTCATTGACCTCTGGTGACCTCATTTTGCGTGTCCGGGAGCTTCTTAGAAGATAGCAAAGGTCATTGACCTCTGGTGACCTCATTTTGCGTGTGCGGTAGCGTCTTAGAAGATAGCAAAGGTCATTGACCTCTGGTGACCTCATTTTGCGTGTCCGGGAACTTCTTAGAAGATAGCAAATGTCATTGACCTCTCGTGACCTCATTTTGCGTGTCCGGGAGCTTCTTAGAAGATAGCAAACGTCATTGACCTCTGCTGATCTCATTTTGCGTGTGCGGGAGCGTCTTACAAGATTGCAAAGGTCATTGACCTCTGCTGACCTCATTTTGCGTGTCCGGGAGCGCCTTAGAAGATAGCAAAGTTCTTTGACCTCTGGTGACCTCATTTTGCGTGTCCGGGAGCGTCTTAAAAGATTGCAAAGATCATTGACCTCTGATGACCTCATTTTGCGTGTCCGGGACCGTCTTAGAAGATAGCAAAGGTCATTGACCTCTGGTGACCTCATTTTGCGTGTCCTGGAGCTTCTTAGAAGATAGCAAAGGTCATTGACCTCTGGTGACCTCATTTTGCGTGTCCGGGAGCTTCTAAGAGTATAGCAAAGGTCATTGACCTCTGGTGACCTCATTTTGCGTGTCCGGGAGCTTCTTAGAAGATAGCAAAGGTCATTGACCTCTGGTGACCTCATTTTGCGTGTGCCGTAGCGTCTTAGAAGATAGCAAAGGTCATTGACCTCTGGTGACCTCAATTTGCGTGTCCGGGAACTTCTTAGAAGATAGCAAAGGTCATTGACCTCTGGTGAACTCATTTTGCGTGTCCGGGAGCTTATTAGAAGATAGCAAAGGTCATTGACCTCTGGTGACCTCATTTTGCGTGTGCCGTAGCGTCTTAGAAGATAGCAAAGGTCATTGACCTCTGGTGACCTCAATTTGCGTGTCCGGGAACTTCTTAGAAGATAGCAAAGGTCATTGACCTCTGGTGAACTCATTTTGCGTGTCCGGGAGCTTATTAGAAGATAGCAAACGTCATTGACCTCTGGTGATCTCATTTTGCGTGTGCGGGAGCGTCTTAGAAGATAGCAATGGTCATTGACCTCTGGTGATTTCATTTTGCGTGTCCGGGACCGTCTTAGAAGATAGCAAAGGTCATTGACCTCTGGTGTCCTCATTTTGCGTGTGCGGGAGCGTCTTAGAATATTGCAAAGGTCATTGACCTCTGGTGATCTCATTTTGCGTGTGCGGTGGCGTCTTAGAAGATAGCAAAGGTCTTTGACCTCTGGTGACCTCATTTTGCGTGTCCGGGAGCTTCTAAGAGTATAGCAAATGTCATTGACCTCTGGTGACCTCATTTTGCGTGTCCGGGACCGTCTTAGAAGATAGCAAAGGTCATTGAACTCTGGTGACCTCATTTTGCGTGTCCTGGAGTTTCTTAGAAGATAGCAAAGGTCATTGACCTCTGGTGACCTCATTTTGCGTGTCCGGGAGCGTCTTAAAAGATTGCAAAGGTCATTGACCTCTGGTGACCTCATTTTGCGTGTCCGGGACCGTCTTAGAAGATAGCAAAGGTCATTTACCTCTGGTGACCTCATTTTGCGTGTCTGGGAGCTTCTTAGAAGATAGCAAAGGTCATTGACCACTGGTGATCTCATTTTGCGTGTGCGGGAGCTTCTTAGAAGATAGCAAAGTTCATTGTCCTCTGGTGACCTCATTTTCCGTGTCCGGGAGCGTCTTAGAAGATAGCAAAGGTCGTTGACCTCTGGTGACCTCATTTTGCGTGTCCGGGAGCTTCTAAGAGTATAGCAAAGGTCATTGACCTCTGGTGACCTCATTTTGCGTGTCCGGGAGCTTCTTAGAAGATAGCAAAGGTCATTGACCTCTGGTGACCTCATTTTGCGTGTCCGGGAGCTTCTAAGAGTATAGCAAAGGTCATTGACCTCTGGTGACCTCATTTTGCGTGTCCGGGACCGTCTTAGAAGATAGCAAAGGTCATTGACCTCTGGTGACCTCATTTTGCGTGTCCTGGAGCTTCTTAGAAGATAGCAAAGGTCATTGACCTCTGGTGACCTCATTTTGCGTGTCCGGGAGCTTCTAAGAGTATAGCAAAGGTCATTGACCTCTGGTGACCTCATTTTGCGTGTCCGGGAGCTTCTTAGAAGATAGCAAAGGTCATTGACCTCTGGTGACCTCATTTTGCGTGTACCGTAGCGTCTTAGAAGATAGCAAAGGTCATTGACCTCTGGTGACCTCAATTTGCGTGTCCGGGAACTTCTTAGAAGATAGCAAAGGTCATTGACCTCTGGTGAACTCATTTTGCGTGTCCGGGAGCTTATTAGAAGATAGCAAACGTCATTGACCTCTGGTGATCTCATTTTGCGTGTGCGGGAGCGTCTTAGAAGATAGCAATGGTCATTGACCTCTGGTGATTTCATTTTGCGTGTCCGGGACCGTCTTAGAAGATAGCAAAGGTCATTGACCTCTGGTGTCCTCATTTTGCGTGTGCGGGAGCGTCTTAGAATATTGCAAAGGTCATTGACCTCTGGTGATCTCATTTTGCGTGTGCGGTGGCGTCTTAGAAGATAGCAAAGGTCTTTGACCTCTGGTGACCTCATTTTGCGTGTCCGGGAGCTTCTAAGAGTATAGCAAATGTCATTGACCTCTGGTGACCTCATTTTGCGTGTCCGGGACCGTCTTAGAAGATAGCAAAGGTCATTGACCTCTGGTGACCTCATTTTGCGTGTCCTGGAGTTTCTTAGAAGATAGCAAAGGTCATTGACCTCTGGTGACCTCATTTTGCGTGTCCGGGAGCGTCTTAAAAGATTGCAAAGGTCATTGACCTCTGGTGACCTCATTTTGCGTGTCCGGGAACTTCTTAGAAGATAGCAAAGGTCATTGACCTCTGGTGACCTCATTTTGCGTGTGCGGTAGCGTCTTAGAAGATAGCAAAGGTCATTGACCTCTGCTGACCTCATTTTGCGTGTCCGGGAACTTCTTAGAAGATAGCAAAGGTCTTTGACCTCTGGTGACCTCATTTTGCGTGTCCGGGAGCTTCTTAGAAGATAGCAAAGGTCATTGACCTCTGGTGACCTCATTTTGCGTGTGCCGTAGCGTCTTAGAAGATAGCAAAGGTCATTGACCTCTGGTGACCTCAATTTGCGTGTCCGGGAACTTCTTAGAAGATAGCAAAGGTCATTGACCTCTGGTGAACTCATTTTGCGTGTCCGGGAGCTTATTAGAAGATAGCAAACGTCATTGACCTCTGGTGATCTCATTTTGCGTGTGCGGGAGCGTCTTAGAAGATAGCAATGGTCATTGACCTCTGGTGATTTCATTGTGCGTGTCCGGGACCGTCTTAGAAGATAGCAAAGGTCATTGACCTCTGGTGTCCTCATTTTGCGTGTGCGGGAGCGTCTTAGAATTTTGCAAAGGTCATTGACCTCTGGTGATCTCATTTTGCGTGTGCGGGGGCGTCTTAGAACATAGCAAAGGTCTTTGACCTCTGGTGACCTCATTTTGCGTGTCCGGGAGCTTCTAAGAGTATAGCAAAGGTCATTGACCTCTGGTGACCTCATTTTGCGTGTCCTGGAGTTTCTTAGAAGATAGCAAAGGTCATTGACCTCTGGTGACCTCATTTTGCGTGTCCGGGAGCGTCTTAAAAGATTGCAAAGGTCATTGACCTCTGGTGACCTCATTTTGCGTGTCCGGGACCGTCTTAGAAGATAGCAAAGGTCATTGACCTCTGGTGACCTCATTTTGCGTGTCTGGGAGCTTCTTAGAAGATAGCAAAGGTCATTGACCACTGGTGATCTCATTTTGCGTGTGCGGGAGCTTCTTAGAAGATAGCAAAGTTCATTGTCCTCTGGTGACCTCATTTTCCGTGTCCGGGAGCGTCTTAGAAGATAGCAAAGGTCGTTGACCTCTGGTGACCTCATTTTGCGTGTCCGGGAGCTTCTAAGAGTATAGCAAAGGTCATTGACCTCTGGTGACCAAATTTTGCGTGTCCGGGAGCTTCTTAGCAGATAGCAAAGGTCATTGACCTTTGGTGACCTCATTTTGCGTGTCCGGGAGCTTCTTAGAAGATAGCAAAGGTCATTGACCTCTGGTGACCTCATTTTGCGTGTGCGGTAGCGTCTTAGAAGATTGCAAAGGTCATTGACCTCTGCTGACCTGATTTTGCGTGTCCGGGAGCGTCTTAGAAGATAGCAAAGGTCTTTGACCTCTGGTGACCTCATTTTGCGTGTCCGGGAGCTTCTTAGAAGATAGCGTAGGTCATTGACCTCTGGTGACATCATTTTGCGTGTCCGGGAGCTTCTTAGAAGATAGCAACGGTCATTGACCTTTGGTGACCTCATTTTGCGTGTCCGGGAACTTCTTAGAAGATAGCAAAGGTCTTTGACCTCTGGTGACCTCATTTTGCGTGTCCGGGAGCTTCTTAGAAGATAGCAAAGGTCATTGACCTCTGGTGACCACATTTTGCGTGTCCGGGAGCGTCTTAGAAGATAGCAAAGGTCATTGACCTGTGGTGACCTCATTTTGCGTGTCCGGGAGCTTCTAAGAGTATAGCAAATGTCATTGACCTCTGGTGACCTCATTTTGCGTGTCCGGGAGCTTCTTAGAAGATAGCAAATGTCATTGACCTCTGGTGACCTCATTTTGCGTGTGCGGTAACGTCTTAGAAGATAGCAAAGGTCATTGACCTCTGGTGACCTCATTTTGCGTGTCCGGGAACTTCTTAGAAGATAGCAAAGGTCATTGACCTCTGGTGACCTCATTTTGCGTGTCCGGGAGCTTCTTAGAAGATAGCAAAGGTCATTGACCTCTGGTGATCTCATTTTGCGTGTGCGGGAGCGTCTTAGAAGATTGCAAAGGTCATTGACCTCTGGTGACCTCATTTTGCGTGTCCGGGCGCTTCGTAGAAGATAGCAAAGGTCGTTGACCTCTGGTGTCCTTATTTTGCGTGCGCGGGAGCGTCTTAGAATATTGCAAAGGTCATTGACCTCTGGTGACCTCATTTTGCGTGTCCGGGAGCTTCTAAGAGTATAGCAAAGGTCATTGACCTCTGGTGACCTCATTTTGCGTGTCCGGGAGCTTCTAAGTGTATAGCAAAGGTCATTGACCTCTGGTGACCTCATTTTGCGTGTCCGGGAGCTTCTTAGAAGATAGCAAAGGTCATTGACCTTTGGTGACCTCATTTTGCGTGTCCGGGAGCTTCTTAGAAGATAGCAAATGTCATTGACCTCTGGTGACCTCATTTTGCGTGTCCGGGAACTTCTTAGAAGATAGCAAAGGTCATTGACCTCTGGTGATCTCATTTTGCTTGTGCGGGAGCGTCTTAGAAGATTGCAAAGGTCATTGACCTCTGCTGACCTAATTTTGCGTGTCCGGGAGCTTCTTAGAAGATAGCAAATGTCATTGACCTCTGGTGACCTCATTTTGCGTGTGCGGTAGCGTCTTAGAAGATAGCAAAGTTCTTTGACCTCTGGTGACCTCATTTTGCGTGTCCGAGAGCGTCTTAAAAGATTGCAAAGGTCATTGACCTCTGGTGACCTCATTTTGCGTGTCCGGGATCTTCTAAGAGTATAGCAAAGGTCATTGACATCTGGTGACCTCATTTTGCGTGTCCGGGAGCTTCTAAGTGTATAGCAAAGGTCATTGACTTCTGGTGACCTCATTTTGCGTGTCCGGGAGCTTCTTAGAAGATAGCAAAGGTCATTGACCTTTGGTGACCTCATTTTGCGTGTCCTGGAGCTTCTTAGAAGATAGCAAACGTCATTGACCTCTGGTGATCTCATTTTGCGTGTGCGGGAGCGTCTTAGAAGATTGCAAAGGTCATTGACCTCTGCTGACCTGATTTTGCGTGTCCGGGAGCGTCTTAGAAGATAGCAAAGGTCTTTGACCTCTGGTGACCTCATTTTGCGTGTCCGGGAGCTTCTTAGAAGATAGCGTAGGTCATTGACCTCTGGTGACATCATTTTGCGTGTCCGGGAGCTTCTTAGAAGATAGCAAAGGTCATTGACCTTTGGTGACCTCATTTTGCGTGTCCGGGAACTTCTTAGAAGATAGCAAAGGTCTTTGACCTCTGGTGACCTCATTTTGCGTGTCCGGGAGCTTCTTAGAAGATAGCAAAGGTCATTGACCTCTGGTGACCACATTTTGCGTGTCCGGGAGCGTCTTAGAAGATAGCAAAGGTCATTGACCTGTGGTGACCTCATTTTGCGTGTCCGGGAGCTTCTAAGAGTATAGCAAATGTCATTGACCTCTGGTGACCTCATTTTGCGTGTCCGGGAGCTTCTTAGAAGATAGCAAATGTCATTGACCTCTGGTGACCTCATTTTGCGTGTGCGGTAACGTCTTAGAAGATAGCAAAGGTCATTGACCTCTGGTGACCTCATTTTGCGTGTCCGGGAACTTCTTAGAAGATAGCAAAGGTCATTGACCTCTGGTGACCTCATTTTGCGTGTCCGGGAGCTTCTTAGAAGATAGCAAAGGTCATTGACCTCTGGTGATCTCATTTTGCGTGTGCGGGAGCGTCTTAGAAGATTGCAAAGGTCATTGACCTCTGCTGATGTCATTTTGCGTGTCCGGGAGCTTCTAAGAGTATAGCAAATGTCATTGACCTCTGGTGACCTCATTTTGCGTGTCCGGGAGCGTCTTAGAAGATAGCAAAGGTCATTGACCTCTGGTGACCTCATTTTGCGTGTCCTGGAGCTTCTTAGAAGATAGCAAACGTCATTGACCTCTGGTGACCTCATTTTGCGTGTCCGGGAGCCTCTTAGAAGATAGCAAATGTCATTGACCTCTGGTGACCTCATTTTGCGTGTCCGGGAGCTTCTAAGAGTACAGCAAAGGTCATTGACCTCTGGTGACCTCATTTTGCGTGTCCGGGAGCTTCTAAGTGTATAGCAAAGGTCATTGACCTCTGGTGACCTCATTTTGCGTGTCCGGGAGCTTCTTAGAAGATAGCAAAGGTCATTGACCTTTGGTGACCTCATTTTGCGTGTCCGGGAGCTTCTTAGAAGATAGCAAATGTCATTGACCTCTGGTGACCTCATTTTGCGTGTCCGGGAACTTCTTAGAAGATAGCAAAGGTCATTGACCTCTGGTGATCTCATTTTGCTTGTGCGGGAGCGTCTTAGAAGATTGCAAAGGTCATTGACCTCTGCTGACCTAATTTTGCGTGTCCGGGAGCGTCTTAGAAGATAGCAAAGGTCTTTGACCTCTGGTGACCTCATTTTGCGTGTGCGGTAGCGTCTTAGAAGATAGCAAAGTTCTTTGACCTCTGGTGACCTCATTTTGCGTGTCCGAGAGCGTCTTAAAAGATTGCAAAGGTCATTGACCTCTGGTGACCTCATTTTGCGTGTCCGGGATCTTCTAAGAGTATAGCAAAGGTCATTGACCTCTGGTGACCTCATTTTGCGTGTCCGGGAGCTTCTAAGTGTATAGCAAAGGTCATTGACTTCTGGTGACCTCATTTTGCGTGTCCGGGAGCTTCTTAGAAGATAGCAAAGGTCATTGACCTTTGGTGACCTCATTTTGCGTGTCCTGGAGCTTCTTAGAAGATAGCAAACGTCATTGACCTCTGGTGACCTCATTTTGCGTGTGCGGTAGCGTCTTAGAAGATAGCAAAGGTCATTGACCTCAGGTGACCTCATTTGCGTGTCCGGGAACTTCTTAGAAGATAGCAAAGGTCATTGACCTCTGGTGACCTCATTTTGCGTGGCCGGGAGCTTCTTAGAAGATTGCAAAGGTCATTGACCTCTGCTGACCTCATTTTGCGTGTCCGGGAGCGCCTTAGAAGATAGCAAAGTTCTTTGACCTCTGGTGACCTCATTTTGCGTGTCCGGGAGCGTCTTAAAAGATTGCAAAGGTCATTGACCTCTGGTGACCTCATTTGCGTGTCCGGGACCGTCTTAGAAGATAGCAAATTTCATTGACCTCTGGTGACCTCATTTTGCGTGTCCGGGAGCGTCTTAGAAGATAGCAAAGGTCATTGACCTCTGGTGACCTCATTTTGCGTGTCCGGGAACTTCTTAGAAGATAGCAAAGGTCAGTGACCTCTGGTGACCTCATTTTGCGTGTCGGGGAGCTTCTTAGAAGATAGCAAAGGTCATTGACCTCTGGTGATCTCATTTTGCTTGTGCGGGAGCGTCTTAGAAGATTGCAAAGGTCATTGACCTCTGCTGACCTGATTTTGCGTGTCCGGGAGCGTCTTAGAAGATAGCAAAGGTCTTTGACCTCTGGTGACCTCATTTTGCGTGTCCGGGAGCTTCTTAGAAGATAGCAAAGGTCATTGACCTCTGGTGACCTCATTTTGCGTGGCCGGGAGCTTCTTAGAAGATTGCAAAGGTCATTGACCTCTGCTGACCTCATTTTGCGTGTCCGGGAGCGCCTTAGAAGATAGCAAAGTTCTTTGACCTCTGGTGACCTCATTTTGCGTGTCCGGGAGCGTCTTAAAAGATTGCAAAGGTCATTGACCTCTGGTGACCTCATTTGCGTGTCCGGGACCGTCTTAGAAGATAGCAAATTTCATTGACCTCTGGTGACCTCATTTTGCGTGTCCGGGAGCGTCTTAGAAGATAGCAAAGGTCATTGACCTCTGGTGACCTCATTTTGCGTGTCCGGGAACTTCTTAGAAGATAGCAAAGGTCAGTGACCTCTGGTGACCTCATTTTGCGTGTCCGGGAGCTTCTTAGAAGATAGCAAAGGTCATTGACCTCTGGTGATCTCATTTTGCTTGTGCGGGAGCGTCTTAGAAGATTGCAAAGGTCATTGACCTCTGCTGACCTGATTTTGCGTGTCCGGGAGCGTCTTAGAAGATAGCAAAGGTCTTTGACCTCTGGTGACCTCATTTTGCGTGTCCGGGAGCTTCTTAGAAGATAGCAAAGGTCAGTGACATCTGGTGACCTCATTTTGCGTGTCCGGGAGCTTCTTAGAAGATAGCAAAGGTCATTGACCTCTGGTGATCTCATTTTGCGTGTGCGGGAGCGTCTTAGAAGATTGCTAAGGTCATTGACGTCTGCTGACCTCATTTTGCGTGTCCGGGAGCGCCTTAGAAGATAGCAAAGTTCTTTGACCTCTGGTGACCTCATTTTGCGTGTCCGGGAGCGTCTTAAAAGATTGCAAATGTCATTTACCTGTGGTGACCTCATTTTGCGTGTCCGGGAGCGTCTTAGAAGATTGCAAAGGTCATTGACCTCTGCTGACCTGATTTTGCGTGTCCGGGAGCGTCTTAGAAGATAGCAAAGGTCTTTGACCTCTGGTGACCTCATTTTGCGTGTCCGGGAGCTTCTTAGAAGATAGCAAAGGTCATTGACCTCTGGTGACCTCATTTTGCGTGGCCGGGAGCTTCTTAGAAGATTGCAAAGGTCATTGACCTCTGCTGACCTCATTTTGCGTGTCCGGGAGCGCCTTAGAAGATAGCAAAGTTCTTTGACCTCTGGTGACCTCATTTTGCGTGTCCGGGAGCGTCTTAAAAGATTGCAAAGGTCATTGACCTCTGGTGACCTCATTTGCGTGTCCGGGACCGTCTTAGAAGATAGCAAATTTCATTGACCTCTGGTGACCTCATTTTGCGTGTCCGGGAGCGTCTTAGAAGATAGCAAAGGTCATTGACCTCTGGTGACCTCATTTTGCGTGTCCGGGAACTTCTTAGAAGATAGCAAAGGTCAGTGACCTCTGGTGACCTCATTTTGCGTGTCCTGGAGTTTCTTAGAAGATAGCAAAGGTCATTGACCTCTGGTGACCTCATTTTGCGTGTCCGGGAGCGTCTTAAAAGATTGCAAATGTCATTGACCTCTGGTGACCTCATTTTGCGTGTCCGTGACCGTCTTAGAAGATAGCAAAGGTCATTGACCTCTGGTGACCTCATTTTGCGTGTCTGGGAGCTTCTTAGAAGATAGCAAAGGTCATTGACCACTGGTGATCTCATTTTGCGTGTGCGGGAGCTTCTTAGAAGATAGCAAAGTTCATTGTCCTCTGGTGACCTCATTTTCCGTGTCCGGGAGCGTCTTAGAAGATAGCAAAGGTCGTTGACCTCTGGTGACCTCATTTTGCGTGTCCGGGAGCTTCTAAGAGTATAGCAAAGGTCATTGACCTCTGGTGACCTCATTTTGCGTGTCCGGGAGCTTCTTAGCAGATAGCAAAGGTCATTGACCTTTGGTGACCTCATTTTGCGTGTCCGGGAGCTTCTTAGAAGATAGCAAAGGTCATTGACCTCTGGTGACCTCATTTTGCGTGTGCGGTAGCGTCTTAGAAGATAGCAAAGGTCATTGACCTCTGGTGACCTCATTTTGCGTGTCCGGGAACTTCTTAGAAGATAGCAAAGGTCAGTGACCTCTGGTGACCTCATTTTGCGTGTCCGGGAGCTTCTTAGAAGATAGCAAAGGTCATTGACCTCTGGTGATCTCATTTTGCGTGTGCGGGAGCGTCTTAGAAGATTGCAAAGGTCATTGACCTCTGCTGACCTGATTTTGCGTGTCCGGGTACTTCTTAGAAGATAGCAAAGGTCAGTGACCTCTGGTGACCTCATTTTGCGTGTCCGGGAGCTTCTTAGAAGATAGCAAAGGTCATTGACCTCTGGTGATCTCATTTTGCGTGTGCAGGAGCGTCTTAGAAGATTGCAAAGGTCATTGACCTCTGCTGACCTGATTTTGCGTGTCCGGGAGCGTCTTAGAAGATAGCAAAGGTCTTTGACCTCTGGTGACCTCACTTTGCGTGTCCGGGAGCTTCTTAGAAGATAGCGTAGGTCATTGACCTCTGGTGACATCATTTTGCGTGTCCGGGAGCTTCTTAGAAGATAGCAAAGGTCATTGACCTCTGGTGACTTCATTTTGCGTGTCCGGGAACTTCTTAGAAGATAGCAAAGGTCTTTGACCTCTGGTGACCTCATTTTGCGTGTCCGGGAGCTTCTTAGAAGATAGCAAAGGTCATTGACCTCTGGTGACCTCATTTTGCGTGTGCGGTAACGTCTTAGAAGATAGCAAAGGTCATTGACCTCTGGTGACCTCATTTTGCGTGTCCGGGAACTTCTTAGAAGATAGCAAAGGTCATTGACCTCTGGTGACCTCATTTTGCGTGTCCGGGAGCTTCTTAGAAGATAGCAAAGGTCATTGACCTCTGGTGATCTCATTTTGCGTGTGCGGGAGCGTCTTAGAAGATTGCAAAGGTCATTGACCTCTGCTGATGTCATTTTGCGTGTCCGGGAGCGCCTTAGAATATAGCAAATTTCATTGACCTCTGGTGACCTCATTTTGCGTGTCCGGGAGCGTCTTAGAAGATAGCAAAGGTCATTGACCTCTGGTGACCTCATTTTGCGTTTCCTGGAGCTTCTTAGAAGATAGCAAACGTCATTGACCTCTGGTGACCTCATTTTGCGTGTCCGGGAGCCTCTTAGAAGATAGCAAAGGTCATTGACCTCTGGTGACCTCATTTTGCGTGTCCGGGAGCTTCTAAGAGTATAGCAAAGGTCATTGACCTCTGGTGACCTCATTTTGCGTGTCCGGGAGCTTCTAAGTGTATAGCAAAGGTCATTGACCTCTGGTGACCTCATTTTGCGTGTCCGGGAGCTTCTTAGAAGATAGCAAAGGTCATTGACCTTTGGTGACCTCATTTTGCGTGTCCGGGAGCTTCTTAGAAGATAGCAAATGTCATTGACCTCTGGTGACCTCATTTTGCGTGTCCGGGAACTTCTTAGAAGATAGCAAAGGTCATTGACCTCTGGTGATCTCATTTTGCTTGTGCGGGAGCGTCTTAGAAGATTGCAAAGGTCATTGACCTCTGCTGACCTGATTTTGCGTGTCCGGGAGCGTCTTAGAAGATAGCAAAGGTCTTTGACCTCTGGTGACCTCATTTTGCGTGTGCGGTAGCGTCTTAGAAGATAGCGTAGGTCATTGACCTCTGGTGACATCATTTTGCGTGACCGGGAGCTTCTTAGAAGATAGCAAGCGTCATTGACCTCTGGTGACCTCATTTTGCGTGTCCGGGAACTTCTTAGAAGATAGCAAAGGTCTTTGACCTCTGGTGACCTCATTTTGCGTGTGCGGTAGCGTCTTAGAAGATAGCAAAGGTCATTGACCTCTGGTGACCTCATTTTGCGTGTCCGGGAACTTCTTAGAAGATAGCAAATGTCATTGACCTCTGGTGACCTCATTTTGCGTGTCCGGGAGCTTCTTAGAAGATAGCAAAGGTCATTGACCTCTGGTGACCTGATTTTGCGTGTGCGGTAGCGTCTTAGAAGAAAGCATAGGTCATTGACCTCTGGTGACCTCATTTTGCGTGTCCGGGATCTTCTTAGAAGATAGCAAAGGTCATTGACCTCTGGTGACCTCATTTTGCGTGTCCGGGAACTTCTTAGAAAATAGCAAAGGTCATTGACCTCTGGTGACCTCATTTTGCGTGTCCGGGACCGTCTTAGAAGATAGCAAAGGTCATTGACCTCTGGTGACCTCATTTTGCGTGTCCGGGAGCTTCTTAGAAGATAGCATAGGTCATTGACCTCTGGTGACCTCATTTTGCGTGTCCGGGAGCTTCTTAGAAGATAGCAAAGGTCATTGACCTCTGGTGACCTCATTTTGCGTGTCCTGGAGTTTCTTAGAAGATAGCAAAGGTCATTGACCTCTGGTGACCTCATTTTGCGTGTCCGGGAGCGTCTTAAAAGATTGCAAAGGTCATTGACCTCTGGTGACCTCATTTTGCGTGTCCGGGACCGTCTGAGAAGATAGCAAAGGTCATTGACCTCTGGTGACCTCATTTTGCGTGTCTGGGAGCTTCTTAGAAGATAGCAAAGGTCATTGACCACTGGTGATCTCATTTTGCGTGTGCGGGAGCTTCTTAGAAGATAGCAAAGTTCATTGTCCTCTGGTGACCTCATTTTCCGTGTCCGGGAGCGTCTTAGAAGATAGCAAAGGTCGTTGACCTCTGGTGACCTCATTTTGCGTGTCCGGGAGCTTCTAAGAGTATAGCAAAGGTCATTGACCTCTGGTGACCTCATTTTGCCTGTCCGGGAGCTTCTTAGCAGATAGCAAAGGTCATTGACCTTTGGTGACCTCATTTTGCGTGTCCGGGAGCTTCTTAGAAGATAGCAAAGGTCATTGACCTCTGGTGACCTCATTTTGCGTGTGCGGGAGCGTCTTAGAAGATTGCAATGGTCATTGACCTCTGCTGACCTGATTTTGCGTGTCCGGGTACTTCTTAGAAGATAGCAAAGGTCAGTGACCTCTGGTGACCTCATTTTGCGTGTCCGGGAGCTTCTTAGAAGATAGCAAAGGTCATTGACCTCTGGTGATCTCATTTTGCGTGTGCAGGAGCGTCTTAGAAGATTGCAAAGTTCATTGACCTCTGCTGACCTGATTTTGCGTGTCCGGGAGCGTCTTAGAAGATAGCAAAGGTCTTTGACCTCTGGTGACCTCACTTTGCGTGTCCGGGTGCTTCTTAGAAGATAGCGTAGGTCATTGACCTCTGGTGACATCATTTTGCGTGTCCGGGAGCTTCTTAGAAGATAGCAAAGGTCATTGACCTCTGGTGACTTCATTTTGCGTGTCCGGGAACTTCTTAGAAGATAGCAAAGGTCTTTGACCTCTGGTGACCTCATTTTGCGTGTCCGGGAGCTTCTTAGAAGATAGCAAAGGTCATTGACCTCTGGTGACCACATTTTGCGTGTCCGGGAGCGTCTTAGAAGATAGCAAAGGTCATTGACCTGTGGTGACCTCATTTTGCGTGTCCGGGAGCTTCTAAGAGTATAGCAAATGTCATTGACCTCTGGTGACCTCATTTTGCGTGTCCGGGAGCTTCTTAGAAGATAGCAAATGTCATTGACCTCTGGTGACCTCATTTTGCGTGTGCGGTAACGTCTTAGAAGATAGCAAAGGTCATTGACCTCTGGTGACCTCATTTTGCGTGTCCGGGAACTTCTTAGAAGATAGCAAAGGTCATTGACCTCTGGTGACCTCATTTTGCGTGTCCGGGAGCTTCTTAGAAGATAGCAAAGGTCATTGACCTCTGGTGATCTCATTTTGCGTGTGCGGGAGCGTCTTAGAAGATTGCAAAGGTCATTGACCTCTGCTGATGTCATTTTGCGTGTCCGGGAGCGCCTTAGAAGATAGCAAATTTCATTGACCTCTGGTGACCTCATTTTGCGTGTCCGGGAGCGTCTTAGAAGATAGCAAAGGTCATTGACCTCTGGTGACCTCATTTTGCGTTTCCTGGAGCTTCTTAGAAGATAGCAAACGTCATTGACCTCTGGTGACCTCATTTTGCGTGTCCGGGAGCCTCTTAGAAGATAGCAAAGGTCATTGACCACTGGTGACCTCATTTTGCGTGTCCGGGAGCTTCTAAGAGTATAGCAAAGGTCATTGACATCTGGTGACCTCATTTTGCGTGTCCGGGAGCTTCTAAGTGTATAGCAAAGGTCATTGACCTCTGGTGACCTCATTTTGCGTGTCCGGGAGCTTCTTAGAAGATAGCAAAGGTCATTGACCTTTGGTGACCTCATTTTGCGTGTCCGGGAGCTTCTTAGAAGATAGCAAATGTCATTGACCTCTGGTGACCTCATTTTGCGTGTCCGGGAACTTCTTAGAAGATAGCAAAGGTCATTGACCTCTGGTGATCTCATTTTGCTTGTGCGGGAGCGTCTTAGAAGATTGCAAAGGTCATTGACCTCTGCTGACCTGATTTTGCGTGTCCGGGAGCGTCTTAGAAGATAGCAAAGGTCTTTGACCTCTGGTGACCTCATTTTGCGTGTGCGGTAGCGTCTTAGAAGATAGCGTAGGTCATTGACCTCTGGTGACATCATTTTGCGTGACCGGGAGCTTCTTAGAAGATAGCAAGCGTCATTGACCTCTGGTGACCTCATTTTGCGTGTCCGGGAACTTCTTAGAAGATAGCAAAGGTCTTTAACCTCTGGTGACCTCACTTTGCGTGTGCGGTAGCGTCTTAGAAGATAGCAAAGGTCATTGACCTCTGGTGACCTCATTTTGCGTGTCCGGGAACTTCTTAGAAGATAGCAAATGTCATTGACCTCTGGTGACCTCATTTTGCGTGTCCGGGAGCTTCTTAGAAGATAGCAAAGGTCATTGACCTCTGGTGACCTCATTTTGCGTGTGCGGTAGCGTCTTAGAAGATAGCATAGGTCATTGACCTCTGGTGACCTCATTTTGCGTGTCCGGGATCTTCTTAGAAGATAGCAAAGGTCATTGACCTCTGGTGACCTCATTTTGCGTGTCCGGGAACTTCTTAGAAAATAGCAAAGGTCATTGACCTCTGGTGACCTCATTTTGCGTGTCCGGGACCGTCTTAGAAGATAGCAAAGGTCATTGACCTCTGGTGACCTCATTTTGCGTGTCCGGGAGCTTCTTAGAAGATAGCATAGGTCATTGACCTCTGGTGACCTCATTTTGCGTGTCCGGGAGCTTCTTAGAAGATAGCAAAGGTCATTGACCTCTGGTGACCTCATTTTGCGTGTCCTGGAGTTTCTTAGAAGATAGCAAAGGTCATTGACCTCTGGTGACCTCATTTTGCGTGTCCGGGAGCGTCTTAAAAGATTGCAAAGGTCATTGACCTCTGGTGACCTCATTTTGCGTGTCCGGGACCGTCTTAGAAGATAGCAAAGGTCATTGACCTCTGGTGACCTCATTTTGCTTGTCTGGGAGATTCTTAGCAGATAGCAAAGGTCATTGACCACTGGTGATCTCATTTTGCGTGTGCGGGAGCTTCTTAGAAGATAGCAAAGTTCATTGTCCTCTGGTGACCTCATTTTCCGTGTCCGGGAGCGTCTTAGAAGATAGCAAAGGTCGTTGACCTCTGGTGACCTCATTTTGCGTGTTCGGGAGCTTCTAAGAGTATAGCAAAGGTCATTGACCTCTGGTGACCTCATTTTGCGTGTCCGGGAGCTTCTTAGCAGATAGCAAAGGTCATTGACCTTTGGTGACCTCATTTTGCGTGTCCGGGAGCTTCTTAGAAGATAGCAAAGGTCATTGACCTCTGGTGACCTCATTTTGCGTGTGCGGTAGCGTCTTAGAAGATAGCAAAGGTCATTGACCTCTGGTGACCTCATTTTGCGTGTCCGGGAACTTCTTAGAAGATAGCAAAGGTCAGTGACCTCTGGTGACCTCATTTTGCGTGTCCGGGAGCTTCTTAGAAGATAGCAAAGGTCATTGACCTCTGGTGATCTCATTTTGCGTGTGCGGGAGCGTCTTAGAAGATTGCAAAGGTCATTGACCTCTGCTGACCTGATTTTGCGTGTCCGGGTACTTCTTAGAAGATAGCAAAGGTCAGTGACCTCTGGTGACCTCATTTTGCGTGTCCGGGAGCTTCTTAGAAGATAGCAAAGGTCATTGACCGCTGGTGATCTCATTTTGCGTGTGCAGGAGCGTCTTAGAAGATTGCAAAGGTCATTGACCTCTGCTGACCTGATTTTGCGTGTCCGGGAGCGTCTTAGAAGATAGCAAAGGTCTTTGACCTCTGGCGACCTCACTTTGCGTGTCCGGGTGCTTCTTAGAAGATAGCGTAGGTCATTGACCTCTGGTGACATCATTTTGCGTGTCCGGGAGCTTCTTAGAAGATAGCAAAGGTCATTGACCTCTGGTGACTTCATTTTGCGTGTCCGGGAACTTCTTAGAAGATAGCAAAGGTCTTTGACCTCTGGTGACCTCATTTTGCGTGTCCGGGAGCTTCTTAGAAGATAGCAAAGGTCATTGACCTCTGGTGACCACATTTTGCGTGTCCGGGAGCGTCTTAGAAGATAGCAAAGGTCATTGACCTGTGCTGACCTCATTTTGCGTGTCCGGGAGCTTCTAAGAGTATAGCAAATGTCATTGACCTCTGGTGACCTCATTTTGCGTGTCCGGGAGCTTCTTAGAAGATAGCAAATGTCATTGACCTCTGGTGACCTCATTTTGCGTGTGCGGTAACGTCTTAGGAGATAGCAAAGGTCATTGACCTCTGGTGACCTCATTTTGCGTGTCCGGGAGCTTCTTAGAAGATAGCAAAGGTCATTGACCTCTGGTGATCTCATTTTGCGTGTGCGGGAGCGTCTTAGAAGATTGCAAAGGTCATTGACCTCTGCTGATGTCATTTTGCGTGTCCGGGAGCGCCTTAGAAGATAGCAAATTTCATTGACCTCTGGTGACCTCATTTTGCGTGTCCGGGAGCGTCTTAGAAGATAGCAAAGGTCATTGACCTCTGGTGACCTCATTTTGCGTTTCCTGGAGCTTCTTAGAAGATAGCAAACGTCATTGACCTCTGGTGACCTCATTTTGCGTGTCCGGGAGCCTCTTAGAAGATAGCAAAGGTCATTGACCTCTGGTGACCTCATTTTGCGTGTCCGGGAGCTTCTAAGAGTATAGCAAAGGTCATTGACCTCTGGTGACCTCATTTTGCGTGTCCGGGAGCTTCTAAGTGTATAGCAAAGGTCATTGACCTCTGGTGACCTCATTTTGCGTGTCCGGGAGCTTCTTAGAAGATAGCAAAGGTCATTGACCTTTGGTGACCTCATTTTGCGTGTCCGGGAGCTTCTTAGAAGATAGCAAATGTCATTGACCTCTGGTGACCTCATTTTGCGTGTCCGGGAACTTCTTAGAAGATAGCAAAGGTCATTGACCTCTGGTGATCTCATTTTGCTTGTGCGGGAGCGTCTTAGAAGATTGCAAAGGTCATTGACCTCTGCTGACCTGATTTTGCGTGTCCGGGAGCGTCTTAGAAGATAGCAAAGGTCTTTGACCTCTGGTGACCTCATTTTGCGTGTGCGGTAGCGTCTTAGAAGATAGCGTAGGTCATTGACCTCTGGTGACATCATTTTGCGTGACCGGGAGCTTCTTAGAAGATAGCAAATGTCATTGACCTCTGGTGACCTCATTTTGCGTGTCCGGGAACTTCTTAGAAGATAGCAAAGGTCATTGACCTCTGGTGATCTCATTTTGCTTGTGCGGGAGCGTCTTAGAAGATTGCAAAGGTCATTGACCTCTGCTGACCTGATTTTGCGTGTCCGGGAGCGTCTTAGAAGATAGCAAAGGTCTTTGACCTCTGGTGACCTCATTTTGCGTGTGCGGTAGCGTCTTAGAAGATAGCGTAGGTCATTGACCTCTGGTGACATCATTTTGCGTGACCGGGAGCTTCTTAGAAGATAGCAAGCGTCATTGACCTCTGGTGACCTCATTTTGCGTGTCCGGGATCTTCTTAGAAGATAGCAAAGGTCATTGACCTCTGGTGACCTCATTTTGCGTGTGCGGTAGCGTCTTAGAAGATAGCGTAGGTCATTGACCTCTGGTGACATCATTTTGCGTGACCGGGAGCTTCTTAGAAGATAGCAAGCGTCATTGACCTCTGGTGACCTCATTTTGCGTGTCCGGGAACTTCTTAGAAGATAGCAAAGGTCTTTGACCTCTGGTGACCTCATTTTGCGTGTGCGGTAGCGTCTTAGAAGATAGCAAAGGTCATTGACCTCTGGTGACCTCATTTTGCGTGTCCGGGAACTTCTTAGAAGATAGCAAATGTCATTGACCTCTGGTGACCTCATTTTGCGTGTCCGGGAGCTTCTTAGAAGATAGCAAAGGTCATTGACCTCTGGTGACCTCATTTTGCGTGTGCGGTAGCGTCTTAGAAGATAGCATAGGTCATTGACCTCTGGTGACCTCATTTTGCGTGTCCGGGATCTTCTTAGAAGATAGCAAAGGTCATTGACCTCTGGTGACCTCATTTTGCGTGTCCGGGAACTTCTTAGAAAATAGCAAAGGTCATTGACCTCTGGTGACCTCATTTTGCGTGTCCGGGACCGTCTTAGAAGATAGCAAAGGTCATTGACCTCTGGTGACCTCATTTTGCGTGTCCGGGAGCTTCTTAGAAGATAGCATAGGTCATTGACCTCTGGTGACCTCATTTTGCGTGTCCGGGAGCTTCTTAGAAGATAGCAAAGGTCATTGACCTCTGGTGACCTCATTTTGCGTGTCCTGGAGTTTCTTAGAAGATAGCAAAGGTCATTGACCTCTGGTGACCTCATTTTGCGTGTCCGGGAGCGTCTTAAAAGATTGCAAAGGTCATTGACCTCTGGTGACCTCATTTTGCGTGTCCGGGACCGTCTTAGAAGATAGCAAAGGTCATTGACCTCTGGTGACCTCATTTTGCTTGTCTGGGAGCTTCTTAGAAGATAGCAAAGGTCATTGACCTCTGGTGACCTCATTTTGCGTGTCCGGGAGCTTCTTAGAAGATAGCAAAGGTCATTGACCTCTGGTGATCTCATTTTGCGTGTGCGGGAGCGTCTTAGAAGATTGCAAAGGTCATTGACCTCTGCTGATGTCATTTTGCGTGTCCGGGAGCGCCTTAGAGGATAGCAAATTTCATTGACCTCTGGTGACCTCATTTTGCGTGTCCGGGAGCGTCTTAGAAGATAGCAAAGGTCATTGACCTCTGGTGACCTCATTTTGCGTTTCCTGGAGCTTCTTAGAAGATAGCAAACGTCATTGACCTCTGGTGACCTCATTTTGCGTGTCCGGGAGCCTCTTAGAAGATAGCAAAGGTCATTGACCTCTGGTGACCTCATTTTGCGTGTCCGGGAGCTTCTAAGAGTATAGCAAAGGTCATTGACCTCTGGTGACCTCATTTTGCGTGTCCGGGAGCTTCTAAGTGTATAGCAAAGGTCATTGACCTCTGGTGACCTCATTTTGCGTGTCCGGGAGCTTCTTAGAAGATAGCAAAGGTCATTGACCTTTGGTGACCTCATTTTGCGTGTCCGGGAGCTTCTTAGAAGATAGCAAATGTCATTGACCTCTGGTGACCTCATTTTGCGTGTCCGGGAACTTCTTAGAAGATAGCAAAGGTCATTGACCTCTGGTGATCTCATTTTGCTTGTGCGGGAGCGTCTTAGAAGATTGCAAAGGTCATTGACCTCTGCTGACCTGATTTTGCGTGTCCGGGAGCGTCTTAGAAGATAGCAAAGGTCTTTGACCTCTGGTGACCTCATTTTGCGTGTGCGGTAGCGTCTTAGAAGATAGCGTAGGTCATTGACCACTGGTGACATCATTTTGCGTGACCGGGAGCTTCTTAGAAGATAGCAAATGTCATTGACCTCTGGTGACCTCATTTTGCGTGTCCGGGAACTTCTTAGAAGATAGCAAAGGTCATTGACCTCTGGTGATCTCATTTTGCTTGTGCGGGAGCGTCTTAGAAGATTGCAAAGGTCATTGACCTCTGCTGACCTGATTTTGCGTGTCCGGGAGCGTCTTAGAAGATAGCAAAGGTCTTTGACCTCTGGTGACCTCATTTTGCGTGTGCGGTAGCGTCTTAGAAGATAGCGTAGGTCATTGACCTCTGGTGACATCATTTTGCGTGACCGGGAGCTTCTTAGAAGATAGCAAGCGTCATTGACCTCTGGTGACCTCATTTTGCGTGTCCGGGATCTTCTTAGAAGATAGCAAAGGTCATTGACCTCTGGTGACCTCATTTCGCGTGTGCGGTAGCGTCTTAGAAGATAGCGTAGGTCATTGACCTCTGGTGACATCATTTTGCGTGACCGGGAGCTTCTTAGAAGATAGCAAGCGTCATTGACCTCTGGTGACCTCATTTTGCGTGTCCGGGAACTTCTTAGAAGATAGCAAAGGTCTTTGACCTCTGGTGACCTCATTTTGCGTGTGCGGTAGCGTCTTAGAAGATAGCAAAGGTCATTGACCTCTGGTGACCTCATTTTGCGTGTCCGGGAACTTCTTAGAAGATAGCAAATGTCATTGACCTCTGGTGACCTCATTTTGCGTGTCCGGGAGCTTCTTAGAAGATAGCAAAGGTCATTGACCTCTGGTGACCTCATTTTGCGTGTGCGGTAGCGTCTTAGAAGATAGCATAGGTCATTGACCTCTGGTGACCTCATTTTGCGTGTCCGGGATCTTCTTAGAAGATAGCAAAGGTCATTGACCTCTGGTGACCTCATTTTGCGTGTCCGGGAACTTCTTAGAAAATAGCAAAGGTCATTGACCTCTGGTGACCTCATTTTGCGTGTCCGGGACCGTCTTAGAAGATAGCAAAGGTCATTGACCTCTGGTGACCTCATTTTGCGTGTCCGGGAGCTTCTTAGAAGATAGCATAAGTCATTGACCTCTGGTGACCTCATTTTGCGTGTCCGGGAGCTTCATAGAAGATAGCAAAGGTCATTGACCTCTGGTGACCTCATTTTGCGTGTCCTGGAGTTTCTTAGAAGATAGCAAAGGTCATTGACCTCTGGTGACCTCATTTTGCGTGTCCGGGAGCGTCTTAAAAGATTGCAAAGGTCATTGACCTCTGGTGACCTCATTTTGCGTGTCCGGGACCGTCTTAGAAGATAGCAAAGGTCATTGACCTCTGGTGACCTCATTTTGCTTGTCTGGGAGCTTCTTAGAAGATATCAAAGGTCATTGACCACTGGTGATCTCATTTTGCGTGTGCGGGAGCTTCTTAGAAGATAGCAAAGTTCATTGTCCTCTGGTGACCTCATTTTCCGTGTCCGGGAGCGTCTTAGAAGATAGCAAAGGTCGTTGACCTCTGGTGACCTCATTTTGCGTGTCCGGGAGCTTCTAAGAGTATAGCAAAGGTCATTGACCTCTGGTGACCTCATTTTGCGTGTCCGGGAGCTTCTTAGCAGATAGCAAAGGTCATTGACCTTTGGTGACCTCATTTTGCGTGTCCGGGAGCTTCTTAGAAGATAGCAAAGGTCATTGACCTCTGGTGACCTCATTTTGCGTGTGCGGTAGCGTCTTAGAAGATAGCAAAGGTCATTGACCTCTGGTGACCTCATTTTGCGTGTCCGGGAACTTCTTAGAAGATAGCAAAGGTCAGTGACCTCTGGTGACCTCATTTTGCGTGTCCGGGAGCTTCTTAGAAGATAGCAAAGGTCATTGACCTCTGGTGATCTCATTTTGCGTGTGCGGGAGCGTCTTAGAAGATTGCAAAGGTCATTGACCTCTGCTGACCTGATTTTGCGTGTCCGGGTACTTCTTAGAAGATAGCAAAGGTCAGTGACCTCTGGTGACCTCATTTTGCGTGTCCGGGAGCTTCTTAGAAGATAGCAAAGGTCATTGACCGCTGGTGATCTCATTTTGCGTGTGCAGGAGCGTCTTAGAAGATTGCAAAGGTCATTGACCTCTGCTGACCTGATTTTGCGTGTCCGGGAGCGTCTTAGAAGATAGCAAAGGTCTTTGACCTCTGGCGACCTCACTTTGCGTGTCCGGGTGCTTCTTAGAAGATAGCGTAGGTCATTGACCTCTGGTGACATCATTTTGCGTGTCCGGGAGCTTCATAGAAGATAGCAAAGGTCATTGAGCTCTGGTGACTTCATTTTGCGTGTCCGGGAACCTCTTAGAAGATAGCAAAGGTCTTTGACCTCTGGTGACCTCATTTTGCGTGTCCGGGAGCTTCTTAGAAGATAGCAAAGGTCATTGACCTCTGGTGACCACATTTTGCGTGTCCGGGAGCGTCTTAGAAGATAGCAAAGGTCATTGACCTGTGGTGACCTCACTTTGCGTGTCCGGGAGCTTCTAAGAGTATAGCAAATGTCATTGACCTCTGGTGACCTCATTTTGCGTGTCCGGGAGCTTCTTAGAAGATAGCAAATGTCATTGACCTCTGGTGACCTCATTTTGCGTGTGCGGTAACGTCTTAGAAGATAGCAAAGGTCATTGACCTCTGGTGACCTCATTTTGCGTGTCCGGGAACTTCTTAGAAGATAGCAAAGGTCATTGACCTCTGGTGACCTCATTTTGCGTGTCCGGGAGCTTCTCAGAAGATAGCAAAGGTCATTGACCTCTGGTGATCTCATTTTGCGTGTGCGGGAGCGTCTTAGAAGATTGCAAAGGTCATTGACCTCTGCTGATGTCATTTTGCGTGTCCGGGAGCGCCTTAGAAGATAGCAAATTTCATTGACCTCTGGTGACCTCATTTTGCGTGTCCGGGAGCGTCTTAGAAGATAGCAAAGGTCATTGACCTCTGGTGACCTCATTTTGCGTTTCCTGGAGCTTCTTAGAAGATAGCAAACGTCATTGACCTCTGGTGACCTCATTTTGCGTGTCCGGGAGCGTCTTAGAAGATAGCAAAGGTCATTGACCTCTGGTGACCTCATTTTGCGTGTCCGGGAGCTTCTAAGAGTATAGCAAAGGTCATTGACCTCTGGTGACCTCATTTTGCGTGTCCGGGAGCTTCTAAGTGTATAGCAAAGGTCATTGACCTCTGGTGACCTCATTTTGCGTGTCCGGGAGCTTCTTAGAAGATAGCAAAGGTCATTGACCTTTGGTGACCTCATTTTGCGTGTCCGGGAGCTTCTTAGAAGATAGCAAATGTCATTGACCTCTGGTGACCTCATTTTGCGTGTGCGGTAGCGTCTTTGAAGATAGCAAAGGTCATTGACCTCTGGTGACCTCATTGTGCGTGTCCGGGACCGTCTTAGAAGATAGCAAAGTTCATTGACCTCTGGTGACCTCATTTTGCGTGTGCGGTAGCGTCTTAGAAGATAGCGTAGGTCATTGACCTCTGGTGACATCATTTTGCGTGACCGGGAGCTTCTTAGAAGATAGCATAGGTCATTGACCTCTGGTGACCTCATTTTGCGTGTGCGGTAGCGTCTTAGAAGATAGCGTAGGTCATTGACCTCTGGTGACATCATTTTGCGTGACCGGGAGCTTCTTAGAAGATAGCAAGCGTCATTCACCTCTGGTGACCTCATTTTGCGTGTCCGGGAACTTCTTAGAAGATAGCAAAGGTCTTTGACCTCTGGTGACCTCATTTTGCGTGTCCGGGATCTTCTTAGAAGATAGCAAAGGTCATTGACCTCTGGTGACCTCATTTTGCGTGTCCGGGAACTTCTTAGAAAATAGCAAAGGTCATTGACCTCTGGTGACCTCATTTTGCGTGTCCGGGACCGTCTTAGAAGATAGCAAAGGTCATTGACCTCTGGTGACCTCATTTTGCGTGTCCGGGAGCTTCTTAGAAGATAGCATAAGTCATTGACCTCTGGTGACCTCATTTTGCGTGTCCGGGAGCTTCATAGAAGATAGCAAAGGTCATTGACCTCTGGTGACCTCATTTTGCGTGTCCTGGAGTTTCTTAGAAGATAGCAAAGGTCATTGACCTCTGGTGACCTCATTTTGCGTGTCCGGGAGCGTCTTAAAAGATTGCAAAGGTCATTGACCTCTGGTGACCTCATTTTGCGTGTCCGGGACCGTCTTAGAAGATAGCAAAGGTCATTGACCTCTGGTGACCTCATTTTGCTTGTCTGGGAGCTTCTTAGAAGATATCAAAGGTCATTGACCACTGGTGATCTCATTTTGCGTGTGCGGGAGCTTCTTAGAAGATAGCAAAGTTCATTGTCCTCTGGTGACCTCATTTTCCGTGTCCGGGAGCGTCTTAGAAGATAGCAAAGGTCGTTGACCTCTGGTGACCTCATTTTGCGTGTCCGGGAGCTTCTAAGAGTATAGCAAAGGTCATTGACCTCTGGTGACCTCATTTTGCGTGTCCGGGAGCTTCTTAGCAGATAGCAAAGGTCATTGACCTTTGGTGACCTCATTTTGCGTGTCCGGGAGCTTCTTAGAAGATAGCAAAGGTCATTGACCTCTGGTGACCTCATTTTGCGTGTGCGGTAGCGTCTTAGAAGATAGCAAAGGTCATTGACCTCTGGTGACCTCATTTTGCGTGTCCGGGAACTTCTTAGAAGATAGCAAAGGTCAGTGACCTCTGGTGACCTCATTTTGCGTGTCCGGGAGCTTCTTAGAAGATAGCAAAGGTCATTGACCTCTGGTGATCTCATTTTGCGTGTGCGGGAGCGTCTTAGAAGATTGCAAAGGTCATTGACCTCTGCTGACCTGATTTTGCGTGTCCGGGTACTTCTTAGAAGATAGCAAAGGTCAGTGACCTCTGGTGACCTCATTTTGCGTGTCCGGGAGCTTCTTAGAAGATAGCAAAGGTCATTGACCGCTGGTGATCTCATTTTGCGTGTGCAGGAGCGTCTTAGAAGATTGCAAAGGTCATTGACCTCTGCTGACCTGATTTTGCGTGTCCGGGAGCGTCTTAGAAGATAGCAAAGGTCTTTGACCTCTGGCGACCTCACTTTGCGTGTCCGGGTGCTTCTTAGAAGATAGCGTAGGTCATTGACCTCTGGTGACATCATTTTGCGTGTCCGGGAGCTTCATAGAAGATAGCAAAGGTCATTGAGCTCTGGTGACTTCATTTTGCGTGTCCGGGAACCTCTTAGAAGATAGCAAAGGTCTTTGACCTCTGGTGACCTCATTTTGCGTGTCCGGGAGCTTCTTAGAAGATAGCAAAGGTCATTGACCTCTGGTGACCACATTTTGCGTGTCCGGGAGCGTCTTAGAAGATAGCAAAGGTCATTGACCTGTGGTGACCTCACTTTGCGTGTCCGGGAGCTTCTAAGAGTATAGCAAATGTCATTGACCTCTGGTGACCTCATTTTGCGTGTCCGGGAGCTTCTTAGAAGATAGCAAATGTCATTGACCTCTGGTGACCTCATTTTGCGTGTGCGGTAACGTCTTAGAAGATAGCAAAGGTCATTGACCTCTGGTGACCTCATTTTGCGTGTCCGGGAACTTCTTAGAAGATAGCAAAGGTCATTGACCTCTGGTGACCTCATTTTGCGTGTCCGGGAGCTTCTCAGAAGATAGCAAAGGTCATTGACCTCTGGTGATCTCATTTTGCGTGTGCGGGAGCGTCTTAGAAGATTGCAAAGGTCATTGACCTCTGCTGATGTCATTTTGCGTGTCCGGGAGCGCCTTAGAAGATAGCAAATTTCATTGACCTCTGGTGACCTCATTTTGCGTGTCCGGGAGCGTCTTAGAAGATAGCAAAGGTCATTGACCTCTGGTGACCTCATTTTGCGTTTCCTGGAGCTTCTTAGAAGATAGCAAACGTCATTGACCTCTGGTGACCTCATTTTGCGTGTCCGGGAGCGTCTTAGAAGATAGCAAAGGTCATTGACCTCTGGTGACCTCATTTTGCGTGTCCGGGAGCTTCTAAGAGTATAGCAAAGGTCATTGACCTCTGGTGACCTCATTTTGCGTGTCCGGGAGCTTCTAAGTGTATAGCAAAGGTCATTGACCTCTGGTGACCTCATTTTGCGTGTCCGGGAGCTTCTTAGAAGATAGCAAAGGTCATTGACCTTTGGTGACCTCATTTTGCGTGTCCGGGAGCTTCTTAGAAGATAGCAAATGTCATTGACCTCTGGTGACCTCATTTTGCGTGTGCGGTAGCGTCTTTGAAGATAGCAAAGGTCATTGACCTCTGGTGACCTCATTGTGCGTGTCCGGGACCGTCTTAGAAGATAGCAAAGTTCATTGACCTCTGGTGACCTCATTTTGCGTGTGCGGTAGCGTCTTAGAAGATAGCGTAGGTCATTGACCTCTGGTGACATCATTTTGCGTGACCGGGAGCTTCTTAGAAGATAGCATAGGTCATTGACCTCTGGTGACCTCATTTTGCGTGTGCGGTAGCGTCTTAGAAGATAGCGTAGGTCATTGACCTCTGGTGACATCATTTTGCGTGACCGGGAGCTTCTTAGAAGATAGCAAGCGTCATTCACCTCTGGTGACCTCATTTTGCGTGTCCGGGAACTTCTTAGAAGATAGCAAAGGTCTTTGACCTCTGGTGACCTCATTTTGCGTGTGCGGTAGCGTCTTAGAAGATAGCAAACGTCATTGACCTCTGGTGACCTCATTTTGCGTGTCCGGGAACTTCTTAGAAGATAGCAAATGTCATTGACCTCTGGTGACCTCATTTTGCGTGTCCGGGAGCTTCTTAGAAGATAGCAAAGGTCATTGACCTCTGGTGACCTCATTTTGCGTGTGCGGTAGCGTCTTAGAAGATAGCATAGGTCATTGACCTCTGGTGACCTCATTTTGCGTGTCCGGGATCTTCTTAGAAGATAGCAAAGGTCATTGACCTCTGGTGACCTCATTTTGCGTGTCCGGGAACTTCTTAGAAAATAGCAAAGGTCATTGACCTCTGGTGACCTCATTTTGCGTGTCCGGGAGCGTCTTAGAAGATAGCAAAGGTCATTGACCTCTGGTAACCTCATTTTCCGTGTCCGGAAGCTTCTTAGAAGATAGCAAAGGTCATTGACCTCTGGTGACCTCTTTTTGCGTGTCCGGGAACTTCTTAGAAGATAGCAAAGGTCATTGACCACTGGTGACCTCATTTTGCGTGTCCGGGAGCTTCTTAGAAGATAGCAAAGGTCATTGACCTCTGGTGTCCTCATTTTGCGTGTGCGGGAGCGTCTTAGAATATTGCAAAGGTCATTGACCTCTGGTGATCTCATTTTGCGTGTGCGGGAGCGTCTTAGAAGATTGCAAAGATCATTGACCTCTGCTGACCTGATTTTGCGTGTCCGGGAGCGTCTTAGAAGATAGCAAATGTCTTTGACCTCTGGTGACCTCATTTTGCGTGTCCGGGAACTTCTTAGAAGATAGCAAAGGTCATTGACCTCTGGTGACCTCATTTTGCGTGTCCGGGAGCTTCTTAGCAGATAGCAAAGGTCATTGACCTTTGGTGACCTCATTTTGCGTGTCCGGGAGCTTCTTAGAAGATAGCAAAGGTCATTGACCTCTGGTGACCTCATTTTGCGTGTGCGGTAGCGTCTTAGAAGATAGCAAAGGTCATTGACCTCTGGTGACCTCATTTTGCGTGTCCGGGAACTTCTTAGAAGATAGCAAAGGTCAGTGACCTCTGGTGACCTCATTTTGCGTGTCCGGGAGCTTCTTAGAAGATAGCAAAGGTCATTGACCTCTGGTGATCTCATTTTGCGTGTGCGGGAGCGTCTTAGAAGATTGCAAAGGTCATTGACCTCTGCTGACCTGATTTTGCGTGTCCGGGTACTTCTTAGAAGATAGCAAAGGTCAGTGACCTCTGGTGACCTCATTTTGCGTGTCCGGGAGCTTCTTAGAAGATAGCAAAGGTCATTGACCTCTGGTGATCTCATTTTGCGTGTGCAGGAGCGTCTTAGAAGATTGCAAAGGTCATTGACCTCTGCTGACCTGATTTTGCGTGTCCGGGAGCGTCTTAGAAGATAGCAAAGGTCTTTGACCTCAGGTGACCTCACTTTGCGTGTCCGGGAGCTTCTTAGAAGATAGCGTAGGTCATTGACCTTTGGTGACATCATTTTGCGTGTCCGGGAGCTTCTTAGAAGATAGCAAAGGTCATTGACCTCTGGTGACTTCATTTTGCGTGTCCGGGAACTTCTTAGAAGATAGCAAAGGTCTTTGACCTCTGGTGACCTCATTTTGCGTGTCCGGGAGCTTCTTAGAAGATAGCAAAGGTCATTGACCTCCGGTGACCACATTTTGCGTGTCCGGGAGCGTCTTAGAAGATAGCAAAGGTCATTGACCTGTGGTGACCTCATTTTGCGTGTCCGGGAGCTTCTAAGAGTATAGCAAATGTCATTGACCTCTGGTGACCTCATTTTGCGTGTCCGGGAGCTTCTTAGAAGATAGCAAATGTCATTGACCTCTGGTGACCTCATTTTGCGTGTGCGGTAACGTCTTAGAAGATAGCAAAGGTCATTGACCTCTGGTGACCTCATTTTGCGTGTCCGGGAACTTCTTAGAAGATAGCAAAGGTCATTGACCTCTGGTGACCTCATTTTGCGTGTCCGGGAGCTTCTTAGAAGATAGCAAAGGTCATTGACCTCTGGTGATCTCATTTTGCGTGTGCGGGAGCGTCTTAGAAGATTGCAAAGGTCATTGACCTCTGCTGATGTCATTTTGCGTGTCCGGGAGCGCCTTAGAAGATAGCAAATTTCATTGACCTCTGGTGACCTCATTTTGCGTGTCCGGGAGCGTCTTAGAAGATAGCAAAGGTCATTGACCTCTGGTGACCTCATTTTGCGTTTCCTGGAGCTTCTTAGAAGATAGCAAACGTCATTGACCTCTGGTGACCTCATTTTGCGTGTCCGGGAGCTTCTTAGAAGATAGCAAAGGTCATTGACCTCTGGTGACCTCATTTTGCGTGTCCGGGAGCTTCTAAGAGTATAGCAAAGGTCATTGACCTCTGGTGACCTCATTTTGCGTGTCCGGGAGCTTCTAAGTGTATAGCAAAGGTCATTGACCTCTGGTGACCTCATTTTGCGTGTCCGGGAGCTTCTTAGAAGATAGCAAAGGTCATTGACCTTTGGTGACCTCATTTTGCGTGTCCGGGAGCTTCTTAGAAGATAGCAAATGTCATTGACCTCTGGTGACCTCATTTTGCGTGTCCGGGAACTTCTTAGAAGATAGCAAAGGTCATTGACCTCTGGTGATCTCATTTTGCTTGTGCGGGAGCGTCTTAGAAGATTGCAAAGGTCATTGACCTCTGCTGACCTGATTTTGCGTGTCCGGGAGCGTCTTAGAAGATAGCAAAGGTCTTTGACCTCTGGTGACCTCATTTTGCGTGTGCGGTAGCGTCTTAGAAGATAGCGTAGGTCATTGACCTCTGGTGACATCATTTTGCGTGACCGGGAGCTTCTTAGAAGATAGCAAGCGTCATTGACCTCTGGTGACCTCATTTTGCGTGTCCGGGAACTTCTTAGAAGATAGCAAAGGTCTTTGACCTCTGGTGACCTCATTTTGCGTGTGCGGTAGCGTCTTAGAAGATAGCAAAGGTCATTGACCTCTGGTGACCTCATTTTGCGTGTCCGGGAACTTCTTAGAAGATAGCAAATGTCATTGACCTCTGGTGACCTCATTTTGCGTGTCCGGGAGCTTCTTAGAAGATAGCAAAGGTCATTGACCTCTGGTGACCTCATTTTGCGTGTACGGTAGCGTCTTAGAAGATAGCATAGGTCATTGACCTCTGGTGACCTCATTTTGCGTGTCCGGGATCTTCTTAGAAGATAGCAAAGGTCATTGACCTCTGGTGACCTCATTTTGCGTGTCCGGGAACTTCTTAGAAAATAGCAAAGGTCATTGACCTCTGGTGACCTCATTTTGCGTGTCCGGGAGCGTCTTAGAAGATAGCAAAGGTCATTGACCTCTGGTAACCTCATTTTGCGTGCCCGGAAGCTTCTTAGAAGATAGCAAAGGTCATTGACCTCTGGTGACCTCTTTTTGCGTGTCCGGGAACTTCTTAGAAGATAGCAAAGGTCATTGACCACTGGTGACCTCATTTTGCGTGTCCGGGAGCTTCTTAGAAGATAGCAAAGGTCATTGACCTCTGGTGTCCTCATTTTGCGTGTGCGGGAGCGTCTTAGAATATTGCAAAGGTCATTGACCTCTGGTGATCTCATTTTGCGTGTGCGGGAGCGTCTTAGAAGATTGCAAAGATCATTGACCTCTGCTGACCTGATTTTGCGTGTCCGGGAGCGTCTTAGAAGATAGCAAATGTCTTTGACCTCTGGTGACCTCATTTTGCGTGTCCGGGAACTTCTTAGAAGATAGCAAAGGTCATTGACCTCTGGTGACCTCATTTTGCGTGTCCGGGCGCTTCTTAGAAGATAGCAAAGGTCATTGACCTCTGGTGTCCTCATTTTGCGTGTGCGGGAGCGTCTTAGAAGATAGGAAAGTTCATTGACCTCTGGTGACCTCATTTTGCGTGTCCGGGAGCGTCTTAGAAGATAGCAAAGGTCATTGACCTCTGGTGACCTCATTTTGCGTGTCCGGGCGCTTCTTAGAAGATAGCAAAGGTCATTGACCTCTGGTGTCCTCATTTTGCGTGTGCGGGAGCGTCTTAGAATATTGCAAAGGTCATTGACCTCTGGTGATCTCATTTTGCGTGTGCGGGGGCGTCTTAGAAGATAGCAAAGGTCTTTGACCTCTGGTGACCTCATTTTGCGTGTCCGGGAGCTTCTTAGAAGATAGCATAGGTCATTGACCTCTGGTGACCTCATTTTGCTTGTCCGGGAACTTCATTGAAGATAGCAAAGGTCTTTGAAGTCTGGTGACCTCATTTTGCGTGTCCGGAGCTTCTTAGAAGATAGCAAAGGTCATTGACCTCTGGTGACTTCATTTTGCGTGTCCGGGAGCTTCTTAGAAGATAGCAAAGGTCATTGACCTCTGTTGACCTCATTTTGCGTGTCCGGGAGCTTCTTAGAAGATAGCAAAGGTCATTGACCTCTGGTGATCTGATTTTGCGTGTGCGGGAGCGTCTTAGAAGATTGCAAAGGTCATTGACCTCTGCTGACCTCATTTTGCGTGTCCGGGAGCGTCTTAGAAGATAGCAAAGGTCTTTGACCTCTGGTGACCTCATTTTGCGTGTCCGGGAACTTCTTAGAAGATAGCAAAGGTCATTGACCACTGGTGACCTCATTTTGCGTGTCCGGGAGCTTCTTAGAAGATAGCAAAGGTCATTGACCTCTGGTGATCTCATTTTGCGTGTGCGGGAGCTTCTTAGAAGATAGCAAAGGTCATTGACCTCTGGTGACCTCATTTTGCGTGTCCGGGAGCTTCTTAGAAGATAGCAATGGTCATTGACCTCTGGTGATCTCATTTTGCGTGTGCGGGAGCTTCTTAGAAGGTAGCAAAGTTCATTGACCTCTGGTGACCTCATTTTGCGTGTCCGGGAACTTCTTAGAAAATAGCAAAGGTCATTGACCGCTGGTGACCTCATTTTGCGTGTCCGGGAACTTCTTAGAAGATAGCAAAGGTCATTGACCTCTGGTGACCTCATTTTGCGTGTCCGGGAGCTTCTAAGAAGATAGCAAAGTTCATTGATCTCTGGTGACCTCATTTTGCGTGTCCGGGAGCGTCTTAGAAGATAGCAAAGGTCATTGACCTCTGGTGACCTCATTTTGCGTGTGCGGGAGCGTCTTAGAAGATAGCAAATGTCTTTGACCTCTGGTGACCTCATTTTGCGTGTCCGGGAGCTTCTTAGAAGATAGCGTAGGTCATTGACCTCTGGTGACATCATTTTGCGTGTCCGGGAGCTTCTTAGAAGATAGCAAAGGTCATTGACCTCTGGTGACCTCATTTTGCGTGTCCGGGAACTTCTTAGAAGATAGCAAAGGTCTTTGACCTCTGGTGACCTCATTTTGCGTGTCCGGGAGCTTCTTAGAAGATAGCAAAGGTCATTGACCTCTGGTGACCACATTTTGCGTGTCCGGGAGCGTCTTAGAAGATAGCAAAGGTCCTTGACCTCTGGTGACCTCATTTTGCGTGTCCGGGAGCTTCTAAGAGTATAGCAAAGGTCATTGACCTCTGTTGACCTCATTTTGCGTGTCCGGGAGCTTCTTAGAAGATAGCAAAGGTCATTGACCTCTGGTGACCTCACTTTGCGTGTGCGGTAGCGTCTTAGAAGATAGCAAAGTTCTTTGACCACTGGTGACCTCATTGTGCGTGTCCGGGACCGTCTCAGAAGATAGCAAAGTTCATTGACCTCTGGTGACCTCATTTTGCGTGTCCGGGAGCGTCTTAGAAGATAGCAAATGTCATTGACCTCTGGTGACCTCATTTTGCGTGTCCGGGAACTTCTTAGAAAATAGCAAAGGTCATTGATCTCTGGTGACCTTATTTTGCCTGTCCGGGAGCGTCTTAAAAGATTGCAAAGGTCATTGACCTCTGGTGACCTCATTGTGCGTGTCCGGGACCGTCTTAGAAGATAGCAAAGTTCATTGACCTCTGGTGACCTCATTTAGCGTGTCCGGGAGCGTCTTAGAAGATAGCAAAAGTCATTGACCTCTGGTGACCTCATTTTGCGTGTGCGGGAGCGTCTTAGAAGATAGCAAAGGTCTTTGACCACTGGTGACCTCATTTTGCGTGTCCGGGAGCTTCTTAGAAGATAGCGTAGGTCATTGACCTCTGGTGACATCATTTTGCGTGTGCGGTAGCGTCTTAGAATATAGCAAAGTTCTTTGACCACTGGTGACCTCATTGTGCGTGTCCGGGACCGTCTTAGAAGATAGCAAAGTTCATTGACCTCTGGTGACCTCATTTTGCTTGTCCGGGAACTTCTTAGAAGATAGCAAAGGTCTTTGACGTCTGGTGACCTCATTTTGCGTGTCCGGAGCTTCTTAGAAGATAGCAAAGGTCATTGACCTCTGGTGACTTCATTTTGCGTGTCCGGGAGCTTCTTAGAAGATAGCAAAGGTCATTGACCTCTGTTGACCTCATTTTGCGTGTCCGGGAACTTCTTAGAAGTTAGCAAAGGTCATTGACCTCTGGTGACCTCATTTTGCGTGTCCGGGAGCTTCTTAGAAGATAGCAAAGGTCATTGACCTCTGGTGATCTGATTTTGCGTGTGCGGGAGCGTCTTAGAAGATTGCAAAGGTCATTGACCTCTGCTGACCTCATTTTGCGTGTCCGGGAGCGTCTTAGAAGATAGCAAAGGTCTTTGACCTCTGGTGACCTCATTTTGCGTGTCCGGGAGCTTCTTAGAAGATAGGAAAGGTCATTGACCTCTGGTGATCTCATTTTGCGTGTGCGGGAGCTTCTTAGAAGATAGCAAAGGTCATTGACTTCTGGTGACCTCATTTTGCGTGTCCGGGAGCTTCTTAGAAGATAGCAATGGTCATTGACCTCTGGTGATGTCATTTTGCGTGTGCGGGAGCTTCTTAGAAGGTAGCAAAGTTCATTGAAATCTGGTGACCTCATTTTGCGTGTCCGGGAACTTCTTAGAAAATAGCAAAGGTCATTGACCGCTGGTGACCTCATTTTGCGTGTCCGGGAACTTCTTAGAAGATAGCAAAGGTCATTGACCTCTGGTGACCTCATTTTGCGTGTCCGGGAGCTTCTAAGAAGATAGCAAAGTTCATTGACCTCTGGTGACCTCATTTTGCGTGTCCGGGAGCGTCTTAGAAGATAGCAAAGGTCATTGACCTCTGGTGACCTCATTTTGCGTGTGCGGGAGCGTCTTAGAAGATAGCAAAGGTCTTTGACCTCTGGTGACCTCATTTTGCGTGTCCGGGAGCTTCTTAGAAGATAGCGTAGGTCATTGACCTCTGGTGACCTCATTTTGCGTGTCCGGGAGCTTCTTAGAAGATAGCAAAGGTCATTGACCTCTGGTGACCTCATTTTGCGTGTCCGGGAACTTCTTAGAAGATAGCAAAGGTCTTTGACCTCTGGTTACCTCATTTTGCGTGTCCGGGAGCTTCTTAGAAGATAGCAAAGGTCATTGACCTCTGGTGACATCATTTTGCGTGTCCGGGAGCTTCTTAGAAGATAGCAAAGGTCATTGACCTCTGGTGACCTCATTTTGCGTTTCCGGGAACTTCTTAGAAGATAGCAAAGGTCTTTGACCTCTGGTGACCTCATTTTGCGTGTCCGGGAGCTTCTTAGAAGATAGCAAAGGTCATTGACCTCTGGTGACCACATTTTGCGTGTCCGGGAGCGTCTTAGAAGATAGCAAAGGTCCTTGACCTCTGGTGACCTCATTTTGCGTGTCCGGGAGCTTCTAAGAGTATAGCAAAGGTCATTGACCTCTGTTGACCTCATTTTGCGTGTCCGGGAGCTTCTTAGAAGATAGCAAAGGTCATTGACCTCTGGTGACCTCACTTTGCGTGTGCGGTAGCGTCTTAGAAGATAGCAAAGTTCTTTGACCACTGGTGACCACATTGTGCGTGTCCGGGACCGTCTCAGAAGATAGCAAAGTTCATTGACCTCTGGTGACCTCATTTTGCGTGTCCGGGAGCGTCTTAGAAGATAGCAAAGGTCATTGACCTCTGGTGACCTCATTTTGCGTGTCCGGGAACTTCTTAGAAAATAGCAAAGGTCATTGATCTCTGGTGACCTTATTTTGCCTGTCCGGGAGCGTCTTAAAAGATTGCAAAGGTCATTGACCTCTGGTGACCTCATTGTGCGTGTCCGGGACCGTCTTAGAAGATAGCAAAGTTCATTGACCTCTGGTGACCTCATTTTGCGTGTCCGGGTGCGTCTTAGAAGATAGCAAAGGTCATTGACCACTAGTGACCTCATTTTGCGTGTCCGGGAGCTTCAAAGCGTATAGCAAAGGTCATTGACCTCTGTTGGCCTCATTTTGCGTGTCCGGGAGCTTCTTAGAAGATAGCAAAGGTCATTGACCTCTGGTGACCTCATTTTGCGTGTGCGGTAGCGTCTTAGAATATAGCAAAGTTCTTTGACCACTGGTGACCTCATTGTGCGTGTCCGGGACCGTCTTAGAAGATAGCAAAGTTCATGGACCTCTGGTGACCTCATTTTGCGTGTCCGGGAGCGTCTTAGAAGATAGCAAAGGTCATTGACCTCTGGTGACCTCATTTTGCGTGTGCGGGAGCGTCTTAGAAGATAGCAAAGTTCATTGACCTCTGGTGACATCATTTTGCGTGTCCGGGAGCTTCTTAGAAGATAGCAAAGGTCATTGACCTCTGGTGAACTCATTTTGCGAGTCCGGGAGCTTCTTAGAAGATAGCGTAGGTCATTGACCTCTGGTGACATCATTTTGCGTGTCCGGGAGCTTCTTAGAAGATAGCAAAGGTCATTGACCTCTGGTGACATCATTTTGCGTGTCCGGGAGCTTCTAAGAGTATAGCAAAGGTCATTGACCTCTGGTGACCTCATTTTGCGTGTCCGGGAGCTTCTTAGAAGATAGCAATGGTCATTGACCTCTGGTGATCTCATTTTGCGTGTGCGGGAACTTCTTAGAAGATAGCAAAGTTCATTGACCTCTGGTGACCTCATTTTGCGTGTCCGGGAGCTTCTTAGAAGATAGCAAAGTTCATTGACCTCTGGTGATCTGATTTTGCGTGTGCGGGAGCGTCTTAGAAGATTGCAAAGGTCATTGACCTCTGCTGACCTCATTTTGCGTGTCCTGGAGCGTCTTAGAAGATAGCAAAGGTCTTTGACCTCTGGTGACCTCATTTTGCGTGTCCGGGAACTTCTTAGAAGATAGCAAAGGTCATTGACTTCTGGTGACCTCATTTTGCGTGTCCGGGAGCTTCTTAGAAGATAGCAAAGGTCATTGACCTCTGGTGATCTCATTTTGCGTGTGCGGGAGCTTCTTAGAAGATAGCAAAGGTCATTGACCTCTGCTGACCTCATTTTGCGTGTCCGGGAGCTTCTTAGAAGATAGCAATGGTCATTGACCTCTGGTGATCTCATTTTGCGTGTGCGGGAGCTTCTTAGAAGGTAGCAAAGTTCATTGACCTCTGGTGACCTCATTTTGCGTGTCCGGGAACTTCTTAGAAAATAGCAAAGGTCATTGACCGCTGGTGACCTCATTTTGCGTGTCCGGGAACTTCTTAGAAGATAGCAAAGGTCATTGACCTCTGGTGACCTCATTTTGCGTGTCCGGGAGCTTCTAAGAAGATAGCAAAGTTCATTGACCTCTGGTGACCTCATTTTGCGTGTCCGGGAGCGTCTTAGAAGATAGCAAAGGTCATTGTCCTCTGGTGACCTCATTTTGCGTGTGCGGGAGCGTCTTAGAAGATAGCAAAGGTCTTTGACCTCTGGTGACCTCATTTTGCGTGTCCGGGAGCTTCTTAGAAGATAGCGTAGGTCATTGACCTCTGGTGACATCATTTTGCGTGTCCGGGAGCTTCTTAGAAGATAGCAAAGGTCATTGACCTCTGGTGACCTCATTTTGCGTGTCCGGGAACTTCTTAGAAGATAGCAAAGGTCTTTGACCTCTGGTGACCTCATTTTGCGTGTCCGGGAGCTTCTTAGAAGATAGCAAAGGTCATTGACCTCTGGTGACCACATTTTGCGTGTCCGGGAGCGTCTTAGAAGATAGCAAAGTTCATTGACCTCTGGTGACCTCATTTTGCGTGTCCGGGAGCTTCTAAGAGTATAGCAAAGGTCATTGACCTCTGTTGACCTCATTTTGCGTGTCCGGGAGCTTCTTAGAAGATAGCAAAGGTCATTGACCTCTGGTGACCTCACTTTGCGTGTGCGGTAGCGTCTTAGAAGATAGCAAAGTTCTTTGACCACTGGTGACCTCATTGTGCGTGTCCGGGACCGTCTCAGAAGGTAGCAAATTTCATTGACCTCTGGTGACCTCATTTTGCGTGTCCGGGAGCGTCTTAGTAGATAGCAAAGGTCATTCACCTCTGGTGACCTCATTTTGCGTGTCCGGGAACTTCTTAGAAAATAGCAAAGGTCATTGATCTCTGGTGACCTTATTTTGCCTGTCCGGGAGCGTCTTAAAAGATTGCAAAGGTCATTGACCTCTGGTGACCTCATTGTGCGTGTCCGGGACCGTCTTAGAAGATAGCAAAGTTCATTGACCTCTGGTGACCTCATTTTGCGTGTCCGGGAGCGTCTTAGAAGATAGCAAAGGTCATTGACCACTGGTGACCTCATTTTGCGTGTCCGGGAGCTTCAAAGCGTATAGCAAAGGTCATTGACCTCTGTTGACCTCATTTTGCGTGTCCGGGAGCTTCTTAGAAGATAGCAAAGGTCATTGACCTCTGGTGACCTCATTTTGCGTGTGCGGTAGCGTCTTAGAATATAGCAAAGTTCTTTGACCACTGGTGACCTCATTGTGCGTGTCCGGGACCGTCTTAGAAGATAGCAAAGTTCATGGACCTCTGGTGACCTCATTTTGCGTGTCCGGGAGCGTCTTAGAAGATAGCAAAGGTCATTGACCTCTGGTGACCTCATTTTGCGTGTGCGGGAGCGTCTTAGAAGATAGCAAAGGTCTTTGACCTCTGGTGACCTCATTTTGCGTGTCCGGGAGCTTCTTAGAAGATAGCGTAGGTCATTGACCTCTGGTGACATCATTTTGCGTGTCCGGGAGCTTCTTAGAAGATAGCAAAGGTCATTGACCTCTGGTGAACTCATTTTGCGTGTCCGGGAACTTCTTAGAAGATAGCAAAGGTCTTTGACCTCATTTTGCGTGTCCGGGAGCTTCTTAGAAGATAGCAAAGGTCATTGACCTCTGGTGACCACATTTTGCGTGTCCGGGAGCGTCTTAGAAGATAGCAAAGGTCATTGTCCTCTGGTGACCTCATTTTGCGTGTCCGGGAGCTTCTAAGAGTATAGCAAAGGTCATTGACCTCTGGTGACCTCATTTTGCGTGTCCGGGAGCTTCTTAGAAGATAGCAAAGGTCATTGACCTCTGGTGACCTCATTTTGCGTGTGCGGTAGCGTCTTAGAAGATAGCAAAGGTCATTGACCTCTGCTTACCTTATTTTGCGTGTCCGGGAGCTTCTTAGAAGATAGCGTAGGTCATTGACCTCTGGTGACATCATTTTGCGTGTCCGGGAGCTTCTTAGAAGATAGCAAAGGTCATTGACCTCTGGTGACCTCATTTTGCGTGTGCGGGAGCGTCTTAGAAGATAGCAAAGGTCTTTGACCTCTGGTGACCTCATTTTGCGTGTCCGGGAGCTTCTTAGAAGATAGCGTAGGTCATTGACCTCTGGTGACATCATTTTGCGTGTCCGGGAGCTTCTTAGAAGATAGCAAAGGTCATTGACCTCTGGTGAACTCATTTTGCGTGTCCGGGAACTTCTTAGAAGATAGAAAAGGTCTTTGACCTCTGGTGACCTCATTTTGCGTGTCCGGGAGCTTCTTAGAAGATAGCAAAGGTCATTGACCTCTGGTGACCACATTTTGCGTGTCCGGGAGCGTCTTAGAAGATAGCAAAGGTCATTGTCCTCTGGTGACCTCATTTTGCGTGTCCGGGAGCTTCTAAGAGTATAGCAAAGGTCATTGACCTCTGGTGACCTCATTTTGCGTGTCCGGGAGCTTCTTAGAAGATAGCAAAGGTCATTGACCTCTGGTGACCTCATTTTGCGTGTGCGGTAGCGTCTTAGAAGATAGCAAAGGTCATTGACCTCTGCTGACCTTATTTTGCGTGTCCGGGAGCTTCTTAGAAGATAGCGTAGGTCATTGACCTCTGGTGACATCATTTTGCGTGTCCGGGAGCTTCTTAGAAGATAGCAAAGGTCATTGACCTCTGGTGACCTCATTTTGCGGGTCCGGGAACTTCTTAGAAGATAGCAAAGGTCTTTGACCTCTGGTGACCTCATTTTGCGTGTCCGGGGGCTTCTTAGAAGATAGCAAAGGTCATTGACCTCTGGTGACCACATTTTGCGTGTCCGGGAGCGTCTTAGAAGATAGCAAAGGTCATTGTCCTCTGGTGACCTCATTTTGCGTGTCCGGGAGCTTCTAAGAGTATAGCAAAGGTCATTGACCTCTGGTGACCTCATTTTGCGTGTCCGGGAGCTTCTTAGAAGATAGCAATGGTCATTGACCTCTGGTGATCTCATTTTGCGTGTGCGGGAACTTCTTAGAAGATAGCAAAGTTCATTGACCTCTGGTGACCTCATTTTGCGTGTCCGGGAACTTCTTAGAAAATAGCAAAGGTCATTGATCTCTGGTGACCTCATTTTGCGTGTCCGGGAGCGTCTTAAAAGATTGCAAAGGTCATTGACCTCTGGTGACCTCATTGTGCGTGTCCGGGACCGTCTTAGAAGATAGCAAAGTTCATTGACCTCTGTTGACCTCATTTTGCGTGTCCGGGAGCGTCTTAGAAGATAGCAAAGGTCATTGACCTCTGGTGACCTCATTTTGCGTGTGCGGGAGCGTCTTAGAAGATAGCAAAGGTCTTTGACCTCTGGTGACCTCATTTTGCGTGTCCGGCAGCTTCTTAGAAGATAGCAAAGGTCATTGACCTCTGGTGACCACATTTTGCGTGTCCGGGAGCGTCTTAGAAGATAGCAAAGGTCATTGTCCTCTGGTGACCTCATTTTGCGTGTCCGGGAGCTTCTAAGAGTATAGCAAAGGTCATTGACCTCTGGTGACCTCATTTTGCGTGTCCGGGAGCTTCTTAGAAGATAGCAAAGGTCATTGACCTCTGGTGACCTCATTTTGCGTGTGCGGGAGCGTCTTAGAAGATAGCAAAGGTCATTGACCTCTGCTGACCTTATTTTGCGTGTCCGGGAGCTTCTTAGAAGATAGCGTAGGTCATTGACCTCTGGTGACATCATTTTGCGTGTCCGGGAGCTTCTTAGAAGATAGCAAAGGTCATTGACCTCTGGTGACCTCATTTTGCGGGTCCGGGAACTTCTTAGAAGATAGCAAAGGTCTTTGACCTCTGGTGACCTCATTTTGCGTGTCCGGGGGCTTCTTAGAAGATAGCAAAGGTCATTGACCTCTGGTGACCACATTTTGCGTGTCCGGGAGCGTCTTAGAAGATAGCAAAGGTCATTGTCCTCTGGTGACCTCATTTTGCGTGTCCGGGAGCTTCTAAGAGTATAGCAAAGGTCATTGACCTCTGGTGACCTCATTTTGCGTGTCCGGGAGCGTCTTAGAAGATAGCAAAGGTCATTGACCTCTGGTGACCTCATTTTGCGTGTGCGGGAGCGTCTTAGAAGATAGCAAAGGTCTTTGACCTCTGGTGACCTCATTTTGCGTGTCCGGCAGCTTCTTAGAAGATAGCAAAGGTCATTGACCTCTGGTGACCACATTTTGCGTGTCCGGGAGCGTCTTAGAAGATAGCAAAGGTCATTGTCCTCTGGTGACCTCATTTTGCGTGTCCGGGAGCTTCTAAGAGTATAGCAAAGGTCATTGACCTCTGGTGACCTCATTTTGCGTGTCCGGGAGCTTCTTAGAAGATAGCAAAGGTCATTGACCTCTGGTGACCTCATTTTGCGTGTGCGGTAGCGTCTTAGAAGATAGCAAAGGTCATTGACCTCTGCTGACCTTATTTTGCGTGTGCGGTAGCGTCTTAGAAGATAGCAAAGGTCATTGACCTCTGCTGACCTTATTTTGCGTGTCCGGGAGCTTCTTAGAAGATAGCGTAGGTCATTGACCTCTGGTGACATCATTTTGCGTGTCCGGGAGCTTCTTAGAAGATAGCAAAGGTCATTGACCTCTGGTGACCTCATTTTGCGGGTCCGGGAACTTCTTAGAAGATAGCAAAGGTCTTTGACCTCTGGTGACCTCATTTTGCGTGTCCGGGGGCTTCTTAGAAGATAGCAAAGGTCATTGACCTCTGGTGACCACATTTTGCGTGTCCGGGAGCGTCTTAGAAGATAGCAAAGGTCATTGTCCTCTGGTGTCCTCATTTTGCGTGTCCGGGAGCTTCTAAGAGTATAGCAAAGGTCATTGACCTCTGGTGACCTCATTTTGCGTGTCCGGGAGCTTCTTAGAAGATAGCAATGGTCATTGACCTCTGGTGATCTCATTTTGCGTGTGCGGGAACTTCTTAGAAGATAGCAAAGTTCATTGACCTCTGGTGACCTCATTTTGCGTGTCCGGGAACTTCTTAGAAAATAGCAAAGGTCATTGATCTCTGGTGACCTCATTTTGCGTGTCCGGGAGCGTCTTAAAAGATTGCAAAGGTCATTGACCTCTGGTGACCTCATTGTGCGTGTCCGGGACCGTCTTAGAAGATAGCAAAGTTCATTGACCTCTGTTGACCTCATTTTGCGTGTCCGGGAGCGTCTTAGAAGATAGCAAAGGTCATTGACCTCTGGTGACCTCATTTTGCGTGTGCGGGAGCGTCTTAGAAGATAGCAAAGGTCTTTGACCTCTGGTGACCTCATTTTGCGTGTCCGGCAGCTTCTTAGAAGATAGCAAAGGTCATTGACCTCTGGTGACCACATTTTGCGTGTCCGGGAGCGTCTTAGAAGATAGCAAAGGTCATTGTCCTCTGGTGACCTCATTTTGCGTGTCCGGGAGCTTCTAAGAGTATAGCAAAGGTCATTGACCTCTGGTGACCTCATTTTGCGTGTCCGGGAGCTTCTTAGAAGATAGCAAAGGTCATTGACCTCTGGTGACCTCATTTTGCGTGTGCGGGAGCGTCTTAGAAGATAGCAAAGGTCATTGACCTCTGCTGACCTTATTTTGCGTGTCCGGGAGCTTCTTAGAAGATAGCGTAGGTCATTGACCTCTGGTGACATCATTTTGCGTGTCCGGGAGCTTCTTAGAAGATAGCAAAGGTCATTGACCTCTGGTGACCTCATTTTGCGGGTCCGGGAACTTCTTAGAAGATAGCAAAGGTCTTTGACCTCTGGTGACCTCATTTTGCGTGTCCGGGGGCTTCTTAGAAGATAGCAAAGGTCATTGACCTCTGGTGACCACATTTTGCGTGTCCGGGAGCGTCTTAGAAGATAGCAAAGGTCATTGTCCTCTGGTGACCTCATTTTGCGTGTCCGGGAGCTTCTAAGAGTATAGCAAAGGTCATTGACCTCTGGTGACCTCATTTTGCGTGTCCGGGAGCGTCTTAGAAGATAGCAAAGGTCATTGACCTCTGGTGACCTCATTTTGCGTGTGCGGGAGCGTCTTAGAAGATAGCAAAGGTCTTTGACCTCTGGTGACCTCATTTTGCGTGTCCGGCAGCTTCTTAGAAGATAGCAAAGGTCATTGACCTCTGGTGACCACATTTTGCGTGTCCGGGAGCGTCTTAGAAGATAGCAAAGGTCATTGTCCTCTGGTGACCTCATTTTGCGTGTCCGGGAGCTTCTAAGAGTATAGCAAAGGTCATTGACCTCTGGTGACCTCATTTTGCGTGTCCGGGAGCTTCTTAGAAGATAGCAAAGGTCATTGACCTCTGGTGACCTCATTTTGCGTGTGCGGTAGCGTCTTAGAAGATAGCAAAGGTCATTGACCTCTGCTGACCTTATTTTGCGTGTCCGGGAGCTTCTTAGAAGATAGCGTAGGTCATTGACCTCTGGTGACATCATTTTGCGTGTCCGGGAGCTTCTTAGAAGATAGCAAAGGTCATTGACCTCTGGTGACCTCATTTTGCGGGTCCGGGAACTTCTTAGAAGATAGCAAAGGTCATTGTCCTCTGGTGACCTCATTTTGCGTGTCCGGGAGCTTCTAAGAGTATAGCAAAGGTCATTGACCTCTGGTGACCTCATTTTGCGTGTCCGGGAGCTTCTTAGAAGATAGCAAAGGTCATTGACCTCTGGTGACCTCATTTTGTGTGTGCGGTAGCGTCTTAGAAGATAGCAAAGGTCATTGACCTCTGGTGACCTCATTTTGCGTGTCCGGGACCGTCTTAGAAGATAGCAAATTTCATTGACCTCTGGTGACCTCATTTTGCGTGTCCGGGAGCGTCTTAGAAGATAGCAAAGGTCATTGACCACTGGTGACCTCATTTTGCGTGTCCTGGAGCTTCTTAGAAGATAGCAAAGGTCATTGACCTCTGGTGACCTCATTTTGCGTGTCCGGGAGCGTCTTAGAAGATAGCAAAGGTCTTTGACCTCTGGTGACCTCATTTTGCGTGTCCGGGAGCGTCTTAAAAGATTGCAAAGGTCATTGACCTCTGGTGACCTCATTTTGCGTGTCCGGGAACTTCTTAGAAAATAGCAAAGGTCATTGATCTCTGGTGACCTTATTTTTCCTGTCCGGGAGCGTCTTAAAAGATTGCAAAGGTCATTGACCTCTGGTGACCTCATTGTGCGTGTCCGGGGCCGTCTTAGAAGATAGCAATGTTCATTGACCTCTGCTGACCTCATTTTGCGTGTCCGGGAGCGTCTTAGAAGATAGCAAAAGTCATTGACCTCTGGTGACCTCATTTTGCGTGTGCGGGAGCGTCTTAGAAGATAGCAAAGGTCTTTGACCTCTGGTGACCTCATTTTGCGTGTCCGGGAGCTTCTTAGAAGATAGCGTAGGTCATTGACCTCTGGTGACATCATTTTGCGTGTCCGGGAGCGTCTTAGAAGATAGCAAAGTTCATTGACCTCTGGTGACCTCATTTTGCGTGTGCGGGAGCGTCTTAGAAGATAGCAAAGGTCTTTGACCTCTGGTGACCTCATTTTGCGTGTCCGGGAGCTTCATAGAAGATAGCGTAGGTCATTGACCTCTGGTGACATCATTTTGCGTGTCCGGGAGCTTCTTAGAAGATAGCAAAAGTCATTGACCTCTGGTGACCTCATTTTGCGTGTCCGGGAACTTCTTAGAAGATAGCAAAGGTCTTTGACCTCTGGTGACCTCATTTTGCGTGTCCGGGAGCTTCTTAGAAGATAGCAAAGGTCATTGACCTCTGGTGACCACATTTTGCGTGTCCGGGAGCGTCTTAGAAGATAGCAAAGGTCCTTGACCTCTGGTGACCTCATTTTGCGTGTCCGGGAGCTTCTAAGAGTATAGCAAAGGTCATTGACCTCTGTTGACCACATTTTGCGTGTCCGGGAGCTTCTTAGAAGATAGCAAAGGTCATTGACCTCTGGTGACCTCACTTTGCGTGTGCGGTAGCGTCTTAGAAGATAGCAAAGTTCTTTGACCACTGGTGACCTCATTGTGCGTGTCCGGGACCGTCTTAGAAGATAGCAAAGTTCATTGACCTCTGGTGACCTCATTTTGCGTGTCCGGGAGCGTCTTAGAAGATAGCAAAGGTCATTGACCTCTGGTGACCTCATTTTGCGTGTCCGGGAACTTCTTAGAAAATAGCAAAGGTCATTGATCTCTGGTGACCTTATTTTGCCTGTCCGGGAGCGTCTTAAAAGATTGCAAAGGTCATTGACCTCTGGTGACCTCATTGTGCGTGTCCGGGACCGTCTTAGAAGATAGCAAAGTGCATTGACCTCTGGTGACCTCATTTTGCGTGTCCGGGAGCGTCTTAGAAGATAGCAAAAGTCATTGACCTCTGGTGACCTCATTTTGCGTGTGCGGGAGCGTCTTAGAAGATAGCAAAGGTCTTTGACCTCTGGTGACCTCATTTTGCGTGTCCGGGAGCTTCTTAGAAGATAGCGTAGGTCATTGACCTCTGGTGACATCATTTTGCGTGTACGGGAGCTTCTTAGAAGATAGCAAAGGTCATTGACCTCTGGTGACCTCATTTTGCGTGTCCGGGATCTTCTTAGAAGATAGCAAAGGTCTTTGACCTCTGGTGACCTCATTTTGCGTGTCCGGGAGCTTCTTAGAAGATAGCAAAGGTCATTGACCTCTGGTGACCACATTTTGCGTGTCCGGGAGCTTCTTAGAAGATAGCAAAGGTGATTGACCTCTGGTGATCTCATTTTGCGTGTGCGGGAGCTTCTTAGAAGATAGCAAAGGTCATTGACCTCTGGTGACCTCATTTTGCGTGTCCGGGAGCTTCTTAGAAGATAGCAATGGTCATTGACCTCTGGTGATCTCATTTTGCGTGTGCGGGAACTTCTTAGAAGATAGCAAAGTTCATTGACCTCTGGTGACCTCATTTTGCGTGTCCGGGAACTTCTTAGAAAATAGCAAAGGTCATTGATCTCTGGTGACCTCATTTTGCGTGTCCGGGAGCGTCTTAAAAGATTGCAAAGGTCATTGACCTCTGGTGACCTCATTGTGCGTGTCCGGGACCGTCTTAGAAGATAGCAAAGTTCATTGACCTCTGGTGACCTCATTTTGCGTGTCCGGGAGCGTCTTAGAAGATAGCAAAGGTCATTGACCTCTGGTGACCTCATTTTGCGTGTGCGGGAGCGTCTTAGAAGATAGCAAAGGTCTTTGACCTCTGGTGACCTCATTTTGCGTGTCCGGGAGCTTCTTAGAAGATAGCGTAGGTCATTGACCTCTGGTGACATCATTTTGCGTTTCCGGGAGCTTCTTAGAAGATAGCAAAGGTCATTGACCTCTGGTGACCTCATTTTGCGTGTCCGGGAACTTCTTAGAAGATAGCAAAGGTCTTTGACCTCTGGTGACCTCATTTTGCGTGTCCTGGAGCTTCTTAGAAGATAGCAAAGGTCATTGACCTCTGGTGACCTCATTTTGCGTGTCCGGGAGCGTCTTAGAAGATAGCAAAGGTCATTGACCTCTGGTGACCTCATTTTGCGTGTGCGGAAGCGTCTTAGAAGATAGCAAAGGTCTTTGACCTCTGGTGACCTCATTTTGCGTGTCCGGGAGCTTCTTAGAAGATAGCGTAGGTCATTGACCTCTGGTGACATCATTTTGCGTGTCCGGGAGCTTCTTAGAAGATAGCAAAGGTCATTGACCTCTGGTGACCTCATTTTGCGTGTCCGGGAACTTCTTAGAAGATAGCAAAGGTCTTTGACCTCTGGTGACCTCATTTTGCGTGTCCGGGAGCTTCTTAGAAGATAGCAAAGGTCATTGACCTCTGGTGACCACATTTTGCGTGTCCGGGAGCGTCTTAGAAGATAGCAAAGGTCATTGTCCTCTGGTGACCTCATTTTGCGTGTCCGGGAGCTTCTAAGAGTATAGCAAAGGTCATTGACCTCTGGTGACCTCATTTTGCGTGTCCGGGAGCTTCTTAGAAGATAGCAAAGGTCATTGACCTCTGGTGACCTCATTTTGCGTGTGCGGTAGCGTCTTAGAAGATAGCAAATGTCATTGACCTCTGGTGACCTCATTTTGCGTGTCCGGGACCGTCTTAGAAGATAGCAAATTTCATTGACCTCTGGTGACATCATTTTGCGTGTCCGGGAGCTTCTTAGAAGATAGCAAAGGTCATTGACCTCTGGTGACCTCATTTTGCGGGTCCGGGAACTTCTTAGAAGATAGCAAAGGTCTTTGACCTCTGGTGACCTCATTTTGCGTGTCCGGGGGCTTCTTAGAAGATAGCAAAGGTCATTGACCTCTGGTGACCACATTTTGCGTGTCCGGGAGCGTCTTAGAAGATAGCAAAGGTCATTGTCCTCTGGTGACCTCATTTTGCGTGTCCGGGAGCTTCTAAGAGTATAGCAATGGTCATTGACCTCTGGTGACCTCATTTTGCGTGTCCGGGAGCTTCTTAGAAGATAGCAAAGGTCATTGACCTCTGGTGACCTCATTTTGTGTGTGCGGTAGCGTCTTAGAAGATAGCAAAGGTCATTGACCTCTGGTGACCTCATTTTGCGTGTCCGGGACCGTCTTAGAAGATAGCAAATTTCATTGACCTCTGGTGACCTCATTTTGCGTGTCCGGGAGCGTCTTAGAAGATAGCAAAGGTCATTGACCTCTGGTGACCTCATTTTGCGTGTCCTGGAGCTTCTTAGAAGATAGCAAAGGTCATTGACCTCTGGTGACCTCATTTTGCGTGTCCGGGAGCGTCTTAGAAGATAGCAAAGGTCTTTGACCTCTGGTGACCTCATTTTGCGTGTCCGGGAGCGTCTTAAAAGATTGCAAAGGTCATTGACCTCTGTTGACCTCATTTTGCGTGTCCGGGAGCTTCTTAGAAGATAGCAAAGGCCATTGACCTCTGGTGACCTCATTTTGCGTGTCCTGGAGCTTCTTAGAAGATAGCAAAGGTCATTGACCTCTGGTGACCTCATTTTGCGTGTCCGGGAGCGTCTTAGAAGATAGCAAAGGTCTTTGACCTCTGGTGACCTCATTTTGCGTGTCCGGGAGCGTCTTAAAAGATTGCAAAGGTCATTGACCTCTGGTGACCTCATTTTGCGTGTCCGGGAACTTCTTAGAAAATAGCAAAGGTCATTGATCTCTGGTGACCTTATTTTGCCTGTCCGGGAGCGTCTTAAAAGATTGCAAAGGTCATTGACCTCTGGTGACCTCATTGTGCGTGTCCGGGACCGTCTTAGAAGATAGCAAAGTTCATTGACCTCTGGTGACCTCATTTTGCGTGTCCGGGAGCGTCTTAGAAGATAGCAAAAGTCATTGACCTCTGGTGACCTCATTTTGCGTGTGCGGGAGCGTCTTAGAAGATAGCAAAGGTCTTTGACCTCTGGTGACCTCATTTTGCGTGTCCGGGAGCTTCTTAGAAGATAGCAAAGGTCTTTGACCTCTGGTGACCTCATTTTGCGTGTCCGGGGGCTTCTTAGAAGATAGCAAAGGTCATTGACCTCTGGTGACCACATTTTGCGTGTCCGGGAGCGTCTTAGAAGATAGCAAAGGTCATTGTCCTCTGGTGACCTCATTTTGCGTGTCCGGGAGCTTCTAAGAGTATAGCAAAGGTCATTGACCTCTGGTGACCTCATTTTGCGTGTCCGGGAGCTTCTTAGAAGATAGCAAAGGTCATTGACCTCTGGTGACCTCATTTTGCGTGTGCGGTAGCGTCTTAGAAGATAGCAAAGGTCATTGACCTCTGGTGACCTCATTTTGCGTGTCCGGGACCGTCTTAGAAGATAGCAAATTTATTTGACCTCTGGTGACCTCATTTTGCGTGTCCGGGAGCGTCTTAGAAGAGAGCAAAGGTCATTGACCTCTGGTGACCTCATTTTGCGTGTCCTGGAGCTTCTTAGAAGATAGCAAAGGTCATTGACCTCTGGTGACCTCATTTTGCGTGTCCGGGAGCGTCTTAGAAGATAGCAAAGGTCTTTGACCTCTGGTGACCTCATTTTGCGTGTCCGGGAGCGTCTTAAAAGATTGCAAAGGTCATTGACCTCTGTTGACCTCATTTTGCGTGTCCGGGAGCTTCTTAGAAGATAGCAAAGGTCATTGACCTTTGGTGACCTCATTTTGCGTGTGCGGTAGCGTCTTAGAAGATAGCAAAGTTCTTTGACCACTGGTGACCTCATTGTGCGTGTCCGGGACCGTCTTACAAGGTAGCAAAGTTCATTGACCTCTGGTGACCACATTTTGCGTGTCCGGGAGCGTCTTAGAAGATAGCAAAGGTCATTGACCTCTGGTGACCTCATTTTGCGTGTCCGGGACCGTCTTAGAAGATAGCAAATTTAATTGACCTCTGGTGAACTCATTTTGCGTGTCCGGGAGCGTCTTAGAAGATAGCAAAGGTCATTGACCTCTGGTGACCTCATTTTGCGTGTCCGGGACCGTCTTAGAAGATAGCAAATTTAATTGACATCTGGTGACCTCATTTTGCGTGTCCGGGAGCGTCTTAGAAGATAGCAAAGGTCATTGACCTCTGGTGACCTCATTTTGCGTGTCCTGGAGCTTCTTAGAAGATAGCAAAGGTCATTGACCTCTGGTGACCTCATTTTGCGTTTCGGGAGCGTCTTAGAAGATAGCAAAGGTCTTTGACCTCTGGTGACCTCATTTTGCGTGTCCGGGAGCTTCTTAGAAGATAGCAAAGTTCATTGTCCTCTGGTGACCTCATTTTCCGTGTCCGGGAGCGTCTTAGAAGATAGCAAAGGTCTTTGATCTCTGGTGACCTCATTTTGCGTGTCCGGGAGCTTCTTAGAAGATGGCGTAGGTCATTGACCTCTGGTGACATCATTTTGCGTGTCCGGGAGCTTCTTAGAAGATAGCAAAGGTCATTGACCTCTGGTGACCTCATTATGCGTGTCCGGGAACTTCTTAGAAGATAGCAAAGGTCATTGACCTCTGGTGACCTCATTTTGCGTGTCCGGGAGCGTCTTAAAAGATTGCAAAGGTCATTGACTTCTGGTGACCTCATTGTGCGTGTCCGGGACCGTCTTAGAAGATAGCAAAGTTCATTGACCTCTGGTGACCTCATTTTGCGTGTCCGGGAGCGTCTTAGAAGATAGCAAACATCATTGACCTCTGGTGACCTCATTTTGCGTGTCCGGGAGCTTCTTAGAAGATAGCAAAGGTCATTGACCTCTGGTGACCTCATTTTGCGTGTCCGGGAGCTTCTTAGAAGATAGCATATGTCATTGACCTCTGGTGAACTCATTTTGCGTGTCCGGGAGCGTCTTAGAAGATAGCAAAGGTCATTGACCTCTGGTGACCTCATTTTGCGTGTCCTGGAGCTTCTTAGAAGATAGCAAAGGTCATTGACCTCTGGTGACCTCATTTTGCGTGTCCGGGAGCGTCTTAGAAGATAGCAAAGGTCTTTGACCTCTGGTGACCTCATTTTGCGTGTCCGGGAGCTTCTTAGAAGATGGCGTAGGTCATTGACCTCTGGTGACATCATTTTGCGTGTCCGGGAGCTTCTTAGAAGATAGCAAAGGTCATTGACCTCTGGTGACCTCATTATGCGTGTCCGGGAACTTCTTAGAAGATAGCAAAGGTCATTGACCTCTGGTGACCTCATTTTGCGTGTCCGGGAGCGTCTTAAAAGATTGCAAAGGTCATTGACTACTGGTGACCTCATTGTGCGTGTCCGGGACCGTCTTAGAAGATAGCAAAGTTCATTGACCTCTGGTGACCTCATTTTGCGTGTCCGGGAGCGTCTTAGAAGATAGCAAACATCATTGACCCCTGGTGACCTCATTTTGCGTGTCCGGGAGCTTCTTAGAAGATAGCAAAGGTCATTGACCTCTGGTGATCTCATTTTGCGTGTGCGGGAGCGTCTTAGAAGATTGCAAAGGTCATTGACCTCTGCTGACCTGATTTTGCGTGTCCGGGAGCGTCTTAGAAGATAGCAAATGTCTTTGACCTCTGGTGACCTCATTTTGCGTGTCCGGGAGCTTCTTAGAAGATAGCATATGTCATTGACCTCTGGTGACCTCATTTTGCGTGTCCGGGAGCTTCTTAGAAGATAGCAAAGGTCATTGACCTCTGGTAACCTCATTTTGCGTGTCCGGGAACTTCTTAGAGGATAGCAAAGGTCATTGACCTCTGGTGACCTCATTTTGCGTGTCCGGGCGCTTCTTAGAAGATAGCAAAGGTCATTGACCTCTGGTGTCCTCATTTTGCGTGTGCGGGAGCGTCTTAGAATATTGCAAAGGTCATTGACCTCTGGTGATCTCATTTTGCGTGTGCGGGGGCGTCTTAGATGATAGCAAAGGTCTTTGACCTCTGGTGACCTCATTTTGCGTGTCCGGGAGCTTCTTAGAGAATAGCATAGGTCATTGACCTCTGGTGACCTCATTTTGCTTGTCCGGGAACTTCTTAGAAGATAGCAAAGGTCTTTGACGTCTGGTGACCTCATTTTGCGTGTCCGGAGCTTCTTAGAAGATAGCAAAGGTCATTGACCTCTGGTGACTTCATTTTGCGTGTCCGGGAGCTTCTTAGAAGATAGCAAACGTCATTGACCTCTGGTGACCTCATTTTGCGTGTGCGGTAGCGTCTTAGAAGATAGCAAAGTTCTTTGATCACTGGTGACCTCATTGTGCGTGTCCGGGACCGTCTTACAAGGTAGCAAAGTTCATTGACCTCTGGTGACCACATTTTGCGTGTCCGGGAGCGTCTTAGAAGATAGCAAAGGTCATTAACCTCTGGTGACCTCATTTTGCGTGTGCGGGAGCGTCTTAGAAGATAGCAAAGGTCTTTGACCTCTGGTGACCTCATTTTGCGTGTCCGGGAGCTTCTTAGAAGATAGCAAAGGTCTTTGACCTCTGGTGACCTCATTTTGCGTGTCCGGGGGCTTCTTAGAAGATAGCAAAGGTCATTGACCTCTGGTGACCACATTTTGCGTGTCCGGGAGCGTCTTAGAAGATAGCAAAGGTCATTGTCCTCTGGTGACCTCATTTTGCGTGTCCGGGAGCTTCTAAGAGTATAGCAAATGTCATTGACCTCTGTTGACCTCATTTTGCGTGTCCGGGAGCTTCTTCGAAGATAGCAAAGGTCATTGACCTCTGGTGACCTCATTTTGCGTGTGCGGTAGCGTCTTAGAAGATAGCAAAGGTCATTGACCTCTGGTGACTTCATTTTGCGTGTCCGGGACCGTCTTAGAAGATAGCAAATTTCATTGACCTCTGGTGACCTCATTTTGCGTGTCCGGGAGCGTCTTAGAAGATAGCAAAGGTCATTGACCTCTGGTGACCTCATTTTGCGTGTCCTGGAGCTTCTTAGAAGATAGCAAAGGTCATTGACCTCTGGTGACCTCATTTTGCGTGTCCGGGAGCGTCTTAGAAGATAGCAAAGGTCTTTGACATCTGGTGACCTCATTTTGCGTGTCCGGGACCGTCTTACAAGGTAGCAAATTTCATTGAGCTCTGGTGACCACATTTTGCGTGTCCGGGAGCGTCTTAGAAGATAGCAAAGGTCATTGACCTCTGGTGACCTCATTTTGCGTGTGCGGGAGCGTCTTAGAAGATAGCAAAGGTCTTTGACCTCTGGTGACCTCATTTTGCGTGTCCGGGAGCTTCTTAGAAGATAGCAAAGTTCATTGTCCTCTGGTGACCTCATTTTCCGTGTCCGGGAGCGTCTTAGAAGATAGCAAAGGTCTTTGATCTCTGGTGAACTCATTTTGCGTGTCCGGGAGCTTCTTAGAAGATGGCGTAGGTCATTGACCTCTGGTGACATCATTTTGCGTGTCCGGGAGCTTCTTAGAAGATAGCAAAGGTCATTGACCTCTGGTGACCTCATTTTGCGTGTCCGGAAACTTCTTAGAAGATAGCAAAGGTCATTGACCTCTGGTGACCTCATTTTGCGTGTCCGGGAGCGTCTTAAAAGATTGCAAAGGTCATTGACTTCTGGTGACCTCATTGTGCGTGTCCGGGACCGTCTTAGAAGATAGCAAAGTTCATTGACCTCTGGTGACCTCATTTTGCGTGTCCGGGAGCGTCTTAGAAGATAGCAAACATCATTGACCTCTGGTGACCTCATTTTGCGTGTCCGGGAGCTTCTTAGAAGATAGCAAAGGTCATTGACCTCTGGTGATCTCATTTTGCATGTGCGGGAGCGTCTTAGAAGATTGCAAAGGTCATTGACCTCTGCTGACCTGATTTTGCGTGTCCGGGAGCGTCTTAGAAGATAGCAAATGTCTTTGACCTCTGGTGACCTCATTTTGCGTGTCCGGGAGCTTCTTAGAAGATAGCATATGTCATTGACCTCTGGTGACCTCATTTTGCGTGTCCGGGAGCTTCTTAGAAGATAGCAAAGGTCATTGACCTCTGGTAACCTCATTTTGCGTGTCCGGGAACTTCTTAGAGGATAGCAAAGGTCATTGACCTCTGGTGACCTCATTTTGCGTGTCCGGGCGCTTCTTAGAAGATAGCAAAGGTCATTGACCTCTGGTGTCCTCATTTTGCGTGTGCGGGAGCGTCTTAGAATATTGCAAAGGTCATTGACCTCTGGTGATCTCATTTTGCGTGTGCGGGGGCGTCTTAGATGATAGCAAAGGTCTTTGACCTCTGGTGACCTCATTTTGCGTGTACGGGAGCTTCTTAGAGAATAGCATAGGTCATTGACCTCTGGTGACCTCATTTTGCTTGTCCGGGAACGTCTTAGAAGATAGCAAAGGTCTTTGACGTCTGGTGACCTCATTTTGCGTGTCCGGAGCTTCTTAGAAGATAGCAAAGGTCATTGACCTCTGGTGACTTCATTTTGCGTGTCCGGGAGCTTCTTAGAAGATAGCAAAGGTCATTGACCTCTGTTGACCTCATTTTGCGTGTCCGGGAACTTCTTAGAAGATAGCAAAGGTCTTTGACCTCTGGTGACCTCATTTTGCGTGTCCGGGAGCTTCTTAGAAGATAGCAAAGGTCATTGACCTCTGGTGACCACATTTTGTGTGTCCGGGAGCGTCTTAGAAGATAGCAAAGGTCATTGACCTCTGGTGACCTCATTTTGCGTGTCCGGGAGCTTCTAAGAGTATAGCAAAGGTCATTGAACTCTGGTGACCTCATTTTGCGTGTCCGGGAGCTTCTTAGAAGATAGCAAAGGTCATTGACCTCTGGTGACCTCATTTTGCGTGTGCGGTAGCGTCTTAGAAGATAGCAAAGGTCATTGACCTCTGGTGACCTCATTTTGCGTGTCCGGGAACTTCTTAGAAGATAGCAAAGGTCATTGACCTCTGGTGACCTCATTTTGCGTGTCCGGGAGCTTCTTAGAAGATAGCAAACGTCATTGACCTCTGGTGATCTCATTTTGCGTGTGCGGGAGCGTCTTAGAAGATTGCAAATGTCATTGACCTCTGCTGACCTCATTTTGCGTGTCCGGGAGCGCCTTAGAAGATAGCAAAGTTCTTTGACCTCTGGTGACCTCATTTTGCGTGTCCGGGAGCGTCTTAAAAGATTGCAAAGGTCATTGACCTCTGGTGACCTCATTTTGCGTGTCCGGGACCGTCTTAGAAGATAGCAAATTTCATTGACCTCTGGTGACCTCATTTTGCGTGTCCGGGAGCGTCTTAGAAGATAGCAAAGGTCATTGACCTCTGGTGACCTCATTTTGCGTGTCCTGGAGCTTCTTAGAAGATAGCAAAGGTCATTGACCTCTGGTGACCTCATTTTGCGTGTGCGGGAGCGTCTTAGAAGATAGCAAAGGTCTTTGACCTCTGGTGACCTCATTTTGCGTGTCCGGGAGCTTCTTAGAAGATAGCAAAGTTCATTGTCCTCTGGTGACCTCATTTTCCGTGTCCGGGAGCGTCTTAGAAGATAGCAAAGGTCTTTGATCTCTGGTGACCTCATTTTGCGTGTCCGGGAGCTTCTTAGAAGATGGCGTAGGTCATTGACCTCTGACATCATTTTGCGTGTCCGGGAGCTTCTTAGAAGATAGCAAAGGTTATTGACCTCTGGTGTCCTCATTTTGCGTGTCCGGAAACTTCTTAGAAGATAGCAAAGGTCATTGACCTCTGGTGACCTCATTTTGCGTGTCCGGGAGCGTCTTAAAAGATTGCAAAGGTCATTGACTTCTGGTGACCTCATTGTGCGTGTCCGGGACCGTCTTAGAAGATAGCAAAGTTCATTGACCTCTGGTGACCTCATTTTGCGTGTCCGGGAGCGTCTTAGAAGATAGCAAACATCATTGACCTCTGGTGACCTCATTTTGCGTGTCCGGGAGCTTCTTAGAAGATAGCAAAGGTCATTGACCTCTGGTGATCTCATTTTGCATGTGCGGGAGCGTCTTAGAAGATTGCAAAGGTCATTGACCTCTGCTGACCTGATTTTGCGTGTCCGGGAGCGTCTTAGAAGATAGCAAATGTCTTTGACCTCTGGTGACCTCATTTTGCGTGTCCGGGAGCTTCTTAGAAGATAGCATATGTCATTGACCTCTGGTGACCTCATTTTGCGTGTCCGGGAGCTTCTTAGAAGATAGCAAAGGTCATTGACCTCTGGTAACCTCATTTTGCGTGTCCGGGAACTTCTTAGAGGATAGCAAAGGTCATTGACCTCTGGTGACCTCATTTTGCGTGTCCGGGCGCTTCTTAGAAGATAGCAAAGGTCATTGACCTCTGTTGTCCTCATTTTGCGTGTGCGGGAGCGTCTTAGAATATTGCAAAGGTCATTGACCTCTGGTGATCTCATTTTGCGTGTGCGGGGGCGTCTTAGATGATAGCAAAGGTCTTTGACCTCTGGTGACCTCATTTTGCGTGTCCGGGAGCTTCTTAGAGAATAGCATAGGTCATTGACCTCTGGTGAACTCATTTTGCTTGTCCGGGAACTTCTTAGAAGATAGCAAAGGTCTTTGACGTCTGGTGACCTCATTTTGCGTGTCCGGAGCTTCTTAGAAGATAGCAAAGGTCATTGACCTCTGGTGACTTCATTTTGCGTGTCCGGGAGCTTCTTAGAAGATAGCAAAGGTCATTGACCTCTGTTGACCTCATTTTGCGTGTCCGGGAACTTATTAGAAGATAGCAAAGGTCATTGACCTCTAGTGATCTGATTTTGCGTGTGCGGGAGCTTCTTAGAAGATAGCAAAGGTCATTGACCTCTGGTGATCTCATTTTGCGTGTGCGTGAGCTTCTTAGAAGATACCAATGGTCATTGACCACTGGTGATCTCATTTTGCGTGTGCGGGAGCTTCTTAGAAGATAGCAAAGTTCATTGACCTCTGGTGACCTCATTTTGCGTGTCCGGGAACTTCTTAGAAAATAGCAAAGGTCATTGACCTCTGGTGACTTCATTTTGCGTGTCCGGGAGCGTCTTAAAAGATTGCAAAGGTCATTGACCTCTGGTGACCTCATTGTGCGTGTTCGGGACCGTCTTAGAAGATAGCAAAGTTCATTGACCTCTGGTGACCTCATTTTGCGTGTCCGGGAGCGTCTTAGAAGATAGCAAAGGTCATCGACCTCTGGTGACCTCATTTTGCGTGTGCGGGAGCGTCTTAGAAGATAGCAAAGGTCTTTGACCTCTGGTGACCTCATTTTGCGTGTCCGGGAGCGTCTTAAATGATTGCAAAGGTCATTGACCTCTGGTGACCTCATTTTGCGTGTCCGGGACCGTCTTAGAAGATAGCAAATTTCATTGACCTCTGGTGACCTCATTTTGCGTGTCCGGGAGCGTCTTAGAAGATAGCAAAGGTCATTGACCTCTGGTGACCTCATTTTGCGTGTGCGGTAGCGTCTTAGAAGATAGCAAAGGTCATTGACCTCTGGTGACCTCATTTTGCGTGTCCGGGAACTTGTTAGAAGATAGCAAATGTCATTGACCTCTGGTGACCTCATTTTGCGTGTCCGGGAGCTTCTTAGAAGATAGCAAAGGTCATTGACCTCTGGTGACCTCATTTTGCGTGTGCGGTAGCGTCTTAGAAGATTGCAAAGGTCATTGACCTCTGGTGACCTCATTGTGCGTGTCCGGGACCGTCTTAGAAGATAGCAAAATTCATTGACCTCTGTTGACATCATTTTGCGTGTCCGGGAGCTTCTTAGAAGATAGCAAAGGTCATTGACCTCTGGTGACCTCATTTTGCGTGTCCGGGAGCTTCTTAGAAGATAGCAAAGGTCATTGACCTCTGGTGACCTCTTTTTGCGTGTCCGGGAACTTCTTAGAAGATAGCAAAGGTCATTGACCACTGGTGACCTCATTTTACGTGTCCGGGAGCTTCTTAGAAGATAGCAAAGGTCATTGACCTCTGGTGACCACATATTGCGTGTCCGGGAGCGTCTTAGAAGATAGCAAAGTTCATTGACCTCTGGTGATCTCATTTTGCGTGTCCGGGAGCTTCTAAGAGTATAGCAAAGGTCATTGACCTCTTGTGACCTCATTTTGCGTGTCCGGGAGCTTCTTAGAAGATAGCAAAGGTCATTGACCTCTGGTGACCTCATTTTGCGTGTGCGGTAGCGTCTTAGAAGATAGCAAAGGTCATTGACCTCAGGTGACCTCATTTTGCGTGTCAGGGAACTTCTTAGAAGATAGCAAAGGTCATTGACCTCTGGTGACCTCATTGTGCGTGTCCGGGACCGTCTTAGAAGATAGCAAAGTTCATTGACCTCTGGTGACCTCATTTTGCGTGTCCGGGAGCGTCTTAGAAGATAGCAAAGGTCATTGACCTCTGGTGACGTCATTTTGCGTGTCCGGGAGCGTCTTAGAAGATAGCAAAGGTCTTTGACCTCTGGTGACCTCATTTTGCGTGTCCGGGAGCTTCTTAGAAGATAGCAAAGGTCATTGACCTCTGGTGACCTCTTTTTGCGTGTCCGGGAACTTCTTAGAAGATAGCAAAGGTCATTGACCACTGGTGACCTCATTTTACGTGTCCGGGAGCTTCTTAGAAGATAGCAAAGGTCATTGACCTCTGGTGACCACATATTGCGTGTCCGGGAGCGTCTTAGAAGATAGCAAAGGTCATTGACCTCTGGTGATCTCATTTTGCGTGTCCGGGAGCTTCTAAGAGTATAGCAAAGGTCATTGACCTCTTGTGACCTCATTTTGCGTGTCCGGGAGCTTCTTAGAAGATAGCAAAGGTCATTGACCTCTGGTGACCTCATTTTGCGTGTGCGGTAGCGTCTTAGAAGATAGCAAAGGTCATTGACCTCAGGTGACCTCATTTTGCGTGTCAGGGAACTTCTTAGAAGATAGCAAAGGTCATTGACCTCTGGTGACCTCATTGTGCGTGTCCGGGACCGTCTTAGAAGATAGCAAAGTTCATTGACCTCTGGTGACCTCATTTTGCGTGTCCGGGAGCGTCTTAGAAGATAGCAAAGGTCATTGACCTCTGGTGACGTCATTTTGCGTGTCCGGGAGCGTCTTAGAAGATAGCAAAGGTCTTTGACCTCTGGTGACCTCATTTTGCGTGTCCGGGAGCTTCTTAGAAGATAGCAAAGGTCATTGACCTCTGGTGACCTCTTTTTGCGTGTCCGGGAACTTCTTAGAAGATAGCAAATGTCATTGACCCCTGGTGACCTCATTTTGCGTGTCCGGGAGCTTCTTAGAAGATAGCAAAGGTCATTGACCTCTGGTGATCTCATTTTGCGTGTGCGGGAGCGTCTTAGAAGATTGCAAAGGTCATTGACCTCTGCTGACCTGATTTTGCGTGTCCGGGAGCGTCTTAGAAGATAGCAAATGTCTTTGACCTCTGGTGACCTCATTTTGCGTGTCCGGGAGCTTCTTAGAAGATAGCAAAGGTCATTGACCTCTGGTGACCTCATTTTGCGTGTTCGGGAGCTTCTTAGAAGATAGCAATGGTCATTGACCTCTGGTAATCTCATTTTGCGTGTGCGGGAGCTTCTTAGAAGATAGCAAAGATCATTGACCTCTGGTGACCTCATTTTGCGTGTCCGGGAACTTCTTAGAAAATAGCAAATGTCATTGACCTCTGGTGACCTCATTTTGCGTGTCCGGGAGCGTCTTAAAAGATTGCAAAGGTCATTGACCTCTGGTGACCACATATTGCGTGTCCGGGAGCGTCTTAGAAGATAGCAAAGGTCATTGACCTCTGGTGACATCATTTTGCGTGTCCGGGAGCTTCTAAGAGTATAGCAAAGGTCATTGACCTCTTGTGACCTCATTTTGCGTGTCCGGGAGCTTCTTAGAAGATAGCAAAGGTCATTGACCTCTGGTGACCTCATTTTGCGTGTGCGGTAGCGTCTTAGAAGATAGCAAAGGTCATTGACCTCAGGTGACCTCATTTTGCGTGTCCGGGAACTTCTTAGAAGATAGCAAAGGTCATTGACCTCTGGTGACCTCATTGTGCGTGTCCGGGACCGTCTTAGAAGATAGCAAAGTTCATTGACCTCTGCTGACCTCATTTTGCGTGTCCGGGAGCGTCTTAGAAGATAGCAAAGGTCATTGACCTCTGGTGACCTCATTTTGAGTGTCCGGGAGCGTCTTAGAAGATAGCAAAGGTCTTTGACCTCTGGTGACCTCATTTTGCGTGTCCGGGAGCTTCTTAGAAGATAGCAAAGGTCATTGACCTCTGGTGACCTCTTTTTGCGTGTCCGGGAACTTCTTAGAAGATAGCAAATGTCATTGACCCCTGGTGACCTCATTTTGCGTGTCCGGGAGCTTCTTAGAAGATAGCAAAGGTCATTGACCTCTGGTGATCTCATTTTGCGTGTGCGGGAGCGTCTTAGAAGATTGCAAAGGTCATTGACCTCTGCTGACCTGATTTTGCGTGTCCGGGAGCGTCTTAGAAGATAGCAAATGTCTTTGACCTCTGGTGACCTCATTTTGCGTGTCCGGGAGCTTCTTAGAAGATAGCAAAGGTCATTGACCTCTGGTGACCTCATTTTGCGTGTTCGGGAGCTTCTTAGAAGATAGCAATGGTCATTGACCTCTGGTGATCTCATTTTGCGTGTGCGGGAGCTTCTTAGAAGATAGCAAAGTTCATTGACCTCTGGTGACCTCATTTTGCGTGTCCGGGAACTTCTTAGAAAATAGCAAATGTCATTGACCTCTGGTGACCTCATTTTGCGTGTCCGGGAGCGTCTTAAAAGATTGCAAAGGTCATTGACCTCTGGTGACCTCATTGTGCGTGTCCGGGACCGTCTTAGAAGATAGCAAAGTTCATTGACCTCTGGTGACCCCATTTTGCGTGTCCGGGAGCGTCTTAGAAGATAGCAAAGGTCATTGACCTCTGGTGACCACATTTTGCGTGTCTGGGAGCGTCTTAGAAGATAGCAAAGGTCATTGACCTCTGGTGACCTCATTTTGCGTGTCCGGGAGCGTCTTAGAAGATAGCAAAGGTCATTGACCTCTGGTGACCTCATTTTGCGTGTCCTGGAGCTTCTTAGAAGATAGCAAAGGTCATTGACCTCTGGTGATCTCATTTTGCGTGTGCGGGAGCGTCTTAGAAGAATCCAAAGGTCATTGACATCTGCTGACCTGATTTTGCGTGTCCGGGAGCGTCTTAGAAGATAGCAAATGTCTTTGACCTCTGGTGACCTCATTTTGCCTGTCCGAGAGCTTCTTAGAAGATAGCAAAGGTCATTGACCTCTGGTGATCTCATTTTGCGTGTCCGGGAACTTCTTAGAAGATAGCAAAGGTCATTGACCTCTGGTGACCTCATTTTGCGTGTCCGGGAGCGTCTTAAAAGATTGCAAAGGTCATTGACCTCTGGTGACCTCATTTTGCGTGTCCGGGACCGTCTTAGAAGATAGCAAATTTCATTGACCTCTGGTGACCTCATTTTGCGTGTCCGGGAGCGTCTTAGAAGATAGCAAAGGTCATTGACCTCTGGTGACCTCATTTTGCGTGTCCTGGAGCTTCTTAGAAGATAGCAAAGGTCATTGACCTCTGGTGACTTCATTTTGCGTGTACGGGAGCGTCTTAGAAGATAGCAAAGGTCTTTGACCTCTGGTGACCTCATTTTGCGTGTGCGCGAGCGTCTGAGAAGATTGCAAAGGTCATTGACCTCTGCTGACCTGATTTTGCGTGTCCGGGAGCGTCTTAGAAGATAGCAAATGTCTTTGACCTCTGGTGACCTCATTTTGCGTGTCCGGGAGTGTCTTAGAAGATAGCAAAGGTCTTTGACCTCTGGTGACCGCATTTTGCGTGTCCGGGAGCTTCTTAGAAGATAGCAAAGGTCATTGACCTCTGGTGACCTCTTTTTGCGTGTCCGGGAACTTCTTAGAAGATAGCAAATGTCATTGACCTCTGGTGACCTCATTTTGCGTGTCCGGGAGCTTCTTAGAAGATAGCAAAGGTCATTGACCTCTGGTGATCTCATTTTGCGTGTGCGGGAGCGTCTTAGAAGAATCCAAAGGTCATTGACCTCTGCTGACCTGATTTTGCGTGTCCGGGAGCGTCTTAGAAGATAGCAAATGTCTTTGACCTCTGGTTACCTCATTTTGCGTGTCCGAGAGCTTCTTAGAAGATAGCATAGGTCATTGACCTCTGGTGACCTCATTTTGCGTGTCCGGGAGCTTCTTAGAAGATAGCAAAGGTCATTGACCTCTGGTGATCTCATTTTGCGTGTCCGGGAACTTCTTAGAAGATAGCAAAGGTCATTGACCTCTGGTGACCTCATTTTGCGTGTGCGGGAACTTCTTAGAAGATAGCAAAGGTCATTGACCTCTGGTGACCTCATTTTGCGTGTCCGGGAACTTCTTAGAAGATAGCAAAGGTCAGTGACCTCTGGTGACTTCATTTTGCGTGTCCGGGAGCTTCTTAGAAGATAGCAAAAGTCATTGACCTCTGCTGACTTGATTTTGCGTGTCCGGGAGCGTCTTAGAAGATAGCAAAGGTCTTTGACCTCTGGTGACCTCATTTTGCGTGTCCGGGAGCTTCTTAGAAGATAGCGTAGGTCATTGACCTCTGGTGACATCATTTTGCGTGTCCGGGAGCTTCTTAGAAGATAGCAAAGGTCATTGACCTCTGGTGACCTCATTTTGCGTGTACGGGAACTTCTTAGAAGATAGCAAAGGTCTTTGACCTCTGGTGACCTCATTTTGCGTGTCCGGGAGCTTCTTAGAAGATAGCAAAGGTCATTGACCTCTGGTGACCACATTTTGCGTGTCCGGGAGCGTCTTAGAAGATAGCAAAGGTCATTGACCTCTGGTGACCTCATTTTGCGTGTCCGGGAGCTTCTAAGAGTATAGCAAAGGTCATTGACCTCTGGTGACCTCATTTTGCGTGTCCGGGAGCTTCTTAGAAGATAGCAAAGGTCATTGACCTCTGGTGACCTCATTTTGCGTGTCTGGGAGCTTCTTAGAAGATAGTAAAGGTCATTGACCACTGGTGACCTCATTTTGAGTGTCCGGGAGCTTCTAAGAGTATAGCAAAGGTCATTGACCTCTGGTGACCTCATTTTGCGTGTCCGGGAGCGTCTTAGAAGATAGCGAAGGTCATTGACCTCTGGTGACCTCATTTTGCGTGTCCGGGAGCTTCTTAGAAGATAGCAAAGGTCATTGACCTCTGGTGACCTCTTTTTGCGTGTCCGGGAACTTCTTAGAAGATAGCAAAGGTCATTGACCACTGGTGACCTCATTTTGCGTGTCCGGGAGCTTCTTAGAAGATAGCAAAGGTCATTGACCTCTGTTGATCTCATTTTGCGTGTGCGGGAGCGTCTTAGAAGATTGCAAAGGTCATTGACCTCTGCTGACCTGATTTTGCGTGTCCGGGAGCGTCTTAGAAGATAGCAAAGGTCTTTGACCTCTGGTGACCTCAATTTGCGTGTCCGGGAGCTTCTTAGAAGATAGCGTAGGTCATTGACCTCTGGTGACATCATTTTGCGTGTCCGGGAGCTTCTTAGAAGATAGCAAAGGTCATTGACCTCTGGTGACCTCATTTTGCGTGTCCGGGAGCTTCTTAGAAAATAGCAAAGGTCATTGACCTCTGGTGATCTCATTTTGCGTGTGCGGGAGCGTCTTAGAAGATTGCAAAGGTCCTTGACCTCTGCTGACCTGATTTTGCGTGTCCGGGAGCGTCTTAGAAGATAGCAAATGTCTTTGACCTCTGGTGACCTCATTTTGCGTGTCCGGGAGCTTCTTAGAAGATAGCATAGGTCATTGACCTCTGGTGACCTCATTTTGCGGGTCCGGGAGCTTCTTAGAAGATAGCAAAGGTCATTGACCTCTGGTGACCTCATTTTGCGTGTCCGGGAACTTCTTAGAAGATAGCAAAGGTCATTGACCTCTGGTGACCTCATTTTGCGTGTGCGGGAACTTCTTAGATGATAGCAAAGGTCATTGACCTCTGGTGACCTCATTTTGCGTGTCCGGGAACTTCTTAGAAGATAGCAAAGGTCAGTGACCTCTGGTGACCTCATTTTGCGTGTCCGGGAGCTTCTTAGAAGATAGCAAAGGTCATTGACCTCTGGTGACCTCATTTTGCGTGTACGGGAACTTCTTAGAAGATAGCAAAGGTCTTTGACCTCTGGTGACCTCATTTTGCGTGTCCGGGAGCTTCTTAGAAGATAGCAAAGGTCATTGACCTCTGGTGACCACATTTTGCGTGTCCGGGAGCGTCTTAGAAGATAGCAAAGGTCATTGACCTCTGGTGACCTCATTTTGCGTGTCCGGGAGCTTCTAAGAGTATAGCAAAGGTCATTGACCTCTGGTGACCTCATTTTGCGTGTCTGGGAGCTTCTTAGAAGATAGTAAAGGTCATTGACCACTGGTGATCTCATTTTGCGTGTGCGGGAGCTTCTTAGAAGATAGCAAAGTTCATTGTCCTCTGGTGACCTCATTTTCCATGTCCGGGAGCTTCTTAGAAGATAGCAAAGGTCATTGACCTCTGGTGACCTCATTTTGAGTGTCCGGGAGCTTCTAAGAGTATAGCAAAGGTCATTGACCTCTGGTGACCTCATTTTGCGTGTCCGGGAGCGTCTTAGAAGATAGCGAAGGTCATTGACCTCTGGTGACCTCATTTTGCGTGTCCGGGAGCTTCTTAGAAGATAGCAAAGGTCATTGACCTCTGGTGACCTCTTTTTGCGTGTCCGGGAACTTCTTAGAAGATAGCAAAGGTCATTGACCACTGGTGACCTCATTTTGCGTGTCCGGGAGCTTCTTAGAAGATAGCAAAGGTCATTGACCTCTGGTGACATCATTTTGCGTGTCCGGGAGCTTCTTAGAAAATAGCAAAGGTCATTGACCTCTGGTGACCTCATTTTGCGTGTCCGGGAGCTTCTTAGAAGATAGCAAAGGTCATTGACCTCTGGTGATCTCATTTTGCGTGTGCGGGAGCGTCTTAGAAGATTGCAAAGGTCATTGACCTCTGCTGACCTGATTTTGCGTGTCCGGGAGCGTCTTAGAAGATAGCAAAGGTCTTTGACCTCTGGTGACATCATTTTGCGTGTCCGGGAGCTTCTTAGAAAATAGCAAAGGTCATTGACCTCTGGTGACCTCATTTTGCGTGTCCGGGAGCTTCTTAGAAGATAGCAAAGGTCTTTGACCTCTGGTGACCTCATTTTGCGTGTCCGGGAGCTTCTTAGAAGATAGCAAAGGTCATTGACCTCTGGTGACCACATCTTGCGTGTCCGGGAGCGTCTTAGAAGATAGCAAAGGTCATTGACCTCTGGTGACCTCATTTTGCGTGTCCGGGAGCTTCTAAGAGTATAGCAAAGGTCATTGACCTCTGGTGACCTCATTTTGCGTGTCTGGGAGCTTCTTAGAAGATAGTAAAGGTCATTGACCACTGGTGATCTCATTTTGCGTGTGCGGGAGCTTCTTAGAAGATAGCAAAGTTCATTGTCCTCTGGTGACCTCATTTTCCATGTCCGGGAGCTTCTTAGAAGATAGCAAAGGTCATTGACCTCTGGTGACCTCATTTTGAGTGTCCGGGAGCTTCTAAGAGTATAGCAAAGGTCATTGACCTCTGGTGACCTCATTTTGCGTGTCCGGGAGCGTCTTAGAAGATAGCGAAGGTCATTGACCTCTGGTGACCTCATTTTGCGTGTCCGGGAGCTTCTTAGAAGATAGCAAAGGTCATTGACCTCTGGTGACCTCGTTTTGCGTGTCCGGGAACTTCTTAGAAGATAGCAAAGGTCATTGACCACTGGTGACCTCATTTTGCGTGTCCGGGAGCTTCTTAGAAGATAGCAAAGGTCATTGACCTCTGGTGATCTCATTTTGCGTGTGCGGGAGCGTCTTAGAAGATTGCAAAGGTCATTGACCTCTGCTGACCTGATTTTGCGTGTCCGGGAGCTTCTTAGAAGATAGCAAAGGTCATTGACCTCTGGTGACCACATTTTGCGTGTCCGGGAGCGTCTTAGAAGATAGCAAAGGTCATTGACCTCTGGTGACCTCATTTTGCGTGTCCGGGAGCTTCTAAGAGTATAGCAAAGGTCATTGACCTCTTGTGACCTCATTTTGCGTGTCCCGGAGCGTCTTAGAAGATAGCAAAGGTCTTTGACCTCTGCTGACCTCATTTTGCGTGTCCGGGAGATTCTTAGAAGATAGCAAATGTCATTGACCTCTGGTGACCTCTTTTTGCGTGTCCGGGAACTTCTTAGAAGATAGGAAATGTCATTGACCTCTGGTGACCTCATTTTGCGTGTCCGGGAGCGTCTTAGAAGATAGCGAAGGTCATTGACCTCTGGTGACCTCATTTTGCGTGTCCGGGAGCTTCTTAGAAGATAGCAAAGGTCATTGACCTCTGGTGACCTCTTTTTGCGTGTCCGGGAACTTCTTAGAAGATAGCAAAGGTCATTGACCACTGGTGACCTCATTTTGCGTGTCCGGGAGCTTCTTAGAAGATAGCAAAGGTCATTGACCTCTGGTGATCTCATTTTGCGTGTGCGGGAGCGTCTTAGAAGATTGCAAAGGTCATTGACCTCTGCTGACCTGATTTTGCGTGTCCGGGAGCGTCTTAGAAGATAGCAAAGGTCTTTGACCTCTGGTGACATCATTTTGCGTGTCCGGGAGCTTCTTAGAAAATAGCAAAGGTCATTGACCTCTGGTGACCTCATTTTGCGTGTCCGGGAGCTTCTTAGAAGATAGCAAAGGTCATTGACCTCTGGTGATCTCATTTTGCGTGTGCGGGAGCGTCTTAGAAGATTGCAAAGGTCATTGACCTCTGCTGACCTGATTTTGCGTGTCCGGGAGCGTCTTAGAAGATAGCAAAGGTCTTTGACCTCTGGTGACATCATTTTGCGTGTCCGGGAGCTTCTTAGAAAATAGCAAAGGTCATTGACCTCTGGTGACCTCATTTTGCGTGTCCGGGAGCTTCTTAGAAGATAGCAAAGGTCTTTGACCTCTGGTGACCTCATTTTGCGTGTCCGGGAGCTTCTTAGAAGATAGCAAAGGTCATTGACCTCTGGTGACCACATCTTGCGTGTCCGGGAGCGTCTTAGAAGATAGCGAAGGTCATTGACCTCTGGTGATCTCATTTTGCGTGTGCGGGAGCGTCTTAGAAGATTGCAAAGGTCATTGACCTCTGCTGACCTGATTTTGCGTGTCCGGGAGCGTCTTAGAAGATAGCAAAGGTCTTTGACCTCTGGTGACATCATTTTGCGTGTCCGGGAGCTTCTTAGAAAATAGCAAAGGTCATTGACCTCTGGTGACCTCATTTTGCGTGTCCGGGAGCTTCTTAGAAGATAGCAAAGGTCATTGACCTCTGGTGATCTCATTTTGCGTGTGCGGGAGCGTCTTAGAAGATTGCAAAGGTCATTGACCTCTGCTGACCTGATTTTGCGTGTCCGGGAGCGTCTTAGAAGATAGCAAAGGTCTTTGACCTCTGGTGACATCATTTTGCGTGTCCGGGAGCTTCTTAGAAGATAGCAAAGGTCATTGACCTCTGGTGACCTCATTTTGCGTGTCCGGGAGCTTCTTAGAAGATAGCAAAGGTCTTTGACCTCTGGTGACCTCATTTTGCGTGTCCGGGAGCTTCTTAGAAGATAGCAAAGGTCATTGACCTCTGGTGACCACATCTTGCGTGTCCGGGAGCGTCTTAGAAGATAGCAAAGGTCATTGACCTCTGGTGACCTCATTTTGCGTGTCCGGGAGCTTCTAAGAGTATAGCAAAGGTCATTGACCTCTGGTGACCTCATTTTGCGTGTCTGGGAGCTTCTTAGAAGATAGTAAAGGTCATTGACCACTGGTGATCTCATTTTGCGTGTGCGGGAGCTTCTTAGAAGATAGCAAAGTTCATTGTCCTCTGGTGACCTCATTTTCCATGTCCGGGAGCTTCTTAGAAGATAGCAAAGGTCATTGACCTCTGGTGACCTCATTTTGAGTGTCCGGGAGCTTCTAAGAGTATAGCAAAGGTCATTGACCTCTGGTGACCTCATTTTGCGTGTCCGGGAGCTTCTTAGAAGATAGCAAAGGTCTTTGACCTCTGGTGACCTCATTTTGCGTGTCCGGGAGCTTCTTAGAAGATAGCAAAGGTCATTGACCTCTGGTGACCTCATTTTGCGTGTCCGGGAGCGTCTTAGAAGATAGCGAAGGTCATTGACCTCTGGTGATCTCATTTTGCGTGTGCGGGAGCGTCTTAGAAGATTGCAAAGGTCATTGACCTCTGCTGACCTGATTTTGCGTGTCCGGGAGCGTCTTAGAAGATAGCAAAGGTCTTTGACCTCTGGTGACATCATTTTGCGTGTCCGGGAGCTTCTTAGAAAATAGCAAAGGTCATTGACCTCTGGTGACCTCATTTTGCGTGTCCGGGAGCTTCTTAGAAGATAGCAAAGGTCATTGACCTCTGGTGATCTCATTTTGCGTGTGCGGGAGCGTCTTAGAAGATTGCAAAGGTCATTGACCTCTGCTGACCTGATTTTGCGTGTCCGGGAGCGTCTTAGAAGATAGCAAAGGTCTTTGACCTCTGGTGACATCATTTTGCGTGTCCGGGAGCTTCTTAGAAAATAGCAAAGGTCATTGACCTCTGGTGACCTCATTTTGCGTGTCCGGGAGCTTCTTAGAAGATAGCAAAGGTCTTTGACCTCTGGTGACCTCATTTTGCGTGTCCGGGAGCTTCTTAGAAGATAGCAAAGGTCATTGACCTCTGGTGACCACATCTTGCGTGTCCGGGAGCGTCTTAGAAGATAGCAAAGGTCATTGACCTCTGGTGACCTCATTTTGCGTGTCCGGGAGCTTCTAAGAGTATAGCAAAGGTCATTGACCTCTGGTGACCTCATTTTGCGTGTCTGGGAGCTTCTTAGAAGATAGTAAAGGTCATTGACCACTGGTGATCTCATTTTGCGTGTGCGGGAGCTTCTTAGAAGATAGCAAAGTTCATTGTCCTCTGGTGACCTCATTTTCCATGTCCGGGAGCTTCTTAGAAGATAGCAAAGGTCATTGACCTCTGGTGACCTCATTTTGAGTGTCCGGGAGCTTCTAAGAGTATAGCAAAGGTCATTGACCTCTGGTGACCTCATTTTGCGTGTCCGGGAGCGTCTTGGAAGATAGCGAAGGTCATTGACCTCTGGTGACCTCATTTTGCGTGTCCGGGAGCTTCTTAGAAGATAGCAAAGGTCATTGACCTCTGGTGACCTCTTTTTGCGTGTCCGGGAACTTCTTAGAAGATAGCAAAGGTCATTGACCACTGGTGACCTCATTTTGCGTGTCCGGGAGCTTCTTAGAAGATAGCAAAGGTCATTGACCTCTGGTGATCTCATTTTGCGTGTGCGGGAGCGTCTTAGAAGATTGCAAAGGTCATTGACCTCTGCTGACCTGATTTTGCGTGTCCGGGAGCGTCTAAGAAGATAGCAAAGGTCTTTGACCTCTGGTGACCTCATTTTGCGTGTCCGGGAGCTTCTTAGAAGATAGCGTAGGTCATTGACCTCTGGTGACATCATTTTGCGTGTCCGGGAGCTTCTTAGAAGATAGCAAAGGTCATTGACCTCTGGTGACCTCATTTTGCGTGTCCGGGAGCTTCTTAGAAGATTGCAAAGGTCATTGACCTCTGCTGACCTGATTTTGCGTGTCCGGGAGCGTCTTAGAAGATAGCAAATGTCTTTGACCTCTGGTGACCTCATTTTGCGTGTCCGGGAGCGTCTTAGAAGATAGCAAAGGTCTTTGACCTCTGGTGACCTCATTTTGCGTGTCCGGGAGCTTCTTAGAAGATAGCAAAGGTCATTGACCTCTGGTGACCTCTTTTTGCGTGTCCGGGAACTTCTTAGAAGATAGCAAATGTCATTGACCTCTGGTGACCTCATTTTGCGTGTCCGGGAGCTTCTTAGAAGATAGCAAACGACGTTGACCTCTGGTGACCTCATTTTGCGTGTCCGGGAACTTCTTAGAAGATAGCAAAGGTCAGTGACCTCTGGTGACCTCATTTTGCGTGTCCGGGAACTTCTTAGAAGATAGCAAAGGTCAGTGACCTCTGGTGACCTCATTTTGCGTGTCCGGGAGCTTCTTAGAAGATAGCAAAGGTCATTGACCTCTGGTGACCTCATTTTGCGTGTACGGGAACTTCTTAGAAGATAGCAAAGGTCTTTGACCTCTGGTGACCTCATTTTGCGTGTCCGGGAGCTTCTTAGAAGATAGCAAAAGTCATTGACCTCTGGTGACCACATTTTGCGTGTCCGGGAGCGTCTTAGAAGATAGCAAAGGTCATTGACCTCTGGTGACCTCATTTTGCGTGTCCGGGAGCTTCTAAGAGTATAGCAAAGGTCATTGACCTCTTGTGACCTCATTTTGCGTGTCCCGGAGCGTCTTAGAAGATAGCAAAGGTCTTTGACCTCTGGTGACCTCATTTTGCGTGTCCGGGATATTCTTAGAAGATAGCAAAGGTCATTGACCTCTGGTGACCTCTTTTTGCGTGTCCGGGAACTTCTTAGAAGATAGGAAATGTCATTGACCTCTGGTGACCTCATTTTGCGTGTCCGGGAGCTTCTTAGAAGATAGCAAAGGTCATTGACGTCTGGTGATCTCATTTTGCGTGTGCGGGAGCGTCTTAGAAGATTGCAAATGTCATTGACCTCTGCTGACCTGATTTTGCGTGTCCGGGAGCGTCTTAGAAGATAGCAAATGTCTTTGACCTCTGGTGACCTCATTTTGCGTGTCCGGGAGCTTCTTAGAAGATAGCATAGGTCATTGACCTCTGGTGACCTCATTTTGCGTGTCCGGGAGCTTCTTAGAAGATAGCAAAGGTCATTGACCCCTGGTGACCTCATTTTGCGTGTCCGGGAGCTTCATAGAAGATGGCAATGGTCATTGACCTCTGGTGATCTCATTTTGCGTGTGCGGGAGCTTCTGAGAAGATAGCAAAGTTCATTGACCTCTGGTGACCTCATTTAGCGTGTCCGGGAACTTCGTAGAAAATAGCAAAGGTCATTGACCTCTGGTGACCTCATTTTGCGTGTCCGGGAGCGTCTTAAAAGATTGCAAAGGTCACTGACCTCTGGTGACCTCATTGTGCGTGTCCGGGACCGTCTTAGAAGATAGCAAAGTTCATTGACCTCTGGTGACCTCATTTTGCGTGTCCGGGAGCGTCTTAAAAGATAGCAAAGGTCATTGACCTCTGGTGACCTCATTTTGCGTGTGCGGGAACTTCTTAGAAGATAGCAAAGGTCATTGACCTCTGGTGACCTCATTTCGCGTGTCCGGGAACTTCTTAGAAGATATCAAAGGTCAGTGACCTCTGGTGACCTCATTTTGCGTGTCCGGGAGCTTCTTGGAAGATAGCAAAGGTCATTCACCTCTGGTGATCTCATTTTGCGTGTGCGGGAGCGTCTTAGAAGATTGCAAAGGTCATTGACCTCTGGTGACCTCATTTTGCGTGTCCGGGAGCTTCTTAGAAGATAGCAAAGGTCATTGACCTCTGGTGATCTCATTTTGCGTGTGCGGGAGCGTCTTAGAAGATTGCAAAGGTCATTGACCTCTGCTGACCTGATTTTGCGTGTCCGGGAGCGTCTTAGAAGATAGCAAAGGTCTTTGACCTCTGGTGACATCATTTTGCGTGTCCGGGAGCTTCTTAGAAAATAGCAAAGGTCATTGACCTCTGGTGACCTCATTTTGCGTGTCCGGGAGCTTCTTAGAAGATAGCAAAGGTCTTTGACCTCTGGTGACCTCATTTTGCGTGTCCGGGAGCTTCTTAGAAGATAGCAAAGGTCATTGACCTCTGGTGACCACATCTTGCGTGTCCGGGAGCGTCTTAGAAGATAGCAAAGGTCATTGACCTCTGGTGACCTCATTTTGCGTGTCCGGGAGCTTCTAAGAGTATAGCAAAGGTCATTGACCTCTGGTGACCTCATTTTGCGTGTCTGGGAGCTTCTTAGAAGATAGTAAAGGTCATTGACCACTGGTGATCTCATTTTGCGTGTGCGGGAGCTTCTTAGAAGATAGCAAAGTTCATTGTCCTCTGGTGACCTCATTTTGCATGTCCGGGAGCTTCTTAGAAGATAGCAAAGGTCATTGACCTCTGGTGACCTCATTTTGAGTGTCCGGGAGCTTCTAAGAGTATAGCAAAGGTCATTGACCTCTGGTGACCTCATTTTGCGTGTCCGGGAGCGTCTTAGAAGATAGCGAAGGTCATTGACCTCTGGTGACCTCATTTTGCGTGTCCGGGAGCTTCTTAGAAGATAGCAAAGGTCATTGACCTCTGGTGACCTCTTTTTGCGTGTCCGGGAACTTCTTAGAAGATAGCAAAGGTCATTGACCACTGGTGACCTCATTTTGCGTGTCCGGGAGCTTCTTAGAAGATAGCAAAGGTCATTGACCTCTGGTGATCTCATTTTGCGTGTGCGGGAGCGTCTTAGAAGATTGCAAAGGTCATTGACCTCTGCTGACCTGATTTTGCGTGTCCGGGAGCGTCTTAGAAGATAGCAAAGGTCTTTGACCTCTGGTGACCTCATTTTGCGTGTCCGGGAGCTTCTTAGAAGATAGCGTAGGTCATTGACCTCTGGTGACATCATTTTGCGTGTCCGGGAGCTTCTTAGAAGATAGCAAAGGTCATTGACCTCTGGTGACCTCATTTTGCGTGTCCGGGAGCTTCTTAGAAGATTGCAAAGGTCATTGACCTCTGCTGACCTGATTTTGCGTGTCCGGGAGCGTCTTAGAAGATAGCAAATGTCTTTGACCTCTGGTGACCTCATTTTGCGTGTCCGGGAGCGTCTTAGAAGATAGCAAAGGTCTTTGACCTCTGGTGACCTCATTTTGCGTGTCCGGGAGCTTCTTAGAAGATAGCAAAGGTCATTGACCTCTGGTGACCTCTTTTTGCGTGTCCGGGAACTTCTTAGAAGGTAGCAAATGTCATTGACCTCTGGTGACCTCATTTTGCGTGTCCGGGAGCTTCTTAGAAGATAGCAAACGACGTTGACCTCTGGTGACCTCATTTTGCGTGTCCGGGAACTTCTTAGAAGATAGCAAAGGTCAGTGACCTCTGGTGACCTCATCTTGCGTGTCCGGGAACTTCTTAGAAGATAGCAAAGGTCAGTGACCTCTGGTGACCTCATTTTGCGTGTCCGGGAGCTTCTTAGAAGATAGCAAAGGTCATTGACCTCTGGTGACCTCATTTTGCGTGTACGGGAACTTCTTAGAAGATAGCAAAGGTCTTTGACCTCTGGTGACCTCATTTTGCGTGTCCGGGAGCTTCTTAGAAGATAGCAAAAGTCATTGACCTCTGGTGACCACATTTTGCGTGTCCGGGAGCGTCTTAGAAGATAGCAAAGGTCATTGACCTCTGGTGACCTCATTTTGCGTGTCCGGGAGCTTCTAAGAGTATAGCAAAGGTCATTGACCTCTTGTGACCTCATTTTGCGTGTCCCGGAGCGTCTTAGAAGATAGCAAAGGTCTTTGACCTCTGGTGACCTCATTTTGCGTGTCCGGGAGATTCTTAGAAGATAGCAAAGGTCATTGACCTCTGGTGACCTCTTTTTGCGTGTCCGGGAACTTCTTAGAAGATAGGAAATGTCATTGACCTCTGGTGACCTCATTTTGCGTGTCCGGGAGCTTCTTAGAAGATAGCAAAGGTCATTGACGTCTGGTGATCTCATTTTGCGTGTGCGGGAGCGTCTTAGAAGATTGCAAATGTCATTGACCTCTGCTGACCTGATTTTGCGTGTCCGGGAGCGTCTTAGAAGATAGCAAATGTCTTTGACCTCTGGTGACCTCATTTTGCGTGTCCGGGAGCTTCTTAGAAGATAGCATAGGTCATTGACCTCTGGTGACCTCATTTTGCGTGTCCGGGAGCTTCTTAGAAGATAGCAAAGGTCATTGACCTCTGGTGACCTCATTTTGCGTGTCCGGGAGCTTCATAGAAGATGGCAATGGTCATTGACCTCTGGTGATCTCATTTTGCGTGTGCGGGAGCTTCTGAGAAGATAGCAAAGTTCATTGACCTCTGGTGACCTCATTTAGCGTGTCCGGGAACTTCGTAGAAAATAGCAAAGGTCATTGACCTCTGGTGACCTCATTTTGCGTGTCCGGGAGCGTCTTAAAAGATTGCAAAGGTCACTGACCTCTGGTGACCTCATTGTGCGTGTCCGGGACCGTCTTAGAAGATAGCAAAGTTCATTGACCTCTGGTGACCTCATTTTGCGTGTCCGGGAGCGTCTTAAAAGATAGCAAAGGTCATTGACCTCTGGTGACCTCATTTTGCGTGTGCGGGAACTTCTTAGAAGATAGCAAAGGTCATTGACCTCTGGTGACCTCATTTCGCGTGTCCGGGAACTTCTTAGAAGATATCAAAGGTCAGTGACCTCTGGTGACCTCATTTTGCGTGTCCGGGAGCTTCTTGGAAGATAGCAAAGGTCATTCACCACTGGTGATCTCATTTTGCGTGTGCGGGAGCGTCTTAGAAGATTGCAAAGGTCATTGACCTCTGCTGTCCTCATTTTGCGTGTCCGGGAGCATCTTAGAAGATAGCAAAGTTCTTTGACCTCTGGTGACCTCATTTTGCGTGTCCGGGAGTGTCTTAAAAGATTGCAAAGGTCATTGACCTCTGGTGACCTCATTTTGCGTGTCCGGGACCGTCTTAGAAGATAGCAAAGTTCATTGACATCTGGTGACCTCATTTTGCGTGTCCGGGAGCGTCTTAGAAGATAGCAAAGGTCATTGAATTCTGGTGACCTCATTTTGCGTGTCCTGGAGCTACTTAGAAGATAGCAAAGGTCATTGACCTCTGGTGACCTCATTTTGCGTGTCCGGGAGCGTCTTAGAAGATAGCAAAGGTCTTTGACCTCTGGTTACCTCATTTTGCGTGTCCGGGAGCGTCTTAAAAGATTGCAAAGGTCATTGACCACTGGTGACATCATTTTGCGTGTCCGGGAGCGTCTTAGAAGATAGCAAAGGTCATTGACCTTTGGTGACCTCATTTTGCGTGTCCGGGAGCGTCTTAGAAGATAGCAAACGACGTTGACCTCTGGTGACCTCATTTTGCGTGTCCGGGAACTTCTTAGAAGATAGCAAAGGTCAGTGACCTCTGGTGACCTCATTTTGCGTGTCCGGGAGCTTCTTAGAAGATAGCAAAGGTCATTGACCTCTGGTGACCTCATTTTGCGTGTACGGGAACTTCTTAGAAGATAGCAAAGGTCTTTGACCTCTGGTGACCTCATTTTGCGTGTGCGGGAACTTCTTAGAAGATAGCAAAGGTCATTGACCTCTGGTGACCTCATTTTGCGTGTCCGGGAACTTCTTAGAAGATAGCAAAGGTCAGTGACCTCTGGTGACCTCATTTTGCGTGTCCGGGAGCTTCTTAGAAGATAGCAAAGGTCATTGACCTCTGGTGACCTCATTTTGCGTGTACGGGAACTTCTTAGAAGATAGCAAAGGTCTTTGACCTCTGGTGACCTCATTTTGCGTGTCCGGGAGCTTCTTAGAAGATAGCAAAGGTCATTGACCTCTGGTGACCACATTTTGCGTGTCCGGGAGCTTCTTAGAAGATAGCAAAGGTCATTGACCTCTGGTGACCTCATTTTGCGTGTCCGGGAGCTTCTAAGAGTATAGCAAAGGTCATTGACCTCTTGTGACCTCATTTTGCGTGTCTGGGAGCTTCTTAGAAGATAGTAAAGGTCATTGACCACTGGTGATCTCATTTTGCGTGTGCGGGAGCTTCTTAGAAGATAGCAAAGTTCATTGTCCTCTGGTGACCTCATTTTGCGTGTCCGGGAGCATCTTAGAATATAGCAAAGGTCATTGACCTCTGGTGATCTCATTTTGCGTGTGCGGGAGCGTCTTAGAAGATTGCAAAGGTCATTGACCTCTGCTGACCTGATTTTGCGTGTCCGGGAGCGTCTTAGAAGATAGCAAATGTCTTTGACCTCTGGTGACCTCATTTTGCGTGTCCGGGAGCGTCTTAGAAGATGGCAAAGGTCTTTGAACTCTGGTGACCTCATTTTGCGTGTCCGGGAGCTTCTTAGAAGATAGCAAAGGTCATTGACCTCTGGTGACCTCTTTTTGCGTGTCCGGGAACTTCTTAGAAGATAGCAAATGTCATTGACCTCTGGTGACCTCATTTTGCGTGTCCGGGAGCTTCTTAGAAGATAGCAAAGGTCATTGACGTCTGGTGATCTCATTTTGCGTGTGCGGGAGCGTCTTAGAAGATTGCAAATGTCATTGACCTCTGCTGACCTGATTTTGCGTGTCTGGGAGCGTCTTAGAAGATAGCAAAGGTCATTGACCTCTGGTGACCTCTTTTTGCGTGTCCGGGAACTTCTTAGAAGATAGCAAATGTCATTGACCTCTGGTGACCTCATTTTGCGTGTCCGGGAGCTTCTTAGAAGATAGCAAAGGTCATTGACGTCTGGTGATCTCATTTTGCGTGTGCGGGAGCGTCTTAGAAGATTGCAAATGTCATTGACCTCTGCTGACCTGATTTTGCGTGTCTGGGAGCGTCTTAGAAGATAGCAAATGTCTTTGACCTCTGGTGACCTCATTTTGCGTGTCCGGGAGCTTCTTAGAAGATAGCATAGGTCATTGACCTCTGGTGACCTCATTTTGCGTGTCCGGGAGCTTCTTAGAAGATAGCAAAGGTCATTGACCTCTGGTGACCTCATTTTGCGTGTCCGGGAGCTTCTTAGAAGATAGCAATGGTCATTGACCTCTGGTGATCTCATTTTGCGTGTGCGGGAGCTTCTGAGAAGATAGCAAAGTTCATTGACCTCTTGTGACCTCATTTAGCGTGTCCGGGAACTTCGTAGAAAATAGCAAAGGTCATTGACCTCTGGTGACCTCATTTTGCGTGTCCGGGAGCGTCTTAAAAGATTGCAAAGGTCACTGACCTCTGGTGACCTCATTGTGCGTGTCCGGGACCGTCTTAGAAGATAGCAGAGTTCATTGACCTCTGGTGACCTCATTTTGCGTGTCCGGGAGCGTCTTAAAAGATAGCAAAGGTCATTGACCTCTGGTGACCTCATTTTGCGTGTGCGGGAACTTCTTAGAAGATAGCAAAGGTCATTGACCTCTGGTGACCTCATTTCGCGTGTCCGGGAACTTCTTAGAAGATATCAAAGGTCAGTGACCTCTGGTGACCTCATTTTGCGTGTCCGGGAGCTTCTTAGAAGATAGCAAAGGTCATTGACCTCTGGTGATCTCATTTTGCGTGTGCGGGAGCGTCTTAGAAGATTGCAAAGGTCATTGACCTCTGCTGTCCTCATTTTGCGTGTCCGGGAGCGTCTTAGAAGATAGCAAAGTTCTTTGACCTCTGGTGACCTCATTTTGTGTGTCCGGGTGTGTCTTAAAAGATTGCAAAGGTCATTGACCTCTGGTGACCTCATTTTGCGTGTCCGGGACCGTCTTAGAAGATAGCAAAGTTCATTGACATCTGGTGACCTCATTTTGCGTGTCCGGGAGCGTCTTAGAAGATAGCAAAGGTCATTGACTTCTGGTGACCTCATTTTGCGTGTCCTGGAGCTACTTAGAAGATAGCAAAGGTCATTGACCTCTGGTGACCTCATTTTGCGTGTCCGGGAGCGTCTTAGAAGATAGCAAAGGTCTTTGATCTCTGGTTACCTCATTTTGCGTGTCCGGGAGCGTCTTAAAAGATTGCAAAGGTCATTGACCACTGGTGACATCATTTTGCGTGTCCGGGAGCGTCTTAGAAGATAGCAAAGGTCGTTGACCTCTGGTGACCTCATTTTGCGTGTGCGGAGCTTCTAAGAGGATAGCAAAGGTCATTGACCTCTGGTGACTTCATTTTGCGTGTCCGGTAGCGTCTTAGAAGATAGCAAAGGTCATTGACCTTTGGTGACCTCATTTTGCGTGTCCGGGAGAGTCTTAGAAGATAGCAAACGACGTTGACCTCTGGTGACCTCATTTTGCGTGTCCGGGGCGTCTTAGAAGATAGCAAAGGTCATTGACCTCTGGTTACCTCATTTTGCGTGTGCGGAGCTTCTAAGAGGATAGCAAAGGTCATTGACCTCTCGTGACCTCATTTTGCGTGTCCGGGGCGTCTTAGAGGATAGCAAAGGTCATTGACCTGTGGTGACCTCATTTTGCGTGTCCGGGAGCGTCTTAGAAGATAGCAAACGACGTTGACCTCTGATGACCTCATTTTGCGTGTCCGGGGCGTCTTAGAAGATAGCAAAGGTCATTGACCTCTGGTGATCTCATTTTGCGTGTGCGGGAGCGTCTTAGAATATTGCAAAGGTCATTGACCTCTGCTGACCTGATTTTGCGTGTCCGGGAGCGTCTTAGAAGATAGCAAATGTCTTTGACCTCTGGTGACCTCATTTTGCGTGTCCGGGAGCGTCTTAGAAGATAGCAAAGGTCTTTGACCTCTGGTGACCTCATTTTGCGTGTCCGGGAGCTTCTTAGAAGATAGCAAAGGTCACTGACCTCTGGTGACCTCTTTTTGCGTGTCCGGGAACTTCTTAGAAGATAGCAAATGTCATTGACCTCTGGTGACCTCATTTTGCGTGTCCGCGAGCTTCTTAGAAGATTGCAAAGGTCATTGACGTCTGGTGATCTCATTTTGCGTGTGCGGGAGCGTCTTAGAAGATTGCAAATGTCATTGACGTCTGCTGACCTGATTTTGCGTGTCCGGGAGCGTCTTAGAAGATAGCAAATGTCTTTGACCTCTGGTGACCTCATTTTGCGTGTCCGGGAGCTTCTTAGAAGATAGCATAGGTCATTGACCTCTGGTGACCTCATTTTGCGTGTCCGGGAGCTTCTTAGAAGATAGCAAAGGTCATTGACCTCTGGTGACCTCATTGTGCGTGTCCGGGACCGTCTTAGAAGATAGCAAAGTTCATTGACCTCTGGTGACCTCATTTTGCGTGTCCGGGAGCGTCTTAAAAGATAGCAAAGGTCATTGTCCTCTGGTGACCTCATTTTGCGTGTGCGGGAACTTCTTAGAAGATAGCAAAGGTCATTGACCTCTGGTGACCTCATTTCGCGTGTCCGGGAACTTCTTAGAAGATATCAAAGGTCAGTGACCTCTGGTGACCTCATTTTGCGTGTCCGGGAGCTTCTTAGAAGATAGCAAAGGTCATTGACCTCTGGTGATCTCATTTTGCGTGTGCGGGAGCGTCTTAGAAGATTGCAAAGGTCATTGACCTCTGGTGACATCATTTTGCGTGTCCGGGAGCGTCTTAGAAGATAGCAAAGGTCATTGACCTCTGGTGACCTCATTTTGCGTGTGCGGAGCTTCTAAGAGGATAGCAAAGGTCATTGACCTCTGGTGACTTCATTTTGCGTGTCCGGTAGCGTCTTAGAAGATAGCAAAGGTCATTGACCTTTGGTGACCTCATTTTGCGTGTCCGGGAGCGTCTTAGAAGATAGCAAACGACGTTGACCTCTGGTGACCTCATTTTGCGTGTCCGGGGCGTCTTAGAAGATAGCAAAGGTCATTGACCTCTGGTTACCTCATTTTGCGTGTGCGGAGCTTCTAAGAGGATAGCAAAGGTCATTGACCTCTGGTGACCTCATTTTGCGTGTCCGGGGCGTCTTAGAGGATAGCAAAGGTCATTGACCTGTGGTGACCTCATTTTGCGTGTCCGGGAGCGTCTTAGAAGATAGCAAACGACGTTGACCTCTGATGACCTCATTTTGCGTGTCCGGGGCGTCTTAGAAGATAGCAAAGGTCATTGACCTCTGGTTACCTCATTTTGCGTGTGCGGGAGCTTCTTAGAAGATAGCAAAGGTCATTGACCACTGGTGACCTTATTTTGCGTGTCCGGGAGCTTCTTAGAAGATAGCAAAGGTCATTGACCTCTGGTGATCTCATTTTGCGTGTGCGGGAGCGTCTTAGAAGATTGCAAAGGTCATTGACCTCTGCTGACCTGATTTTGCGTGTCCGGGAGCGTCTTAGAAGATAGCAAAGGTCTTTGACCTCTGGTGACCTCATTTTGCGTGTCCGGGAGCTTTTTAGAAGGTAGCGTAGGTCATTGACCTCTGGTGACATCATTTTGCGTGTCCGGGAGCTTCTTAGAAGATAGCAAAGGTCATTGACCTCTGGTGACCTCATTTTGCGTGTCCGGGAGCTTCTTAGAAGATAGCAAAGGTCATTGACCTCTGGTGATCTCATTTTGCGTGTGCGGGAGCGTCTTAGAAGATTGCAAAGGTCATTGACCTCTGCTGACCTGATTTTGCGTGTCCGGGAGCGTCTTAGAAGATAGCAAATGTCTTTGACCTCTGGTGACCTCATTTTGCGTGTCCGGGAGCGTCTTAGAAGATAGCAAAGGTCTTTGACCTCTGGTGACCTCATTTTGCGTGTCCGGGAGCTTCTTAGAAGATAGCAAAGGTCATTGACCTCTGGTGACCTCTTTTTGCGTGTCCGGGAACTTCTTAGAAGATAGCAAATGTCATTGACCTCTGGTGACCTCATTTTGCGTGTCCGGGAGCTTCTTAGAAGATAGCAAAGGTCATTGACGTCTGGTGATCTCATTTTGCGTGTGCGGGAGCGTCTTAGAAGATTGCAAATGTCATTGACCTCTGCTGACCTGATTTTGCGTGTGCGGGAGCGTCTTAGAAGACAGCAAATGTCTTTGACCTCTGGTGACCTCATTTTGCGTGTCCGGGAGCTTCTTAGAAGATAGCATAGGTCATTGACCTCTGGTGACCTCATTTTGCGTGTCCGGGAGCTTCTTAGAAGATAGCAAAGGTCATTGACCTCTGGTGACCTCATTTTGCGTGTCCGGGAGCTTCTTAGAAGATAGCAATGGTCATTGACCTCTGGTGATCTCATTTTGCGTGTGCGGGAGCTTCTTAGAAGATAGCAAAGTTCATTGACCTCTGGTGACCTCATTAAGCGTGTCCGGGAACTTCGTAGAAAATAGCAAAGGTCATTGACCTCTGGTGACCTCATTTTGCGTGTCCGGGAGCGTCTTAAAAGATTGCAAAGGTCATTGACCTCTGGTGACCTCATTGTGCGTGTCCGGGACCGTCTTAGAAGATAGCAAAGTTCATTGACCTCTGGTGACCTCATTTTGCGTGTCCGGGAGCGTCTTAAAAGATAGCAAAGGTCATTGACCTCTGGTGACCTCATTTTGCGTGTGCGGGAACTTCTTAGAAGATAGCAAAGGTCATTGACCTCTGGTGACCTCATTTCGCGTGTCCGGGAACTTCTTAGAAGATATCAAAGGTCAGTGACCTCTGGTGACCTCATTTTGCGTGTCCGGGAGCTTCTTAGAAGATAGCAAAGTTCATTGACCTCTGGTGATCTCATTTTGCGTGTGCGGGAGCGTCTTAGAAGATTGCAAAGGTCATTGACCTCTGCTGACCTCATTTTGCGTGTCCGGGAGCGTCTTAGAAGATAGCAAATTTCTTTGACCTCTGGTGACCTCATTTTGCGTGTCCGGGAGAGTCTTAATAGATTGCAAAGGTCATTGACCTCTGGTGACCTCATTTTGCGTGTCCGGGACCGTCTTAGAAGATAGCAAAGTTCATTGACATCTGGTGACCTCATTTTGCGTGTCCGGGAGCGTCTTAGAAGATAGCAAAGGTCATTGACTTCTGGTGACCTCATTTTGCGTGTCCTGGAGCTACTTAGAAGATAGCAAAGGTCATTGACCTCTGGTGACCTCATTTTGCGTGTCCGGGAGCGTCTTAGAAGATAGCAAAGGTCTTTGACCTCTGGTTACCTCATTTTTTGTGTCCGGGAGCGTCTTAAAAGATTGCAAAGGTCATTGACCACTGGTGACATCATTTTGCGTGTCCGGGAACTTCTTAGAAGATAGCAAAGGTCATTGACCTCTGGTGACCTCATTTCGCGTGTCCGGGAACTTCTTAGAAGATATCAAAGGTCAGTGACCTCTGGTGACCTCATTTTGCGTGTCCGGGAGCTTCTTAGAAGATAGCAAAGTTCATTGACCTCTGGTGATCTCATTTTGCGTGTGCGGGAGCGTCTTAGAAGATTGCAAAGGTCATTGACCTCTGCTGACCTCATTTTGCGTGTCCGGGAGCGTCTTAGAAGATAGCAAATTTCTTTGACCTCTGGTGACCTCATTTTGCGTGTCCGGGAGAGTCTTAATAGATTGCAAAGGTCATTGACCTCTGGTGACCTCATTTTGCGTGTCCGGGACCGTCTTAGAAGATAGCAAAGTTCATTGACATCTGGTGACCTCATTTTGCGTGTCCGGGAGCGTCTTAGAAGATAGCAAAGGTCATTGACTTCTGGTGACCTCATTTTGCGTGTCCTGGAGCTACTTAGAAGATAGCAAAGGTCATTGACCTCTGGTGACCTCATTTTGCGTGTCCGGGAGCGTCTTAGAAGATAGCAAAGGTCTTTGACCTCTGGTTACCTCATTTTTTGTGTCCGGGAGCGTCTTAAAAGATTGCAAAGGTCATTGACCACTGGTGACATCATTTTGCGTGTCCGGGAGCGTCTTAGAAGATAGCAAAGGTCATTGACCTCTGGTGACCTCATTTTGCGTGTGCGGAGCTTCTAAGAGGATAGCAAAGTTCATTGACCTCTGGTGACCTCATTTTGCGTGTCCGGGAGCGTCTTAAAAGATAGCAAAGGTCATTGACCTCTGGTGACCTCATTTTGCGTGTGCGGGAACTTCTTAGAAGATAGCAAAGGTCATTGACCTCTGGTGACCTCATTTCGCGTGTCCGGGAACTTCTTAGAAGATAGCAAAGGTCAGTGACCTCTGGTGACCTCATTTTGCGTGTCCGGGAGCTTCTTAGAAGATAGCAAAGTTCATTGACCTCTGGTGATCTCATTTTGCGTGTGCGGGAGCGTCTTAGAAGATTGCAAAGGTCATTGACCTCTGCTGACCTCATTTTGCGTGTCCGGGAGCGTCTTAGAAGATAGCAAATTTCTTTGACCTCTGGTGACCTCATTTTGCGTGTCCGGGAGCTTCTTAGAAGATAGCATAGGTCATTGACCTCTGGTGACCTCATTTTGCGTGTCCGGGAGCTTCTTAGAAGATAGCAAAGGTCATTGACCTCTGGTGACCTCATTGTGCGTGTCCGGGACCGTCTTGGAAGATAGCAAAGTTCATTGACCTCTGGTGACCTCATTTTGCGTGTCCGGGAGCGTCTTAAAAGATAGCAAAGGTCATTGTCCTCTGGTGACCTCATTTTGCGTGTGCGGGAACTTCTTAGAAGATAGCAAAGGTCATTGACCTCTGGTGACCTCATTTCGCGTGTCCGGGAACTTCTTAGAAGATATCAAAGGTCAGTGACCTCTGGTGACCTCATTTTGCGTGACCGGGTGCTTCTTAGAAGATAGCAAAGGTCATTGACCTCTGGTGATCTCATTTTGCGTGTCCGGGAGCGTCTTAGAAGATAGCAAAGTTCTTTGACCTCTGGTGACCTCATTTTGCGTGTCCGGGAGTGTCTTAAAAGATTGCAAAGGTCATTGACCTCTGGTGACCTCATTTTGCGTGTCCGGGACCGTCTTAGAAGATAGCAAAGTTCATTGACATCTGGTGACCTCATTTTGCGTGTCCGGGAGCGTCTTAGAAGATAGCAAAGGTCATTGACTTCTGGTGACCTCATTTTGCGTGTCCTGGAGCTACTTAGAAGATAGCAAAGGTCATTGACCTCTGGTGACCTCATTTTGCGTGTGCGGGAGCGTCTTAGAAGATTGCAAATGTCATTGACGTCTGCTGACCTGATTTTGCGTGTCCGGGAGCGTCTTAGAAGATAGCAAATGTCTTTGACCTCTGGTGACCTCATTTTGCGTGTCCGGGAGCTTCTTAGAAGATAGCATAGGTCATTGACCTCTGGTGACCTCATTTTGCGTGTCCGGGAGCTTCTTAGAAGATAGCAAAGGTCATTGACCTCTGGTGACCTCATTGTGCGTGTCCGGGACCGTCTTAGAAGATAGCAAAGTTCATTGACCTCTGGTGACCTCATTTTGCGTGTCCGGGAGCGTCTTAAAAGATAGCAAAGGTCATTGCCCTCTGGTGACCTCATTTTGCGTGTGCGGGAACTTCTTAGAAGATAGCAAAGGTCATTGACCTCTGGTGACCTCATTTCGCGTGTCCGGGAACTTCTTAGAAGATATCAAAGGTCAGTGACCTCTGGTGACCTCATTTTGCGTGACCGGGAGCTTCTTAGAAGATAGCAAAGGTCATTGACCTCTGGTGATCTCATTTTGCGTGTGCGGGAGCGTCTTAGAAGATTGCAAAGGTCATTGACCTCTGCTGTCCTCATTTTGCGTGTCCGGGAGCGTCTTAGAAGATAGCAAAGTTCTTTGACCTCTGGTGACCTCATTTTGCGTGTCCGGGAGTGTCTTAAAAGATTGCAAAGGTCATTGACCTCTGGTGACCTCATTTTGCGTGTCCGGGACCGTCTTAGAAGATAGCAAAGGTCTTTGACCTCTGGTTACCTCATTTTGCGTGTCCGGGAGCGTCTTAAAAGATTGCAAAGGTCATTGACCACTGGTGACATCATTTTGCGTGTCCGGGAGCGTCTTAGAAGATAGCAAAGGTCATTGACCTCTGGTGACCTCATTTTGCGTGTGCGGAGCTTCTAAGAGGATAGCAAAGGTCATTGACCTCTGGTGACTTCATTTTGCGTGTCCGGTAGCGTCTTAGAAGATAGCAAAGGTCATTGACCTTTGGTGACCTCATTTTGCGTGTCCGGGAGCGTCTTAGAAGATAGCAAACGACGTTGACCTCTGGTGACCTCATTTTGCGTGTCCGGGGCGTCTTAGAAGATAGCAAAGGTCATTGACCTCTGGTTACCTCATTTTGCGTGTGCGGAGCTTCTAAGAGGATAGCAAAGGTCATTACCTCTGGTGACCTCATTTTGCGTGTCCGGGGCGTCTTAGAGGATAGCAAAGGTCATTGACCTGTGGTGACCTCATTTTGCGTGTCCGGGAGCGTCTTAGAATATAGCAAACGACGTTGACCTCTGATGACCTCATTTTGCGTGTCCGGGGCGTCTTAGAAGATAGCAAAGGTCATTGACCTCTGGTTACCTCATTTTGCGTGTGCGGGAGCTTCTTAGAAGATAGCAAAGGTCATTGACCACTGGTGACCTTATTTTGCGTGTCCGGGAGCTTCTTAGAAGATAGCAAAGGTCATTGACCTCTGGTGATCTCATTTTGCGTGTGCGGGAGCGTCTTAGAAGATTGCAAAGGTCATTGACCTCTGCTGACCTGATTTTGCGTGTCCGGGAGCGTCTTAGAAGATAGCAAAGGTCTTTGACCTCTGGTGACCTCATTTTGCGTGTCCGGGAGCTTCTTAGAAGGTAGCGTAGGTCATTGACCTCTGGTGACATCATTTTGCGTGTCCGGGAGCTTCTTAGAAGATAGCAAAGGTCATTGACCTCTGGTGACCTCATTTTGCGTGTCCGGGAGCTTCTTAGAAGATAGCAAAGGTCATTGACCTCTGGTGATCTCATTTTGCGTGTGCGGGAGCGTCTTAGAAGATTGCAAAGGTCATTGACCTCTGCTGACCTGATTTTGCGTGTCCGGGAGCGTCTTAGAAGATAGCAAATGTCTTTGACCTCTGGTGACCTCATTTTGCGTGTCCGGGAGCGTCTTAGAAGATAGCAAAGGTCTTTGACCTCTGGTGACCTCATTTTGCGTGTCCGGGAGCTTCTTAGAAGATAGCAAAGGTCATTGACCTCTGGTGACCTCTTTTTGCGTGTCCGGGAACTTCTTAGAAGATAGCAAATGTCATTGACCTCTGGTGACCTCATTTTGCGTGTCCGGGAGCTTCTTAGAAGATAGCAAAGGTCATTGACGTCTGGTGATCTCATTTTGCGTGTGCGGGAGCGTCTTAGAAGATTGCAAATGTCATTGACCTCTGCTGACCTGATTTTGCGTGTCCGGGAGCGTCTTAGAAGACAGCAAATGTCTTTGACCTCTGGTGACCTCATTTTGCGTGTCCGGGAGCTTCTTAGAAGATAGCATAGGTCATTGACCTCTGGTGACCTCATTTTGCGTGTCCGGGAGCTTCTTAGAAGATAGCAAAGGTCATTGACCTCTGGTGACCTCATTTTGCGTGTCCGGGAGCTTCTTAGAAGATAGCAATGGTCATTGACCTCTGGTGATCTCATTTTGCGTGTGCGGGAGCTTCTTAGAAGATAGCAAAGTTCATTGACCTCTGGTGACCTCATTAAGCGTGTCCGGGAACTTCGTAGAAAATAGCAAAGGTCATTGACCTCTGGTGACCTCATTTTGCGTGTCCGGGAGCGTCTTAAAAGATTGCAAAGGTCATTGACCTCTGGTGACCTCATTGTGCGTGTCCGGGACCGTCTTAGAAGATAGCAAAGTTCATTGACCTCTGGTGACCTCATTTTGCGTGTCCGGGAGCGTCTTAAAAGATAGCAAAGGTCATTGACCTCTGGTGACCTCATTTTGCGTGTGCGGGAACTTCTTAGAAGATAGCAAAGGTCATTGACCTCTGGTGACCTCATTTCGCGTGTCCGGGAACTTCTTAGAAGATATCAAAGGTCAGTGACCTCTGGTGACCTCATTTTGCGTGTCCGGGAGCTTCTTAGAAGATAGCAAAGTTCATTGACCTCTGGTGATCTCATTTTGCGTGTGCGGGAGCGTCTTAGAAGATTGCAAAGGTCATTGACCTCTGCTGACCTCATTTTGCGTGTCCGGGAGCGTCTTAGAAGATAGCAAATTTCTTTGACCTCTGGTGACCTCATTTTGCGTGTCCGGGAGAGTCTTAATAGATTGCAAAGGTCATTGACCTCTGGTGACCTCATTTTGCGTGTCCGGGACCGTCTTAGAAGATAGCAAAGTTCATTGACATCTGGTGACCTCATTTTGCGTGTCCGGGAGCGTCTTAGAAGATAGCAAAGGTCATTGACTTCTGGTGACCTCATTTTGCGTGTCCTGGAGCTACTTAGAAGATAGCAAAGGTCATTGACCTCTGGTGACCTCATTTTGCGTGTCCGGGAGCGTCTTAGAAGATAGCAAAGGTCTTTGACCTCTGGTTACCTCATTTTTTGTGTCCGGGAGCGTCTTAAAAGATTGCAAAGGTCATTGACCACTGGTGACATCATTTTGCGTGTCCGGGAGCGTCTTAGAAGATAAAGAGGTCATTGACCTCTGGTGACCTCATTTTGCGTGTGCGGAGCTTCTAAGAGGATAGCAAAGTTCATTGACCTCTGGTGACCTCATTTTGCGTGTCCGGGAGCGTCTTAAAAGATAGCAAAGGTCATTGACCTCTGGTGACCTCATTTTGCGTGTGCGGGAGCTTCTTAGAAGATAGCAAAGTTCATTGACCTCTTGTGACCTCATTAAGCGTGTCCGGGAACTTCGTAGAAAATAGCAAAGGTCATTGACCTCTGGTGACCTCATTTTGCGTGTCCGGGAGCGTCTTAAAAGATTGCAAAGGTCATTGACCTCTGGTGACCTCATTGTGCGTGTCCGGGACCGTCTTAGAAGATAGCAAAGTTCATTGACCTCTGGTGACCTCATTTTGCGTGTCCGGGAGCGTCTTAAAAGATAGCAAAGGTCATTGACCTCTGGTGACCTCATTTTGCGTGTGCGGGAACTTCTTAGAAGATAGCAAAGGTCATTGACCTCTGGTGACCTCATTTCGCGTGTCCGGGAACTTCTTAGAAGATATCAAAGGTCAGTGACCTCTGGTGACCTCATTTTGCGTGTCCGGGAGCTTCTTAGAAGATAGCAAAGTTCATTGACCTCTGGTGATCTCATTTTGCGTGTGCGGGAGCGTCTTAGAAGATTGCAAAGGTCATTGACCTCTGCTGACCTCATTTTGCGTGTCCGGGAGCGTCTTAGAAGATAGCAAATTTCTTTGACCTCTGGTGACCTCATTTTGCGTGTCCGGGAGAGTCTTAATAGATTGCAAAGGTCATTGACCTCTGGTGACCTCATTTTGCGTGTCCGGGACCGTCTTAGAAGATAGCAAAGTTCATTGACATCTGGTGACCTCATTTTGCGTGTCCGGGAGCGTCTTAGAAGATAGCAAAGGTCATTGACTTCTGGTGACCTCATTTTGCGTGTCCTGGAGCTACTTAGAAGATAGCAAAGGTCATTGACCTCTGGTGACCTCATTTTGCGTGTCCGGGAGCGTCTTAGAAGATAGCAAAGGTCTTTGACCTCTGGTTACCTCATTTTTTGTGTCCGGGAGCGTCTTAAAAGATTGCAAAGGTCATTGACCACTGGTGACATCATTTTGCGTGTCCGGGAGCGTCTTAGAAGATAGCAAAGGTCATTGACCTCTGGTGACCTCATTTTGCGTGTGCGGAGCTTCTAAGAGGATAGCAAAGTTCATTGACCTCTGGTGACCTCATTTTGCGTGTCCGGGAGCGTCTTAAAAGATAGCAAAGGTCATTGACCTCTGGTGACCTCATTTTGCGTGTGCGGGAACTTCTTAGAAGATAGCAAAGGTCATTGACCTCTGGTGACCTCATTTCGCGTGTCCGGGAACTTCTTAGAAGATAGCAAAGGTCAGTGACCTCTGGTGACCTCATTTTGCGTGTCCGGGAGCTTCTTAGAAGATAGCAAAGTTCATTGACCTCTGGTGATCTCATTTTGCGTGTGCGGGAGCGTCTTAGAAGATTGCAAAGGTCATTGACCTCTGCTGACCTCATTTTGCGTGTCCGGGAGCGTCTTAGAAGATAGCAAATTTCTTTGACCTCTGGTGACCTCATTTTGCGTGTCCGGGAGAGTCTTAATAGATTGCAAAGGTCATTGACTTCTGGTGACCTCATTTTGCGTGTCCTGGAGCTACTTAGAAGATAGCAAAGGTCATTGACCTCTGGTGACCTCATTTTGCGTGTCCGGGAGCGTCTTAGAAGATAGCAAAGGTCTTTGACCTCTGGTTACCTCATTTTTTGTGTCCGGGAGCGTCTTAAAAGATTGCAAAGGTCATTGACCACTGGTGACATCATTTTGCGTGTCCGGGAGCGTCTTAGAAGATAGCAAAGGTCATTGACCTCTGGTTACCTCATTTTTTGTGTCCGGGAGCGTCTTAAAAGATTGCAAAGGTCATTGACCACTGGTGACATCATTTTGCGTGTCCGGGAGCGTCTTAGAAGATAGCAAAGGTCATTGACCTCTGGTGACCTCATTTTGCGTGTGCGGAGCTTCTAAGATGATAGCAAAGTTCATTGACCTCTGGTGACCTCATTTTGCGTGTCCGGGAGCTTCTTAGAAGATAGCAAAGTTCATTGTCCTCTGGTGACCTCATTAAGCGTGTCCGGGAACTTCGTAGAAAATAGCAAAGGTCATTGACCTCTGGTGACCTCATTTTGCGTGTCCGGGAGCGTCTTAAAAGATTGCAAAGGTCATTGCCCTCTGGTGACCTCATTGTGCGTGTCCGGGACCGTCTTAGAAGATAGCAAAGTTCATTGACCTCTGGTGACCTCATTTTGCGTGTCCGGGAGCGTCTTAAAAGATAGCAAAGGTCATTGACCTCTGGTGACCTCATTTTGCGTGTGCGGGAACTTCTTAGAAGATAGCAAAGGTCATTGACCTCTGGTGACCTCATTTCGCGTGTCCGGGAACTTCTTAGAAGATATCAAAGGTCAGTGACCTCTGGTGACCTCATTTTGCGTGTCCGGGAGCTTCTTAGAAGATAGCAAAGTTCATTGACCTCTGGTGATCTCATTTTGCGTGTGCGGGAGCGTCTTAGAAGATTGCAAAGGTCATTGACCTCTGCTGACCTCATTTTGCGTGTCCGGGAGCGTCTTAGAAGATAGCAAATTTCTTTGACCTCTGGTGACCTCATTTTGCGTGTCCGGGAGAGTCTTAATAGATTGCAAAGGTCATTGACCTCTGGTGACCTCATTTTGCGTGTCCGGGACCGTCTTAGAAGATAGCAAAGTTCATTGACATCTGGTGACCTCATTTTGCGTGTCCGGGAGCGTCTTAGAAGATAGCAAAGGTCATTGACTTCTGGTGACCTCATTTTGCGTGTCCTGGAGCTACTTAGAAGATAGCAAAGGTCATTGACCTCTGGTGACCTCATTTCGCGTGTCCGGGAACTTCTTAGAAGATATCAAAGGTCAGTGACCTCTGGTGACCTCATTTTGCGTGTCCGGGAGCTTCTTAGAAGATAGCAAAGTTCATTGACCTCTGGTGATCTCATTTTGCGTGTGCGGGAGCGTCTTAGAAGATTGCAAAGGTCATTGACCTCTGCTGACCTCATTTTGCGTGTCCGGGAGCGTCTTAGAAGATAGCAAATTTCTTTGACCTCTGGTGACCTCATTTTGCGTGTCCGGGAGAGTCTTAATAGATTGCAAAGGTCATTGACTTCTGGTGACCTCATTTTGCGTGTCCTGGAGCTACTTAGAAGATAGCAAAGGTCATTGACCTCTGGTGACCTCATTTTGCGTGTCCGGGAGCGTCTTAGAAGATAGCAAAGGTCTTTGACCTCTGGTTACCTCATTTTTTGTGTCCGGGAGCGTCTTAAAAGATTGCAAAGGTCATTGACCACTGGTGACTTCATTTTGCGTGTCCGGGAGCGTCTTAGAAGATAGCAAAGGTCATTGACCTCTGGTTACCTCATTTTTTGTGTCCGGGAGCGTCTTAAAAGATTGCAAAGGTCATTGACCACTGGTGACATCATTTTGCGTGTCCGGGAGCGTCTTAGAAGATAGCAAAGGTCATTGACCTCTGGTGACCTCATTTTGCGTGTGCGGAGCTTCTAAGAGGATAGCAAAGTTCATTGACCTCTGGTGACCTCATTTTGCGTGTCCGGGAGCGTCTTAAAAGATAGCAAAGGTCATTGACCTCTGGTGACCTCATTTTGCGTGTGCGGGAGCTTCTTAGAAGATAGCAAAGTTCATTGACCTCTGGTGACCTCATTAAGCGTGTCCGGGAACTTCGTAGAAAATAGCAAAGGTCATTGACCACTGGTGACATCATTTTGCGTGTCCGGGAGCGTCTTAAAAGATTGCAAAGGTCATTGACCTCTGGTGACCTCATTTTGCGTGTGCGGAGCTTCTAAGAGGATAGCAAAGTTCATTGACCTCTGGTGACCTCATTTTGCGTGTCCGGGAGCGTCTTAAAAGATAGCAAAGGTCATTGACCTCTGGTGACCTCATTTTGCGTGTGCGGGAACTTCTTAGAAGATAGCAAAGGTCATTGACCTCTGGTGACCTCATTTCGCGTGTCCGGGAACTTCTTAGAAGATATCAAAGGTCAGTGACCTCTGGTGACCTCATTTTGCGTGTCCGGGAGCTTCTTAGAAGATAGCAAAGTTCATTGACCTCTGGTGATCTCATTTTGCGTGTGCGGGAGCGTCTTAGAAGATTGCAAAGGTCATTGACCTCTGCTGACCTCATTTTGCGTGTCCGGGAGCGTCTTAGAAGATAGCAAATTTCTTTGACCTCTGGTGACCTCATTTTGCGTGTCCGGAGGAGTCTTAATAGATTGCAAAGGTCATTGACCTCTGGTGACCTCATTTTGCGTGTCCGGGACCGTCTTAGAAGATAGCAAAGTTCATTGACATCTGGTGACCTCATTTTGCGTGTCCGGGAGCGTTTTAGAAGATAGCAAAGGTCATTGACTTCTGGTGACCTCATTTTGCGTGTCCTGGAGCTACTTAGAAGATAGCAAAGGTCATTGACCTCTGGTGACCTCATTTTGCGTGTGCGGAGCTTCTAAGAGGATAGCAAAGGTCATTGACCTCTGGTGACTTCATTTTGCGTGTCCGGTAGCGTTTTAGAAGATAGCAAAGGTCATTGACCTTTGGTGACCTCATTTTGCGTGTCCGGGAGCGTCTTAGAAGATAGCAAAGGTCATTGACCTCTGGTTACCTCATTTTGCGTGTGCGGAGCTTCTAAGAGGATAGCAAAGGTCATTGACCTGTGGTGACCTCATTTTGCGTGTCCGGGAGCGTCTTAGAAGATAGCAAACGACGTTGACCTCTGGTGACCTCATTTTGCGTGTCCGGGGCGTCTTAGAAGATAGCAAAGGTCATTGACCTCTGGTTACCTCATTTTGCGTGTGCGGGAGCTTCTTAGAAGATAGCAAAGTTCATTGACCCCTGGTGACCTCATTTAGCGTGTCCGGGAACTTCGTAGAAAATAGCAAAGGTCATTGACCTCTGGTGACCTCATTTTGCGTGTCCGGGAGCGTCTTAAAAGATTGCAAAGGTCATTGACCTCAGGTGACCTCATTGTGCGTGTCCGGGACCGTCTTAGAAGATAGCAAAGTTCATTGACCTCTGGTGACCTCATTTTGCGTGTCCGGGAGCGTCTTAGAAGATAGCAAAGGTCATTGACCTTTGGTGACCTCATTTTGCGTGTCCGGGAGCGTCTTAGAAGATAGCAAACGACGTTGACCTCATGTGACCTCATTTTGCGTGTGCGGAGCTTCTAAGAGGATAGCAAAGGTCATTGACCTGTGGTGACCTCATTTTGCGTGTCCGGGATCTTCTTAGAAGATAGCAAAGGTCATTGACCTCTGGTGATCTCATTTTGCGTGTGCGGGAGCGTCTTAGAAGATTGCAAAGGTCATTGACCTCTGCTGACCTCATTTTGCGTGTCCGGGAGCGTCTTAGAAGATAACAAAGTTCTTTGACCACTGGTGACCTCATTTTGCGTGTCCAGGAGAGTCTTAAAAGATTGCAAAGGTCATTGACCTGTGGTGACCTCATTTTGCGTGTCCGGGAGCGTCTTAGAAGATAGCAAACGACGTTGACCTCTGGTGACCTCATTTTGCGTGTCCGGGCGTCTTAGAAGATAGCAAAGGTCATTGACCTCTGGTTACCTCATTTTGCGTGTGCGGAGCTTCTAAGAGGTTAGCAAAGGTCATTGACCTCTGGTGACCTCATTTTGCGTGTCCGGGGCGTCTTAGAGGATAGCAAAGGTCATTGACCTGTGGTGACCTCATTTTGCGTGTCCGGGAGCGTCTTAGAAGATAGCAAACGACGTTGACCTCTGGTGACCTCATTTTGCGTGTCCGGGGCGTCTTAGAAGATAGCAAAGGTCATTGACCTCTGGTTACCTCATTTTGCGTGTCCGGGAGCTTCTTAGAAGATAGCAAAGTTCATTGACCTCTGGTGACCTCATTTAGCGTGTCCGGGAACTTCGTAGAAAATAGTAAAGGTCATTGACCTCTGGTGACCTCATTTCGCGTGTCCGGGAACTTCTTAGAAGATATCAAAGGTCAGTGACCTCTGGTGACCTCATTTTGCGTGTCCGGGAGCTTCTTAGAAGATAGCAAAGGTCATTGACCTCTGGTGATCTCATTTTGCGTGTGCGGGAGCGTCTTAGAAGATTGCAAAGGTCATTGACCTCTGCTGACCTCATTTTGCGTGTCCGGGAGCGTCTTAGAAGATAACAAAGTTCTTTGACCACTGGTGACCTCATTTTGCGTGTCCGGGAGAGTCTTAAATATTGCAAAGGTCATTGACCTCTGGTGACCTCATTTTGCGTGTCCGGGAGCGTCTTAGAAGATAGCAAAGGTCTTTGACCTCTGGTTACCTCATTTTGCGTGTCCGGGAGCGTCTTAAAAGATTGCAAAGGTCATTGACCACTGGTGACATCATTTTGCGTGTCCGGGAGCGTCTTAGAAGATAGCAAACGACGTTGACCTCTGGTGACCTCATTTTGCTTGTGCGGAGCTTCTAAGAGGATAGCAAAGGTCATTGACCTCTGGTGACTTCATTTTGCGTGTCCGGTAGCGTCTTAGAAGATAGCAAAGGTCATTGACCTTTGGTGACCTCATTTTGCGTGTCCGGGAGCGTCTTAGAAGATAGCAAACGACGTTGACCTCTGGTGACCTCATTTTGCGTGTCCGGGGCGTCTTAGAAGATAGCAAACGTCATTGTCCTCTGGTTACCTCATTTTGCGTGTGCGGAGCTTCTAAGAGGATAGCAAAGGTCATTGACCTCTGGTGACCTCATTTTGCGTGTCCGGGGCGTCTTAGAGGATAGCAAAGGTCATTGACCTGTGGTGACCTCATTTTGCGTGTCCGGGGCGTCTTAGAAGATAGCAAAGGTCATTGACCTCTGGTGACCCCATTTTGCGTGTCCGGGAGTTTCTTAGAAGATAGCATAGGTCGTTGACCTCTGGTGACCTCATTTTGCGTGTGCGGAGCTTCTAAGAGGATAGCAAAGGTCATTGACCTCTGGTGACTTCATTTTGCGTGTCCGGGAGTGTCTTAGAAGATAGCAAAGGTCATTGACCTTTGGTGACCTCTTTTTGCGTGTCCGGGAACTTCTTAGAAGATAGCAAAGGTCATTGACCTCTGGTGACCTCATTTCGCGTGTCCGGGAACTTCTTAGAAGATATCAAAGGTCAGTGACCTCTGGTGACCTCATTTTGCGTGTCCGGGAGCTTCTTAGAAGATAGCAAAGGTCATTGACCTCTGGTGATCTCATTTTGCGTGTGCGGGAGCGTCTTAGAAGATTGCAAAGGTCATTGACCTCTGCTGACCTCATTTTGCGTGTCCGGGAGCGTCTTAGAAGATAACAAAGTTCTTTGACCACTGGTGACCTCATTTTGCGTGTCCGGGAGAGTCTTAAAAGATTGCAAAGGTCATTGACCTCTGGTGACCTCATTTTGCGTGTCCGGGAGCGTCTTAGAAGATAGCAAAGGTCTTTGACCTCTGGTTACCTCATTTTGCGTGTCCGGGAGCGTCTTAAAAGATTGCAAAGGTCATTGACCACTGGTGACATCATTTTGCGTGTCCGGGAGCGTCTTAGAAGATAGCAAACGACGTTGACCTCTGGTGACCTCATTTTGCGTGTGCGGAGCTTCTAAGAGGATAGCAAAGGTCATTGACCTCTGGTGACTTCATTTTTCGTGTCCGGTAGCGTCTTAGAAGATAGCAAATGTCATTGACCTTTGGTGACCTCATTTTGCGTGTCCGGGAGCGTCTTAGAATATAGCAAACGACGTTGACCTCTGGTGACCTCATTTTGCGTGTCCGGGGCGTCTTAGAAGATAGCAAACGTCATTGACCTCTGGTTACCTCATTTTGCGTGTGCGGAGCTTCTAAGAGGATAGCAAAGGTCATTGACCTCTGGTGACCTCATTTTGCGTGTCCGGGGCGTCTTAGAGGATAGCAAAGGTCATTGACCTTTGGTGACCTCTTTTTGCGTGTCCGGGAGCGTCTTAGAAGATAGCAAAGTTCATTGACCTCTGGTGACCTCATTTAGCGTGTCCGGGAACTTCGTAGAAAATAGCAAAGGTCATTGACCTCTGGTGACCTCATTTTGCGTGTCCGGGAGCGTCTTAAAAGATTGCAAAGGTCATTGACCTCTGGTGACCTCATTGTGCGTGTCCGGGACCGTCTTAGAAGATAGCAAAGTTCATTGACCTCTGGTGACCTCATTTTGCGTGTCCGGGAGCGTCTTAAAAGATAGCAAAGGTCATTGACCTCTGGTGACCTCATTTTGCGTGTGCGGGAACTTCTTAGAAGATAGCAAAGGTCATTGACCTCTGGTGACCTCATTTCGCGTGTCCGGGAACTTCTTAGAAGATATCAAAGGTCAGTGACCTCTGGTGACCTCATTTTGCGTGTCCGGGAGCTTCTTAGAAGATAGCAAAGGTCATTGACCTCTGCTGACCTCATTTTGCGTGTCCGGGAGCGTCTTAGAAGATAACAAAGTTCTTTGACCACTGGTGACCTCATTTTGCGTGTCCGGGAGAGTCTTAAATATTGCAAAGGTCATTGACCTCTGGTGACCTCATTTTGCGTGTCCGGGAGCGTCTTAGAAGATAGCAAAGGTCTTTGACCTCTGGTTACCTCATTTTGCGTGTCCGGGAGCGTCTTAAAAGATTGCAAAGGTCATTGACCACTGGTGACATCATTTTGCGTGTCCGGGAGCGTCCTAGAAGATAGCAAACGACGTTGACCTCTGGTGACCTCATTTTGCGTGTGCGGAGCTTCTAAGAGGATAGCAAAGGTCATTGACCTCTGGTGACTTCATTTTGCGTGTCCGGTAGCGTCTTAGAAGATAGCAAAGGTCATTGACCTTTGGTGACCTCATTTTGCGTGTCCGGGAGCGTCTTAGAAGATAGCAAACGACGTTGACCTCTGGTGACCTCATTTTGCGTGTCCGGGGCGTCTTAGAAGATAGCAAACGTCATTGTCCTCTGGTTACCTCATTTTGCGTGTGCGGAGCTTCTAAGAGGATAGCAAAGGTCATTGACCTCTGGTGACCTCATTTTGCGTGTCCGGGGCGTCTTAGAGGATAGCAAAGGTCATTGACCTGTGGTGACCTCATTTTGCGTGTCCGGGGCGTCTTAGAAGATAGCAAAGGTCATTGACCTCTGGTGACCCCATTTTGCGTGTCCGGGAGTTTCTTAGAAGATAGCATAGGTCGTTGACATCTGGTGACCTCATTTTGCGTGTGCGGAGCTTCTAAGAGGATAGCAAAGGTCATTGACATCTGGTGACTTCATTTGGCGTGTCCGGGAGTGTCTTAGAAGATAGCAAAGGTCATTGACCTTTGGTGACCTCTTTTTGCGTGTCCGGGAACTTCTTAGAAGATAGCAAAGGTCATTGACCTCTGGTGACCTCATTTCGCGTGTCCGGGAACTTCTTAGAAGATATCAAAGGTCAGTGACCTCTGGTGACCTCATTTTGCGTGTCCGGGAGCTTCTTAGAAGATAGCAAAGGTCATTGACCTCTGGTGATCTCATTTTGCGTGTGCGGGAGCGTCTTAGAAGATTGCAAAGGTCATTGACCTCTGCTGACCTCATTTTGCGTGTCCGGGAGCGTCTTAGAAGATAACAAAGTTCTTTGACCACTGGTGACCTCATTTTGCGTGTCCGGGAGAGTCTTAAAAGATTGCAAAGGTCATTGACCTCTGGTGACCTCATTTTGCGTGTCCGGGAGCGTCTTAGAAGATAGCAAACGTCTTTGACCTCTGGTTACCTCATTTTGCGTGTCCGGGAGCGTCTTAAAAGATAGCAAAGTTCATTGACCTCTGGTGACCTCATTTTGCGTGTCCGGGAGCGTCTTAAAAGATAGCAAAGGTCATTGACCTCTGGTGACCTCATTTTGCGTGTGCGGGAACTTCTTAGAAGATAGCAAAGGTCATTGACCTCTGGTGACCTCATTTCGCGTGTCCGGGAACTTCTTAGAAGATATCAAAGGTCAGTGACCTCTGGTGACCTCATTTTGCGTGTCCGGGAGCTTCTTAGAAGATAGCAAAGGTCATTGACCTCTGCTGACCTCATTTTGCGTGTCCGGGAGCGTCTTAGAAGATAACAAAGTTCTTTGACCACTGGTGACCTCATTTTGCGTGTCCGGGAGAGTCTTAAAAGATTGCAAAGGTCATTGCCCTCTGGTGACTTCATTTTGCGTGTCCGGTAGCGTCTTAGAAGATAGCAAAGGTCATTGACCTTTGGTGACCTCATTTTGCGTGTCCGGGAGCGTCTTAGAAGATAGCAAACGACGTTGACCTCTGGTGACCTCATTTTGCGTGTCCGGGGCTTCTTAGAAGATAGCAAACGTCATTGTCCTCTGGTTACCTCATTTTGCGTGTGCGGAGCTTCTAAGAGGATAGCAAAGGTCATTGACCTCTGGTGACCTCATTTTGCGTGTCCGGGGCGTCTTAGAGGATAGCAAAGGTCATTGACCTGTGGTGACCTCATTTTGCGTGTCCGGGGCGTCTTAGAAGATAGCAAACGACGTTGACCTCTGGTGACCTCATTTTGCGTGTCCGGGGCTTCTTAGAAGATAGCAAACGTCATTGTCCTCTGGTTACCTCATTTTGCGTGTGCGGAGCTTCTAAGAGGATAGCAAAGGTCATTGACCTCTGGTGACCTCATTTTGCGTGTCCGGGGCGTCTTAGAGGATAGCAAAGGTCATTGACCTGTGGTGACCTCATTTTGCGTGTCCGGGGCGTCTTAGAAGATAGCAAAGGTCATTGACCTCTGGTGACCCCATTTTGCGTGTCCGGGAGTTTCTTAGAAGATAGCATAGGTCGTTGACATCTGGTGACCTCATTTTGCGTGTGCGGAGCTTCTAAGAGGATAGCAAAGGTCATTGACCTCTGGTGACTTCATTTGGCGTGTCCGGGAGTGTCTTAGAAGATAGCAAAGGTCATTGACCTTTGGTGACCTCTTTTTGCGTGTCCGGGAACTTCTTAGAAGATAGCAAAGGTCATTGACCTCTGGTGACCTCATTTCGCGTGTCCGGGAACTTCTTAGAAGATATCAAAGGTCAGTGACCTCTGGTGACCTCATTTTGCGTGTCCGGGAGCTTCTTAGAAGATAGCAAAGGTCATTGACCTCTGGTGATCTCATTTTGCGTGTGCGGGAGCGTCTTAGAAGATTGCAAAGGTCATTGACCTCTGGTGACCTCATTTTGCGTGTCCGGGAGCGTCTTAGAAGATAGCAAAGGTCTTTGACCTCTGGTTACCTCATTTTGCGTGTCCGGGAGCGTCTTAAAAGATTGCAAAGGTCATTGACCACTGGTGACATCATTTTGCGTATCCGGGAGCGTCTTAGAAGATAGCAAACGACGTTGACCTCTGGTGACCTCATTTTGCGTGTGCGGAGCTTCTAAGAGGATAGCAAAGGTCATTGACCTCTGGTGACTTCATTTTGCGTGTCCGGTAGCGTCTTAGAAGATAGCAAAGGTCATTGACCTTTGGTGACCTCATTTTGCGAGTCCGGGAGCGTCTTAGAAGATAGCAAACGACGTTGACCTCTGGTGACCTCATTTTGCGTGTCCGGGGCGTCTTAGAAGATAGCAAACGTCATTGACCTCTGGTTACCTCATTTTGCGTGTGCGGAGCTTCTAAGAGGATAGCAAAGGTCATTGACCTCTGGTGACCTCATTTTGCGTGTCCGGGGCGTCTTAGAGGATAGCAAAGGTCATTGACCTGTGGTGACCTCATTTTGCGTGTCCGGGGCGTCTTAGAAGATAGCAAAGGTCATTGACCTCTGGTGACCTCATTTTGCGTGTCCGGGAGTTTCTTAGAAGATAGCATAGGTCGTTGACCTCTGGTGAACTCATTTTGCGTGTGCGGAGCTTCTAAGAGGATAGCAAAGGTCATTGACCTCTGGTGACTTCATTTTGCGTGTCCGGGAGCGTCTAAGAAGATAGCAAAGGTCATTGACCTTTGGTGACCTCTTTTTGCGTGTCCGGGAGCGTCTTAGAAGATAGCAAAGGTCATTGACCTCTGGTGACCTCATTTTGCTTGTCCGGGAGCGTCTTAAAAGATTGCAAAGGTCATTGACCTCTGGTGACCTCATTGTGCGTGTCCGGGACCGTCTTAGAAGATAGCAAAGTTCATTGACCTCTGGTGACCTCATTTTGCGTGTCCGGGAGCGTCTTAAAAGATAGCAAAGGTCATTGACCTCTGGTGACCTCATTTTGCGTGTGCGGGAACTTCTTAGAAGATAGCAAAGGTCATTGACCTCTGGTGACCTCATTTCGCGTGTCCGGGAACTTCTTAGAAGATATCAAAGGTCAGTGACCTCTGGTGACCTCATTTTGCGTGTCCGGGAGCTTCTTAGAAGATAGCAAAGGTCATTGACCTCTGGTGATCTCATTTTGCGTGTGCGGGAGCGTCTTAGAAGATTGCAAAGGTAATTGACCTCTGCTGACCTCATTTTGCGTGTCCGGGAGCGTCTTAGAAGATAACAAAGTTCTTTGACCACTGGTGACCTCATTTTGCGTGTCCGGGAGAGTCTTAAAAGATTGCAAAGGTCATTGACCTCTGGTGACCTCATTTTGCGTGTCCGGGAGCGTCTTAGAAGATAGCAAAGGTCTTTGACCTCTGGTTACCTCATTTTGCGTGTCCGGGAGCGTCTTAAAAGATTGCAAAGGTCATTGACCACTGGTGACATCATTTTGCGTGTCCGGGAGCGTCTTAGAAGATAGCAAACGACGTTGACCTCTGGTGACCTCATTTTGCGTGTGCGGAGCTTCTAAGAGGATAGCAAAGGTCATTGACCTCTGGTGACTTCATTTTGCGTGTCCGGTAGCGTCTTAGAAGATAGCAAAGGTCATTGACCTTTGGTGACCTCATTTTGCGTGTCCGGGAGCGTCTTAGAAGATAGCAAACGACGTTGACCTCTGGTGACCTCATTTTGCGTGTCCGGGGCGTCTTAGAAGATAGCAAACGTCATTGACCTCTGGTTACCTCATTTTGCGTGTGCGGAGCTTCTAAGAGGATAGCAAAGGTCATTGACCTCTGGTGACCTCATTTTGCGTGTCCGGGGCGTCTTAGAGGATAGCAAAGGTCATTGACCTGTGGTGAGCTCATTTTGCGTGTCCGGGGCGTCTTAGAAGATAGCAAAGGTCATTGACCTCTGGTGACCTCATTTTGCGTGTCCGGGAGTTTCTTAGAAGATAGCATAGGTCGTTGACCTCTGGTGACCTCATTTTGCGTGTGCGGAGCTTCTAAGAGGATAGCAAAGGTCATTGACCTCTGGTGACTTCATTTTGCGTGTCCGGGAGCGTCTTAGAAGATAGCAAAGGTCATTGACCTTTGGTGACCTCTTTTTGCGTGTCCGGGAGCGTCTTAGAAGATAGCAAAGGTCATTGACCTCTGGTGACCTCATTTTGCGTGTGCGGAGCTTCTAAGAGGATAGCAATGGTCATTGACCACTGGTGACTTCACTTTGCGTGTCCGGGAGCGTCTTAGAAGATAGCAAAGGTCATTGACCTTTGGTGACCTCATTTTGCGTGTGCGGGAGCGTCTTAAAAGATTGCAAAGGTCATTGACCTCTGGTGACCTCATTTTGCGTGTCCGGGAGCGTCTTAATAGATTGCAAAGGTCATTGACCTCTGGTGACCTCATTGTGCGTGTCCGGGACCGTCTTAGAAGATAGCAAAGTTCATTGACCTCTGGTGACCTCATTTTGCGTGTCCGGGAGCGTCTTAAAAGATAGCAAAGGTCATTGACCTCTGGTGACCTCATTTTGCGTGTGCGGGAACTTCTTAGAAGATAGCAAAGGTCATTGACCTCTGGTGACCTCATTTCGCGTGTCCGGGAACTTCTTAGAAGATATCAAAGGTCAGTGACCTCTGGTGACCACATTTTGCGTGTCCGGGAGCTTCTTAGAAGATAGCAAAGGTCATTGACCTCTGGTGATCTCATTTTGCGTGTGCGGGAGCGTCTTAGAAGATTGCAAAGGTCATTGACCTCTGCTGACCTCATTTTGCGTGTCCGGGAGCGTCTTAGAAGATAGCAAAGGTCATTGACCTCTGGTGACCTCATTTTGCGTGTCCGGGAGCGTCTTAGAAGATAGCAAAGGTCTTTGACCTCTGGTTACCTCATTTTGCGTGTCCGGGAGCGTCTTAAAAGATTGCAAAGGTCATTGACCACTGGTGACATCATTTTGCGTGTCCGGGAGCGTCTTAGAAGATAGCAAAGGTCAATGACCTCTGGTGACCTCATTTTGCGTGTGCGGAGCTTCTAAGAGGATAGCAAAGGTCATTGACCTCTGGTGACTTCATTTTGCGTGTCCGGTAGCGTCTTAGAAGATAGCAAAGGTCATTGACCTTTGGTGACCTCATTTTGCGTGTCCGGGAGCGTCTTAGAAGATAGCAAACGACGTTGACCTCTGGTGACCTCATTTTGCGTGTCCGGGGCGTCTTAGAAGATAGCAAAGGTCATTGACCTCTGGTTACCTCATTTTGCGTGTGCGGAGCTTCTAAGAGGATAGCAAAGGTCATTGACTTCTGGTGACCTCATTTTGCGTGTCCGGGGCGTCTTAGAGGATAGCAAAGGTCATTGACCTGTGGTGACCTCATTTTGCGTGTCCGGGAGCGTCTTAGAAGATAGCAAACGACGTTGACCTCTGGTGACCTCATTTTGCGTGTCCGGGGCGTCTTAGAAGATAGCAAAGGTCATTGACCTCTGGTTACCTCATTTTGCGTGTGCGGGAGCTTCTTAGAAGATAGCAAAGTTCATTGACCTCTGGTGACCTCATTTAGCGTGTCCGGGAACTTCGTAGAAAATAGCAAAGGTCATTGACCTCTGGTGACCTCATTTTGCGTGTCCGGGAGCGTCTTAAAAGATTGCAAAGGTCATTGACCTCTGGTGACCTCATTGTGCGTGTCCGGGACCGTCTTAGAAGATAGCAAAGTTCATTGACCTCTGGTGACCTCATTTTGCGTGTCCGGGAGCGTCTTAAAAGATAGCAAAGGTCATTGACCTCTGGTGACCTCATTTTGCGTGTGCGGGAACTTTTTAGAAGATAGCAAAGGTCATTGACCTTTGGTGACCTCATTTCGCGTGTCCGGGAACTTCTTAGAAGATATCAAAGGTCAGTGACCTCTGGTGACCTCATTTTGCGTGTCCGGGAGCATCTTAGAAGATAGCAAAGGTCATTGACCTCTGGTGATCTCATTTTGCGTGTGCGGGAGCGTATTAGAAGATTGCAAAGGTCATTGACCTCTGCTGACCTCATTTTGCGTGTCCGGGAGCGTCTTAAAAGATTGCAAAGGTCATTGACCACTGGTTACCTCATTTTGCGTGTCCGGGAGCGTCTTAAAAGATTGCAAAGGTCATTGACCACTGGTGACATCATTTTGCGTGTCCGGGAGCGTCTTAGAAGATAGCAAACGACGTTGACATCTGGTGACCTCATTTTGCGTGTGCGGAGCTTCTAAGAGGATAGCAAAGGTCATTGACCTCTGGTGACTTCATTTTGCTTGTCCGGTAGCGTCTTAGAAGATAGCAAAGGTCATTGACCTTTGGTGACCTCATTTTGCGTGTCCGGGGCGTCTTAGAAGATAGCAACGGTCATTGACCTCTGGTGACCTCATTTTGCGTGTCCGGGAGCTTCTTAGAAGATAGCATAGGTCGTTGACCTCTGGTGACCTCATTTTGCGTGTGCGGAGCTTCTAAGAGGATAGCAAAGGTCATTGACCTCTGGTGACTTCATTTTGCGTGTCCGGGAGCGTCTTAGAAGATAGCAAAGGTCATTGACCTTTGGTGACCTCTTTTTGCGTGTCCGGGAGCGTCTTAGAAGATAGCAAAGGTCATTGACCTCTGGTGTCCTCATTTTGCGTGTGCGGAGCTTCTAAGAGGATAGCAAAGGTCATTGACCTTTGGTGACCTCATTTTGCGTGTCCGGGAGCGTCTTAGAAGATAGCAAAGGTCATTGACATCTGGTGACCTCATATTGCGTGTGCGGAGCTTCTAATAGGATAGCAAAGGTCATTGACCTGTGGTGACCTCATTTTGCGTGTCCGGGAGCGTCTTAGAAGATAGCAAAGGTCATTGACTTCTGGTGACCTCATTTTGCGTGTCCTGGAGCTACTTAGAAGATAGCAAAGGTCATTGACCTCTGGTGACCTCATTTTGCGTGTCCGGGAGCGTCTTAGAAGATAGCAAAGGTCTTTGACCTCTGGTTACCTCATTTTGCGTGTCCGGGAGCGTCTTAAAAGATTGCAAAGGTCATTGACCACTGGTGACATCATTTTGCGTGTCCGGGAGCGTCTTAGAAGATAGCAAAGGTCAATGACCTCTGGTGACCTCATTTTGCGTGTGCGGAGCTTCTAAGAGGATAGCAAAGGTCATTGACCTCTGGTGACTTCATTTTGCGTGTCCGGTAGCGTCTTAGAAGATAGCAAAGGTCATTGACCTTTGGTGACCTCATTTTGCGTGTCCGGGAGCGTCTTAGAAGATAGCAAACGACGTTGACCTCTGGTGACCTCATTTTGCGTGTCCGGGGCGTCTTAGAAGATAGCAAAGGTCATTGACCTCTGGTGACCTCATTTTGCGTGTCCGGGGCGTCTTAGAAGATAGCAAAGTTCATTGACCTCTGGTGACCTCATTTAGCGTGTCCGGGATCTTCGTAGAAAATAGCAAAGGTCATTGACCTCTGGTGACCTCATTTTGCGTGTCCGGGAGCGTCTTAAAAGATTGCAAAGGTCATTGACCTCTGGTGACCTCATTGTGCGTGTCCGGGACCGTCTTAGAAGATAGCAAAGTTCATTGACCTCTGGTGACCTCATTTTGCGTGTCCGGGAGCGTCTTAAAAGATAGCAAAGGTCATTGACCTCTGGTGACCTCATTTTGCGTGTGCGGGAACTTCTTAGAAGATAGCAAAGGTCATTGACCTCTGGTGACCTCATTTCGCGTGTCCGGGAACTTCTTAGAAGATATCAAAGGTCAGTGACCTCTGGTGACCTCATTTTGCGTGTCCGGGAGCTTCTTAGAAGATAGCAAAGGTCATTGACCTCTGGTGATCTCATTTTGCGTGTGCGGGAGCGTCTTAGAAGATTGCAAAGGTCATTGACCTCTGCTGACCTCATTTTGCGTGTCCGGGAGCGTCTTAAAAGATTGCAAAGGTCATTGACCACTGGTTACCTCATTTTGCGTGTCCGGGAGCGTCTTAAAAGATTGCAAAGGTCATTGACCACTGGTGACATCATTTTGCGTGTCCGGGAGCGTCTTAGAAGATAGCAAACGACGTTGACCTCTGGTGACCTCATTTTGCGTGTGCGGAGCTTCTAAGAGGATAGCAAAGGTCATTGACCTCTGGTGACTTCATTTTGCTTGTCCGGTAGCGTCTTAGAAGATAGCAAAGGTCATTGACCTTTGGTGACCTCATTTTGCGTGTCCGGGGCGTCTTAGAAGATAGCAACGGTCATTGACCTCTGGTGACCTCATTTTGCGTGTCCGGGAGCTTCTTAGAAGATAGCATAGGTCGTTGACCTCTGGTGACCTCATTTTGGGTGTGCGGAGCTTCTAAGAAGATAGCAAAGGTCATTGACCTCTGGTGACTTCATTTTGCGTGTCCGGGAGCGTCTTAGAAGATAGCAAAGGTCATTGACCTTTGGTGACCTCTTTTTGCGTGTCCGGGAGCGTCTTAGAAGATAGCAAAGGTCATTGACCTCTGGTGACCTCATTTTGCGTGTGCGGAGCTTCTAAGAGGATAGCAAAGGTCATTGACCACTGGTGACTTCACTTTGCGTGTCCGGGAGCGTCTTAGAAGATAGCAAAGGTCATTGACCTTTGGTGACCTCATTTTGCGTGTCCGGGAGCGTCTTAGAAGATAGCAAAGGTCATTGACCTCTGGTGACCTCATATTGCGTGTGCGGAGCTTCTAATAGGATAGCAAAGGTCATTGACCTGTGGTGACCTCATTTTGCGTGTCCGGGAGCGTCTTAGAAGATAGCAAAGCTGATTGACCTCTGGTTACCTCATTTTGCGTGTGCGGAGATTCTAAGAGGATAGCAAAGGTCATTGACCTCTGGTGACCTCATTTTGCGTGTCCGGGGCGTCTTAGAAGATAGCAAAGGTCATTGACCTCTGGTGACCTCATTTTGCGTGTCCGGGGCGACTTAGAAGATAGCAAAGGTCATTGACCTCTGGTGATCACATTTTGCGTGTCCCGGGCGTCTTAGAATATAGCAAAGGTCATTGACCTCTGGTGACCTCATCTTGCGTGTCCGGGAACTTCTTAGAAGATAGCAAAGGTCGTTGACCTCTGGTGACCTCATTTTGCATGTGCGGAGCTTCTAAGAGGATAGCAAAGGTCATTGACCTCTGGTGACTTCATTTTGCGTGTCCGGGAGCGTCTTAGAAGATAGCAAAGGTCATTGACCTTTGGTGACCTCATTTTGCGTGTCCAAGGGCGTCTTAGAAGATAGCAAATGTCATTGACCTCTGGTGACCTCATTTTGCGTGTACGGAGCTTCTAAGAGGATAGTAAAGGTCATTGACCACTGGTGACCTCATTTTGCGTGTCCGGGAGCGTCTTAGAAGATAGCAAAGGTCATTGACCTCTGGTGACCTCATTTTGCGTGTGCGGAGCTTCTAAGAGGTTAGCAAAGGTCATTGACCTCTGGTGACTTCATTTTGCGTGTCCGGGAGCGTCTTAGAAGATAGCAAAGGTCATTGACCTTTGGTGACCTCATTTTGCGTGTCCGGGAGCGTCTTAGAAGATAGCAAAGGTCATTGACCTCTGGTTACCTCATTTTGCGTGTGCGGAGCTTCTAAGAGGATAGCAAAGGTCATTGACCTCTGGTGACCTCATTTTGCGTGTCCGGGAACTTCTTAGATGATAGCAAAGGTCTTTGACCTCTGGTAACCTCATTTTGCGTGTCCGTGAGCTTCTTAGAAGATAGCAAAGGTCATTGACCTCTGGTGACCACATTTTGCGTGTCCGGGAGCGTCTTAGAAGATAGCAAAGGTCTTTGACCTCTGGTGACCTCATTTTGCGTGTCCGGGAACTTCTTAAAAGATAGCAAAGGTCATTGACCTCTGGTGACTTCATTTTGCGTGTCCGGGAGCGTCTTAGAAGATAGCAAAGGTCATTGACCTTTGGTGACCTCATTTTGCGTGTCCGGGAGCGTCTTAGAAGATAGCAAATGTCATTGACCTCTGGTTACCTCATTTTGCGTGTGCGGAACTTCTAAGAGTATAGCAAAGGTCATTGACCTCTGGTGACCTCATTTTGCGTGTCCGGGAACTTCTTAGATGATAGCAAAGGTCTTTGACCTCTGGTGACCTCATTTTGCGTGTCCGGGAGCTTCTTAGAAGATAGCAAAGGTCATTGACCTCTGGTGACCACATTTTGCGTGTCCGGGAGCGTCTTAGAAGATAGCAAAGCAGATTGACCTCTGGTTACCTCATTTTGCGTGTGCGGAGATTCTAAGAGGATAGCAAAGGTCATTGACCTCTGGTGACCTCATTTTGCGTGTCCGGGGCGTCTTAGAAGATAGCAAAGGTCATTGACCTCTGGTGACCTCATTTTGCGTGTCCGGGGCGACTTAGAAGATAGCAAAGGTCATTGACCTCTGGTGATCTCATTTTGCGTGTCCCGGGCGTCTTAGAATATAGCAAAGGTCATTGACCTCTGGTGACCTCATTTTGCGTGTGCGGTAGCGTCTTAGAAGATAGCAAAGGTCATTGACCTCTGGTGACCTCATTTTGCGTGTCCGGGAACTTCTTAGAAGATAGCAAATGTCATTGACCTCTGGTGACCTCATTTTGCGTGTCCGGGAGCTTCTTAGAAGATAGCAAAGGTAATTGACCTCTGGTGACCTCATTTTGCGTGTGCGGTAGCGTCTTTGAAGATAGCAAAGGTCATTGACCTCTGGTGATCTCATTTTGCGTGTGCGGGAGCGTCTTAGAAGATTGCAAAGGTCATTGACCTCTGCTGACCTGATTTTGAGTGTCCGGGAGCGTCTTAGAAGATAGCAAAGGTCTTTGACCTCTGGTGACCTCATTTTGCGTGTCCGGGAGCTTCTTAGAAGATAGCGTAGGTCATTGACCTCTGGTGACATCATTTTGCGTGTCCGGGAGCTTCTTAGAAGATAGCAAAGGTCATTGACCTCTGGTGACCTCATTTTGCGTGTCCGGGAGCTTCTTAGAAGATAGCAAAGGTCATTGACCTCTGGTGATCTCATTTTGCGTGTGCGGGAGCGTCTTAGAAGATTGCAAAGGTCATTGACCTCTGCTGACCTGATTTTGCGTGTCCGGGAGCGTCTTAGAAGATAGCAAAGGTCATTGACCTTTGGTGACCTCATTTTGCGTGTCCGGGAGCGTCTTAGAAGATAGCAATGGTCATTGACCTCTGGTGACCTCATTTTGCGTGTGCGGAGCTTCTAAGAGGTTAGCAAAGGTCATTGACCTCTGGTGACTTCATTTTGCGTGTCCGGGAGCGTCTTAGAAGATAGCAAAGGTCATTGACCTTTGGTGACCTCATTTTGCGTGTCCGGTAGCGTCTTAGAAGATAGCAAAGGTCATTGACCTCTGGTTACCTCATTTTGCGTGTGCGGAGCTTCTAAGAGGATAGCAAAGGTCATTGACCTCTGGTGACCTCATTTTGCGTGTCCGGGAACTTCTTAGATGATAGCAAAGGTCTTTGACCTCTGGTGACCTCATTTTGCGTGTCCGGGAGCTTCTTAGAAGATAGCAAAGGTCATTGACCTCTGGTGACCACATTTTGCGTGTCCGGGAGCGTCTTAGAAGATAGCAAAGGTCTTTGACCTCTGGTGACCTCATTTTGCGTGTCCGCGAACTTCTTAGAAGATAGCAAAGGTCATTGACCTCTGGTGACCTCATTTTGCGTGTCCGGGAGCGTCTTAGAAGATAGCAAAGGTCATTGACCTCTGGTGACCTCATTTTGCTTGTCCGGGAGTTTCTAAGAGTATAGCAAAGGTCATTGACCTCTGGTGACCTCATTTTGCGTGTCCGGGAGCGTCTTAAAAGATAGCAAAGGTCATTGAACTGTGGTGACCTCATTTTGCGTGTGCGGTAGCGTCTTAGAAGATAGCAAAGGTCATTGACCTCTGGTGACCTCATTTTGCGTGTCCGGGAACTTCTTAGAAGATAGCAAATGTCATTGACCTCTGGTGACCTCATTTTGCGTGTCCGGGAGCTTCTTAGAAGATAGCAAAGGTCATTGACCTCTGGTGACCTCATTTTGCGTGTGCGGTAGCGTCTTTGAATATAGCAAAGGTCATTGACCTCTGGTGACCTCATTTTGCGTGTCCGGGATCTTCTTAGAAGATAGCAAAGGTCATTGACCTCTGGTGACCACATTTTGCGTGTCCGGGAGCGTCTTAGAAGATAGCAAAGGTCTTTGACCTCTGGTGACCTCATTTTGCGTGTCCGGGAACTTCTTAAAAGATAGCAAAGGTCATTGACCTCTGGTGACTTCATTTTGCGTGTCCGGGAGCGTCTTAGAAGATAGCAAAGGTCATTGACCTTTGGTGACCTCATTTTGCGTGTCCGGGAGCGTCTTAGAAGATAGCAAATGTCATTGACCTCTGGTTACCTCATTTTGCGTGTGCGGAACTTCTAAGAGTATAGCAAAGGTCATTGACCTCTGGTGACCTCATTTTGCGTGTCCGGGAACTTCTTAGATGATAGCAAAGGTCTTTGACCTCTGGTGACCTCATTTTGCGTGTCCGGGAGCTTCTTAGAAGATAGCAAAGGTCATTGACCTCTGGTGACCACATTTTGCGTGTCCGGGAGCGTCTTAGAAGATAGCAAAGCAGATTGACCTCTGGTTACCTCATTTTGCGTGTGCGGAGATTCTAAGAGGATAGCAAAGGTCATTGACCTCTGGTGACCTCATTTTGCGTGTCCGGGGCGTCTTAGAAGATAGCAAAGGTCATTGACCTCTGGTGACCTCATTTTGCGTGTCCGGGGCGACTTAGAAGATAGCAAAGGTCATTGACCTCTGGTGATCTCATTTTGCGTGTCCCGGGCGTCTTAGAATATAGCAAAGGTCATTGACCTCTGGTGACCTCATTTTGCGTGTGCGGTAGCGTCTTAGAAGATAGCAAAGGTCATTGACCTCTGGTGACCTCATTTTGCGTGTCCGGGAACTTCTTAGAAGATAGCAAATGTCATTGACCTCTGGTGACCTCATTTTGCGTGTCCGGGAGCTTCTTAGAAGATAGCAAAGGTAATTGACCTCTGGTGACCTCATTTTGCGTGTGCGGTAGCGTCTTTGAAGATAGCAAAGGTCATTGACCTCTGGTGATCTCATTTTGCGTGTGCGGGAGCGTCTTAGAAGATTGCAAAGGTCATTGACCTCTGCTGACCTGATTTTGAGTGTCCGGGAGCGTCTTAGAAGATAGCAAAGGTCTTTGACCTCTGGTGACCTCATTTTGCGTGTCCGGGAGCTTCTTAGAAGATAGCGTAGGTCATTGACCTCTGGTGACATCATTTTGCGTGTCCGGGAGCTTCTTAGAAGATAGCAAAGGTCATTGACCTCTGGTGACCTCATTTTGCGTGTCCGGGAGCTTCTTAGAAGATAGCAAAGGTCATTGACCTCTGGTGATCTCATTTTGCGTGTGCGGGAGCGTCTTAGAAGATTGCAAAGGTCATTGACCTCTGCTGACCTGATTTTGCGTGTCCGGGAGCGTCTTAGAAGATAGCAAAGGTCATTGACCTTTGGTGACCTCATTTTGCGTGTCCGGGAGCGTCTTAGAAGATAGCAAAGGTCATTGACCTCTGGTGACCTCATTTTGCGTGTGCGGAGCTTCTAAGAGGTTAGCAAAGGTCATTGACCTCTGGTGACTTCATTTTGCGTGTCCGGGAGCGTCTTAGAAGATAGCAAAGGTCATTGACCTTTGGTGACCTCATTTTGCGTGTCCGGTAGCGTCTTAGAAGATAGCAAAGGTCATTGACCTCTGGTTACCTCATTTTGCGTGTGCGGAGCTTCTAAGAGGATAGCAAAGGTCATTGACCTCTGGTGACCTCATTTTGCGTGTCCGGGAACTTCTTAGATGATAGCAAAGGTCTTTGACCTCTGGTGACCTCATTTTGCGTGTCCGGGAGCTTCTTAGAAGATAGCAAAGGTCATTGACCTCTGGTGACCACATTTTGCGTGTCCGGGAGCGTCTTAGAAGATAGCAAAGGTCTTTGACCTCTGGTGACCTCATTTTGCGTGTCCGCGAACTTCTTAGAAGATAGCAAAGGTCATTGACCTCTGGTGACCTCATTTTGCGTGTCCGGGAGCGTCTTAGAAGATAGCAAAGGTCATTGACCTCTGGTGACCTCATTTTGCTTGTCCGGGAGTTTCTAAGAGTATAGCAAAGGTCATTGACCTCTGGTGACCTCATTTTGCGTGTCCGGGAGCGTCTTAAAAGATAGCAAAGGTCATTGAACTGTGGTGACCTCATTTTGCGTGTGCGGTAGCGTCTTAGAAGATAGCAAAGGTCATTGACCTCTGGTGACCTCATTTTGCGTGTCCGGGAACTTCTTAGAAGATAGCAAATGTCATTGACCTCTGGTGACCTCATTTTGCGTGTCCGGGAGCTTCTTAGAAGATAGCAAAGGTCATTGACCTCTGGTGACCTCATTTTGCGTGTGCGGTAGCGTCTTTGAATATAGCAAAGGTCATTGACCTCTGGTGACCTCATTTTGCGTGTCCGGGATCTTCTTAGAAGATAGCAAAGGTCATTGACCTCTGGTGACCTCATTTTGCGTGTCCGGGAACTTCTTAGAAAATGGCAAAGGTCAATGACCTATGGTGACCTCATTTTGCGTGTCCGGGAGCGTCTTAAAAGATTGCAAAGGTCATTGACCTCTGGTGACCTCATTGTGCGTGTCCGGGACCGTCTTAGAAGATAGCAAAGTTCATTGACTCTGGTGACCTCATTTTGCGTGTCCGAGGGCGTCTTAGAAGATAGCAAATGTCATTGACCTCTGGTGACCTCATTTTGCGTGTATGGAGCTTCTTAGAAGATAGCAAATGTCATTGACCTCTGGTGACCTCTTTTTGCGTGTCCGGGAACTTCTTAGAAGATAGCAAAGGTCATTGACCACTGGTGACCTCATTTTGCGTGTGCGGAAGCGTCTTAGAAGATTGCAAATGTCATTGACCTCTGCTGACCTGATTTTGAGTGTCCGGTAGCGTCTTAGAAGATAGCAAAGGTCTTTGACCTCTGGTGACCTCATTTTGCGTGTCCGGGAGCTTCTTAGAAAATAGCAAAGGTCATTGACCTATGGTGACCTCATTTTGCGTGTCCGGGAGCTTCTAAGAGTATAGCAAAGGTCATTGACCTCTGGTGACCTCATTTTGCGTGTGCGGTAGCGTCTTAGAAGATAGCAAAGGTCGTTGACCTCTGGTGACCTCATTTTGCGTGTGCGGTAGCGTCTTAGAAGATAGCAAAGGTCATTGACCTCTGGTGATCTCATTTTGCGTGTGCGGGAGCTTCTTAGAAGATAGCAAAATTCATTGACCTCTGGTGACCTCATTTTCCGTGTCCGGGAGCGTCTTAGAAGATAGCAAATTTCATTGACCTCTGGTGACCTCATTTTGCGTGTCCGGGAGCTTCTAAGAGTATAGCAAAGGTCATTGACCTCTGGTGACCTCATTTTGCGTGTGCGGTAGCGTCTTATAAGATAGTAAAGGTCGTTGACCTCTGGTGACCTCATTTTGCGTGTGCGGAGCTTCTAAGAGGATAGCAAAGGTCATTGACCTCTGGTGACCTCATTTTGCGTGTCCGGGAGCTTCTTAGAAGATAGCAAACGTCATTGACCTCTGGTGATCTCATTTTGCGTGTGCGGTAGCGTCTTAGAAGATTGCAAAGGTCATTGACCTCTGGTGACCTCATTTTGCGTGTCCGGGAGCGTCTTAGAAGATAGCAAAGGTCATTGACCTCTGGTGACCTCATTTTGCGTGTCCGGGAGTTTCTAAGAGTATAGCAAAGGTCATTGACCTCTGGTGACCTCATTTTGCGTGTCCGCGAACTTCTTAGAAGATAGCAAAGGTCATTGACCTCTGGTGACCTCATTTTGCGTGTCCGGGAGCGTCTTAGAAGATAGCAAAGGTCATTGACCTCTGGTGACCTCATTTTGCGTGTCCGGGAGTTTCTAAGAGTATAGCAAAGGTCATTGACCTCTGGTAACCTCATTTTGCGTGTCCGGGAGCGTCTTAAAAGATAGCAAAGGTCATTGACCTCTGGTGACCTCATTTTGCGTGTGCGGTAGCGTCTTAGAAGATAGCAAAGGTCATTGACCTCTGGTGACCTCATTTTGCGTGTCCGGGAACTTCTTAGAAGATAGCAAAGGTCATTGACCTCTGGTGACCTCATTTTGCGTGTCCGGGAGCTTCTTAGAAGATAGCAAAGGTCATTGACCTCTGGTGACCTCATTTTGCGTGTGCGGTAGCGTCTTTGAAGATAGCAAAGGTCATTGACCTCTGGTGACCTCATTTTGCGTGTCCGGGATCTTCTTAGAAGATAGCAAAGGTCATTGACCTCTGGTGACCTCATTTTGCGTGTCCGGGAACTTCTTAGAAAATGGCAAAGGTCATTGACCTCTGGTGACCTCATTTTGCGTGTCCGGGAGCGTCTTAAAAGATTGCAAAGGTCATTGACCTCTGGTGACCTCATTGTGCGTGTCCGGGACCGTCTTAGAAGATAGCAAAGTTCATTGACCTCTGGTGACCTCATTTTGCGTGTCCGAGGGCGTCTTAGAAGATAGCAAAGGTCATTGACCTCTGGTGACCTCATTTTGCGTGTACGGAGCTTCTTAGAAGATAGCAAATGTCATTGACCTCTGGTGACCTCTTTTTGCGTGTCCGGGAACTTCTTAGAAGATAGCAAAGGTCATTGACCACTGGTGACCTCATTTTGCGTGTCCGGGAGCTTCTTAGAAGATAGCAAAGGTCATTGACCTCTGGTGATCTCATTTTGCGTGTGCGGGTGCGTCTTAGAAGATTGCAAATGTCATTGACCTCTGCTGACCTGATTTTGAGTGTCCGGGAGCGTCTTAGAAGATAGCAAAGGTCTTTGACCTCTGGTGACCTCATTTTGCGTGTCCGGGAGCTTCTTAGAAGATAGCAAAGGTCATTGAACTCTGGTGACCTCATTTTGCGTGTCCGGGAGCTTCTAAGAGTATAGCAAAGGTCATTGACCTCTGGTGACCTCATTTTGCGTGTGCGGTAGTGTCTTAGAAGATAGCAAAGGTCGTTGACCTCTGGTGACCTCATTTTGCGTCTGCGGAGCGTCTTAGAAGATAGCAAAGGTCATTGACCTTTGGTGACCTCATTTTGCGTGTCCGGGAGCGTCTTAGAAGATAGCAAAGGTCATTGACCTCTGGTGACCTCATTTTCCGTGTCCGGGAGCGTCTTAGAAGATAGCAAAGGTCATTGACCTCTGGTGACCTCAGTTTGCGTGTCCGGGAGCTTCTAAGAGTATAGCAAAGGTCATTGACCTCTGGTGACCTCATTTTGCGTGTGCGGTAGCGTCTTAGAAGATAGCAAAGGTCATTGACCTCTGGTGATCTCATTTTGCGTGTGCGGGAGCTTCTTAGAAGATAGCAAAGGTCATTGACCTCTGGTGACCTCATTTTGCGTGTCCGGGAGCGTCTTAGAAGATAGCAAAGGTCATTGACCTCTGGTGACCTCATTTTGCGTGTCCGGGAGTTTCTAAGAGTATAGCAAAGGTCATTGACCTCTGGTGACCTCATTTTGCGTGTCCGCGAACTTCTTAGAAGATAGCAAAGGTCATTGACCTCTGGTGACCTCATTTTGCGTGTCCGGGAGCGTCTTAGAAGATAGCAAAGGTCATTGACCTCTGGTGACCTCATTTTGCGTGTCCGGGACCGTCTTAGAAGATAGCAAAGTTCATTGACCTCTGGTGACCTCATTTTGCGTGTCCGAGGGCGTCTTAGAAGATAGCAAAGGTCATTGACCTCTGGTGACCTCATTTTGCGTGTACGGAGCTTCTTAGAAGATAGCAAATGTCATTGACCTCTGGTGACCTCTTTTTGCGTGTCCGGGAACTTCTTAGAAGATAGCAAATGTCATTGACCTCTGGTGACCTCATTTTGCGTGTCCGGGAGCTTCTTAGAAGATAGCAAAGGTCATTGACCTCTGGTGACCTCATTTTGCGTGTGCGGTAGCGTCTTTGAAGATAGCAAAGGTCATTGACCTCTGGTGACCTCATTTTGCGTGTCCGGGATCTTCTTAGAAGATAGCAAAGGTCATTGACCTCTGGTGACCTCATTTTGCGTGTCCGGGAACTTCTTAGAAAATGGCAAAGGTCATTGACCTCTGGTGACCTCATTGTGCGTGTCCGGGAGCGTCTTAAAAGATTGCAAAGGTCATTGACCTCTGGTGACCTCATTGTGCGTGTCCGGGACCGTCTTAGAAGATAGCAAAGTTCATTGACCTCTGGTGACCTCATTTTGCGTGTCCGAGGGCGTCTTAGAAGATAGCAAAGGTCATTGACCTCTGGTGACCTCATTTTGCGTGTACGGAGCTTCTTAGAAGATAGCAAATGTCATTGACCTCTGGTGACCTCTTTTTGCGTGTCCGGGAACTTCTTAGAAGATAGCAAAAGTCATTGACCACTGGTGACCTCATTTTGCGTGTCCGGGAGCTTCTTAGAAGATAGCAAAGGTCATTGACCTCTGGTGATCTCATTTTGCGTGTGCGGGAGCTTCTTAGAAGATAGCAAAGTTCATTGACCTCTGGTGACCTCATTTTCCGTGTCCGGGACCGTCTTAGAAGATAGCAAAGTTCATTGACCTCTGGTGACCTCATTTTGCGTGTCCGAGGGCGGCTTAGAAGATAGCAAAGGTCATTGACCTCTGGTGACCTCATTTTGCGTGTACGGAGCTTCTTAGAAGATAGCAAATGTCATTGACCTCTGGTGACCTCTTTTTGCGTGTCCGGGAACTTCTTAGAAGATAGCAAAGGTCATTGACCACTGGTGACCTCATTTTGCGTGTCCGGGAGCTTCTTAGAAGATAGCAAAGGTCATTGACCTCTGGTGATCTCATTTTGCGTGTGCGGGAGCGTCTTAGAAGATTTCAAATGTCATTGACCTCTGCTGACCTGATTTTGAGTGTCCGGGAGCGTCTTAGAAGATAGCAAAGGTCTTTGACCTCTGGTGACCTCATTTTGCGTGTCCGGGAGCTTCTTAGAAGATAGCAAAGGTCATTGACCTCTGGTGACCTCATTTTGCGTGTCCGGGAGCTTCTAAGAGTATAGCAAAGGTCATTGACCTCTGGTGACCTCATTTTGCGTGTGCGGTAGCGTCTTAGAAGATAGCAAAGGTCGTTGACCTCTGGTGACCTCATTTTGCGTCTGCGGAGCGTCTTAGAAGATAGCAAAGGTCATTGACCTTTGGTGACCTCATTTTGCGTGTCCGGGAGCGTCTTAGAAGATAGCAAAGGTCATTGACCTCTGGTGACCTCATTTTCCGTGTCCGGGAGCGTCTTAGAAGATAGCAAAGGTCATTGACCTCTGGTGACCTCATTTTGCGTGTCCGGGAGCTTCTAAGAGTATAGCAAAGGTCATTGACCTCTGGTGACCTCATTTTGCGTGTGCGGTAGCGTCTTAGAAGATAGCAAAGGTCATTGACCTCTGGTGATCTCATTTTGCGTGTGCGGGAGCTTCTTAGAAGATAGCAAAGTTCATTGACCTCTGGTGACCTCATTTTCCGTGTCCGGGAGCGTCTTAGAAGATAGCAAAGTTCATTGACCTCTGGTGACCTCATTTTGCGTGTCCGGGAGCTTCTAAGAGTATAGCAAAGGTCATTGGCCTCTGGTGACCTCATTTTGCGTGTGCGGTAGCGTCTTATAAGATAGCAAAGGTCGTTGACCTCTGGTGACCTCATTTTGCGTGTGCGGAGCTTCTAAGAGGATAGCAAAGGTCATTGACCTCTGGTGACCTCATTTTGCGTGTCCGGGAGCTTCTTAGAAGATAGCAAACGTCATTGACCTCTGGTGATCTCATTTTGCGTGTGCGGTAGCGTCTTAGAAGATTGCAAAGGTCATTGACCTCTGCTGACCTCATTTTGCGTGTCCGGGAGCGTCTTAGAAGATAACAAAGTTCTTTGACCTCTGGTGACCTCATTTTGCGTGTCCGGGAGAGTCTTAAAAGATTGCCAAGGTCATTGACCTCTGGTGACCTCATTTTGCGTGTGCGGTAGCGTCTTAGAAGATAGCAAATGTCATTGACCTCTGGTGATCTCATTTTGCGTGTGCGGGAGCTTCTTAGAAGATAGCAAAGTTCATTGACCTCTGGTGACCTCATTTTCCGTGTCCGGGAGCGTCTTAGAAGATAACAAAGTTCTTTGACTTCTGGTGACCTCATTTTGCGTGTCCGGGATCTTCTTAGAAGATAGCAAAGGTCATTGACCTCTGGTGACCTCATTTTGCGTGTCCGGGAGCGTCTTAGATGATAGCAAAGGTCATTGACCTCTGGTGACCTCATTTTGCGTGTCCGGGAGCTTCTTAGAAGATAGCAAAGGTCATTGACCTCTGGTGATCTCATTTTGCGTGTGCGGGAGCGTCTTAGAAGATTGCAAAGGTCATTGACCTCTGCTGACCTGATTTTGAGTGTCCGGGAGCGTCTTAGAAGATAGCAAAGGTCTTTGACCTCTGGTGACCTCATTTTGCGTGTCCGGGAGCTTCTTAGAAGATAGCGTAGGTCATTGACCTCTGGTGACATCATTTTGCGTGTCCGGGAGCTTCTTAGAAGATAGCAAAGGTCATTGACATCTGGTGACCTCATTTTGCGTGTCCGGGAGCTTCTTAGAAGATAGCAAAGGTCATTGACCTCTGGTGATCTCATTTTGCGTGTGCGGGAGCGTCTTAGAAGATTGCAAAGGTCATTGACCTCTGCTGACCTGATTTTGCGTGTCCGGGAGCGTCTTAGAAGATAGCAAAGGTCATTGACCTTTGGTGACCTCATTTTGCGTGTCCGGGAGCGTCTTAGAAGATAGCAAAGGTCATTGATCTCTGGTGACCTCATTTTGCGTGTGCGGAGCTTCTAAGAGGTTAGCAAAGGTCATTGACCTCTGGTGACTTCATTTTGCGTGTCCGGGAGCTTCTTAGAAGATAGCAAAGGTCATTGACCTCTGGTGACCTCATTTTGCGTGTGCGGTAGCGTCTTTGAAGATAGCAAAGGTCATTGACCTCTGGTGACCCCATTGTGCGTGTCCGGGACCGTCTTAGAAGATAGCAAAGTTCATTGACCTCTGGTGACCTCATTTTGCGTGTCCGAGGGCGTCTTAGAAGATAGCAAAGGTCATTGACCTCTGGTGACCTCATTTTGCGTGTACGTTGCTTCTTAGAACATAGCAAATGTCATTGACCTCTGGTGACCTCTTTTTGCGTGTCCGGGAACTTCTTAGAAGATAGCAAAGGTCATTGACCACTGGTGACCTCATTTTGCGTGTCCGGGAGCTTCTTAGAAGATAGCAAAGGTCATTGACCTCTGGTGATCTCATTTTGCGTGTGCGGGAGCGTCTTAGAAGATTGCAAATGTCATTGACCTCTGCTGACCTGATTTTGAGTGTCCGGGAGCGTCTTAGAAGATAGCAAAGGTCTTTGACCTCTGGTGACCTCATTTTGCGTGTCCGGGAGCTTCTTAGAAGATAGCAAAGGTCGTTGACCTCTGGTGACCTCATTTTGCGTCTGCGGAGCTTCTAAGAGGATAGCAAAGGTCATTGACCTCTGGTGACCTCATTTTGCGTGTCCGGGAGCATCTTAGAAGATAGCAAACGTCATTGACCTCTGGTGATCTCATTTTGCGTGTGCGGTAGCGTCTTAGAAGATTGCAAAGGTCATTGACCTCTGGTGATCTCATTTTGCGTGTGCGGGGGCGTCTTAGAAGATAGCAAAGGTCTTTGACCTCTGGTGACCTCATTTTGCGTGTCCGGGAGCTTCTTAGAAGATAGCATAGGTCATTGACATCTGGTGACCTCATTTTGCTTGTCCGGGAACTTCTTAGAAGATAGCAAAGGTCTTTGACGTCTGGTGACCTCATTTTGCGTGTCCGGAGCTTCTTAGAAGATAGCAAAGGTCATTGACCTCTGGTGACTTCATTTTGCGTGTCCGGGAGCTTCTTAGAAGATAGCAAATGTCATTGACCTCTGTTTACCTCATTTTGCGTGTCCGGGAACTTCTTAGAAGTTAGCAAAGGTCATTGACCTCTGGTGACCTCATTTTGCGTGTCCGGGAGCTTCTTAGAAGATAGCAAAGGTCATTGACCTCTGGTGATCTGATTTTGCGTGTCCGGGAGCGTCTTAGAAGATAGCAAAGGTCATTGACCTTTGGTGACCTCATTTTGCGTGTCCGGGAGCGTCTTAGAAGATAGCAAAGGTCATTGACCTCTGGTGACCTCATTTTCCGTGTCCGGGAGCGTCTTAGAAGATAGCAAAGGTCGTTGACCTCTGGTGACCTCATTTTGCGTGTGCGGAGCTTCTTAGAAGATAGCAAAGGTCATTGACCTCTGGTGACTTCATTTTGCGTGTCCGGGAGCTTCTTAGAAGATAGCAAAGGTCATTGACCTCTGGTGATCTCATTTTGCGTGTGCGGGAGCGTCTTAGAAGATTGCAAATGTCATTGACCTCTGCTGACCTGATTTTGAGTGTCCGGGAGCGTCTTAGAAGATAGCAAAGGTCTTTGACCTCTGGTGACCTCATTTTGCGTGTCCGGGAGCTTCTTAGAAGATAGCAAAGGTCGTTGACCTCTGGTGACCTCATTTTGCGTCTGCGGAGCTTCTAAGAGGATAGCAAAGGTCATTGACCTCTGGTGACCTCATTTTGCGTGTCCGGGAGCATCTTAGAAGATAGCAAACGTCATTGACCTCTGGTGATCTCATTTTGCGTGTGCGGTAGCGTCTTAGAAGATTGCAAAGGTCATTGACCTCTGGTGATCTCATTTTGCGTGTGCGGGGGCGTCTTAGAAGATAGCAAAGGTCTTTGACCTCTGGTGACCTCATTTTGCGTGTCCGGGAGCTTCTTAGAAGATAGCATAGGTCATTGACATCTGGTGACCTCATTTTGCTTGTCCGGGAACTTCTTAGAAGATAGCAAAGGTCTTTGACGTCTGGTGACCTCATTTTGCGTGTCCGGAGCTTCTTAGAAGATAGCAAAGGTCATTGACCTCTGGTGACTTCATTTTGCGTGTCCGGGAGCTTCTTAGAAGATAGCAAATGTCATTGACCTCTGTTTACCTCATTTTGCTTGTCCGGGAACTTCTTAGAAGTTAGCAAAGGTCATTGACCTCTGGTGACCTCATTTTGCGTGTCCGGGAGCTTCTTAGAAGATAGCAAAGGTCATTGACCTCTGGTGATCTGATTTTGCGTGTCCGGGAGCGTCTTAGAAGATAGCAAAGGTCATTGACCTTTGGTGACCTCATTTTGCGTGTCCGGGAGCGTCTTAGAAGATAGCAAAGGTCATTGACCTCTGGTGACCTCATTTTCCGTGTCCGGGAGCGTCTTAGAAGATAGCAAAGGTCGTTGACCTCTGGTGACCTCATTTTGCGTGTGCGGAGATTCTAAGAGGATAGCAAAGGTCATTGACCTCTGGTGACCTCATTTTGCGTGTCCGGGAGCTTCTTAGAAGATAGCAAACGTCATTGACCTCTGGTGATCTCATTTTGCGTGTGCGGTAGCGTCTTAGAAGATTGCAAAGGTCATTGACCTCTGCTGACCTCATTTTGCGTGTCCGGGAGCGTCTTAGAAGATAACAAAGTTCTTTGACCTCTGGTGACCTCATTTTGCGTGTCCGGGAGAGTCTTAAAAGATTGCAAAGGTCATTGACCTCTGGTGACCTCATTTCGCGTGTCCGGGAACTTCTTAGAAGATAGCAAAGGTCATTGACCTCTGGTGACCTCATTTTGCGTGTCCGGGCGCTTCTTAGAAGATAGCAAAGGTAATTGACCTCTGGTGACCTCATTTTGCGTGTCTGGGAGCTTCTAAGAGTATAGCAAATGTCATTGACCTCTGGTGACCTCATTTTGCGTGTGCGGTAGCGTCTTAGAAGATAGCAAAGGTCATTGACCTCTGGTGATCTCATTTTGCGTGTGCGGGAGCTTCTTAGAAGATAGCAAAGTTCATTGACCTCTGGTGACCTCATTTTCCGTGTCCGGGAGCGTCTTAGAAGATAGCAAAGTTCATTGACCTCTGGTGACCTCATTTTGCGTGTCCGGGAGCTTCTAAGAGTCTAGCAAAGGTCATTGGCCTCTGGTGACCTCATTTTGCGTGTGCGGTAGCGTCTTATAAGATAGCAAAGGTCGTTGACCTCTGGTGACCTCATTTTGCGTGTGCGGAGCTTCTAAGAGGATAGCAAAGGTCATTGACCTCTGGTGACCTCATTTTGCGTGTCCGGGAGCTTCTTAGAAGATAGCAAACGTCATTGACCTCTGGTGATCTCATTTTGCGTGTGCGGTAGCGTCTTAGAAGATTGCAAAGGTCATTGACCTCTGCTGACCTCATTTTGCGTGTCCGGGAGCGTCTTAGAAGATAACAAAGTTCTTTGACCTCTGGTGACCTCATTTTGCGTGTCCGGGAGAGTCTTAAAAGATTGCAAAGGTCATTGACCTCTGGTGACCTCATTTTGCGTGTGCGGTAGCGTCTTAGAAGATAGCAAATGTCATTGACCTCTGGTGATCTCATTTTGCGTGTGCGGGAGCTTCTTAGAAGATAGCAAAGTTCATTGACCTCTGGTGACCTCATTTTCCGTGTCCGGGAGCGTCTTAGAAGATAACAAAGTTCTTTGACTTCTGGTGACCTCATTTTGCGTGTCCGGGATCTTCTTAGAAGATAGCAAAGGTCATTGACCTCTGGTGACCTCATTTTGCGTGTCCGGGAGCGTCTTAGAAGATAGCAAAGGTCATTGACCTCTGGTGACCTCATTTTGCGTGTCCGGGAGCTTCTTAGAAGATAGCAAAGGTCATTGACCTCTGGTGATCTCATTTTGCGTGTGCGGGAGCGTCTTAGAAGATTGCAAAGGTCATTGACCTCTGCTGACCTGATTTTGAGTGTCCGGGAGCGTCTTAGAAGATAGCAAAGGTCTTTGACCTCTGGTGACCTCATTTTGCGTGTCCGGGAGCTTCTTAGAAGATAGCGTAGGTCATTGACCTCTGGTGACATCATTTTGCGTGTCCGGGAGCTTCTTAGAAGATAGCAAAGGTCATTGACATCTGGTGACCTCATTTTGCGTGTCCGGGAGCTTCTTAGAAGATAGCAAAGGTCATTGACCTCTGGTGATCTCATTTTGCGTGTGCGGGAGCGTCTTAGAAGATTGCAAAGGTCATTGACCTCTGCTGTCCTGATTTTGCGTGTCCGGGAGCGTCTTAGAAGATAGCAAAGGTCATTGACCTTTGGTGACCTCATTTTGCGTGTCCGGGATCGTCTTAGAAGATAGCAAAGGTCATTGATCTCTGGTGACCTCATTTTGCGTGTGCGGAGCTTCTAAGAGGTTAGCAAAGGTCATTGACCTCTGGTGACTTCATTTTGCGTGTCCGGGAGCTTCTTAGAAGATAGCAAAGGTCATTGACCTCTGGTGACCTCATTTTGCGTGTGCGGTAGCGTCTTTGAAGATAGCAAAGGTCATTGACCTCTGGTGACCTCATTGTGCGTGTCCGGGACCGTCTTAGAAGATAGCAAAGTTCATTGACCTCTGGTGACCTCATTTTGCGTGTCCGAGGGCGTCTTAGAAGATAGCAAAGGTCATTGACCTCTGGTGACCTCATTTTGCGTGTACGTAGCTTCTTAGAACATAGCAAATGTCATTGACCTCTGGTGACCTCTTTTTGCGTGTCCGGGAACTTCTTAGAAGATAGCAAAGGTCATTGACCACTGGTGACCTCATTTTGCGTGTCCGGGAGCTTCTTAGAAGATAGCAAAGGTCATTGACCTCTGGTGATCTCATTTTGCGTGTGCGGGAGCGTCTTAGAAGATTGCAAATGTCATTGACCTCTGCTGACCTGATTTTGAGTGTCCGGGAGCGTCTTAGAAGATAGCAAAGGTCTTTGACCTCTGGTGACCTCATTTTGCGTGTCCGGGAGCTTCTTAGAAGATAGCAAAGGTCGTTGACCTCTGGTGACCTCATTTTGCGTCTGCGGAGCTTCTAAGAGGATAGCAAAGGTCATTGACCTCTGGTGACCTCATTTTGCGTGTCCGGGAGCATCTTAGAAGATAGCAAACGTCATTGACCTCTGGTGATCTCATTTTGCGTGTGCGGTAGCGTCTTAGAAGATTGCAAAGGTCATTGACCTCTGGTGATCTCATTTTGCGTGTGCGGGGGCGTCTTAGAAGATAGCAAAGGTCTTTGACCTCTGGTGACCTCATTTTGCGTGTCCGGGAGCTTCTTAGAAGATAGCATAGGTCATTGACATCTGGTGACCTCATTTTGCTTGTCCGGGAACTTCTTAGAAGATAGCAAAGGTCTTTGACGTCTGGTGACCTCATTTTGCGTGTCCGGAGCTTCTTAGAAGATAGCATAGGTCATTGACCTCTGGTGACTTCATTTTGCGTGTCCGGGAGCTTCTTAGAAGATAGCAAATGTCATTGACCTCTGTTTACCTCATTTTGCGTGTCCGGGAACTTCTTAGAAGTTAGCAAAGGTCATTGACCTCTGGTGACCTCATTTTGCGTGTCCGGGAGCTTCTTAGAAGATAGCAAAGGTCATTGACCTCTGGTGATCTGATTTTGCGTGTCCGGGAGCGTCTTAGAAGATAGGAAAGGTCATTGACCTTTGGTGACCTCATTTTGCGTGTCCGGGAGCGTCTTAGAAGATAGCAAAGGTCATTGACCTCTGGTGACCTCATTTTCCGTGTCCGGGAGCGTCTTAGAAGATAGCAAAGGTCGTTGACCTCTGGTGACCTCATTTTGCGTGTGCGGAGCTTCTAAGAGGATAGCAAAGGTCATTGACCTCTGGTGACCTCATTTTGCGTGTCCGGGAGCTTCTTAGAAGATAGCAAACGTCATTGACCTCTGGTGATCTCATTTTGCGTGTGCGGTAGCGTCTTAGAAGATTGCAAAGGTCATTGACCTCTGCTGACCTCATTTTGCGTGTCCGGGAGCGTCTTAGAAGATAACAAAGTTCTTTGACCTCTGGTGACCTCATTTTGCGTGTCCGGGAGAGTCTTAAAAGATTGCAAAGGTCATTGACCTCTGGTGACCTCATTTTGCGTGTCCGGGAACTTCTTAGAAGATAGCAAAGGTCATTGACCTCTGGTGACCTCATTTTGCGTGTCCGGGCGCTTCTTAGAAGATAGCAAAGGTAATTGACCTCTGGTGACCTCATTTTGCGTGTCTGGGAGCTTCTAAGAGTATAGCAAAGGTCATTGACCTCTGGTGACCTCATTTTGCGTGTGCGGTAGCGTCTTAGAAGATAGCAAAGGTCATTGACCTCTGGTGATCTCATTTTGCGTGTGCGGGAGCTTCTTAGAAGATAGCAAAGTTCATTGACCTCTGGTGACCTCATTTTCCGTGTCCGGGAGCGTCTTAGAAGATAACAAAGTTCTTTGACCTCTGGTGACCTCATTTTGCGTGTCCGGGAGAGTCTTAAAAGATTGCAAAGGTCATTGACCTCTGGTGACCTCATTTTGCGTGTCCGGGAACTTCTTAGAAGATAGCAAAGGTCATTGACCTCTGGTGTCCTCATTTTGCGTGTCCGGGCGCTTCTTAGAAAATAGCAAAGGTCATTGACCTCTGGTGACCTCATTTTGCGTGTCCGGGAGCTTCTAAGAGTATAGCAAAGGTCATTGACCTCTGGTGACCTCATTTTGCGTGTGCGGTAGCGTCTTAGAAGATAGCAAAGGTCATTGACCTCTGGTGACCTCATTTTGCGTGTACGTAGCTTCTTAGAACATAGCAAATGTCATTGACCTCTGGTGACCTCTTTTTGCGTATCCGGGAACTTCTTAGAAGATAGCAAAGGTCATTGACCACTGGTGACCTCATTTTGCGTGTCCGGGAGCTTCTTAGAAGATAGCAAAGGTCATTGACCTCTGGTGATCTCATTTTGCGTGTGCGGGAGCGTCTTAGAAGATTGCAAATGTCATTGACCTCTGCTGACCTGATTTTGAGTGTCCGGGAGCGTCTTAGAAGATAGCAAAGGTCTTTGACCTCTGGTGACCTCATTTTGCGTGTCCGGGAGCTTCTTAGAAGATAGCAAAGGTCGTTGACCTCTGGTGACCTCATTTTGCGTCTGCGGAGCTTCTAAGAGGATAGCAAAGGTCATTGACCTCTGGTGACCTCATTTTGCGTGTCCGGGAGCATCTTAGAAGATAGCAAACGTCATTGACCTCTGGTGATCTCATTTTGCGTGTGCGGTAGCGTCTTAGAAGATTGCAAAGGTCATTGACCTCTGGTGATCTCATTTTGCGTGTGCGGGGGCGTCTTAGAAGATAGCAAAGGTCTTTGACCTCTGGTGACCTCATTTTGCGTGTCCGGGAGCTTCTTAGAAGATAGCATAGGTCATTGACATCTGGTGACCTCATTTTGCTTGTCCGGGAACTTCTTAGAAGATAGCAAAGGTCTTTGACGTCTGGTGACCTCATTTTGCGTATCCGGAGCTTCTTAGAAGATAGCATAGGTCATTGACCTCTGGTGACTTCATTTTGCGTGTCCGGGAGCTTCTTAGAAGATAGCAAATGTCATTGACCTCTGTTTACCTCATTTTGCGTGTCCGGGAACTTCTTAGAAGTTAGCAAAGGTCATTGACCTCTGGTGACCTCATTTTGCGTGTCCGGGAGCTTCTTAGAAGATAGCAAAGGTCATTGACCTCTGGTGATCTGATTTTGCGTGTCCGGGCGCTTCTTAGAAGATAGCAAAGGTAATTGACCTCTGGTGACCTCATTTTGCGTGTCTGGGAGCTTCTAAGAGTATAGCAAAGGTCATTGACCTCTGGTGACCTCATTTTGCGTGTGCGGTAGCGTCTTAGAAGATAGCAAAGGTCATTGACCTCTGGTGATCTCATTTTGCGTGTGCGGGAGCTTCTTAGAAGATAGCAAAGTTCATTGACCTCTGGTGACCTCATTTTCCGTGTCCGGGAGCGTCTTAGAAGATAACAAAGTTCTTTGACCTCTGGTGACCTCATTTTGCGTGTCCGGGAGAGTCTTAAAAGATTGCAAAGGTCATTGACCTCTGGTGACCTCATTTTGCGTGTCCGGGAACTTCTTAGAAGATAGCAAAGGTCATTGACCTCTGGTGTCCTCATTTTGCGTGTCCGGGCGCTTCTTAGAAAATAGCAAAGGTCATTGACCTCTGGTGACCTCATTTTGCGTGTCCGGGAGCTTCTAAGAGTATAGCAAAGGTCATTGACCTCTGGTGACCTCATTTTGCGTGTGCGGTAGCGTCTTAGAAGATAGCAAAGGTCATTGACCTCTGGTGACCTCATTTTGCGTGTACGTAGCTTCTTAGAACATAGCAAATGTCATTGACCTCTGGTGACCTCTTTTTGCGTGTCCGGGAACTTCTTAGAAGATAGCAAAGGTCATTGACCACTGGTGACCTCATTTTGCGTGTCCGGGAGCTTCTTAGAAGATAGCAAAGGTCATTGACCTCTGGTGATCTCATTTTGCGTGTGCGGGAGCGTCTTAGAAGATTGCAAATGTCATTGACCTCTGCTGACCTGATTTTGAGTGTCCGGGAGCGTCTTAGAAGATAGCAAAGGTCTTTGACCTCTGGTGACCTCATTTTGCGTGTCCGGGAGCTTCTTAGAAGATAGCAAAGGTCGTTGACCTCTGGTGACCTCATTTTGCGTCTGCGGAGCTTCTAAGAGGATAGCAAAGGTCATTGACCTCTGGTGACCTCATTTTGCGTGTCCGGGAGCATCTTAGAAGATAGCAAACGTCATTGACCTCTGGTGATCTCATTTTGCGTGTGCGGTAGCGTCTTAGAAGATTGCAAAGGTCATTGACCTCTGGTGATCTCATTTTGCGTGTGCGGGGGCGTCTTAGAAGATAGCAAAGGTCTTTGACCTCTGGTGACCTCATTTTGCGTGTCCGGGAGCTTCTTAGAAGATAGCATAGGTCATTGACATCTGGTGACCTCATTTTGCTTGTCCGGGAACTTCTTAGAAGATAGCAAAGGTCTTTGACGTCTGGTGACCTCATTTTGCGTGTCCGGAGCTTCTTAGAAGATAGCATAGGTCATTGACCTCTGGTGACTTCATTTTGCGTGTCCGGGAGCTTCTTAGAAGATAGCAAATGTCATTGACCTCTGTTTACCTCATTTTGCGTGTCCGGGAACTTCTTAGAAGTTAGCAAAGGTCATTGACCTCTGGTGACCTCATTTTGCGTGTCCGGGAGCTTCTTAGAAGATAGCAAAGGTCATTGACCTCTGGTGATCTGATTTTGCGTGTCCGGGAGCGTCTTAGAAGATAGGAAAGGTCATTGACCTTTGGTGACCTCATTTTGCGTGTCCGGGAGCGTCTTAGAAGATAGCAAAGGTCATTGACCTCTGGTGACCTCATTTTCCGTGTCCGGGAGCGTCTTAGAAGATAGCAAAGGTCGTTGACCTCTGGTGACCTCATTTTGCGTGTGCGGAGCTTCTAAGAGGATAGCAAAGGTCATTGACCTCTGGTGACCTCATTTTGCGTGTCCGGGAGCTTCTTAGAAGATAGCAAACGTCATTGACCTCTGGTGATCTCATTTTGCGTGTGCGGTAGCGTCTTAGAAGATTGCAAAGGTCATTGACCTCTGCTGACCTCATTTTGCGTGTCCGGGAGCGTCTTAGAAGATAACAAAGTTCTTTGACCTCTGGTGACCTCATTTTGCGTGTCCGGGAGAGTCTTAAAAGATTGCAAAGGTCATTGACCTCTGGTGACCTCATTTTGCGTGTCCGGGAACTTCTTAGAAGATAGCAAAGGTCATTGACCTCTGGTGACCTCATTTTGCGTGTCCGGGCGCTTCTTAGAAGATAGCAAAGGTAATTGACCTCTGGTGACCTCATTTTGCGTGTCTGGGAGCTTCTAAGAGTATAGCAAAGGTCATTGACCTCTGGTGACCTCATTTTGCGTGTGCGGTAGCGTCTTAGAAGATAGCAAAGGTCATTGACCTCTGGTGATCTCATTTTGCGTGTGCGGGAGCTTCTTAGAAGATAGCAAAGTTCATTGACCTCTGGTGACCTCATTTTCCGTGTCCGGGAGCGTCTTAGAAGATAACAAAGTTCTTTGACCTCTGGTGACCTCATTTTGCGTGTCCGGGAGAGTCTTAAAAGATTGCAAAGGTCATTGACCTCTGGTGACCTCATTTTGCGTGTCCGGGAACTTCTTAGAAGATAGCAAAGGTCATTGACCTCTGGTGTCCTCATTTTGCGTGTCCGGGCGCTTCTTAGAAAATAGCAAAGGTCATTGACCTCTGGTGACCTCATTTTGCGTGTCCGGGAGCTTCTAAGAGTATAGCAAAGGTCATTGACCTCTGGTGACCTCATTTTGCGTGTGCGGTAGCGTCTTAGAAGATAGCAAAGGTCATTGACCTCTGGTGATCTCATTTTGCGTGTGCGGGAGCTTCTTAGAAGATAGCAAAGTTCATTGACCTCTGGTGACCTCATTATCCGTGTCCAGGAGCGTCTTAGAAGATAGCAAAGGTCATTGACCTCTGGTGACCTCATTTTGCGTGTCCGGGAGCTTCTAAGAGTATAGCAAAGGTCATTGTCCTCTGGTGACCTCATTTTGCGTGTGCGGTAGCGTCTTATAAGATAGCAAAGGTCGTTGACCTCTGGTGACCTCATTTTGCGTGTGCGGAGCTTCTAAGAGGATAGCAAAGGTCATTGACCTCTGGTGACCTCATTTTGCGTGTCCGGGAGCTTCTTAGAAGATAGCAAACGTCATTGACCTCTGGTGATCTCATTTTGCGTGTGCGGTAGCGTCTTAGAAGATTGCAAAGGTCATTGACCTCTGCTGACCTCATTTTGCGTGTCCGGGAGCGTCTTAGAAGATAACAAAGTTCTTTGACCTCTGGTGACCTCATTTTGCGTGTCCGGGAGAGTCTTAAAAGATTGCAAAGGTCATTGACCTCTGGTGACCTCATTTTGCGTGCCCGGGAACTTCTTAGACGATAGCAAAGGTCATTGACCTCTGGTGACCTCATTTTGCGTGTCCGGGCGCTTCTTAGAAGATAGCAAAGGTCATTGACCTCTGGTGTCCTCATTTTGCGTGTGCGGGAGCGTCTTAGAATATTGCAAAGGTCATTGACCTCTGGTGATCTCATTTTGCGTGTGCGGGGGCGTCTCAGAAGATAGCAAAGGTCTTTGACCTCTGGTGACCTCATTTTGCGTTTCCGGGAGCTTCTTAGAAGATAGCATAGGTCATTGACATCTGGTGACCTCATTTTGCTTGTCCGGGAACTTCTTAGAAGATAGCAAAGGTCTTTGACGTCTGGTGACCTCATTTTGCGTGTCCGGAGCTTCTTAGAAGATAGCAAAGGTCATTGACCTCTGGTGACTTCATTTTGCGTGTCCGGGAGCTTCTTAGAAGATAGCAAATGTCATTGACCTCTGTTTACCTCATTTTGCGTGTCCGGGAACTTCTTAGAAGTTAGCAAAGGTCATTGACCTCTGGTGACCTCATTTTGCGTGTCCGGGAGCTTCTTAGAAGATAGCAAAGGTCATTGACCTCTGGTGATCTGGTTTTGCGTGTCCGGGAGCGTCTTAGAAGATAGCAAAGGTCATTGACCTTTGGTGACCTCATTTTGCGTGTCCGGGAGCGTCTTAGAAGATAGCAAAGGTCATTGACCTCTGGTGACCTCATTTTCCGTGTCCGGGAGCGTCTTAGAAGATAGCAAAGGTCATTGACCTCTGGTGACCTCATTTTGCGTGTCCGGGAGCTTCTAAGAGTATAGCAAAGGTCATTGACCTCTGGTGACCTCATTTTGCTTGTGCGGTTGCGTCTTAGAAGATAGCATTGGTCATTGACCTCTGGTGATCTCATTTTGCGTGTGCGGGAGCTTCTTAGAAGATAGCAAAGTTCATTGACCTCTGGTGACCTCATTTTCCGTGTCCGGGAGCGTCTTAGAAGATAGCAAAGGTCATTGACCTCTGGTGACCTCATTTTGCGTGTCCGGGAGCTTCTAAGAGTATAGCAAAGGTCATTGACCTGTGGTGACCTCATTTTGTGTGTGCGGTAGCGTCTTAGAAGATAGCAAAGGTCGTTGACCTCTGGTGACCTCATTTTGCGTGTGCGGAGCTTCTAAGAGGATAGCAAAGGTCATTGACCTCTGGTGACCTCATTTTGCGTCTCCGGGAGCTTCTTAGAAGATAGCAAACGTCATTGACCTCTGGTGATCTCATTTTGCGTGTGCGGTAGCGTCTTAGAAGATTGCAAAGGTCATTGACCTCTGCTGACCTCATTTTGCGTGTCCGGGAGCGTCTTAGAAGATAACAAAGTTCTTTGACCTCTGGTGACCTCATTTTGCGTGTCCGGGAGAGTCTTAAAAGTTTGCAAAGGTCATTGACCTCTGGTGACCTCATTTTGCGTGTCCGGGACCGTCTTAGAAGATAGCAAAGTTCATTGACATCTGGTGACCTCATTTTGCGTGTCCGGGAGCGTCTTAGAAGATAGCAAATGTCATTGACTTCTGGTGACCTCATTTTGCGTGTCCTGGAGCTTCTTAGAAGATAGCAAAGGTCATTGACCTCTGGTGACCTCATTTTGCGTGTCCGGGAGCGTCTTAGAAGATAGCAAAGGTCTTTGACCTCTGGTGACATCATTTTGCGTGTCCGGGAGCGTCTTAGAAGATAGCAAAGGTCTTTGACCTCTGGTGACCTCATTTTGCGTGTCCGGGGCGTCTTAGAGGATAGCAAAGGTCATTGACCTGTGGTGACCTCATTTTGCGTGTCCGGGGCGTCTTAGAAGATAGCAAAGGTCATTGACCTCTGGTGACCTCATTTTGCGTGTCCGGGAGCTTCTTAGAAGATAGCATAGGTCGTTGACCTCTGGTGACTTCATTTTGCGTGTACGGAGCTTCTAAGAGGATAGCAAAGGTCATTGACCTCTGGTGACTTCATTTTGCGTGTCCGGGAGCGTCTTAGAAGATAGCAAAGGTCATTGACCTTTGGTGACCTCTTTTTGCTTGTCCGAGAGCGTCTTAGAAGATAGCAAAGGTCATTGACCTCTGGTGACCTCATTTTGCGTGTGCGGAGCTTCTAAGAGGATAGCAAAGGTCATTGACCTCTGGTGACCTCATTTTGCGTGTCCGGGGCGTCTTAGAAGATAGCAAAGGTCATTGAACTCTGGTGACCTCATTTTGCGTGTGCGGAGCTTCTAAGAGGATAGCAAAGGTCATTGACCTCTGGTGACCGCATTTTGCGTGTCCGGGGCGTCTTAGAAGATAGCAAAGGTCATTGACCTCTGGTGATCTCATTTTGCGTGTCCGGGGCGTCTTAGAAGATAGCAAAGGTAATTGACCTCTGGTGACCTCATTTTGCATGTTCGGAGCTTCTAAGAGTATAGCAAAGGTCATTGACCTCTGGTGACTTCATTTTGCGTGTCCGGGAGCGTCTTAGAAGATAGCAAAGGTCATTGACCTTTGGTGACCTCATTTTGCGTGTCCGAGGGCGTCTTAGAATATAGCAAAGGTCTTTGACCTCTGGCGACCTCATTTTGCGTGTACGGAGCTTCTAAGAGGATAGTAAAGGTCATTGACCACTGGTGACCTCATTTTGCGTGTCCGGGAGCGTCTTAGAAGATAGCAAAGGTCATTGACCTCTGGTGACCTCATTTTGCGTGTGCGGAGCTTCTAAGAGGATAGCAAAGGTCATTGACCTCTGGTGCCCTCATTTTGCGTGTCCGGGGCGTCTTAGATGATAGCAAAGGTCATTGAACTCTGGTGACCTCATTTTGAGTGTGCGGAGCTTCTAAGAGGATAGCAAAGGTCATTGACCTCTGGTGACCTCATTTTGCGTGTCCGGGGCGTCTTAGAAGATAGCAAAGGTCATTGACCTCTGGTGATCTCATTTTGCGTGTCCGGGGCGTCTTAGAAGATAGCAAAGGTAATTGACCTCTGGTGACCTCATTTTGCATGTTCGGAGCTTCTAAGAGGATAGCAAAGGTCATTGACCTCTGGTGACCTCATTTTGCGTGTCCGGGAGAGTCTTAAAAGTTTGCAAAGGTCATTGACCTCTGGTGACCTCATTTTGCGTGTCCGGGACCGTCTTAGAAGATAGCAAAGTTCATTGACATCTGGTGACCTCATTTTGCGTGTCCGGGAGCGTCTTAGAAGATAGCAAATGTCATTGACTTCTGGTGACCTCATTTTGCGTGTCCTGGAGCTTCTTAGAAGATAGCAAAGGTCATTGACCTCTGGTGACCTCATTTTGCGTGTCCGGGAGCGTCTTAGAAGATAGCAAAGGTCTTTGACCTCTGGTTACCTCATTTTGCGTGTCCGGGAGCGTCTTAAATGATTGCAAAGGTCATTGACCACTGGTGACATCATTTTGCGTGTCCGGGAGCGTCTTAGAAGATAGCAAAGGTCTTTGACCTCTGGTGACCTCATTTTGCGTGTCCGGGGCGTCTTAGAGGATAGCAAAGGTCATTGACCTGTGGTGACCTCATTTTGCGTGTCCGGGGCGTCTTAGAAGATAGCAAAGGTCATTGACCTCTGGTGACCTCATTTTGCGTGTCCGGGAGCTTCTTAGAAGATAGCATAGGTCGTTGACCTCTGGTGACTTCATTTTGCGTGTACGGAGCTTCTAAGAGGATAGCAAAGGTCATTGACCTCTGGTGACCTCATTTTGCGTGTCCGGGGCGTCTTAGAGGATAGCAAAGGTCATTGACCTGTGGTGACCTCATTTTGCGTGTCCGGGGCGTCTTAGAAGATAGCAAAGGTCATTGACCTTTGGTGACCTCTTTTTGCTTGTCCGAGAGCGTCTTAGAAGATAGCAAAGGTCATTGACCTCTGGTGACCTCATTCTGCGTGTGCGGAGCTTCTAAGAGGATAGCAAAGGTCATTGACCTCTGGTGACCTCATTTTGCGTGTCCGGGGCGTCTTAGAAGATAGCAAAGGTCATTGAACTCTGGTGACCTCATTTTGCGTGTGCGGAGCTTCTAAGAGGATAGCAAAGGTCATTGACCTCTGGTGACCTCATTTTGCGTGTCCGGGGCGTCTTAGAAGATAGCAAAGGTCATTGACCTCTGGTGATCTCATTTTGCGTGTCCGGGGCGTCTTAGAAGATAGCAAAGGTAATTGACCTCTGGTGACCTCATTTTGCATGTTCGGAGCTTCTAAGAGGATAGCAAAGGTCATTGACCTCTGGTGACTTCATTTTGCGTGTCCGGGAGCGTCTTAGAAGATAGCAAAGGTCATTGACCTTTGGTGACCTCATTTTGCGTGTCCGAGGGCGTCTTAGAAGATAGCAAAGGTCATTGACCTCTGGCGACCTCATTTTGCGTGTACGGAGCTTCTAAGAGGATAGTAAAGGTCATTGACCACTGGTGACCTCATTTTGCGTGTCCGGGAACGTCTTAGAAGATAGCAAAGGTCATTGACATCTGGTGACCTCATTTTGCGTGTGCGGAGCTTCTAAGAGGTTAGCAAAGGTCATTGACCTCTAGTGACTTCATTTTGCGTGTCCGGGAGCGTCTTAGAAGATAGCAAAGGTCATTGACCTTTGGTGACCTCATTTTGCGTGTCCGGGAGCGTCTTAGAAGATAGCAAAGGTCATTGACCTCTGGTTACCTCATTTTGCGTGTGCGGGAGCGTCTTAGAAGATTGCAAAGGTCATTGACCTCTGCTGACGTGATTTTGCGTGTCCGGGAGCGTCTTAGAAGATAGCAAATGTCTTTGACCTCTAGTGACCTCATTTTGCGTGTCCGGGAGCTTCTTAGAAGATAGCAAAGGTCATTGACCTCTGGTGACCTCTTTTTGCGTGTCCGGGAACTTCTTAGAAGATAGCAAAGGTCATTGACCTCTGGTGATCTCATTTTGCGTGTGCGGGAGCGTCTTAGAAGATTGCAAAGGTCATTGACCTCTGCTGACCTGATTTTGCGTGTCCGGGAGCGTCTTAGAAGATAGCAAATGTCTTTGACCTCTGGTGACCTCATTTTGCGTGTCCGGGAGCGTCTTAGAAGATAGCAAATGTCTTTGACCTCTGGTGACCTCTTTTTGCGTGTCCGGGAACTTCTTAGAAGATAGCAAATGTCATTGACCTCTGGTGACCTCATTTTGCGTGTCCGGGGCGTCTTAGAAGATAGCAAAGGTCATTGACCTCTGGTGACCTCATTTTGCGTGTCCGGGAGCTTCTTAGAAGATAGCAAAGGTCATTGACCTCTGGTGATCTCATTTTGCGTGTGCGGGAGCGTCTTAGAAGATTGCAAAGGTCATTGACCTCTGCTGACCTGATTTTGCGTGTCCGGGAGCGTCTTAGAAGATAGCAAATGTCTTTGACCTCTGGTGACCTCATTTTGCGTGTCCGGGAGCGTCTTAGAAGATAGCAAAGGTCATTGATTTCTGGTGACCTCATTTTGCGTGTGCGGAGCTTCTAAGAGGATAGCAAAGGTCATTGACCTCAGGTGACTTCATTTTGCGTGTCCGGTAGCGTCTTAGAAGATAGCAAAGGTCATTGACCTTTGGTGACCTCATTTTGCGTGTCCGGGAGCGTCTTAGAAGATAGCAAACGACGTTGACTTATGGTGACCTCATTTTGCGTGTCCGGGGCGTCTTAGAAGATAGCAAAGGTCATTGACCTCTGGTGACCTCATTTTGCGTGTCCGGGAGCTTCTTAGAAGATAGCAAAGGTCATTGACCTCTGGTGATCTCATTTTGCGTGTGCGGGAGCTTCTTAGAAGATAGCAAGGTTCATTGACCTCTGGTGACCTCATTTTGCGTGTCCGGGGCGTCTTAGAGGATAGCAAAGGTCATTGACCTGTGGTGACCTCATTTTGCGTGTCCGGGAGCGTCTTAGAAGATAGCAAACGACGTTGACCTCTAGTGACCTCATTTTGCGTGTCCGGGGCGTCTTAGAAGATAGCAAAGGTCATTGACCTCTGGTTACCTCATTTTGCGTGTGCGGGAGCTTCTTAGAAGATAGCAAAGTTCATTGACCTCTGGTGACCTCATTTAGCGTGTCCGGGAACTTCGTAGAAAATAGCAAAGGTCATTGACCTCTGGTGACCTCATTTTGCGTGTCCGGGAGCGTCTTAGAAGATAGCAAAGGTCTTTGACCTCTGGTGACCTCTTTTTGCGTGTCCGGGAACTTCTTAGAAGATAGCAAATGTCATTGACCTCTGGTGACCTCATTTTGCGTGTCCGGGGCGTCTTAGAAGATAGCAAAGGTCATTGACCTCTGGTTACCTCATTTTGCGTGTGCGGAGCTTCTAAGAGGATAGCAAAGATCATTGACCTCTGGTGACTTCATTTTGCGTGTCCGGGAGCGTCTTAGAAGATAGCAAAGGTCATTGACCTTTGGTGACCTCATTTTGCGTGTCCGAGGGCGTCTTAGAAGATAGCAAAGGTCATTGACCTCTGGCGACCTCATTTTGCGTGTACGGAGCTTCTAAGAGGATAGTAAAGGTCATTGACCACTGGTGACCTCATTTTGCGTGTCCGGGAACGTCTTAGAAGATAGCAAAGGTCATTGACATCTGGTGACCTCATTTTGCGTGTGCGGAGCTTCTAAGAGGTTAGCAAAGGTCATTGACCTCTAGTGACTTCATTTTGCGTGTCCGGGAGCGTCTTAGAAGATAGCAAAGGTCATTGACCTTTGGTGACCTCATTTTGCGTGTCCGGGAGCGTCTTAGAAGATAGCAAAGGTCATTGACCTCTGGTTACCTCATTTTGCGTGTGCGGGAGCGTCTTAGAAGATTGCAAAGGTCATTGACCTCTGCTGACGTGATTTTGCGTGTCCGGGAGCGTCTTAGAAGATAGCAAATGTCTTTGACCTCTAGTGACCTCATTTTGCGTGTCCGGGAGCTTCTTAGAAGATAGCAAAGGTCATTGACCTCTGGTGACCTCTTTTTGCGTGTCCGGGAACTTCTTAGAAGATAGCAAAGGTCATTGACCTCTGGTGATCTCATTTTGCGTGTGCGGGAGCGTCTTAGAAGATTGCAAATGTCATTGACCTCTGCTGACCTGATTTTGCGTGTCCGGGAGCGTCTTAGAAGATAGCAAATGTCTTTGACCTCTGGTGACCTCATTTTGCGTGTCCGCGAGCGTCTTAGAAGATAGCAAATGTCTTTGACCTCTGGTGACCTCTTTTTGCGTGTCCGGGAACTTCTTAGAAGATAGCAAATGTCATTGACCTCTGGTGACCTCATTTTGCGTGTCCGGGGAGTCTTAGAAGATAGCAAATGTCATTGACCTCTGGTGACCTCATTTTGCGTGTCCGGGAGCTTCTTAGAAGATAGCAAAGGTCATTGACCTCTGGTGATCTCATTTTGCGTGTGCGGGAGCGTCTTAGAAGATTGCAAAGGTCATTGACCTCTGCTGACCTGATTTTGCGTGTCCGGGAGCGTCTTAGAAGATAGCAAATGTCTTTGACCTCTGGTGACCTCATTTTGCGTGTCCGGGAGCGTCTTAGAAGATAGCAAAGGTCTTTGACCTCTGGTTACCTCATTTTGCGTGTCCGGGAGCGTCTTAAAAGATTGCAAAGGTCATTGACCACTGGTGACATCATTTTGCGTGTCCGGGAGCGTCTTAGAAGATAGCAAAGGTCATTGATTTCTGGTGACCTCATTTTGCGTGTGCGGAGCTTCTAAGAGGATAGCAAAGGTCATTGACCTCAGGTGACTTCATTTTGCGTGTCCGGTAGCGTCTTAGAAGATAGCAAAGGTCATTGACCTTTGGTGACCTCATTTTGCGTGTCCGGGAGCGTCTTAGAAGATAGCAAACGACGTTGACTTATGGTGACCTCATTTTGCGTGTCCGGGGCGTCTTAGAAGATAGCAAAGGTCATTGACCTCTGGTGACCTCATTTTGCGTGTCCGGGAGCTTCTTAGAAGATAGCAAAGGTCATTGACCTCTGGTGATCTCATTTTGCGTGTGCGGGAGCTTCTTAGAAGATAGCAAGGTTCATTGACCTCTGGTGACCTCATTTTGCGTGTCCGGGGCGTCTTAGAGGATAGCAAAGGTCATTGACCTGTGGTGACCTCATTTTGCGTGTCCGGGAGCGTCTTAGAAGATAGCAAACGACGTTGACCTCTGGTGACCTCATTTTGCGTGTCCGGGGCGTCTTAGAAGATAGCAAAGGTCATTGACCTCTGGTTACCTCATTTTGCGTGTGCGGGAGCTTCTTAGAAGATAGCAAAGTTCATTGACCTCTGGTGACCTCATTTAGCGTGTCCGGGAACTTCGTAGAAAATAGCAAAGGTCATTGACCTCTGGTGACCTCATTTTGCGTGTCCGGGAGCGTCTTAGAAGATAGCAAAGGTCTTTGACCTCTGGTGACCTCTTTTTGCGTGTCCGGGAACTTCTTAGAAGATAGCAAATGTCATTGACCTCTGGTGACCTCATTTTGCGTGTCCGGGGCGTCTTAGAAGATAGCAAAGGTCATTGACCTCTGGTTACCTCATTTTGCGTGTGCGGAGCTTCTAAGAGGATAGCAAAGATCATTGACCTCTGGTGACCTCATTTTGCGTGTCCGGGGCGTCTTAGAGGATAGCAAAGGTCATTGACCTGTGGTGACCTCATTTTGCGTGTCCGGGGCGTCTTAGAAGATAGCAAAGGTCATTGACCTCTTGTGACCTCATTTTGCGTGTCCGGCAGCTTCTTAGTAGAGAGCATAGGTCGTTGACCTCTGATGACTTCATTTTGCGTGTGCGGAGCTTCTAAGAGGATAGCAAAGGTCATTGACCTCTGGTGACTTCATTTTGCGTGTCCGGGAGCGTCTTAGAAGATAGCAAGGGTCATTGACCTTTGGTGACCTCTTTTTGCTTGTCCGGGAGCGTCTTAGAAGATAGCAAAGGTCATTGACCTCTGGTGACCTCATTTTGCGTGTGCGGAGCTTCTAAGAGGATAGCAAAGGTCATTGACCTCTGGTGACCTCATTTTGCGTGTCCGGGGCGTCTTAGAAGATAGCAAAGGTCATTGAACTCTGGTGACCTCATTTTGCGTGTGCGGAGCTTCTAAGAGGATAGCAAAGGTCATTGACCTCTGGTGACCTCATTTTGCGTGTCCGGGGCGTCTTAGAAGATAGCAAAGGTCATTGACCTCTGGTGATCTCATTTTGCGTGTCCGGGGCGTCTTAGAAGATAGCAAAGGTCATTGACATCTGGTTACCTCATTTTGCGTGTGCGGGAGCGTCTTAGAAGATTGCAAAGGTCATTGACCTCTGCTGACGTGATTTTGCGTGTCCGGGAGCGTCTTAGAAGATAGCAAATGTCTTTGACCTCTAGTGACCTCATTTTGCGTGTCCGGGAGCTTCTTAGAAGATAGCAAAGGTCATTGACCTCTGGTGACCTCTTTTTGCGTGTCCGGGAACTTCTTAGAAGATAGCAAAGGTCATTGACCTCTGGTGATCTCATTTTGCGTGTGCGGGAGCGTCTTAGAAGATTGCAAAGGTCATTGACCTCTGCTGACCTGATTTTGCGTGTCCGGGAGCGTCTTAGAAGATAGCAAATGTCTTTGACCTCTGGTGACCTCATTTTGCGTGTCCGGGAGCGTCTTAGAAGATAGCAAATGTCTTTGACCTCTGGTGACCTCTTTTTGCGTGTCCGGGAACTTCTTAGAAGATAGCAAATGTCATTGACCTCTGGTGACCTCATTTTGCGTGTCCGGGGCGTCTTAGAAGATAGCAAAGGTCATTGACCTCTGGTGACCTCATTTTGCGTGTCCGGGAGCTTCTTAGAAGATAGCAAAGGTCATTGACCTCTGGTGATCTCATTTTGCGTGTGCGGGAGCGTCTTAGAAGATTGCAAAGGTCATTGACCTCTGCTGACCTGATTTTGCGTGTCCGGGAGCGTCTTAGAAGATAGCAAATGTCTTTTACCTCTGGTGACCTCATTTTGCGTGTCCGGGAGCGTCTTAGAAGATAGCAAAGGTCTTTGACCTCTGGTTACCTCATTTTGCGTGTCCGGGAGCGTCTTAAAAGATTGCAAAGGTCATTGACCACTGGTGACATCATTTTGCGTGTCCGGGAGCGTCTTAGAAGATAGCAAAGGTCATTGATTTCTGGTGACCTCATTTTGCGTGTGCGGAGCTTCTAAGAGGATAGCAAAGGTCATTGACCTCAGGTGACTTCATTTTGCGTGTCCGGTAGCGTCTTAGAAGATAGCAAAGGTCATTGACCTTTGGTGACCTCATTTTGCGTGTCCGGGAGCGTCTTAGAAGATAGCAAACGACGTTGACTTATGGTGACCTCATTTTGCGTGTCCGGGGCGTCTTAGAAGATAGCAAAGGTCATTGACCTCTGGTGACCTCATTTTGCGTGTCCGGGAGCTTCTTAGAAGATAGCAAAGGTCATTGACCTCTGGTGATCTCATTTTGCGTGTGCGGGAGCTTCTTAGAAGATAGCAAGGTTCATTGACCTCTGGTGACCTCATTTTGCGTGTCCGGGGCGTCTTAGAGGATAGCAAAGGTCATTGACCTGTGGTGACCTCATTTTGCGTGTCCGGGAGCGTCTTAGAAGATAGCAAACGACGTTGACCTCTGGTGACCTCATTTTGCGTGTCCGGGGCGTCTTAGAAGATAGCAAAGGTCATTGACCTCTGGTTACCTCATTTTGCGTGTGCGGGAGCTTCTTAGAAGATAGCAAAGTTCATTGACCTCTGGTGACCTCATTTAGCGTGTCCGGGAACTTCGTAGAAAATAGCAAAGGTCATTGACCTCTGGTGACCTCATTTTGCGTGTCCGGGAGCGTCTTAGAAGATAGCAAAGGTCTTTGACCTCTGGTGACCTCTTTTTGCGTGTCCGGGAACTTCTTAGAAGATAGCAAATGTCATTGCCCTCTGGTGACCTCATTTTGCGTGTCCGGGGCGTCTTAGAAGATAGCAAAGGTCATTGACCTCTGGTTACCTCATTTTGCGTGTGCGGAGCTTCTAAGAGGATAGCAAAGATCATTGACCTCTGGTGACCTCATTTTGCGTGTCCGGGGCGTCTTAGAGGATAGCAAAGGTCATTGACCTGTGGTGACCTCATTTTGCGTGTCCGGGGCGTCTTAGAAGATAGCAAAGGTCATTGACCTCTTGTGACCTCATTTTGCGTGTCCGGGAGCTTCTTAGTAGAGAGCATAGGTCGTTGACCTCTGATGACTTCATTTTGCGTGTGCGGAGCTTCTAAGAGGATAGCAAAGGTCATTGACCTCTGGTGACTTCATTTTGCGTGTCCGGGAGCGTCTTAGAAGATAGCAAGGGTCATTGACCTTTGGTGACCTCTTTTTGCTTGTCCGGGAGCGTCTTAGAAGATAGCAAAGGTCATTGACCTCTGGTGACCTCATTTTGCGTGTGCGGAGCTTCTAAGAGGATAGCAAAGGTCATTGACCTCTGGTGACCTCATTTTGCGTGTCCGGGGCGTCTTAGAAGATAGCAAAGGTCATTGACCTCTGGTGACCTCATTTTGCGTGTGCGGAGCTTCTAAGAGGATAGCAAAGGTCATTGACATCTGGTGACCTCATTTTGCGTGTCCGGGGCGTCTTAGAAGATAGCAAAGGTCATTGACCTCTGGTGACCTCATTTTGCGTGTCCGGGGCGTCTTAGAAGATAGCAAAGGTCATTGACATCTGGTTACCTCATTTTGCGTGTGCGGGAGCTTCTTAGAGGATAGCAAAGTTCATTGACCTCTGGTGACCTCATTTAGCGTGTCCGGGAACTTCGTAGAAAATAGCAAAGGTCATTGACCTCTGGTGACCTCATTTTGCGTGTCCGGGAGCGTCTTAGAAGATAGCAAAGGTCTTTGACCTCTGGTGACCTCTTTTTGCGTGTCCGGGAACTTCTTAGAAGATAGCAAATGTCATTGACCTCTGGTGACCTCATTTTGCGTGTCCGGGGCGTCTTAGAAGATAGCAAAGGTCATTGACCTCTGGTTACCTCATTTTGCGTGTGCGGAGCTTCTAAGAGGATAGCAAAGATCATTGACCTCTGGTGACCTCATTTTGCGTGTCCGGGGCGTCTTAGAGGATAGCAAAGGTCATTGACCTGTGGTGACCTCATTTTGCGTGTCCGGGGCGTCTTAGAAGATAGCAAAGGTCATTGACCTCTGGTGACCTCATTTTGCGTGTCCGGGAGCTTCTTAGAAGATAGCATAGGTCGTTGACCTCTGGTGACTTCATTTTGCGTGTGCGGAGCTTCTAAGAGGATAGCAAAGGTCATTGACCTCTGGTGACTTCATTTTGCGTGTCCGGGAGCGTCTTAGAAGATAGCAAGGGTCATTGACCTTTGGTGACCTCTTTTTGCTTGTCCGGGAGCGTCTTAGAAGATAGCAAAGGTCATTGACCTCTGGTGACCTCATTTTGCGTGTGCGGAGCTTCTAAGAGGATAGCAAAGGTCATTGACCTCTGGTGACCTCATTTTGCGTGTCCGGGGCGTCTTAGAAGATAGCAAAGGTCATTGAACTCTGGTGACCTCATTTTGCGTGTGCGGAGCTTCTAAGAGGATAGCAAAGGTCATTGACCTCTGGTGACCTCATTTTGCGTGTCCAGGGCGTCTTAGAAGATAGCAAAGGTCATTGACCTCTGGTGATCTCATTTTGCGTGTCCGGGGCGTCTTAGAAGATAGCAAAGGTCATTGACATCTGGTTACCTCATTTTGCGTGTGCGGGAGCGTCTTAGAAGATTGCAAAGGTCATTGACCTCTGCTGACGTGATTTTGCGTGTCCGGGAGCGTCTTAGAAGATAGCAAATGTCTTTGACCTCTAGTGACCTCATTTTGCGTGTCCGGGAGCTTCTTAGAAGATAGCAAAGGTCATTGACCTCTGGTGACCTCTTTTTGCGTGTCCGGGAACTTCTTAGAAGATAGCAAAGGTCATTGACCTCTGGTGATCTCATTTTGCGTGTGCGGGAGCGTCTTAGAAGATTGCAAAGGTCATTGACCTCTGCTGACCTGATTTTGCGTGTCCGGGAGCGTCTTAGAAGATAGCAAATGTCTTTGACCTCTGGTGACCTCATTTTGCGTGTCCGGGAGCGTCTTAGAAGATAGCAAATGTCTTTGACCTCTGGTGACCTCTTTTTGCGTGTCCGGGAACTTCTTAGAAGATAGCAAATGTCATTGACCTCTGGTGACCTCATTTTGCGTGTCCGGGGCGTCTTAGAAGATAGCAAAGGTCATTGACCTCTGGTGACCTCATTTTGCGTGTCCGGGAGCTTCTTAGAAGATAGCAAAGGTCATTGACCTCTGGTGATCTCATTTTGCGTGTGCGGGAGCGTCTTAGAAGATTGCAAAGGTCATTGACCTCTGCTGACCTGATTTTGCGTGTCCGGGAGCGTCTTAGAAGATAGCAAATGTCTTTTACCTCTGGTGACCTCATTTTGCGTGTCCGGGAGCGTCTTAGAAGATAGCAAAGGTCTTTGACCTCTGGTTACCTCATTTTGCGTGTCCGGGAGCGTCTTAAAAGATTGCAAAGGTCATTGACCACTGGTGACATCATTTTGCGTGTCCGGGAGCGTCTTAGAAGATAGCAAAGGTCATTGATTTCTGGTGACCTCATTTTGCGTGTGCGGAGCTTCTAAGAGGATAGCAAAGGTCATTGACCTCAGGTGACTTCATTTTGCGTGTCCGGTAGCGTCTTAGAAGATAGCAAAGGTCATTGACCTTTGGTGACCTCATTTTGCGTGTCCGGGAGCGTCTTAGAAGATAGCAAACGACGTTGACTTATGGTGACCTCATTTTGCGTGTCCGGGGCGTCTTAGAAGATAGCAAAGGTCATTGACCTCTGGTGACCTCATTTTGCGTGTCCGGGAGCTTCTTAGAAGATAGCAAAGGTCATTGACCTCTGGTGATCTCATTTTGCGTGTGCGGGAGCTTCTTAGAAGATAGCAAGGTTCATTGACCTCTGGTGACCTCATTTTGCGTGTCCGGGGCGTCTTAGAGGATAGCAAAGGTCATTGACCTGTGGTGACCTCATTTTGCGTGTCCGGGAGCGTCTTAGAAGATAGCAAACGACGTTGACCTCTGGTGACCTCATTTTGCGTGTCCGGGGCGTCTTAGAAGATAGCAAAGGTCATTGACCTCTGGTTACCTCATTTTGAGTGTGCGGGAGCTTCTTAGAAGATAGCAAAGTTCATTGACCTCTGGTGACCTCATTTAGCGTGTCCGGGAACTTCGTAGAAAATAGCAAAGGTCATTGACCTCTGGTGACCTCATTTTGCGTGTCCGGGAGCGTCTTAGAAGATAGCAAAGGTCTTTGACCTCTGGTGACCTCTTTTTGCGTGTCCGGGAACTTCTTAGAAGATAGCAAATGTCATTGCCCTCTGGTGACCTCATTTTGCGTGTCCGGGGCGTCTTAGAAGATAGCAAAGGTCATTGACCTCTGGTTACCTCATTTTGCGTGTGCGGAGCTTCTAAGAGGATAGCAAAGATCATTGACCTCTGGTGACCTCATTTTGCGTGTCCGGGGCGTCTTAGAGGATAGCAAAGGTCATTGACCTGTGGTGACCTCATTTTGCGTGTCCGGGGCGTCTTAGAAGATAGCAAAGGTCATTGACCTCTTGTGACCTCATTTTGCGTGTCCGGGAGCTTCTTAGTAGAGAGCATAGGTCGTTGACCTCTGATGACTTCATTTTGCGTGTGCGGAGCTTCTAAGAGGATAGCAAAGGTCATTGACCTCTGGTGACTTCATTTTGCGTGTCCGGGAGCGTCTTAGAAGATAGCAAGGGTCATTGACCTTTGGTGACCTCTTTTTGCTTGTCCGGGAGCGTCTTAGAAGATAGCAAAGGTCATTGACCTCTGGTGACCTCATTTTGCGTGTGCGGAGCTTCTAAGAGGATAGCAAAGGTCATTGACCTCTGGTGACCTCATTTTGCGTGTCCGGGGCGTCTTAGAAGATAGCAAAGGTCATTGAACTCTGGTGACCTCATTTTGCGTGTGCGGAGCTTCTAAGAGGATAGCAAAGGTCATTGACATCTGGTGACCTCATTTTGCGTGTCCGGGGCGTCTTAGAAGATAGCAAAGGTCATTGACCTCTGGTGATCTCATTTTGCGTGTCCGGGGCGTCTTAGAAGATAGCAAAGGTCATTGACATCTGGTTACCTCATTTTGCGTGTGCGGGAGCTTCTTAGAGGATAGCAAAGTTCATTGACCTCTGGTGACCTCATTTAGCGTGTCCGGGAACTTCGTAGAAAATAGCAAAGGTCATTGACCTCTGGTGACCTCATTTTGCGTGTCCGGGAGCGTCTTAGAAGATAGCAAAGGTCTTTGACCTCTGGTGACCTCTTTTTGCGTGTCCGGGAACTTCTTAGAAGATAGCAAATGTCATTGACCTCTGGTGACCTCATTTTGCGTGTCCGGGGCGTCTTAGAAGATAGCAAAGGTCATTGACCTCTGGTTACCTCATTTTGCGTGTGCGGAGCTTCTAAGAGGATAGCAAAGATCATTGACCTCTGGTGACCTCATTTTGCGTGTCCGGGGCGTCTTAGAGGATAGCAAAGGTCATTGACCTGTGGTGACCTCATTTTGCGTGTCCGGGGCGTCTTAGAAGATAGCAAAGGTCATTGACCTCTGGTGACCTCATTTTGCGTGTCCGGGAGCTTCTTAGAAGATAGCATAGGTCGTTGACCTCTGGTGACTTCATTTTGCGTGTGCGGAGCTTCTAAGAGGATAGCAAAGGTCATTGACCTCTGGTGACTTCATTTTGCGTGTCCGGGAGCGTCTTAGAAGATAGCAAGGGTCATTGACCTTTGGTGACCTCTTTTTGCTTGTCCGGGAGCGTCTTAGAAGATAGCAAAGGTCATTGACCTCTGGTGACCTCATTTTGCGTGTGCGGAGCTTCTAAGAGGATAGCAAAGGTCATTGACCTCTGGTGACCTCATTTTGCGTGTCCGGGGCGTCTTAGAAGATAGCAAAGGTCATTGAACTCTGGTGACCTCATTTTGCGTGTGCGGAGCTTCTAAGAGGATAGCAAAGGTCATTGACCTCTGGTGACCTCATTTTGCGTGTCCGGGGCGTCTTAGAAGATAGCAAAGGTCATTGACCTCTGGTGACCTCATTTTGCGTGTACGGAGCTTCTAAGAGGATAGTAAAGGTCATTGACCACTGGTGACCTCATTTTGCGTGTCCGGGAGCGTCTTAGAAGATAGCAAAGGTCATTGACATCTGGTGACCTCATTTTGCGTGTGCGGAGCTTCTAAGAGGTTAGCAAAGGTCATTGACCTCTGGTGACTTCATTTTGCGTGTCCGGGAGCGTCTTAGAAGATAGCAAAGGTCATTGACCTTTGGTGACCTCATTTTGCGTGTCCGGGAGCGTCTTAGAAGATAGCAAATGTCATTGACCTCTGGTTACCTCATTTTGCGTGTGCGGAGCTTCTAAGAGGATAGCAAAGGTCATTGACCTCTGGTGACCTCATTTTGCGTGTCCGGGAACTTCTTAGAAGATAGCAAAGGTCTTTGACCTCTGGTGACCTCATTTTGCGTGTCCGGGTGCTTCTTAGAAGATAGCAAAGGTCATTGACCTCTGGTGACCACATTTTGCGTGTCCGGGAGCGTCTTAGAAGATAGCAAAGGTCTTTGACCTCTGGTGACCTCATTTTGCGTGTCCGGGAGCTTCTTAGAAGATAGCAAAGGTCATTGACCTCTGGTGACCTCATTTTGCGTGTGCGGAGCTTCTAAGAGGATAGCAAAGGTCATTGACCTCTGGTGACCTCATTTTGCGTGTCCGGGGCGTCTTAGAAGATAGCAAAGGTCATTGAACTCTGGTGACCTCATTTTGCGTGTGCGGAGCTTCTAAGAGGATAGCAAAGGTCATTGACATCTGGTGACCTCATTTTGCGTGTCCGGGGCGTCTTAGAAGATAGCAAAGGTCATTGACCTCTGGTGATCTCATTTTGCGTGTCCGGGGCGTCTTAGAAGATAGCAAAGGTCATTGACATCTGGTTACCTCATTTTGCGTGTGCGGGAGCTTCTTAGAGGATAGCAAAGTTCATTGACCTCTGGTGACCTCATTTAGCGTGTCCGGGAACTTCGTAGAAAATAGCAAAGGTCATTGACCTCTGGTGACCTCATTTTGCGTGTCCGGGAGCGTCTTAGAAGATAGCAAAGGTCTTTGACCTCTGGTGACCTCTTTTTGCGTGTCCGGGAACTTCTTAGAAGATAGCAAATGTCATTGACCTCTGGTGACCTCATTTTGCGTGTCCGGGGCGTCTTAGAAGATAGCAAAGGTCATTGACCTCTGGTTACCTCATTTTGCGTGTGCGGAGCTTCTAAGAGGATAGCAAAGATCATTGACCTCTGGTGACCTCATTTTGCGTGTCCGGGGCGTCTTAGAGGATAGCAAAGGTCATTGACCTGTGGTGACCTCATTTTGCGTGTCCGGGGCGTCTTAGAAGATAGCAAAGGTCATTGACCTCTGGTGACCTCATTTTGCGTGTCCGGGAGCTTCTTAGAAGATAGCATAGGTCGTTGACCTCTGGTGACTTCATTTTGCGTGTGCGGAGCTTCTAAGAGGATAGCAAAGGTCATTGACCTCTGGTGACTTCATTTTGCGTGTCCGGGAGCGTCTTAGAAGATAGCAAGGGTCATTGACCTTTGGTGACCTCTTTTTGCTTGTCCGGGAGCGTCTTAGAAGATAGCAAAGGTCATTGACCTCTGGTGACCTCATTTTGCGTGTGCGGAGCTTCTAAGAGGATAGCAAAGGTCATTGACCTCTGGTGACCTCATTTTGCGTGTCCGGGGCGTCTTAGAAGATAGCAAAGGTCATAGAACTCTGGTGACCTCATTTTGCGTGTGCGGAGCTTCTAAGAGGATAGCAAAGGTCATTGACCTCTGGTGACCTCATTTTGCGTGTCCGGGGCGTCTTAGAAGATAGCAAAGGTCATTGACCTCTGGTGACCTCATTTTGCGTGTACGGAGCTTCTAAGAGGATAGTAAAGGTCATTGACCACTGGTGACCTCATTTTGCGTGTCCGGGAGCGTCTTAGAAGATAGCAAAGGTCATTGACATCTGGTGACCTCATTTTGCGTGTGCGGAGCTTCTAAGAGGTTAGCAAAGGTCATTGACCTCTGGTGACTTCATTTTGCGTGTCCGGGAGCGTCTTAGAAGATAGCAAAGGTCATTGACCTTTGGTGACCTCATTTTGCGTGTCCGGGAGCGTCTTAGAAGATAGCAAATGTCATTGACCTCTGGTTACCTCATTTTGCGTGTGCGGAGCTTCTAAGAGGATAGCAAAGGTCATTGACCTCTGGTGACCTCATTTTGCGTGTCCGGGAACTTCTTAGAAGATAGCAAAGGTCTTTGACCTCTGGTGACCTCATTTTGCGTGTCCGGGTGCTTCTTAGAAGATAGCAAAGGTCATTGACCTCTGGTGACCACATTTTGCGTGTCCGGGAGCGTCTTAGAAGATAGCAAAGGTCTTTGACCTCTGGTGACCTCATTTTGCGTGTCCGGGAGCTTCTTAGAAGATAGCAAAGATCATTGACCTCTGGTGATCTCATTTTGCGTGTGCGGGAGCGTGTTAGAAGATTGCAAAGGTCATTGACCTCTGCTGACCTGATTTTGCGTGTCCGGGAGCGTCTTAGAAGATAGCAAATGTCTTTGACCTCTAGTGACCTCATTTTGCGTGTCCGGGAGCTTCTTAGAAGATAGCAAAGGTCATTGACCTCTGGTGACCTCTTTTTGCGTGTCCGAGAACTTCTTAGAAGATAGCAAAGGTCATTGACCTCTGGTGATCTCATTTTGCGTGTGCGGGAGCGTCTTAGAAGATTGCAAAGGTCATTGACCTCTGCTGACCTGATTTTGCGTGTCCGGGAGCGTCTTAGAAGATAGCAAATGTCTTTGACCTCTGGTGACCTCATTTTGCGTGTCCGGGAGCGTCTTAGAAGATAGCAAAGGTCTTTGACCTCTGGTGACCTCTTTTTGCGTGTCCGGGAACTTCTTAGAAGATAGCAAATGTCATTGACCTCTGGTGACCTCATTTTGCGTGTCCGGGGCGTCTTAGAAAATAGCAAAGGTCTTTGACCTCTGGTTACCTCATTTTGCGTGTCCGGGAGCGTCTTAAAAGATTGCAAAGGTCATTGACCACTGGTGACCTCATTTTGCGTGTCCGGGGCGTCTTAGAGGATAGCAAAGGTCATTGACCTGTGGTGACCTCATTTTGCGTGTCCGGGGCGTCTTAGAAGATAGCAAAGGTCATTGACCTCTGGTGACCTCATTTTGCGTGTCCGGGAGTTTCTAAGAGTATAGCAAAGGTCATTGACCTCTGGTGACCTCATTTTGCGTGTCCGGGAGCGTCTTAAAAGATAGCAAAGGTCATTGACCTCTGGTGACCTCATTTTGCGTGTGCGGTAGCGTCTTAGAAGATAGCAAAGGTCATTGACCTCTGGTGACCTCATTTTGCGTGTCCGGGAACTTCTTAGAAGATAGCAAATGTCATTGACCTCTGGTGACCTCATTTTGCGTGTCCGGGAGCTTCTTAGAAGATAGCATAGGTCGTTGACCTCTGGTGACTTCATTTTGCGTGTACGGAGCTTCTAAGAGGATAGCAAAGGTCATTGACCTCTGGTGACTTCATTTTGCGTGTCCGGGAGCGTCTTAGAAGATAGCAAAGGTCATTGACCTTTGGTGACCTCTTTTTGCTTGTCCGAGAGCGTCTTAGAAGATAGCAAAGGTCATTGACCTCTGGTGACCTCATTTTGCGTGTGCGGAGCTTCTAAGAGGATAGCAAAGGTCATTGACCTCTGGTGACCTCATTTTGCGTGTCCGGGGCGTCTTAGAAGATAGCAAAGGTCATTGAACTCTGGTGACCTCATTTTGCGTGTGCGGAGCTTCTAAGAGGATAGCAAAGGTCATTGACCTCTGGTGACCTCATTTTGCGTGTCCGGGGCGTCTTAGAAGATAGCAAAGGTCATTGACCTCTGGTGATCTCATTTTGCGTGTCCGGGGCGTCTTAGAAGATAGCAAAGGTAATTGACCTCTGGTGACCTCATTTTGCATGTTCGGAGCTTCTAAGAGGATAGCAAAGGTCATTGACCTCTGGTGACTTCATTTTGCGTGTCCGGGAGCGTCTTAGAAGATAGCAAAGGTCATTGACCTTTGGTGACCTCATTTTGCGTGTCCGAGGGCGTCTTAGAAGATAGCAAAGGTCATTGACCTCTGGCGACCTCATTTTGCGTGTACGGAGCTTCTAAGAGGATAGTAAAGGTCATTGACCACTGGTGACCTCATTTTGCGTGTCCGGGAGCGTCTTAGAAGATAGCAAAGGTCATTGACATCTGGTGACCTCATTTTGCGTGTGCGGAGCTTCTAAGAGGTTAGCAAAGGTCATTGACCTCTGGTGACTTCATTTTGCGTGTCCGGGAGCGTCTTAGAAGATAGCAAAGGTCATTGACCTTTGGGGACCTCATTTTGCGTGTCCGGGAGCGTCTTAGAAGATAGCAAAGGTCATTGACCTCTGGTTACCTCATTTTGCGTGTGCGGGAGCGTCTTCGAAGATTGCAAAGGTCATTGACCTCTGCTGACGTGATTTTGCGTGTCCGGGAGCGTCTTAGAAGATAGCAAATGTCTTTGACCTCTAGTGACCTCATTTTGCGTGTCCGGGAGCTTCTTAGAAGATAGCAAAGGTCATTGACCTCTGGTGATCTCATTTTGCGTGTGCGGGAGCTTCTTAGAAGATAGCAAGGTTCATTGACCTCTGGTGACCTCATTTTGCGTGTCCGGGGCGTCTTAGAGGATAGCAAAGGTCATTGACCTGTGGTGACCTCATTTTGCGTGTCCGGGAGCGTCTTAGAAGATAGCAAACGACGTTGACCTCTGGTAACCTCATTTTGCGTGTCCGGGGCGTCTTAGAAGATAGCAAAGGTCATTGACCTCTGGTTACCTCATTTTGCGTGTGCGGGAGCTTCTTAGAAGATAGCAAAGTTCATTGACCTCTGGTGACCTCATTAAGCGTGTCCGGGAACTTCGTAGAAAATAGCAAAGGTCATTGACCTCTGGTGACCTCATTTTGCGTGTCCGGGAGCGTCTTAGAAGATAGCAAAGGTCTTTGACCTCTGGTGACCTCTTTTTGCGTGTCCGGGAACTTCTTAGAAGATAGCAAATGTCATTGACCTCTGGTGACCTCATTTTGCGTGTCCGGGGCGTCTTAGAAGATAGCAAAGGTCATTGACCTCTGGTTACCTCATTTTGCGTGTGCGGAGCTTCTAAGAGGATAGCAAAGATCGTTGACCTCTGGTGACCTCATTTTGCGTGTCCGGGGCGTCTTAGAGGATAGCAAAGGTCATTGACCTGTGGTGACCTCATTTTGCGTGTCCGGGGCGTCTTAGAAGATAGCAAAGGTCATTGACCTCTGGTGACCTCATTTTGCGTGTCCGGGAGCTTCTTAGAAGATAGCATAGGTCGTTGACCTCTGGTGACTTCATTTTGCGTGTGCGGAGCTTCTAAGAGGATAGCAAAGGTCATTGACCTCTGGTGACCTCATTTTGCGTGTCCGGGAACTTCTTAGAAGATAGCAAATGTCATTGACCTCTGGTGACCTCATTTTGCGTGTCCGGGAGCTTCTTAGAAGATAGCATAGGTCGTTGACCTCTGGTGACTTCATTTTGCGTGTACGGAGCTTCTAAGAGGATAGCAAAGGTCATTGACCTCTGGTGACTTCATTTTGCGTGTCCGGGAGCGTCTTAGAAGATAGCAAAGGTCATTGACCTTTGGTGACCTCTTTTTGCTTGTCCGAGAGCGTCTTAGAAGATAGCAAAGGTCATTGACCTCTGGTGACCTCATTTTGCGTGTGCGGAGCTTCTAAGAGGATAGCAAAGGTCATTGACCTCTGGTGACCTCATTTTGCGTGTCCGGGGCGTCTTAGAAGATAGCAAAGGTCATTGAACTCTGGTGACCTCATTTTGCGTGTGCGGAGCTTCTAAGAGGATAGCAAAGGTCATTGACCTCTGGTGACCTCATTTTGCGTGTCCGGGGCGTCTTAGAAGATAGCAAAGGTCATTGACCTCTGGTGATCTCATTTTGCGTGTCCGGGGCGTCTTAGAAGATAGCAAAGGTAATTGACCTCTGGTGACCTCATTTTGCATGTTCGGAGCTTCTAAGAGGATAGCAAAGGTCATTGACCTCTGGTGACTTCATTTTGCGTGTCCGGGAGCGTCTTAGAAGATAGCAAAGGTCATTGACCTTTGGTGACCTCATTTTGCGTGTGCGGGAGCTTCTTAGAAGATAGCAAGGTTCATTGACCTCTGGTGACCTCATTTTGCGTGTCCGGGGCGTCTTAGAGGATAGCAAAGGTCATTGACCTGTGGTGACCTCATTTTGCGTGTCCGGGAGCGTCTTAGAAGATAGCAAACGACGTTGACCTCTGGTAACCTCATTTTGCGTGTCCGGGGCGTCTTAGAAGATAGCAAAGGTCATTGACCTCTGGTTACCTCATTTTGCGTGTGCGGGAGCTTCTTAGAAGATAGCAAAGTTCATTGACCTCTGGTGACCTCATTAAGCGTGTCCGGGAACTTCGTAGAAAATAGCAAAGGTCATTGACCTCTGGTGACCTCATTTTGCGTGTCCGGGAGCGTCTTAGAAGATAGCAAAGGTCTTTGACCTCTGGTGACCTCTTTTTGCGTGTCCGGGAACTTCTTAGAAGATAGCAAATGTCATTGACCTCTGGTGACCTCATTTTGCGTGTCCGGGGCGTCTTAGAAGATAGCAAAGGTCATTGACCTCTGGTTACCTCATTTTGCGTGTGCGGAGCTTCTAAGAGGATAGCAAAGATCGTTGACCTCTGGTGACCTCATTTTGCGTGTCCGGGGCGTCTTAGAGGATAGCAAAGGTCATTGACCTGTGGTGACCTCATTTTGCGTGTCCGGGGCGTCTTAGAAGATAGCAAAGGTCATTGACCTCTGGTGACCTCATTTTGCGTGTCCGGGAGCTTCTTAGAAGATAGCATAGGTCGTTGACCTCTGGTGACTTCATTTTGCGTGTGCGGAGCTTCTAAGAGGATAGCAAAGGTCATTGACCTCTGGTGACTTCATTTTGCGTGTCCGGGAGCGTCTTAGAAGATAGCAAGGGTCATTGACCTTTGGTGACCTCTTTTTGCTTGTCCGGGAGCGTCTTAGAAGATAGCAAAGGTCATTGACCTCTGGTGACCTCATTTTGCGTGTGCGGAGCTTCTAAGAGGATAGCAAAGGTCATTGACCTCTGGTGACCTCATTTTGCGTGTCCGGGGCGTCTTAGAAGATAGCAAAGGTCATTGAACTCTGGTGACCTCATTTTGCGTGTGCGGAGCTTCTAAGAGGATAGCAAAGGTCATTGACCTCTGGTGACCTCATTTTGCGTGTCCGGGGCGTCTTAGAAGATAGCAAAGATCATTGACCTCTGGTGATCTCATTTTGCGTGTCCGGGGCGTCTTAGAAGATAGCAAAGGTAATTGACCTCTGGTGACCTCATTTTGCATGTGCGGTGCTTCTAAGAGGATAGCAAAGGTCATTGACCTCTGGTGACTTCATTTTGCGTGTCCGGGAGCGTCTTAGAAGATAGCAAAGGTCATTGACCTTTGGTGACCTCATTTTGCGTGTCCGAGGGCGTCTTAGAAGATAGCAAAGGTCATTGACCTCTGGTGACCTCATTTTGCGTGTACGGAGCTTCTAAGAGGATAGTAAAGGTCATTGACCACTGGTGACCTCATTTTGCGTGTCCGGGAGCGTCTTAGAAGATAGCAAAGGTCATTGACATCTGGTGACCTCATTTTGCGTGTGCGGAGCTTCTAAGAGGTTAGCAAAGGTCATTGACCTCTGGTGACGTCATTTTGCGTGTCCGGGAGCGTCTTAGAAGATAGCAAAGGTCATTGACCTTTGGTGACCTCATTTTGCGTGTCCGGGAGCGTCTTAGAAGATAGCAAAGGTCATTGACCTCTGGTTACCTCATTTTGCGTGTGCGGAGCTTCTAAGAGGATAGCAAAGGTCATTGACCTCTGGTGACCTCATTTTGTGTGTCCGGGAACTTCTTAGAAGATAGCAAAGGTCTTTGACCTCTGGTGACCTCATTTTGCGTGTCCGGGTGCTTCTTAGAAGATAGCAAAGGTCATTGACCTCTGGTGACCACATTTTGCGTGTCCGGGAGCGTCTTAGAAGATAGCAAAGGTCTTTGACCTCTGGTGACCTCATTTTGCGTGTCCGGGAGCTTCTTAGAAGATAGCAAAGGTCATTGACCTCTGGTGATCTCATTTTGCGTGTGCGGGAGCGTCTTAGAAGATTGCAAAGGTCATTGACCTCTGCTGACCTGATTTTGCGTGTCCGGGAGCGTCTTAGAAGATAGCAAATGTCTTTGACCTCTAGTGACCTCATTTTGCGTGTCCGGGAGCTTCTTAGAAGATAGCAAAGGTCATTGACCTCTGGTGACCTCTTTTTGCGTGTCCGGGAACTTCTTAGAAGATAGCAAAGGTCATTGACCTCTGGTGATCTCATTTTGCGTGTGCGGGAGCGTCTTAGAAGATTGCAAAGGTCATTGACCTCTGCTGACCTGATTTTGCGTGTCCGGGAGCGTCTTAGAAGATAGCAAATGTCTTTGACCTCTGGTGACCTCATTTTGCGTGTCCGGGAGCGTCTTAGAAGATAGCAAAGGTCTTTGACCTCTGGTGACCTCTTTTTGCGTGTCCGGGAACTTCTTAGAAGATAGCAAATGTCATTGACCTCTGGTGACCTCATTTTGCGTGTCCGGGGCGTCTTAGAAAATAGCAAAGGTCATTGACCTCTGGTGACCTCATTTTGCGTGTCCGGGAGCTTCTTAGAAGATAGCAAAGGTCATTGACCTCTGGTGATCTCATTTTGCGTGTGCGGGAGCGTCTTAGAAGATTGCAAAGGTCATTGACCTCTGCTGACCTGATTTTGCGTGTCCGGGAGCGTCTTAGAAGATAGCAAATGTCTTTGACCTGTGGTGACCTCATTTTGCGTGTCCGGGGCGTCTTAGAAGATAGCAAAGGTCATTGACCTCTGGTGACCTCATTTTGCGTGTCCGGGAGCTTCTTAGAAGATAGCATAGGTCGTTGACCTCTGGTGACTTCATTTTGCGTGTGCGGAGCTTCTAAGAGGATAGTAAAGGTCATTGACCACTGGTGACCTCATTTTGCGTGTCCGGGAGCGTCTTAGAAGATAGCAAAGGTCATTGACCTCTGGTGACCTCATTTTGCGTGTGCGGAGCTTCTAAGAGGATAGCAAAGGTCATTGACCTCTGGTGACCTCATTTTGCGTGTCCGGGGCGTCTTAGAAGATAGCAAAGGTCATTGACTTCTGGTGACCTCATTTTGCGTGTACGGAGCTTCTAAGAGGATAGCAAAGGTCATTGACCTCTGGTGACCTCATTTTACGTGTCCGGGGCGTCTTAGAAGATAGCAAAGGTCATTGACCTCTGGTGATCTCATTTTGCGTGTCCGGGGCGTCTTAGAAGATAGCAAAGGTAATTGACCTCTGGTGACCTCATTTTGCATGTGCGGAGCTTCTAAGAGGATAGCAAAGGTCATTGACGTCTGGTGACCTCATTTTGCGTGTCCGGAGCTTCTTAGAAGATAGCAAAGGTCATTGACCTCTGGTGACTTCATTTTGCGTGTCCGGGAGCTTCTTAGAAGATAGCAAATGTCATTGACCTCTGTTTACCTCATTTTGCGTGTCCGGGAACTTCTTAGAAGTTAGCAAAGGTCATTGACCTCTGGTGACTTCATTTTGGGTGTCCGGGAGCGTCTTAGAAGATAGCAAAGGTCATTGACCTCTGGTGACCTCTTTTTGCGTGTCCGGGAACTTCTTAGAAGATAGCAAAGGTCATTGACCTCTGGTGATCTCATTTTGCGTGTGCGGAGCTTCTAAGAGGATAGCAAAGGTCATTCACCTCTGGTGACCTCATTTTGCGTGTCCGGGAGCTTCTTAGAAGATAGCATAGGTCGTTGACCTCTGGTGACTTCATTTTGCGTGTGCGGAGCTTCTAAGAGGATAGCAAAGGTCATTGACCTCTGGTGACTTCATTTTGGGTGTCCGGGAGCGTCTTAGAAGATAGCAAAGGTCATTGACCTTTGGTGACCTCTTTTTGCGTGTCCGGGAGCGTCTTAGAAGATAGCAAAGGTCATTGACCTCTGGTGACCTCATTTTGCGTGTGCGGAGCTTCTAAGAGGATAGCAAAGGTCATTGACCACTGGTGACTTCACTTTGCGTGTCCGGGAGCGTCTTAGAAGATAGCATAGGTCATTGACATCTGGTGACCTCATTTTGCTTGTCCGGGAACTTCTTAGAAGATAGCAAAGGTCTTTGACGTCTGGTGACCTCATTTTGCGTGTCCGGAGCTTCTTAGAAGATAGCAAAGGTCATTGACCTCTGGTGACTTCATTTTGCGTGTCCGGGAGCTTCTTAGAAGATAGCAAATGTCATTGACCTCTGTTTACCTCATTTTGCGTGTCCGGGAACTTCTTAGAAGTTAGCAAAGGTCATTGACCTCTGGTGACTTCATTTTGGGTGTCCGGGAGCGTCTTAGAAGATAGCAAAGGTCATTGACCTCTGGTGACCTCTTTTTGCGTGTCCGGGAACTTCTTAGAAGATAGCAAAGGTCATTGACCTCTGGTGATCTCATTTTGCGTGTGCGGGAGCGTCTTAGAAGATTGCAAAGGTCATTGACCTCTGCTGACCTGATTTTGCGTGTCCGGGAGCGTCTTAGAAGATAGCAAATGTCTTTGACCTCTGGTGACCTCATTTTGCGTGTCCGGGAGCGTCTTAGAAGATAGCAAAGGTCTTTGACCTCTGGTGACCTCTTTTTGCGTGTCCGGGAACTTCTTAGAAGATAGCAAATGTCATTGACCTCTGGTGACCTCATTTTGCGTGTCCGGGGCGTCTTAGAAAATAGCAAAGGTCATTGACCTCTGGTGACCTCATTTTGCGTGTCCGGGAGCTTCTTAGAAGATAGCAAAGGTCATTGACCTCTGGTGATCTCATTTTGCGTGTGCGGGAGCGTCTTAGAAGATTGCAAAGGTCATTGACCTCTGCTGACCTGATTTTGCGTGTCCGGGAGCGTCTTAGAAGATAGCAAATGTCTTTGACCTGTGGTGACCTCATTTTGCGTGTCCGGGGCGTCTTAGAAGATAGCAAAGGTCATTGACCTCTGGTGACCTCATTTTGCGTGTCCGGGAGCTTCTTAGAAGATAGCATAGGTCGTTGACCTCTGGTGACTTCATTTTGCGTGTGCGGAGCTTCTAAGAGGATAGTAAAGGTCATTGACCACTGGTGACCTCATTTTGCGTGTCCGGGAGCGTCTTAGAAGATAGCAAAGGTCATTGACCTCTGGTGACCTCATTTTGCGTGTGCGGAGCTTCTAAGAGGATAGCAAAGGTCATTGACCTCTGGTGACCTCATTTTGCGTGTCCGGGGCGTCTTAGAAGATAGCAAAGGTCATTGACTTCTGGTGACCTCATTTTGCGTGTACGGAGCTTCTAAGAGGATAGCAAAGGTCATTGACCTCTGGTGACCTCATTTTGCGTGTCCGGGGCGTCTTAGAAGATAGCAAAGGTCATTGACCTCTGGTGATCTCATTTTGCGTGTCCGGGGCGTCTTAGAAGATAGCAAAGGTAATTGACCTCTGGTGACCTCATTTTGCATGTGCGGAGCTTCTAAGAGGATAGCAAAGGTCATTGACCTCTGGTGACTTCATTTTGCGTGTCCGGGAACGTCTTAGAAGATAGCAAAGGTCATTGACCATTGGTGACCTCATTTTGCGTGTCCGAGGGCGTCTTAGAAGATAGCAAAGGTCATTGACCTCTGGTGACCTCATTTTGCGTGTGCGGAGCTTCTAAGAGGATAGCAAAGGTCATTGACCTCTGGTGACCTCATTTTGCGTGTCCGGGGCGTCTTAGAAGATAGCAAAGGTCATTGACCTCTGGTGATCTCATTTTGCGTGTCCGGGGCGTCTTAGAAGATAGCAAAGGTTATTGACCTCTGGTGACCTCATTTTGCATGTGCGGAGCTTCTAAGAGGATAGCAAAGGTCATTCACCTCTGGTGACATCATTTTGCGTGTCCGGGAGCTTCTTAGAAGATAGCATAGGTCGTTGACCTCTGGTGACTTCATTTTGCGTGTGCGGAGCTTCTAAGAGGATAGCAAAGGTCATTGACCTCTGGTGACTTCATTTTGTGTGTCCGGGAGCGTCTTAGAAGATAGCAAAGGTCATTGACCTTTGGTGACCTCTTTTTGCGTGTCCGGGAGCGTCTTAGAAGATAGCAAAGGTCATTGACCTCTGGTGACCTCATTTTGCGTGTGCGGAGCTTCTAAGAGGATAGCAAAGGTCATTGACCACTGGTGACTTCACTTTGCGTGTCCGGGAGCGTCTTAGAAGATAGCAAATGTCATTGACCTCTGGTGACCTCATTTTGCGTGTCCGGGGCGTCTTAGAAGATAGCAAAGGTCATTGACCTCTGGTGACCTCATTTTGCGTGTCCGGGAGCTTCTTAGAAGATAGCAAAGGTCATTGACCTCTGGTGATCTCATTTTGCGTGTGCGGGAGCGTCTAAGAAGATTGCAAAGGTCATTGACCTCTGCTGACCTGATTTTGCGTGTCCGGGAGCGTCTTAGAAGATAGCAAATGTCTTTGACCTCTGGTGACCTCATTTTGCGCTTCCGGGAGCGTCTTAGAAGATAGCAAAGGTCTGTGACCTCTGGTGACCTCATTTTGCGTGTCCGGGAGCTTCTTAGAAGATAGCAAAGGTCATTGACCTCTGGTGATCTCATTTTGCGTGTGCGGGAGCGTCTAAGAAGATTGCAAAGGTCATTGACCTCTGCTGACCTGATTTTGCGTGTCCGGGAGCGTCTTAGAAGATAGCAAATGTCTTTGACCTCTGGTGACCTCATTTTGCGTGTCCGGGAGCGTCTTAGAAGATAGCAAAGGTCATTGACCTCTGGTTACCTCATTTTGCGTGTGCGGAGCTTCTAAGAGGATATCAAAGGTCATTGACCTCTGGTGACCTCATTTTGCGTGTCCGGGGCGTCTTAGAGGATA